>CM077809.1:105297077-106497911 GCA_039764185.1 Tamarix austromongolica | reverse complement strand
GCGTGCTCCAAGACATGTGTTGTTTTAGGTAAGGATTGCTAAAGCCATTTGTGTAATATGCGATTTATATGTCATCCATGCCATGTGATATGATTTATTGTGTATTTTATGTGTATGTTGTATAATTATTATGAACGCAGCATGATATGGAGTGGAGGTTTGTTTTGTCTAAATAATTGTGACATGAGAATTATGTGTATGAGTGTGTTATTATTATGGTATTGACGTGGCCCATAAGACATGCATAATAGGGTTGTAAAATAATGGTGGTATTAGGGTTTGCATGGTGGTATAAATGGTTGCATGGTGGTATTAGGGTTTGCATGGTGGTATTAAGGTTTATATGGTGGTATAAATGGTTGCATGGTGGTATTAGAGTTTTTATGGTGGTATTAAGGTTTGTATAGTGGCATTAGGGTTCCACGGTGGTGTTAGGGTTTGCTTAGTGGTTTTAGGGTTTGTATGGTAATTAATAGTTGCATGGGAGTTAGGGTATGCATGGTTACCATCGTTTGGTGGGAATAACTAGGGTTAGAGGATAAGAACTATAGAAGGCGGTCATGCATGTCTAGGTCAAAGCTTGTGAATAAGATACTTAAGATATTAATTATTTAAAGTGGAAGATATTGAGACGAGACCAGCCGATCCACCGGTTAGGAATAGTGGTTAGGGCATGATGCTCTATGTGTGACCGGCCCACCAGTTATAATAGTGGGATGTTCCTGTACTTGCATGGAATTAATAAAAAGGCATAGTGTGAATCGACTTCTGATAAAAGAATGATTAAATAATTGATCTGGACCTTTTTGGGCCTTATGTGTGGGCTTATTGATTATAGGTTGTGGATTTCTCTATAAGCTTTTATGTATCATATGTGTGGTTTTGAAACTGTAAGTTGATTATTATCCTGCATGATTTTATGTGCTTATGTGTTGGCCTTAGTACTCGGTTACCTTATTCTGTACGTAGCGTATTGATTACCCCTTTTATGGGTGCTTCTCATTCCCAAGAGAAGAAGGCCCGTCTAATGTGTTTCAAGTTGGCGACGCTTTCTATGATGCCATTGATGTCCATGGGACATTAGGTGGGGCTGAGTGATTGTGGGCTGGATCAGGTTTGGAGTGGCGTGGCCGTTTTCCATCTGAGATTATTATTCGTGTCATCTTTTAATTATGTTTGAACCTGTAGAAATAATTTTATTATTGTTGTCATTTTTATTTTCTGAAAAACCATAGCTAGTATTTCAAATTATGTAAAGACTTATGCGCACTCTGATTTCCGTATTTATGAAGTTGGATTATTTAATAATGTTATGCGTAGTTTTCTTGGCCTTAGCACTTGTCACTAGAATGGGAGGATTAAACCGGTCCGGTACTAAGTGTGGCGGTAACATCCTTAGAATTCACAGGTTTTAAATTAAATATTTCTATTGTAATTTCTTCCGCCTTCTGGAAAAAAAAGTATTAAATTTTGGGGGTGTTACAGTAGCCCAACTACCACCAGTCTCCACCACTGCCAACTTTTCCCCACCGCCCAACCAACCACAATATTCCAACCCATCACAGCACCTCCACTACCATAGCCCTACCTACAGCCGGGAACCCTCATACACCAACACTACACCTCCATTGTAGCACCCCAAAATTCACTATATATATTTTTTTAAACGGAAGCACTTAAATTAAAACCCATAAATCGTGGGGATGTTACCGCCACACTTAATACCAAACCGGTTCTCTCAGACTGTTTCAGTACCAAGTACTAAGGGTAAGAAAAGATTAACAGTAAACTTAAACCAAGAGTTCATAAAAGAACTAGAAAGATCATAACACCATAGATCAGAGTACGCGTACAAAATTGTAATTCATATCCAAAAGAAATGAGCTTGCAACCGATAAAATGTTCATTTAAAATACTCAATACAAGTAATGAATCATAAAAGGGTAAATCCGATACAAAAGAAATAACAAAAGAAGATAAAATAACAAGAAGAGTGAATCCGACCACACTACTTCAAACTTCGAGCCAACCACAAGCTCAACACTCAGCCCCACCGGATGTCTCACCCACCTACATAAAGTTAGAAGGGTCTACTACTCGTGGGAATGAGCAGCACCCATAAAAAGGGTGATCAGTACGCAGCATACTGAATAAGGTAACCGAGCACTAATGCCGACACATAAAATCACATAACCATACATAATAATAAAAAGAGCATAAAGACCATCATGATAACATAGAGGCAAATGAACATTCAGGTGAAAATACCAAGGTCCAAATATTGTCCGGATTAATTACTTAATAAATCTCTTATCGAATTTATTTTCACGCCATACTCTTTATCAAGTCCACATGAGTACAGGAACCCCCACTATTTTAGCCAGTGGATCGGTCTCCAGGGCACTTTGGTGCCTGGCCACTACTCTAGCCAGTGGATCGGTCACTTAGGGTACATGCCCTACCACTATTATATGCCGGTGGATCGGTCTGGGCCCCTTCTCACACAGTGTTCCACCATAAGTAACTAGTGTCTTTCCCATATCTTAGCAAATTATAGGGTTTGGTTTATTGATCTCGGGATCCCCCACTACTATAACCGGTGGATCGATCACTAGGGTAACATACCCTACCACTATTATACACCGGTGGATCGGTCTCTAGGATACCGCAGTACCTACCCACTATTATACCGGTGGATCAGTTTAGGCCCGGCTTAATACTCTTCCACTTTACATAATTAATGTTTTAAGTGTCTTATTCAGAAGCTTTGACCTAGACATGCATGACTCACTCCCTTTACACTTATCCTCCAATTGACTCGTTCCATATCATCAGACTCATGTACCTCCCAACTTGCCCCAACATCCTCTCCTCTATATCCTATCTCAAATTAGAAGTCCAACTCTTAAGTATATGGGTCAAGGCCCGCTACTTTACACTGCCAAGTCCACTCCACATCTCACTCTAAAGTTTTATCCTGAAACCCTAATGTTGACCTTTGTGGTTCATCCTACTCCACCTCACACAACCCAAATCATTCTAACACCCCATTTTTCACAACCCATAAATTTCATCCGTATAATTACACTTTAATCATCAAATACACATGATACCAAAAAAAAACCTAAACAGCCACACCAAACCCTAATTATCCACACAAACACTAGATCAGTCTCCTACATACCCTTATATGGATCCACGTACTATTTTTCATCCAAAGTGTTCAAACACCTAGACAACACTTACATTACCTTCATCAAATCCCAAATCAACTTTCCATATGTAAATTTCATGCCCATGCAGACTTTACACATCCCGTGCAACCATTCGAATCTTTCATGCGAAACCCTCGAAATCCCACGTGAAACCCTAAATTCAACCATGCAAACCCTAGATTCTTCCACATAAAACCCTAGATTCATCCATACAAAACCTTATATTCAACTCATATAAAAACCCTAGATTAGATCCTTCCATGTAACACCATAGAATCTGCCATGCAAAACCATAAGTCCATCCATTCAAAACCCTAATTGAGACTCTCCCATGCAACACCATAAAATCTACCGTGCCAAACCTTAAATTAGATTCTCCCATATAAAACCATAAATTAGATTCTCTCATATAAAACCTTAAATTAGATTCTCCCATATAAAACCATAAATTAGATTCTCCCATACAAAACCATAGATTAGATTCTCCCATACAAAACATAGATTATATTCTCCCACACGAAACCCTAAATTTTCCATTTTATTCTATGGATCATTAAAATACTTAGGTCAACTCACATCTCTTGTCATCTTATTCCCCTTTAGTCAAATTATTTCCCATTTTCCATTTTCAACCTTTTTCCCACACAATACCACTTTTATACATCCTCACATGCATGTCTAAAGGGTCACAAACCAATTATCACATACCATAATATTTCATCAAATATACATAATACATATGCCATACAACAACACATGATCACACTTCAACCCCACGCCATACCACACATGAAATCAATATAATGATAAATATAGGATGCATAACATATAAAGCATATAATGCACATCAATACACATAAGGCCCAAGTAACACCCTTACTTAAAACGACATCGGTCTTGGAGTACGCTTCTACGCCTCCTTAGGGCTTTGACTAGTCTCACCTATATGAGGGAAAAGCTAAAAATGAGATTCCCTCCTACCAAAAATACTATTAAATACTAACTTATTCTAAGACTAGCTTTTTGATAAAATAATAAAATATTAATAATAAAAATGACATTAACTAATTACTATCTTGCTAAAGATATAAGAAATAATAGTAATATTATAAAAGTTGACAATATAAGGTTGAAGACTTTACCCTAATAATAATAATAGCGATACAAAAAATAATAATGATGATAGTAGTAGTAGTAGTAGTAGTAGTAGTAGTAGTAGTAGTAGTAAGAACTATAATAATAATACTAAAAATACTAATAATAATAATAATAATATGATTTGAAATAAAAGGTAGAAAAAGGACTTCGACCCTTCACCAAAATAATACTAATAATAACATTAGTAACATTTATAATAAAATTTAGTAATAATAATAATAATAATAACCATAATAATATTGAAATAATAATAATATTGATAATGGTAATAATAGTAATGATAATAATTGAAGATAAAATGAAGAAGGGTTTCGACCCTACATTGAAAAATAATAAACTTATTAAATAATAATAATAATAATAATAATAATAATAATAATAATAATAATAATAATAATAATAATAATAATAACATTAATAAATGCTAATGATAAAAATTATTAATAATATTAATAATAATAAGACTTGATATTTATAATACTACAACTACAATTCAAAATAGGCACAATAGGGCTTCAGCCCTATATAGAATAATAATACTATCAATGAAAATAATAATAACAACAACAACAACAACAACAACAACAACAATAATAATAAGGATAATAATACTAATAATAATCACATAACAATAATAGTAATAATAGCAACACTAATAGTAAAATAGTTATAATAATGATAATGAAATAATAATAATGATGAAATAATAATAATAATAATAATTTTGAAATAGTAATAATAATAATAATAACAACAACAAAAATAACATTAATAAATAAAATAAAAACTCATAATAATACTAATAAGATTAATAATACTAATACTGATAATCTTCTTATCCAAATAGGGTTAGCCCTAATAAGAAATAATAATACTAATAATATTGAACCTAGTAGTAATAATAATAATAATAATAATACATGATAGTTATAATAATAATAACATATTAATATTAATTAATAAAGATAATAGCAACAATAATAATAATCATAAAAAATCAAAATAAAAAATATAATAGGGCTTCGGCCCTCAATAGAAATAATAATAATAATAACATTAAAAATAATAATAATAATAATAATAATAATAATAATAATAATAATAATGATGATGATGATGATGATAGAAATAATAATAATAATAATAATAATAATAATATTATTATTATTATTATTATTATTAGTAATATATTTTGAATAAATGAAATAAAATAGATTAAGGCTTGTATAAATAGTAAAAAAAGGGTTTAGAGGGTTTAGGGTTCAACCTTAGGCTGGTGGTAACAAGCTGCACCGACGGTGGTGCACGGCGACGGCAGTGGTGGCCGGAAAAAGAGAAGAAAAGAGGAAGAGTTGAGGGTTGGGAAAAAATAGAAAGAGAAAGAGGGTGGAAGTAAGGGTGGTTATGGTTGTCTAGAAGGAGAGGAACAAAATGAAGGTGGCAGCGGTGGAGGTAGCCGAATGGGGAAGAAGAAGAGAAAGAGAAGAGGAGAGGGAGGAAGGGGAAAAGAAAGGTAGGGGAAGGTAGAGGGGGATCTACAGAACAAATTGGGAGGTGAATGAGGGAGTGGAAGCGGTGGTAGTGGTGGCGGACGGTGGCGCGAAGGGTGGAAGAGGCAGAGAATGGGTTGATTGAGAAGGGAACTTTGCACGGCCGGGGTGGCTCGTGCAGGAAGAATCGAGGGAGAAGGGAGGCGTAGTTAGTTAGAGGGTGGTGCAGGGAAGACTTAGGTGGGAAAAGTGGGCGGCAAAGTTGGCCGACGGTGGCGGATGAAGCGTCTAAAGTGGAGGTGGCACACGCGAGGATTTTTCTAGGTAGGGATCAAAAGTTTGATGCAGGGCTCATTATGGGGGGATTTATAGACTTTAGAAGAGAGGGTAGGGTTCTATGGGTCGGTGAGAGAGTAATGAAGGTAGGGTTAGGGTCACCGGCGGCAACAAGAGCTGGCAAAATTCAAATTGGGCAGTGGGGTGGTTGCGCAGAAAAAGAAGGTCATGCACGAAAAGGAAGGGAGATGGGTTGGGTCAGCAAAACAGGCAAGTCAGGGGAAGAGAGAGGAAGGAAAACGGCCAAAACCTGCTTCGAAAAACCAGGGCGTTGGGCGGCAGTGTTACAGGTCGACGACGTCGAGGAAGGAGGAAGGAAGAAGAAGAAAGGCTGGACTGGCAGTCCGGGGAAGAAAAGAAAGAAAAGAAAACGAGGGGAGCTGGCCGATCGAGCGGGAAGGAAGATTAAGTAAAACGCAGTGCTTAGGGGGGCGAAGGGATAAAAGACAGCACCGAAATGTCAAAGGAAGAAGAAAAGAAAGAAAAAGAGGAATTGGTCGCGGGAAGGAAAGAAAAGGGAGGAACGAGCGCGGAATGCAAGCCCAATCGAGAAGGAGAAGGAAAAAGAAAAGAAGAAGAAGAAGAAGAAAGAAAAAGAAAGAAAAAGGAAAGAAAAGGAAAAAAAGAGGGGAAAGTAAAATATGAGGGTTAGATTAATTAAATTAATTAGGATATTTGGGATATTTAAAAATAAAATATTTAAATAAAATAATATTTAAATCCCTTTTTAGGCTAATTTAGGATTTTCAAAAGGTTTTTCATAAATTCTATTTTAATTAGCAAAACACCCTAATTTTCTTCAATTAAATTATTTATAAAATTCCTATTAATTTGGAACTATTTTATCCTTCTTGTTTTAAATAAAATAATTTATTTAATTAATTTTCAAAATAAAATCCTTAATTAGCTAAAATACTAAAACTTTTCTAATAAAAATATTTATTATTTTCTTCTTGAATAACCCTAATTAATTACCTTTTATTTTAATAAAAATAATTTATTTAAGTAATTTCTAAATAAATCATTAATTAGCTATAATTCTTAAAATTAGGTTTTGGGGTATTTCATCCACCCTCAGCACCCGTGCATCGTCGTTGACCACCGACCAGCACCTTCACCACTACAACCCTCCCACGCAGCTTCTTCACGACGTCTACATTTCTCCACCAAGCTGCCAGCATCTCCAGCCTCCAGTAAGGCACCAACCTCACCACCCTGCATGCACAACACCTAAACAAACCAACTAACCACAGTTCCTAGCTAAGCACCCTTCCCCTACAGCAGCTCTACCCCACTAAGCTAACACCACCCTCCACCATAGCATCTAGAAGCCACTGCCATCCTTCCAGCAACACTCCATCGTAGCACGCCTAAGCCACTACCAGTTGCCACCTCTCGGTCAACCATCATCAGCCCACCAACCAACCCATTTGAGCAACATCCACCCCCCTCCCCGTACGTGCTCCCTTGGCTCACGTTGCACGCATGTAGTGTGAGTGAGTTAGGTTTAGTTTTAATATTTCTCATTAAACACTTTCCAAAATAAAAAGGTATTATAATTGTTTTACCCCTAAGGGTTTTTTTAGTATAAAAGAGATCTGAGAGAATCCTAGCTATCAAGTCATGCAACCCATCTTCTTCTTCTTCTCCATTAAAAGAGAATTGTATATTTTTATAATTGAATGCTTGATTTGTTTAATCATCTTGTAGTTGTAACACCTTGATTTTTACTATTAAAATTTTTTATTTTAAAGCGGAAGTATATAAGTAAAATATTGGGGGTTACAACCATGATTGACATAAGTCCAGTTTATGCAATCATCCTTACATCAATCACAAGGCTAAAATTATTTATAGTAACACAAGAAAATTAGAAATGAAAGAAACAGTTATAATACAATATGAGTTTGAAGATTAACTCCGACTTACAATAAATAAGTTATAAAGTAGGAATACCATGGATTAAGAGACTAAAAAAGTATTCAGATAAATACATCTACCGGATAACATAACTCTTCACCTAAACACCCAGTACATATAAGATCACTCATCCCCACATAGTACATTATAGGCAACATAGTCATCTAGATGATCTTCTAAGACCTGCACACAAGAATTAGGGTCTCATGCTTGTTAGAATGAGCAAAACCTATAAAACGGATGGTCAGTACACTATGTACTGAGTGAGGGAACAATACTAATGAATCAGGGATACAAATAGTACATGCATTCAAAACATATGATAAATATACAGACAAATAAATGAAACATCTCATAAGATAAGTACCGATCCTAGTATCTTTATTAGATATAAATATTTTAATTCTTTTATATATGTTGAGTGTAGGAACCCACTATTCTTAAACTGGTGGAATGGTTTGAAGCACCTTCTTAGGGACAACACACCTAAGCCACTATTATAATCCAGTGGAATGGATCTAAAAACATCACCTTCTCAGGGTAGAATGCTCCCGAGCCACTATTCTCTCTAGTGGAACAGATATAAAAAACAACACCTTGGTTGTAACTCACGTACTCTTCCACTTTAAATCATTAGTGTCTTTTCCATAGGTTATACTGTTATATTTTTATTTCACGATGAGTAGGGCCCCCACTATTTTTAATCAGATGGAATGAACTGAAACACCTTCTTGGGACAAAACACTCCTGAGCCACTATTCTCTCCGGTGGAACGGATATTAAAAATATCATCTTCTCAAGGTAGAATGCTCTCAAGCCACTATTATCTCCAGTGGAATGGATATAAAAAAAATCACCTTGGCCCTACTCACATGCTCTTTCACTTTAAGTAGTTATTATCTTATTCATGATTGATTCACAGACATCAAACACATTGAGGAAAATAAACACATACCACAGGTCAAAGTCCTTTATATTCTCAAATCCTAATTACACACTCCTAACACTCATTCCCCTATATTGATTATTCTTCCGCAAATTATAATATATCATTATCGAATATCATCATTATTATTATACACATAATTCACGGTCTAACTCCCACATTGTCCACGTACGTTAATAATCTTATCTGAGGTACTATTCATAGAATTACCGAAATCCTAATTTCATAAGTACTCATAATTCTTCCCATAAGACTCATATTAGTATCAAGTTCAATATACATCCTCATAAGGCCACATTAGCAACATATCCAGAATTCAGATAAACTCTAGGGTTTTACTCATGAAATGTTAAGATTATCACTTTTGGTCACTATGTCCTAATTAGATCATTATCCTTTTTGAGGATCCTAAGATAACCAATAATTATTCCAAAATATTTATTAAGATATCTTTATCATATTTTAATACCCTAACATATTGCAATACCAAAATTTTCTTATTATCCTATAATGACCAAAATACCCTTATGGATAACCAATAGCCTTTATTTTATAAAATCTTATACCTTCCACAAACATTAGTTTTCCAAATCCACCATTTATAAGCATACTTCATATATATGTTTATGTCCACTTATCATGGCTTATTTAGCCCATAATTCATGCTATAAAATATATTCCTCACAAATACGTCATTAGAATAACAAAATCACACCCATACCTCTTACCCATTCTTAATTTCTTTCAAAAACATATTCCGTATAATCACAATATATCATCAACAGCTTACATTAATTCATATGGCAATAACATCATGGAAATTCACATAACCATACAGGCAAATAACACAAAAATCTTAAAACATCAATTAGTATCCTAACCAACTAGGAAACTGGGATCTAAGCACATAAATCCTAGGCCTCCTCCTCCGAGATCACCAATATACCACCTACAAGAAATAACATAGTACATGGTTAGGCTCGAAGTGTAATACCCCAAAAATTTTGAAAACCTATATTTTAATAAATTACTTTTATTTGGAATAAAATTGCTTTAAGATTATTTATTTTAATTATTTTATGGATTTTGGAGTATGTAAAATTGGATAAGAGTATTTAATAAATTAAAAATAAATATTTTGCTATTTATCATACTGTTTTATTTAAATAATTTCCCAAACTAATATTTTACCCACTTTATCCTTTTTAAATTAATATTTTAGATTATAATGAATTAAATTATTAAATTAAATAATTTATCAAGAATATTACGTTTTTATGATTTTATAAATTGATTTGATTTATTTCCCCTATTTTCCCATTTTTCCTTTTTCTTTTCCTTCTCCTTTTCTCCTTTTCTTCTTTCTTCTCTTTTCCTTTTCTCCCCCTTGGGCCACCCGCCCGGCCTGCTCTCCCTTCTCCCTACGCATTGGGCCTTCGGCCCGTCTCTCCCGTCCCCCTTCTCCTCCTCGCGCCCGCCCAGCACAGCCAGCCGCCTCATTTCCTTTTTTTTCTTGACCGGCCGGTTCGGCCTTATTTCCTTTTCCTTCGACCGGCCGGCTTCTCCCTTCATCTCCTTCCTTTCACACCGCCCCCATGCCCGATCCCTACGCACGCCCGACCACCGCCCTGCAGCTGCCACCACCTGCTCCCTCTCCCTCTCTCTCTTCCCCCATCATTTTCCTTCCCTTTTCGAGCCAAACCGGCCCTGGACCACAGCCCTGCATGCCCCTCTCCCTTTCCTTCTTCTTCCCTCCTTTCCCCTGCCACCCGACCAGCCCTGCCACCAATGCAGCACCGATCGGTCAGCCGATGCCCCCTCTCTTCTCCCTCTTATTTTTCTTCATCTCCCAAGCCTTCATTTCCCCATTTTTTTTGAGCCCTACTCCCTTCCCCGAGCTCCCTTTTCTCTCCTTCCTTTTTCCCATTTTTTTCCCCGGTTTGTTATCACCACCGCCTCTGCCGCTCGAACCACCAAGCCCAGCCCCTGCGCTACCTTCTGCCACCGCCTACTACCACCCTGCACCACCACGAGACCCCCCAAGCCCCTTCGAGCCCTGCACTTCCTCCCTTCTCCTCTTCTTCCTTTTTCTCCCCAGTTTTTCCCCTTACCACCGAGCCACCTGCAACCGCCATTTCCACCGCCTTACGGCCACCACTGCCGCCACCCAACCCACCGTTCGACACCCTGCAACCCCCTCTACAACCGCCATGCCTTAGTTGGCCGAAACCAACCCTTGCACCCCTCCATTTTCCCTCCAATTTTCCTTCTTTCTCAGCCCTTCCACCTCGACCCACTTCAGCAGCCACCTTTGTTGCCTTGCCGCCACCGTCTCCGCCGCCTTATGCCGCCGTGAAACCACCCTTAGCCTCCACCTACACCCCCTCTTCACTTCTGCACCATTCACTTACCTTAGAACCTCCCCCAACCACCTTCTTTTCTAGCCTAAATACCCTAACCCAAAAATAATGGATTTTTCTCCCTTCACCCTCTTTGAGTCTTTTTCCCCCATGGTTTTTGCATGAAACTCACTCTGCCCATGCAGCGTGAGCTCCCCCTTATTTTGGAAATTGTTTGGAAATTTTTTGAGGTATATCCATATTTAATTAAAGTGTATTATTATTAAATAAATTTGTTTTATAAAAGTTTTATCCTTTTTAACTTCTTATTTCTAACAATAATGATGGATATTATATTTAGGTGTTGAGTTGCTAATTATGCTTGGTAAGATTTGATATTTTGCGGGATTAAGGTAACCGTTAATCCTCCCTTAAATATATGGAAAAATGTATGCTAGCACATTAAGGGTTTAGTATGATTTTATACATGTTTTGTGTGTTTAGCATGATATGTATATGGTTTCTTATATTGTTTGGTAAAAAGAAAAAGCATGATAACTTTTGTGCCATATGTAGGTATGTTAATTGAGGAAGGAGTTTGAATATGGATAGAAATGTTAAATACTTGTTTATGATGTATCATGTTGCTAGTGCATGAATGATGTTATTGTTTGAGGGTATTTTAGTAATTATGCTTATGAGGTATATAAATCAATGTGTGTAGTTGCTAATGAGTATTATGTTGAAAAATGACAAGTTGGTGGACTTAGATGATAAAAATGAAGTATTAATATCATTATTTTATGTGGTGTTAGTAAATTCATAAAAATGGTGAATAAAGGGGTTGAGTGGAAATTTTATAAGTGAAAAGGGTATTTCGATAATTTTTGAGATAAAAGAATAATATGGTAATTTTATGATTAAATGACCAAATGATAATTTATAAGTAAAGGATAAAATTGTAAGTTGTGAGAAAGAAGGGTAAAATGGTAATTTTGGAAGTAGGGGTAAAATAGTAATTTTGGATGAAGGAGGGCATTATGGTAATTTTGGAGGTAGAGGGGCAAAATCGTAATTTCATAAGTAAAGGGTAATATGGTAAATTTTATAAGTGAATGGTGAAGTGGTAATTTATAAGTAAAGGGGTAATATGGTAATTTGGGAAAGAAGGGCAAAATGGTAATTATGTAAGGAAAGATAAAGATGGTAATCTTGGATGTGAAAGGGTAAAATAGTAATTTGTAAAGTAAAAGATGTATGGTGGTAGTTTTCATAAATAAAAGGATATTATGGTAAAATTGGATGTAAGGGGGTAAAATGGTAATTTTGTAAATAAAAGGATATTATGGTAAACTTGGGAGTAAGGGGTAACGTGGTAATTATGATAACGACAAAAGATAATTTAGAAATTAAATTATGATTGTAGAAGGGCAATTGGATAAGTATGATGCTATAGAAGGGTAATTTGGTAAATTAACCAATTAAAAGGCATTATGGTAATTTTAATAATGGAGAAGGGTAATATAGTAATTTTGATTATGAAAAAGGGTAAATTAATATTTGTAATTATAAAGAAGGGTAATTTGGGATTTATAATGATTAAAAAGGGTAAATGGCAATTAAAATAATTGAGAGGGGTAAAATGGTAATTATGATAAAGGAGAAGGGTAATTTGGTAATTTATCCAACTAAAGGGGCAATTTGGTGATTTAGCCAATTATGGGATAGAGTGATAATTATTTAACCAACTAAAGGGGCAAAATAGTAATCATGATAATGAAGGAGAGTAATTTAGTAATTGATCCAACTCAAGGGCAATTTAGTAATTATAACAAAGGAGAAGGGCGATTTGGTAATATAACTAACCAAATGGGAAATATGATAAGTGTAGCAACTATGAGGGGTGAATGGTGATCTAAAAAGTGTAGGGGATAATTTGGTGACCTAAACCGTATAAGGGGTAATTTGGTAATTATGTAACCCAAAGGGTAATATGGTAATTTGGCGAGGAAGGAATGGATACTTAACAATTATATAAGAAAAGGGCAAATGAGTAATTTGTACCTAACATGTCTTTGAGATTGTGGAACATTATGATATGATTCAAATAATGATGATTAGCCAAGTAAGAGTATTTGATAATTAGTATGCCCTTAATGGTTTCTCTGTGATATCCTGGATAATCATCTGAATAAGAAACGATTAATGATATTAGAACGATTGAAAGTGAATAAGTATCGGATTATCGTGTTTTTCGTGATCACCTTAATTAAGACACTATTACTTAAAGTGAAAGACCTCGAGATTGGGAATGGTGACTCCTTAGGGGTCGCTACCCTAAGGACGTGGTTTAGTCCACGATTATTCTGGTATTTGCTGGTGTGCCTTTGTGCCCCAGCCAGGCCCTATATCTTACTCTTCCTAGCTCTACGGACCTAGTTAGGGGGTATGCATACTTATGGATTAGGTGTCCTTGTCGGTAGGGTACTGAGTTAGCTTTATGCACCAATACGATCAGGGTACCTTTGCGTCCTTGGGTTCATAGTTGAAGGGTACTGAGTAGCTGATATGCACCAGTACGACCGGTGTACCTTTGTGTCCCGGGTTATCGATCTCCCATTCGAGGCAAATAAATATGATTGATGTGCTGATTAAAGAAAGGGAAAGATACTATTATTGAAAGTGGAATATTAATGAGCCGGGCCCAGATGATTATGATATTGAGTACCGGTCCACCGGTTATAATAGTGGTCCAGGAGCGTGTTGCCCTAGTATGAGATATTGAGTACCGGTCCACCGGATATAATAGTGGTCTAGGAGCGTGCTGCCCTGGTATATGATTATGAGTACCGGTCCACCGGTTATAATAGTGGCCAGGAGCGTTGTGCCCTGGATGATGATTTTATATATATTCCGGTCCACCAGCTAAAATAGTGGGGGTCCCAAGCTCAATAAAATCAGTTATGTATGTGAATAAGGTTATGGAAAAATACTAATCACTTATAGTGGAACACCATGTGAGTCGGGGCCAGACCGGTCCACCAGCAAATTATAGTGGTCAGGTGTGTTCTGCCCTGTACGTTTACCTTTCGGTCCACCGGCAATAATAGTGGTCAGAGGCGTTCTGCCCTTTGTGTTGACTTCCAGTCCACTGGCTATAATAGTGGGGTTCTCGCACTCACATGGATATAAAATATGATATTGATTGAATGATGATGGAATAATGGCTTAAGGCCCGAATGTATTCATCTTACACTATGATCTGGCTTAAGGCCCAAAGTATCGATCGTGACTTATAAAGTATTATGTTTGTTATTGTTATGTATGCATCTCTCATATGTGTAGCTTGCATTGTGTGCCGTATGCGTGCATGTCTTTGAGTGTGGTATTAAAGGGTTACTCAGTACTGTAGTACTGAAGGGATTCCCTTTATGGGGCCCCTGCCTATTCAATGGGCAGTGCCCTTGCAGGTATTTTCAGGTGCTACTCAAGTGGGTTACGGGAAGGAGAGTAAGGAATTTTCCGGTATCGTTAGCTTTTTCTCTTTCTCATTTAAATTCTTGGTTTTAAATATTAACGTTGTTAAAGTAACCACCATTGGTGGATTTTATTCCTGTAAACGATTTGATGCGCTACTCTGAATTATGTGTGTTGAATTTCTTCCAAGCTGTATTTCATTTTCTTAGCCTTAGTACTTGGTACTAGAACGGTATGAGTGAACCGGTCTGATACTAAGTGTGGCAGTAATACTCCCAAAGTTCACGTTTTAGTTATCGGCTTCCGCTTTTATCTTTTAATAAAACGAAATTTTTCATTAGTGAATTTTGGGGGTGTTACACGAAGAGTATAACTAAGGGAGAAATTAAGGTAAAGATGGTAAAAGTAAAAATAACCATATTCAAATAGAAGCTTGATATGTGTGGATGTGTGATAGAATGTATGGTGGAGCCATGGTGAACATTTGGTGGTGTTTGGATAAGGTTTGGGGGTGAAAATAGGAGTACATGGCCAAAATGGGTGGCTGCACAGGCGTGCTGCAAGTAGTGTACACCTAGGTCGAGAGTTAGAATCATGCACAAGCAGGCGGTGTGAAGTGGAACAACCGTGTTCAATCACTGGGCAAATAGACTTAAGTCTAATAGATGCACACAGGCTTGCAACAGAGCCATGCACAGGCCGTGTGAGGGTGCACAAGCAGACTATGATGGGTTTTATGAGCATGCAATAAGAAATTTTAGTGTTGCACAGCCGTGCTTGCGGTAGTGCATTTTATAAAAGTGCAATGGATATAAGGAAGAAGAGGGGGAAAGGGAGGTAGTCGGTGGCAATAGCCTTCAACAGTGGTGGAGAAGTATTTGGTAACCCTAGATGGTCAGTCCACCAGCATTAAGTAGTGCATGGTGGTGCACAATGGTGATGGTGGTGGCTTGGTCGAGAAAAATAGGGCACAATTGCATGGGAAGAAGAAAAGAGAAAGGGAAGAAGAAGAAGAAGAAGAAGAAGAAGAAGAAGAAGAAGAAGAAAGGAAAGGGGGCTCATGTAGTGGCTTCTTGACATGACAATGGGCAAAATGAAGGCAAAACAAGGAGGAATGAAGGAGAGTGAAGTGTGTGTGTGTGTGTGTGTGTGTGTATGTATGGGTTGTGAATGGTGAAAAGGAAAATAGGGGAAAGGCGTGCGAGCATAAGGGATGGCAGGGAGATGATGGTTGAGTGTTGGGAAGATTATAGGTGGTGCAGGTAGGTGATGGTGAGTTTGAGTGTATGTTGCATGAAGAAGGAAAAAGAAATAGAAGGCGAGGAAAGTGATGGCGTGTGTTTGTAGGTCGAGCAGCATGAAGGGAATAAGATGGGTGATGGATGATGGTGGCTACAAAGGTGTGATGGTTGAGGCAGGTGCAAGTTGCAAAAAACCAAGTCAAGCTTTATGGCAAAAAACAAGTGGATGGCTCAATCGTACTTTTACTTAATTAAAAGTTTGGTTAATTTTTTTAACTAGATCATAGCGATAGATAAAAATTATGTTGACCAATCATTTTTTGTTTCAAAATTTTTTTCCCAATTCCTCTTTTCTTACTCCCATTTATTTGAGATGTATATAAATACACTCTATATATTTTGAAATTATAATTTCATCATTCCTCATATTCTCATTTACCAATCCAAGTTGTTGTACATGTGCATCGATGGTAATTTTTAGTGAAAAAGTTATTCATTTTGGAAAGTACAAAATTGGTGCATTTTGAATGTACTTATTCATTATTATATTTTTTAGTCATTTTAAGAATTCATTCCACCAATAGTTATCACTATAAGATAATATTATAAATGATATTTATATAACTCTTTGGTTAAATATACTAATATAATCCTATAGATGGTATCATCTAAAAATTAATATAATCCATTATTTCTTATTAACGATTCACTAATTATGGCTATAAAAACTACACCAAGAGGATGTGTCACAAGACTACAAGGAACTTTCTATATGTAACACCCCACTTTTTCAACACAAAAAAAATATTTTTAAAATGATTGCAAAAGCATAAATGCAAAAAACTGTCCAAAAAAAATAAAGTACTATCTCTACACCTAACATTTAATAGGCAACCTACCATCTATCCAATGATAGATACAAGGCTAAGCATCCAACTAACAAAACATAAGAAATAGAATGTGAAAAATAGATAACATAAAAGATGACAAGTGTTAGGGTTTATAAAATTAAGACCATATTAGGTCTAAAACAAACAAAAATACATAAACAAATGTGTTGACATGGGTAGAAATTTTTTTCTATGTCTCTCAAGGACCAAAAAAAAGGCATCCGTCATAATTTCCACGCTTGCTTTCCCAAGTCGAACACATGAATTAGCCAACTACCGGCCACCCACAACTACCAACACAAACTCTTCTACTCGTGGGATTGAGTAGGTAATTGAGTAAATAGGCATGTCAGTACACTACATACTAAGCAATTTAAATTATCTAATCATTGGAAGTTGTGATGCATGTATGATTATATTAGACATACAAATCATAATAACATACATGTTTATACAATAACATGCCAACTCATATGCTTACTATCATGATATTCTCAATATGGTACTATAACACCCCAAAATTTTGTAACTTTTGTTTTTGGGTACTTAGTCTTTATTTGAAACCTAACCCTAAAACCTTAACTTAATTATTTTTTTTAACTTTTGATCCGTAATCCAAATAAATTCTTAAATAATTTATACCAATTATTTTCAGCATTTTCTTTTTTCCTCAACTCTTATGCTAACCAGTTAATTTTTCCCATTTGATTTTCTAAGTAGATACCCTAACCTGACCAAAAAAACCTAAAAAAAACTAACACTAGAGTAACACTCCATATCATTTGTCACACTCAACCCTTCCCTTCTCCCTTATGCTACCATCTACACACTCAATTGAACTCATCAATTATGTTCCCCATCCATTTTTGTGTGTTTCTTTCTTTTCGCACCACCGGCTACATAAACTATCCCTCCCTCTTTCTTTTATTTTTGTTTGATCTCGTCTTTACCCCCTTTGTTCCTAATTTTCATTTGTTGAACTAGCGCCACCTCCATTTCCACCACCACCAATCACCTAGCTCCACCATTCTAGCCCCTGTTTTTCTTGTTCAACTTACAACTCACATCTATACACACCCTTTGTTCTTGGTTTATCCTTATAGCACCAACAAGATCCTCCATTTTTACATCTACCAACACCTTTTTCTACCTTTCTATGAAAATTCCATCATCACCTGCAATAATAACAATCGTTGTCATTCCTTAGCAACCTCTCTATTCTTCTATATTTGTCCTAACCATACCCTTTTTTGCACGCCACCCACACCATTTTTTATGTCACCCATCATCCTCATATTCTTATTAGCTCAACCATTTCCTTTATCTCTAGTTTCTCTACTTTCACATCGTCCACTTTGCTTCCCCACCCCTCCTACATGTGATCCTAGCATAGCCTCGCCTTCCCAGCATAGCCCTCCTCATAATGCCTCGTTCTTCTAGCATTGCATGCTTACACTGCTTTAATCAAATAGGTAGGGAGCAAATTGATCTCCATTCCATCAAGAATCATCCTCCTCTCTATTTCTCTTTCCCCTCATTAAGCAACCAACCACCCTTACCATTTACTTTTGTTTAAGCCTTCATCGTCCTCTCTTTCATTCAAACCATCACCACTACCCCAACCATCCTCCTTGTAGCTTCCATTCTCCACATAACCCAATTCCAACACCCCTCACTGCCAGCCCAATGCTGCATGAAAACTCCATGCCCTAAGCCCTTGTGTTGTGCACCCCTCTCATAAAACCCTCAATTGAGTGCATAACTCACGTTGTCCAGCCCATGAAGCAAGAGTTTTTTCCATTTCATTCTAGCCAAACTTTTGGGTCATATATTTTCCATTTTTTATGATTTCTTAAAATGTTATTTTGTTATTATATGAGGTAGATTATAATATATGAGGTATAAATTTTATTTTTAGGTAAAGGAGGAGGATTAGTGAAGTATAATAATTTATATTAGGTTACTTATATCTATGCTTTTTGATAAATAATTAGGTAACCATATGCCTTACTAAAATATTAAATATTGCATGATATCATATTAGGATTTCAATGTGATAAGTTATAATTATTGTCCTAAGTATTCCTACTTAGGTCCTATTTATTTTTCTAACAAAGTTAGAATGAATTATGTAAAATAGATAATGTTAGGGTATTTATAATTGTAATACCCCAAAATTTTGCTAAACCTAATCTCATATCATTAATAACCTAATGTGATTATAATACCAATAAAATCTCATTTTATCCTAACCAAATTTATTAATCCTAAAATCTTAACCTAATTCAAATATTTGACCTCGATAATTTATATTTTGTAACCCAATCTTAATTTCGGTAAATTTTATTAATCCTGCTTATTTTGGGGCTAATCCAAAATTATCTAAAACTAATATTAAACCTTTTCTCTCTTTTTTCCTTTTATCCTTTCTTCTTTCTCCTGTCTCCTCCCTCGTTATAAGGCTTGACTAGTCTTATTCTTATTCTTGCAATTTGCACCATCTTCCATCACCCTCTATTATAGCCATCATCATCACCATCATCCCTCACCCTCACCATCTCATGTTGTTGCTACCTCGACTGCACACCCTTCCCTACCCATTTTCATCTCCAAGCAACACCCCCACACACAACCATCTCTTCCATTGAAAATTTTATCCACCTCCTCATGCCTCTACCATCTCTTATGCCCTGCCATCCTACAGCTGCACCATCTCCCCCTACACCATTCATTTCACATGCCTTTCTCTTTATTTTTCACCCATCACACTCCTCATGCATATATATATATATATATATATACACACACACTACTCATCTTTCCTCTTTTATTTTGACTCATTTCTGCCCATTTTATGTCAAGCAACCACTACCCGAGCTCCCTCTCTTTTCTTTATTCATTTCTTCTTCTTCTTCTTCTTCCTCTTCATCATCTTTAGACATCACCATCGACCACTGCTGCTTTCCCTCTTCTTTCCTCATGCCCGTCTCCTTTTGTGAAACGCACGACCTACACATGGACGTGCAATACTAAGTTTCCTTATCGCATGCCCGTGAAAACTAGCACGATTTTCCCGTGCAACCTTGCATGGCCTACGCACAACCTGCCACATGCTTGTGTGCACCTATTTGATTTTGTTTTTTGTAATAAGTGCTCGAGCACGGCTATGCCTCTTCACATCGCCTACTCTTGCAATATCCTAGCTCATGGCTTGGGTGTGCACCACTTGTTGCATGCCTCTACAACCTTACCATTTTGACCATGCACCATCTTTTTTACCCCCAAACTTTATCTAAACACCACCAAAATTTTACCATAGCTCCACTATACATTCCATCACACTTCTACGCAACTCAAGTTTCCCTTTGACTCCTGTTATTTCCATTTTTACCTTCATTTATCCTAACTTTGTCCTCGGTTATAATCTTTGATCCTAAGAGTTTATTATATTAGTTTTCATATATGATATTCTGATGATCTTAGTGGAGGAAGTCTAGGATTACATGCATAGAGCCCGGTGTCCTTGTTGGTAAGGATACTAATCGATATTTTAAGGTTTTTATGCTAAATGCTTGCATGGCTATGTGTATTATCAAGATATTACTATTATATGATAGGATGTATGCTTTTAATGATATGTTGTGATAATATGGATTTATATGATATAAAGGAAGTGAGAATGGGAAAGATGTGTTGATATAATATTAGTATGCTAAGTTATACTTGAGGAAAGTTATAACTTATGGAATAATAATATGGGTTAATATGGAGATCTTTATATTTTAATGTGTTAGGTGTGTTAAATATGATAATGATATCAAGAGGAGTATTTGGAGTAATTACAAAATGTTGTGGGTTCCTCAAAATGAGATAATGGTATAATTAGGGTATAATACCCCTAAATTGGCAATATTATTATCCCATGTGTAAAACCCTTGAGTTAGGCTACAAATTTTGGATATCTTTTTAATGTTGGTAATTTAAGAAGTTTTCTTGAATTTGGGTAATCATAAGAGTCTTATGGGAATAGTTATGACTAATCTTGAAATTAGGGTCTTGGGAGCTTTATAAATAGTAACGTTTGGGATAGGGTTATTATTGTATATGTGAGATGTGGGTGTTAGGCCATGAATTTTGAGTGTGTTAACAATGTTAATACTTGAGAAATGATATACTATAACTGGTGGTTGAATGATCAATATAAGAGAATTTATGCTAAGAGTTTAATATTATGGTTGAGGAAATTAAGGATCTTGACTCTAGAGATCGATCTTATGAATTCTGTTATGTGCTTATCTACCTTAATGTGTTTGGTACCGGTAAAATGACCATGAATAAGATATTAATCTTTTAAAGTGAAAGATCACGTTAGGAGGGCTAAGGTGATGTTTTGTATTTGTTCCACTGGACAATAATAGTGGCTCAGGAGCATTTTTCCCCAAGAACATGATGTTTTATATATCCATTCTATCAAAGAATAATAGTGGCTCAAAAGCATTTTACCCTAAAAAGGTATTTCACTCTATTCTACTAGATTAAGAATAGTAGGGCTTCTACTCATTGTAAGTGAAAATATAACTATATAACCTATGGATAAGATACTAATGAATTAAAATGGAAGAGTACGCAAGTCAGGACTAAGGTGATATTTTTATATTCGTTCCACCAAAGGATAATAGTAACTCAGGATTGTTTTGCCCCTAGAAGGTGATGTTTTCAAATCCATTCCACTGGATGATAATACTGGCTTAGATGTGTTTTCCCTGAGAAGATGATTCATACTGTTCCACTAATTTAAGAATAGTGGGATTCCTGACCTCAGCGTATATATAAGAATAAAAATGGTTATATCTGATAAAGAGGTATGTATCAGTATTTATCTTACAAGATGTTTCTTTTATTTGAATGTGTACTTATCATCTATTGTGAATGCATGTGTTATTTGTAGCCCTAATTTAATAATATTGCTACCTTACTTAATACGTAGCGTACTGACCAGTACGTAGGGTACTGACCACCCTTTTCATGGATGTTGCTCATTTCCATGAGTAAAAGACGCTGATTCTTGTGTATAGATCTTAGAAGATCCACTAAATAACTATGTTGCTTTTGATGTGTTATGTGGGGATGAGTGACATGTTATCTATAGTAGGTATTTGGGTGAAGAGTTATGTTATTTGGTTGATATATTTACCCGGATACCTTTTTAAACTTTTTGATCCATGGTATCCTTTGCTTTGTATTTTGTTATTGTAATTTGGAGTTAATGTCCAAAATTATATTGTATTATAAAATTTTCTTCCATTTCTAATTACTTTATTTTACTATAAATGATCTTAGCCTTATGATTGATGTAAAGATGATTGGACGGACCGGACTTATATCGATTATGGCAGCAACCCCCAATATTTTACTTATATGCTACCACTGTAAAATGAAATTTTTTGGTAGAAAAAATCGGGTTGTTACAATAATATTATGGGTACAAAAGCATGATATAATAGGTTAATGTTGTGGGACATCTATTCATGATGTATAAGTGTAATATGATAGGTTGAGCATGTTTAGACATATTTTTGCATGATTAGTATCATTGTATACCCTAGGGGTAATTTGGTCTCTTAAGTTTGCCATATTTATTTTATTCCAATGTGTATTCTTAATATGTATTATATATTGGTAAGTATGGAAGTGTGTGGTTTATGATGAATTATATATGCATGTTCGGATTTTATGGGCTAAATCATGTGTAAAGGCAAAATAATAGTTATCCAGGTCTTATAATTTGCCAATATGCCAAATGTTTCAATTATCATATTTTAGCCTTTTCATCACAAATTAGTAGATAAAATGAAATTATCATTTAAAATAAATAATAATGTGGTAATCACGATCTTAAGGAAATTTTGATTATTTATGACCTAATGCATCTAAAAGTGAATAATTGGACATAGGATGGCCTTAGTAGATTGTTAGGTTAACCTGAGTGCTAACTTTGACATTGGTTTGACCGTTGATCTTGGGATTGACTTGAATAATTGGAAATAACGTAAAAATGGTTAAGAAAGTTGGAATGATATGTGTGTTAATTGATATATGTGATTTTAAAATAAAATAATAATAATTCAAGTGGAATACCTCAATATTTGGTAATGATTTGTTCTCTAGTGTTAACTACCCTAAAAACGAAGTAGGAGTCCTCGTTTTGGATTGGTTTCACTAGTGTGCCTCTTCAAAAGGCCATAGTGTACTCTATAGGTGACATATGGGCCCTATAGGTGTATCGATATATAAGGATTAGGTGACATAGGTTGGAGAGTATTCTACTTCCATAAGTGTGCCAATATGATTGATATACATTATATGTCTTGTTATTATGTGGTTGGGAGCATATTGTGTTATTTTGTGTGCTAGTATGACTGATGTAATTTATACACCCTTAGGTTTTATGGTTGGGAGAGTATTGTGTTGCTTTTTCTACTAGTATGATTGGTGTATGTTATACATCTCTGCGTTGTATGGTTGGGAGAGTATTGTATTGTGGTGTGTATGCTAGTATGATGATTATACTTTATACATCTACAAGTTGTCTCTGATATCCCTTGAGTAAGAAAAATAAAAAGTAACTAATGTGTATTATTATCATTAACACATGGATTATTGGTTTGGTAGTTTCTTTCATGCCTATATGTGGTTATATGGATTGATTTACTGGAATGGTTGGGAGGGTACTATGTCGCCCTGATGCAATAGTATGAACATAATACTTTATACGTCTTCGGGCTTTCGTATTCTTTTAGCTTTAAATGGAATTGATGTGATGGTTTAGTTGGAGGGTATCGTGCCTCCCTACTGCACTGGTATGATTTGGGTACTTTATATATCTACACACTATTTTACCTTCCTATGATGTTATAGAATTTAATGGTATAGTAATTTATGATTTATGAGATATAATGTGATTGATATGAAATTTGGTTAAGAATCATTTTGTGTCTTTCCTTTAGGAATCACCCTAGATATGCTTTAGTTATTGAGTTTCACTTTATGGTTCCAGTGAAATGGTATAAGGAGCATGTGACCTTAGTGATATTTGTTTATCTAACATAGTTATTGCATTTGCTTATCGCATGTGTGGTTTTGTATTTTTATACCATGTTCACCTATAATACCTTCTGTGTGCCTCATTTGATCTTTACATGCTTAGTTTGGAATAGTGGGTTTCTTAGTACCATTCCATTTATGGGTTTCATTTCATGGTCCCCTACCTATTCAATAGGTAGTTGTGACTTTGTAAGATTATTTGTGAGTTGAGCATGAAGACTAATATTTTTGGATTGAGAGTTAGAACTATCTAATGTTCAATCTAGTATCTTTTGATCTAGATATTCCTAAACTCTTATCCCCTTCTGCATTTATTTTCATTTGACTTTTGTAATCATTGTCTAATCTTATATTATTGGAATAATGTTAATCTATAATGTAATCTCTATTATGTTATTAGTGGAGTAATATTTTAGCCTTAACATTTGGTATAAGAATGGTAGAAAAAACCAAACATATGCTAAGTGGGGCGGTGAAACCTTATATATATTTTTTTAATATTATAGCTTCCACAATTAGCTTTTAAAAATATCATTTGTAAGTACTAAAAATGGGGGGATGTTATAGGTATCCTATACATGCATATGCAATTAGGTGACATCATGATCAATGATATACATCAAATTCATGACAACGTCATAATTCATAATAAGTATAGGAAGTTAATTGTTCATCATGCTTACCACAAAATTCAGGAATCATGGATATCAACATATTCACATGTGAGTGACATACCAAGGGTGCGAACTACGTTAGTAAACTATAAAGTCCATTCCATTTAATTATTCATGAGGTTTTAATCACAATGTTATATAATCATTTGCTTTTGAGTAGTTGACTAGATTATGCAATCCTTCATAACTTAAGTCACGTATCACATTAGTGAAATAACCATATAATGCTAGAAAAAAATGAGATCCCTACCTATAGGCGTATACCTAGAGTTGAATATATAATAGCTACCCTCAATCAGCTACTCTAAGGGTAGAAAATATATAGGCTCAAACAAGTTCTTTCTCTTTAAGTCATTAATACTCTATATTATAGACCACATCAAGTTTCACCACCATGTTATCCAAATACCACCACATAACCATATCATAACACTCAATATTTCCCATTAGGGCATTAAAAGTGATACCATCATTACTTAGCTAACTTAATCCATCATTTGTGTTCATTAACCCATGCCAATCAATAGAGTTTCAACATCCAAGAATAACAACATGACATAATATCAAGCCCCAAGCCTTTAAAGGGTCAAAAAGTATCAAACAAAGCATTTTGGACAAAACAAATTGATCGGTTCCATAAACCAATTAATCGATTTGACACATCCAAACCCTAACATCCCTATCAAAATCATTTGATCAATTTGGGCACACCATTCAATGCGTTCAAACCAAGATCCAAATAATTCATACCATAGATCAATAGATCTATCGGTTTGACCAACTATTCATTGTTCTTATGACGTTTAACTATCGATATGTACAAAAAGGTCAGTGCATGCAATTTCACACACAATTTAGGCCTCAAACATCAACCATACTACATTCATATCATTGAACACTTGTAAAACTAAGATTAATCATGCTCAACCACTCGATCGTGTTGTATTTTTAATTAATCATCAAGATACATGCATAAACTCACATTTTTCACAAAATAAAAAAACTCAAGGCATGGTTCACAACAACCACTACTATTATCATACAGGCATATGAAAATCAAAATTCTAAACCTACACAAACCCACATACTCAATCACTCCACACTGTAAGATAAGAATACCTTACCATAAGTGAATATTATCAAAAGTCACACCAAGTAGGAAAAACTTTGTTAAAAAAGCTTAGACCTTGAAGACCTTAAAAAGAAGATATTAAAATTTAGTAAAAATCATTAAAATCTTATAAAATTTAAACAAAATAATAGGTCAGAAAAATCAGAAACTACAACCTCTACCAAATGAGGGAATCAAGGGAAGGATTCAAGCCCTCAATCTTTTCCTAAATCTAATCCTTCCTTGCTTAAGATTAAAACAATAAAGGGATAAAGGAAGGATTAGAAGAGATGAAAAAGATCAGAGGTAGAGAGCAAGAAGATAAAATAAGGCAAGTGGAGAGGAAAGAGATGAGAAGGTAAGGTTTCAGTGGCTATGAGAAATCAAGGAGAAAGAGAATTGTGGCTTAATAATAAGGCCCATATATAATGGGGAACTGAGGATAATGGGTTATATAACTCAAAACCCTAAATCTCACACTTGATTTAATGCATTGCTAGGCAAATTTCTCAAGGGATACAACTGACTTTCTTCATGGCTAATATGGTGATAGCCGAGTAGTTATAAGGTAACACGCCACATAAAATTATAAACACAAGAAAGGGAAAGGCACAAAAAGGATAGGGATGTAAATTTAGAAGATCTTATAGGGTTCCGGGGATGAGATCTTATATTATGCGGTGGCACTAAAGAGAAAGAGTTGAGGAAGAAGACAATGGTGGTGAGGTCATCGACCATCTTTTTTACAAATTTGGTTTCCCAAATCCATTTGAGGTAGGAAATAACATGGATTAATAGCTACAAATTATTAAATATGATTTGGAAAATATTTCGGAGTTTGACTACCAAGATTCAAGATCATTGAAAGAAAAGTTCAATTGAAGCTAAAATTTGAAAGTCACTCAGGTCAGGTGAATCGATCAATTGGTCTAGTATACTTGTTGGTTGGTTCCCTTCGTTGATGGATTTTCAAAAAATAGTCAATTGGTTACCCTGTACCAAAAACCAAGCTAACAATGACTAAAGAGTTGATTAATTCATACTACCAGTCGACTAATGCGCCAGAAAATCAATTTCTTCTTCTTCTTTTTTACAAAAGTTTCTAAATCCTTTGCAAATCAAACCTAATATACTTTTCTAAAAAAGTATCAAACAGTATTAAGCTCATGAAGTATTACAAATTATAGGCCTACTTTACGATGTGTTACACTATAATATTGTAATGCTAAATAACAAGGTTTGATAACATGATAGGAACGGTTATATATACATGCATACTAGTTGATATCTTCTTCATTTATTCGTACAATGTGATATTGAGTATTTTGAATTATTTACCTATTAATAAAATAAAATAAAAGTAACAGTAACAGTGCATGGATATAACGTTGTAAAAATGTTGTTTTATTAGCATCTTTTTCAGGTGCATTTTAAATATTGTAAATCATAATTTCAAAGTCGTTACTTGATCACTTAAAAGAAGTAGGCGTACGCCGGAGGTGGCCAGGAGAGAAACTTGAGTATTGATTGTTGGGGATGTTTAGGGCGAGTGTATGTATGAGGGTGTTGACCTCTCCTTTGATGTCTTTCATTGATTGATGTAAGGATATTTACATTCATCAGATGAATAACGTAAGCGCGTTTTTGATATGGAATAATCCATGAGAATTAGAATTAAAAGTGGAAATTCATTTTTAATTCCAAAAGATTTGTACCACCTAATTTATTTGTTTTTAAGATAGAGTTATATCTCTTATCTGATTTGACATATTAAACATAAAAATGCTAAACAAAATATAGAAATAGAAATTCATTTTTATAACTTATGAGCATTCTAAATAAGTGTTAAGGGATTTATGATATCTTTGTATCCGAAGGAGTTTTTTTATTTTTTATTTTTTTGTTGATGGGAGGTGTTCGATCTTCGTGGCTTTTTTTGACTTATGCTTTGTTTTGGTCTCTTTCATAGCTCTTTGGGAGCTTTGTAGAAGCATAGTTTGCTAGTGTCGTTCTCCGGAGCCATGCAGATCGCATAAATGTATGTCTCAGTGCGTCGGCCGTATACTTTTTGAACTACGAAAGGAAAAATCATAATTTTAAAGTAGAGAAGAAGCAAAGAAGCGTTCTCTTTAATTAGTTGCTTTGAAGGTGACTTTTTCTCTGAAAGGCAAAAAAAAACATAAAATGATACAATCTTATCTTAATTAGGCAACATTAAAAATAAATATTTTTCATTTAATTGCGTCTTTACCTACTCTAGATACCATGTAAACATATTATACGAATGAATCACAAGGAGCAAGAGAAAAGCAATTATGCTTGCTTACTAAATAAAATACTCTTTTTTAAATGGTTGTTATTTTGCTTTAGTTGAATGCCAGTACAATACTAAGTAGAAAAACGATTCACGAGGAGGTCTTCTTCTCATCCCCACCTCAACTACAAAGCGCTTCCGCTCTACTTGTTGATCATTATGTCCCAAAAATGAAAAAGCAATGTTTCTACTTTTTACAGCGAAAAAGTTGCAGGAAAACTTTAATTGAATAGGAGAAGGCTCCTTTTTTTTTCTTTTTCTTTTTTTTTTCTTTTTTTGTGAGAGGAGGGAGGGAGGGGGGGCACTCTAATATGATTGAAACGTTTGATCAACCAACTTTTTCGCTACCATTTACTCGAACCTATAATAGCATGGGAGTACAAAGCTGTAGCATACCATCTGCATCTTTACGTGTCTTCTTTGCTCCATATTTATCTGCAATTTTTTTCAAGGAAAATGCTATAGAAACAAAATACCAGTGAAGTATAATCACACAGAAGAAGTAGAATAAATGAACGAAATAAAAAACTTATCAGTTTGAGGAATTGCTGTGCTACAATATAAATCGCTGCCTTGAAGCTATATGCCGGCCGAACTGAAGTGCAATTCTCGCGCCGTTTCTCTTCCAAGATTAACACAACTAACCTTCGGTACGTGCATTCGAAACCGGAAGTTATGGAGAAACAATGCCCGGAATTTGATGTGTGTTAGTGTGAAGAAAAGATGCCCAGAAATCTTTATATTATCGTACATATGTGTATTTGAAATAGAACCCAAAATCCCTCTTTAAATAGATGATACACAGGAAAAAAAGGGAGTCCCACTAGCCATAATCTTGGAAGATTATCTCTACCAACCGAACGTTGCAAGACACGTTCAAGGCTTTTCAGAAAAATGGGAAATGAGGAAGACGAAGTTGGTTGAAGCAAACCAGTTAGAAAAAAAATTGTTCAGCACCCACGCCCAGTCCGGCCGGGACGGACAACAGACGCACGCGTGTGTGGTACAAGTATCAACCCAGGTCAGCCATAAAACTCAGCCAAACTTTTGACTCAAATATAGCATTGAAGATGAAGAAATATAAACTGCTTCAAAATAAACTCTCCTGAGGGATATAGGGGGAAAAAAAAAAGAGGCAAAGATTTCATTTTGCCATTGCCTTCAACAAAAGCTAATTATGTTTAAGAAATTATAAACGAAAATGTTCATTATTTAATAACATCGAAGAATACCTGTATTTGTCGTGCTTTTTTAAATAGTAAATCGACGAAGAATTCAACTTCAACAAAACGAGGATTTCACCGATGTGTTGCCGCGGCGAGCTCGCCGAGTCGCATGTCCGCTACGGCGTCAGACGGAATCTTGAGCGATCGGCTCTGGTAAGGACGTCCTTGGCAGCGGCTGTGCCGGAGCAAGAGCTGTTATCGTCGGGAGGAGAGGAGAGGAGAGTAGAGGTAAGATATGATGGTTCTCATGGAACAACCTATCTCTCCAGATTCTAGAGGATGAAGTATAAAATAATGGAGAGTGAAGGAGTCGATTGAGTGCACTTGAGATGAACTCGAGTGCGATTCTTCCACGGAAATCATGGTCGAAGCTTGGATATCTCAACAATTTGGATATGTCAAAAAAAAAAAAAACAATGTTTCAGCTTTGAACTTGAATCGACATAGTCCTTCTAGATCTGATTTGAGCTGTTGTGGATCTGATTTGTGCAATTGTGGATATGAAGGTGAGCAACTCAAGAAGAACAGAGCATAGGGATTGAAGACGAATTGAGAGATTGAATACATGGTTTTTTTTTTCTATTTCAAGTTGTACGATAGTTTTAATTGCTTTGATTTGTATATATATTAATTTTTTGTTTGTTTATTATTTTGTAAAGCGGATTAGATTGGTGTTTAATCTGTTTATTGTTATTGTTTTCATTTTTTTTAACTAATTAGTTAGCTTAGTTCATTAACATATTGTTGTTCCACTGTATAAAATTACACAAATGAGTATTGTATGCAGAATGAATATATAGTTCATTAACATGTCCATTATCAGGTCTGTCCTGGACTTGCCTCTCTTCGGACCAGACAGTGCCATTGGAGCAAGTTGGATGTTCAAATCTCCTTGTGGTGCCTCAACTTCATTTATAAAGGGGTTGGGTGGCTGGCTATTTTTATTTTATTGAATCTTTAGCCCAAACTTGCTTCTGGTTGCCTCATACGGCAGGTTTACAAGCGCCTACCATATGCCAAAAGGATTGGCATAAAACACAAATTTGAGGCTTCCATTCATACCATACTTTTTTTTTTATGACGCCGCCGTCTAGTTTCTGGATGGAAACGGAATCCAGAAGTGGTCGGTGCGTGTCAACCTCCGCCAGAACTCTTGCACATGATATCCGGTCTCGGTTAGCAGTCGGTGCATCCAAACGCAGGGGATGGCTAATAAAACTAGCTATGGAATCACAGAATCAAAGGACGGTTCAAGCACGTCCATTATCGGGTCTCCAAGATCTTCATCCAATCCGCGTATGTAACGTGTTGCCGTGCAGAGCGGACGTAAGGTTGCATATAAGAAAAGGAGACTTGCCGGCCACATAGATAGCCAACCAAACAGTTTTCCCATTGTTTCACTTTTTTCTCTGGTCGAAGAATTGCGATTGGATGACCATCGTAAACCTGTGGCCTAACGAAGCCCTCACTTTTGGAGGGCCCTAGGCTAAACAAAATATCGGGCCCCTATATATATATATATAATGAAAGGTATGAAAAGGACACCTAGGACTTCATCCCACGATCTCCGCCATTTCGTCGAAAACAAGAGGCACTACTCAACCAACTGCACCACCATCCCATTTATTGATGCCAAGGATTTTATTTATATACCGCGTAAATACACACACACATAATAATAACTTAGGAAAGGGGGGTGGGGAGAATAGGGATGCTAATGGGTCAATTTATGCCGAAGTCAAATCAAAATTTATTTATATTATTTAAATTTGTCATGTCTTAAAATTTTAAATACAAATCTAGATCTATGGAATATAACGGATAAATAGTTTCTAAACGAATCCTAAATAGATTCGACTATTTTTAGATTATAACAAAGATGATAAATATAATATTAGAATGTATTTATATATGAGTATATTATGCATGCATACATATATACTAAACGCGTCTAACGGGTCGGACTTGGGTCAAGGACTGCTAGACCCAAACCTAGACCCATTTAGGTATATTTGGACTTAGATCTGTCAGGTCCAAAAATCATGGATCCAAATCTACTAAAAATAAGGCAGGTCTAACAGGTCTAGGAACCATTATCATCCCTAAGCATGACCATTATACCTAGGGTTGCCCTTGTGATTAAGGTGTCGATTATTCAATACCTTACCACATGAAAATGCCTCTTTTGGTAATGGTTGATCCTCATGGATGTGAGAATGTTGTCCTTGCAACATCCGAATGGTTTCATTAGGATTCTCCACAATGATCTGTTTAATCTCAACAATACTAGGGGAACCTATAAAGGTTTCATTATGCAAAGTTGTGTCAAATGTAAGAGTAGATGGACATTGAGTGTTTTTGACCAACGGCTTTGCCAGTGTGCCACGTTTCCATTGAGCCATGGGTTGCATAAGATAGGGTTGGGATTTCTCTCACCATGCTAAGTCATTGTAATTATTTTTTTATTTTGTGTGTGTTTTGAGAACCAAAAGGTTCTTAGGAAATAGAACCGAAAGTTATAGATGAGAGAATATCGAGGGTGTAATAGAGAGGAAAGAGCAAAAGTAAGAGAGTTGTATTATGATTTTATGTCCTAAAAATCATTACAAAGACCCCCTATATATAGAGGTTTGGACCAAGGGAGGAAGGGAAGGGGAAAAAATGGTGTAATTAGGGATAAAAAGATGCCTTATCATACGTAGAGAAATGACTTGGTAAAGTGTTGTGTATACTACTAGTCTGGCACCAGTCCGAGACTAAGGTGAGCATGCCTAGAAGCTTTTTGAGTCAATTCTAGTCCTTTGAGTCACCATTCTAATGTCATATAGTCCTAGTTGAGAAAAAAACCCCATATCATCACTCTCTTCAAAACGTCATTAACCACGTCAGCTACTTCCATGGGGTAGATAAGCTAAACTTTAATTATACGGTTGGCGGTCACAGCTATACATTAAGTGTGCTAACAAATAAGACCCTAATACAAAATAATAACAACAATTACATCTTGAAAGACAGATGTGCAAGTTTGCTCATCAGTGTGTCCATCGAGAAATATAGAACAATCTGAGTGCAATCTAATCTAAAATCGATCCGAAATGTAGAACAATCTGAATTATCCAAACCCTATTCACACCCAAATTAAAAGTAAAATAATTTATTCAAATCTGAGTGCATATGTTCTCAACCAAATATAATCTGGTATAATAGATTGATTTGAGACTATTCGATTTCAAAGCTATTCTAATTAAACCTGGTGTGAACTAATCCAATAAAATGACTCAAGTTTATCTGAATTCAAAATAATTTGATCATCATATGACCTAATCCGAATTCGATCAGATACACATGATTATTAGCTTTAATTAAGATTGATATCATTCTTACAAACTATTTATTTATCATTAAAATTTATATCTACTTGTATTAATTTAGTGTTTAATATTTATTTAACCAATTTAATCATTTTCTATTAGTTTATTAATTTATGGTATAATTAATATAGAAAATAAGTTACTATAGTGTAATAATTGTTCCTGAAATCATCGTAGATTCATTTCTTTGGAAAATAAAATTTTAAATTTTTTAATTTTTGGTATAAATTTTTTAATTATATCTAAAATTAATAATAGATTAATCGTTATAATTCAAAGTATGTGATTAGACGTAATTTGTTTGCTGAGATAGAAGATATAAAAATTGATAATTCATAATAATAGGTCAATATAAATTCAGATATTAATTCAAATTTAAATAATTTATTTTTATAGAGATGAAAATAGATAAATAAATAAATTTACGGACCATAACAACAAAAAATAGTATTTTAACGCTCGGCCAACCAAACTACAACACGAAAAGTCTGTCCACCGGAGTGACTCGTCTATTTGTTGCCGGACGTAACGCGTGTTTGAATTGAATGATACCCCGGGGCACAGCTGTAACGTAGGGAGACTTTTTCTTTTTTTCTTGAGCCATTGGCCCCACTACTTTAATAAAAAAAATAATAGTAATTAAAAAAAAAAACTAAACTTCAAATTAACACCGCCTCCTGCCCTGGGTTGGTGCCGCCGTGTCCGACTGTGGACCCCTCTATTCGTAGAGAAAAATGAATTGATATGATATGTTTTTGTCGATATTACTATTATAAATTTATAACTCGACAAGCTGAAAACGTCGTATTTGAAATTGTCTTCTCCATTTTAAAGTTAAAGATAGAACCATGATGACTGATTGATGTGATAACCGATCGTCAATTCATTGACGTTGAGCCGCCTGTGATGCCGAATAAAAATAAACAAAATAGGAAAAACTCGCTCTTGAGTCTTGATGCTGCCGAAGAGGATGCCATCTCGAACTGGGTCAACGTACGGTGTCGCTGATCGCTATCCCTTTTTTTTTAGGACGTTGTTGGGTACATGGGTTTTTTTTTTTAAGTTCACATATTATAAAAGGAATTATTATTATTTTGATAAATTTAACTATTTTATTTGTTTATTACACTCTCCGTTACTATTTTTTTTCACTCTTTTATTTTTCTTTTCTTCAATTTATCACACAATATTTTTATTCTTCTAACCTTAAATACAGTAAACATAAAAATAAAATAACGGATCTAACAATTATATTTAATCAAGATGAATTCGATAAAATAGTAATAAAATATATTTTTTTTCAAAATTTTTAAACTTGACAGTTAACTAACTAGTCAAAACTCTTATTTGACAGATAATTCATCTATCATAAAATAATTCAGACGAGTGATTCAACCGTTAAAAGGAAAGGTTCATGGGTCGATCACCCTTCATAAGGTAACTCCGGCAGGCATTTCCCCTTTCACAAGTAACTATGATGCGTAGATCACCCGTCAAGTCCCCATATTGATGAGCAATTTACCCAACAGAGGCTAAGATCTTTCATGATATTTGTCTGTCGATTATAAACTCTAGCAAATGAATTACTCAAAAGCCCTCATTTTTGTATAAAAAAAAAGGTATTCATTTTTTTTATTTATATGTTCCTTATAATTTTATATTTTGAATATTAATTTCAGAGTCAAGATCCAAATAATATTGATCTGAGTGGCATATTTGCTATGAACGAGAATTGTAATGACCATGACTAATTAGTTGGATTAGTTAAAGAAATTAGAATGACACATAATATGATTTTAGGTATCAAGGGGTCAAAAAAATATAGAGTTTAGATACATTGCTAGAGAGGGGTGCTTATAGAGGACAACCTTCAGTAAACTCCGAAAGTATTTGATCTACTAGGACCAACACGTGTGGTTGCGAATTCAGGATTTGTGGAAAGAAAGATGATTGTGGTGGTTGGAGGCTAGTGGTAAAATGTGGAATGTATAATCATAGATAAGATAAGTATTTACAAGAATATTTGTTTGCTTATCGAACGCAGTTGGTGCACAAGCACACCCAAATAAATGACAAACCAATGGAGATTATCCACAAATCGAAATGGGATGATGGGGATAATATTGCAACACTTAGGACAATCTATAATATTAGACATAAGTTCAAGGCATAAAGCTTGATGGGATGTACAATCATGCATTAGTTATTACACTTCATGGAAACCAAAGTATACTATTCATGGCACCATCGGTTCCCCGACTTTAATGTGGTTAGTGATACTGTATTTGATCGCCTAGATTCTATTACTTTGTTGTATGTGTCTTTATATGTCATTTTTTTGAATTGCACATACAAAACCAATAAGCACAACATTTCTTCTTTGGAGGTTGTTGGTTGTGTATCTAGTTGTTAGAATTTTACCATTATCTTGGTATTTATGACTAAGGAAAAGGAAGATAACTACGAATGGGTGCTTAGTAAAGTAATGAGATTGATGGAGCCCTGTGAACCAAATGTAGTGATCACTAATACAAAATCGGGACTGACACAAACAATGTTGAAGGTCTTTACTAATGCAACACCTTTCTTGTGTAGATGGAACACTAATAAAAATCTTCTCTCGCATAATGTAAAAATATGGAAAGTATAGTAGTGGGAACATGTTTCCTAGGAGATTGGAGGAAGATTGTACAAGCAACTATAATTAAGATGTATAAGAAAGAGCTATTACTTATTGGTGACAAATAGGACATATTTTCACATATTTTACAATATGTGTGCGAGATCTAGTTGAATATATATAATGAGAGGTTAGTCTTAGTATGGGTTGAAAAAATTCTTCACTTTGACACTCATACACCCATCATGTGACACCCCTTCCATCTTTTATCCTCATTCTAACCATTTCCATTAATTTTTCTCCCTTACACATTTCTTTCGCTTAGGGTTTCCTCCCAAAACCCTAGTCAAATCTCCCATGCATCCTTACATCAACCCACGTACCATTTTTCATATATGGACCTCAGTCACCCTAATAATTCTTCTCTTGCCTCACTCGATCCTCAATCAAATTTTCCCACGTAAAAGTCATCCCCATGCAAACCCTAGATGTCCCATGCAGGTTTTGATCCATTCTCTTAATTTCATTTCCATTATTCCTCTTTTATCCATTCATAGGTCATAAGATAAGTGGGCAATCATTACTATTTTCTATTCAACTCACTTTCCTCATTCTTTTCCATTTCTCTCACATCCACATCATACTACTTAGGACCTCCTATCATGCATGTCATAAGGGGCGGTATTACATAAGCACAATTCAAGTACAAATAATAACATCACATTACACATATCATAAACACATGCAACTTACCTTAACTCCATGCTTAGCAGTTGCGCTACAAGAACATAATAATATAAAATATAAAGCACACACATCAAACCAACACGCATAACACACTCTTACACATAAAAAAACCTTAATCATATCCTTACCTAATACGACACCAAGTTTGAAGTACGCTCCTACACCTCCTTAGGGTTTTGACTTGATTCACCTATAAGTGAAAAATACTAAGGGTTAACCTTCCTTTTACCAAAATTACCATAATTTCCTACCTTACCCTTATCATGGCCTACTATTAGGGTTAATAATAGTAATAGTTGTTTTATAAATAAAAGTATGGTTATTATTCTCAAAGTAGCTAACTATATCATTACTAGTCAAAATAGGTCTTATGAGGTACATTGGTTCATGTTAAAGTATTAATAGTAATATTTATGTTATTAAAGATAATAGATTTAATATTAATAATGATAATAATAATAATAATAATAATAATAATAATAATAATAATAATAATAATTGTAGTGATAATACTAATAACAACCCAAATCTTAGTAATAATAATAGTAGTGATATTAGTAATACTAAAGTAGTGATACTAATAATAATAATAATAATGCTAGTAATAATAATACTAGTAGTAGTGATAGTAATGTTAGTGACATAGGTAATATTAACAATAATGACAAAGTAATAATAATAATAACAACAATAACAATAGCAATAATAATAATAATAATAATAATAATAATAATAATAATAATAATAATAATAATAATAATAATAATAATAATAGAAGTATTAATAATAGTTCTAATATTAAGAATAATACTAACAAGGGTCCTAATAATCATAATAGTAGTAACTTTAGTGATAATAGGGCCAAGTATAATAATAGTGATGGTAGTAGTAGTAGTAGTAGTAGTAGTAATGTTATGAATAATACTAATAATAATAATAATCGAAATGGTAATAGTAATATAAGGGTTCAAATGTTTACAATAATAATAAAAGTGATAATATGCCAAAGTTAGTATTAATAATAATACTAATAATAATAATAGTAGTAGTAATAATAATAATAATGATAATGATGATAATAAAGATAATGATAATCATAATAATAATAAGGTTGTCAACCATTAATAGTAACAATAATATTAGTTAGAATAATTTTGAAGTTAGGTTAAATAATAATAATGATAAAAGGTGATAATAATGATAAAATAATAATAATAATAATAATAATAATAAAAAATTTTGCTAACACTTGTATAAAAAGGGTTTAGGGGTTGGGGAGGTTAGAGTACCACCTAGGGACGGTGGTGGCACCGTCGGTGGGGCACGGCAGAGGTGGAGGGAGAAGATAGAGGGAGAGCCGGTTGTCCAGGATAGGAGAGAGGGAATGAGGGGGTGATTGAGGCGGTAGTGGGTGCCTAAGGTGTAGAGGGTTAGAAAGGAGGTAGCGGTGCAGCCAAAGGGGGCTTGGGACACGCGGGAGGGGGAAAGAGAAGAGAGGGAGGAGATTTTGGGCCATGAGGAAGGCTAGCCCAAACCGGGGGGAGAGGAAAAATAAGAAAAGGAGAAAGGAAAGAAAGGAAAGAAAAATGAAAATAAAGAAGAAAAAGGAAAAAAGGGAAGAAAAAGAAAATAGATGGATTGGGGTATTTAGGACATTTGGTATTTTTGAATATTTAAATTAATAATATTTTAAATAAAATAATAAATAAACTCCCTTTTGGGGTTAATTTAGGATATTTTGAATAGATTTTTTCCTAAATTTCAGTTTAATTAGAAAACAACCTAATTTTTCCTAAATAAATTATTTATTATTTTCCTCTTGATTTTACCTTATTTTATTTATCTTATTTTAATAAATTAATTTATTTAATTAATTTCTCTAATAAATCCTTATTTGGCCATAATTTTTAAAATTAGGATTTTAGGGTATTTCAGGGAGCACATAGATATATAAGAATATCTAATGAAAACTAGCTCTCTCCATGAAAAATGAGAAGTAGTATCTTGAACTAAAGAAACTACCCACAATAGGTGGTGGAAACTATTGTTACTAGGAAAAGGAAACTAGTGTAATTAATTTTAAGAAAATATAGCATTTTGAGTGTTAGAAAAAAAAAAGACGGTGACATTTTGTAAATTTTGTGTATTTATATTTCGACTTTAAAAACTACCTACCGTAGGTAGGTGGTGGAAACTACTTTTAGTTGATGGAAGAAACTAATATAAGTCTCTTAGAAAATTATAGTATTTCAGCATTAGAAAAAAAAAAAGATAATTTTTTTGTAAATATTAAGTATTTATGTTTCAGGTCAGAAAAATACCTATATTAGGTGGTGAAAACTACTTCTAGTGGGTGGAGAAAACAACTATTTGTAAAGTACGGAAACATTCGCTGATCATTTTCCATCCCATAAACTTTTTGGTGTCAGAATCGGTACTAAAAATATCTGATTACTTTTTCTTTTTTTCTCTTTTTGAATTTTATAAATGGTTTACATCAACTAAAGTAAGTAATGGTTTTAGGATTTTTTTTCTCTCTTAATTTTATTAGATTTGGTATATTTTTTTAAAAAAAATTATACAATATGTGTGTGTGTACTTTTTTTTTATCGTTTCCTTCGGTTCATGTTTCCTAAATTTTTAAGAAATGATATTTTCATGCTCTCCCCATCCCGATCCAACATTAACTACAATAAGTCTCTTAGAAAACTACAGTATTTGAGTGTCAGAAAAAAAATATGGTGCCATTTTTATAAATATTGATATTCATGTTTCAAATTAAGAAACTACCTATACATGGCAAATACTCACAATAGGTGGTAGAAATTACTATAAATATTTCAAAAAACTAGCGTGGTTATCAGTTCTCACTGTCAAGGGTGGTTTTCACTAGAAATACCCCTATATATATATATATTATGATTGATATATGTGGTGAAAATTTAGATGCATATATTATGATTGATAAAGTATTAATAGACTTATATATAGAATTATTATTAAAAGAGCGGAATAATAATATAATAAAAATTATAATTAATAAAATGTTAGGACTTGAAAAATTTATGATTAAATAATTATGTGAAATAATAAGATTTTATAAAACTTTATAATATTAAGATATTATTGGCCATAAATAAACTATTATTAAAATTTAAAACAATAAGAATATATATTAATTAGATAATAAATTATTTTTAACCTTAGATAAAGTATTATTAATTGAGTAGAATAATAAGATAATGACTAAGAGAATTAATAAAATATTATTAGACTTTGAAAATTTATTATTAAATATTTAAGTAGAATAATAAGATACTATTGGTCATAAACAATTGATTATTAAAATTTAAAATAATAAGTATATAAAATTATTAGATAATAAATTATTTCTAACTTTAGATAAACTGTTATTAATAGAGTGGAATAGTAAGATAGTAAAAACTTAATTTAATAAAATATTATTAAATATTAAAAAAATTATGATTAAATAAGTAAGTGGTATAATAAGATAATAAAACTTTAAAATAATAAAATATTTTTGGCATTAAATAATTTATTATTAAAATTTAAAATAATAATAATATAAAATTATTAGATAATAAATTATTTCTAACTTGAGATAAAGCATTATTAATAGAGTGGAATAATAAGATAATAAAAATATAAAATAATAAAACATTGTTAAATATAAAAAATTATTAAATAATTAAGTGGTATAATAAGACAATAAAAATTTAAAATAATAAGATATTGGTGGTCTTAAATAATAAGTTTTTTTTCCTAATATTATTACACACTCACTACAAACAAAAATTAGAATCCTATTAAAATTTTTAAAGCCTTCTGAAATTGGTCTCATGACTAACTTTAATTTATGAGAAAATTTTCTTAAATTCAAATACCTTATTTTAGAATAAAAAATTAGATCAATTTAATGATATTTTTATGGTATAATATAGTTCCCTAATATTATTACATGTATGCTACAAATTTAATTTGATAGAATGAATATCAAAATCTTGAAAACAATGGAATTTCAATGAATTTGGCTTCACAACCAACTTCACCAATAAGAAAAAAAATCTTAAATTCAAGTACTTTATTTTGAGATAAAATTTAGTTCAATGATTGTAATGTTATAGTATTTTTTTTCCTAGTACTATTGTTTATATACTACAAACCAAACTTGATAGAATCAAACTTAAAATTCTATAAAATTTTTAAAATTTTTCTAAAATTGGTCTCACAAATAACTTTAGTTCTCAGATAATCACTTAGGTTAATTATAAAAAACGATCATATTCAACATATAAAGCCGCATAATTTGTTTTGCCAACTTCATAGAATTAGATTGGTAATAAAAAAAATTGAAAGATTGTGGCATAAAATGTAGAGTTCCATGCCATATAACGTATTAATTCACCCTTCATAGGGATTATGTTCATTAAAAAACCTCACAGGTGTAGAGCATTATACCTTTAGGTTTGCATATTTGGGTTCATAGTACCTTATTTTGGGATAAAATTTAGGCCGATGATTTTATTGTTATAGTTTTTTCCCAATACTATTATTTGTATATTTCAAACCAAACTTGATTGAACAAAATTCAGAATTCTATAAAATTTGTAGAATTTCGCTGAAGTTGGTCTTGCAACCAACTTTAGTTATGAGATAAGCACTCAGGTTTATTACGAAAAATGATCATATTTAGCATATAAAATCACATAATGTGTTTCACTAACTTCATAGAATTGGATTGGTAATAGAAAACTTGAAAGATTATGACATGAAATATATAGTTTCATGCCATATAATATATTAATTCATTCTTCATAGTGACTATGTTAAAAAAAAACCCACAGGTGTAGAGTATTATACCTTTAGGTTTGCATATTTAGGTTCATAACGCATACAATTTCATCACAACCAAACTTTCAGGTTAGTATAATATAGACAGGTTGAATATTATCCATAGTAAGAATAATATAATTACAAACAATGACCTCGTATCTATAAATAATAATTTCAAAATTATAAAATTTACTATTTATTTATCATAATTGTTGAATATACTCATAATAAAAATTTTAAACTGTATAATATTAATCCCATATCTAAAAAATTATAAAATTATATAAAAAATGTGTATCTATAAATAAAAATTGTAAATTATAAAATTATCATAATTTTTTATAAATATAAATTATAAATTATAAAAAATAAATATATATTTAAATAAAATTTATAAAATTATAAAAATAAATTCGTGTATCTAAATAAAAATTATAAGGAAATAAAAAATAGTCCGAATATAAGAATCTACTTTGTTGATTTGCACCCACGTCATATGGCCCAATCACACGCTCTTGAACTTTGTTTTCACTTGCAGCCTTGCAGGTCCCACGAGATTTCCTTTCATCTAATTTTCAGGTTTATTTTTTATATTAAGAGGCGGCCCAATTGCGTGTTTAACGGGAGGCCTTTCTACCCTACTGGACGCGTTCACATAGCGCGTTGGTTCCTACAGATTGATTTTCCTCGGTTCAATCGTCAGCAATTGGTAGAGGCGGCGATAATTAACCTGACTCGTCCTATTCAATTTGTATAAAATATAATAAATTTATTAATTTAATTTAATTTAATTTAATTTAATTTAATTTTAATCTGAAATTAATTTGATCCGAAGTTGACCTAATCTAATCCTAATTCATAATTTATTATTAATCTGATCCGACTTAACAAAATTAATTTTGATATTAGCTAATTATGATAATAAAAAAATATGTATATTTTATTATATATTTAAAACTTTTAAAAATATATTATTGCTTAAATTGTACTTATTTTTTTAACTTTTATTATAAACTTACTTGTTCACCTATAATATTCTAATTTTATTTATTTTTTCAAGTAAAATTATGATATTAAAAAAAATATAATAATAAACAAATAAAAATAATAACACATTATTTATCACATACTTACATGAAGTTAAACTTAATGATTGCTTATAAGGTTAATGAGTTAGATTAATTTTGGTGGTCAATGTCCGATTTGACCAAAATTCAAAATGATTCAATCCAAGATTAATTTGGCCTGAATTCAACCAGACCTATCAAAATCTAAAAAGGCATTATTCGTCAAGTTAACCAAAACTTGACCCGCCAAATTCACTCAAACATAAAATCACCCAAATAAGAGCTTACTTGGTCTAAACCTGACCCAATAGGGATGTAACACTACCCCAGAAAGGGGTTTTAAAAAGGTATTTTATACTTTTAATAATGGTTTTGAACCGTTATTCAATCACCCGTTATTAAATATTTAATAAATGTTCATAACCGTCATAAGAAAAAACATACAAAAAACCACGAATATGGGCGTAAACTTGGTATTTCATAACGGTTTTTATATAAAAACCGTTAATAAAATTAGGTTTTAATAATGATTTTTAAGTCACAACCGTTGTTAAAAACAACATTTTAATAACGGTTATTACAAAAACGTTGTTAAATATCATCCGATTAGGGTTTTAATAATTGATTATACATTTATTAAACCCTAATACGTATTAAATAAGCATAAATTTGATATTAAATGCTAACTTTTAATAACAGTTTGTATGGATAATTGTAATTAAATATTGTATTAATGATGGTTTTAGTTGAGAACCGTTATTAAAACTTATATATATATTTTTAATATTTTTGCTATTTTGTTCCAACCCACATACACAGTTTATGTTCAAATACTATATATTTTCAATCAATCTCTAATTGGTATGTCTTAATACACCGAAGCTGATCATGGTCAACTGAATCAAATGGCTTATACCCTTGAGATTTAATAAATGACAATTCTTGCTCCATTGTTGCCATCCGTTCAAATGTCATGTTTAATTTCTGGGTGAGGATGGTCACTTGCTCATTACTGCTATGAGAATCACGAGATCGACTACACACGCTTACTCTCGTAACACCTAATTCAAGACCCCTGTATCTTTCGGGGTGTTCTACAATTCCTGTAACCTAGGACATAATGTTATATTGGTCCACCCCCTCCGCAGCATCTGACGTTTCAAGTTCGTCCTGTAATGTATACAATATATTTAATTTTAGCTTATAGGAATAAGCATAATATAATAATTTTCTAAAAGAAAACTAAGCAGAGTTCGAGATATCTACAAACTTACAATTTTTTTGGCAATAACATCTACATCTTCATTAATATATCCATCTTTTGTTGCACTAGCCTTCTTCCATAATGTACCAATATTGATGGACGAGGTATATGGATCCAAGTCTTGGGCTTTGAACTGTAAATCAAAATTAATCTCATATTAATAATATTATTATAACATTAGACTTTTACATATAAATGGATAAATCAAAATCTCATACCAACTCCTCTTTAAGGCCTGCATAGCCTTTGCGAGCCATACTATGCCGGTATTTATTCTACTTAGCAATCTCTTTATTTTTGGCACTTTTTTCCTATGTTACAATACCAAATATAAGCACATAGTTATTTAAATATCAATGAAATATTCTTAATCAAAAATTTTAATTGTTTTCTAACAAATATCTTAAAATCATTCGAAAGACGATATGCAATAAATTAGTTCCAACTTTCTTGATCAATGAAACCATATCGTTTTGGTAGGTTCTGTCGTAGAGAACCATCCCTCTTTCTGTATATTTTTTTATGAGCCAATTATGATCTAAATATTCTTAGATACTCCCCACAAGGTCTAAGAAGTCATTTCTTCCTAGTCTTTGGGACATTGAAGACTCTCTGCAAAATAAGACATATAGATGTATACCGATGTTAATGTATTAAAATTAATAACATTTAACATACAAAAATGATTAAATAAAATATCATAATTACCATGACTTCCTACCAAATATGCTCCTTGTGACCCTTTGGAACCTGTTTCCAATTATTATAAGAGATAGGAATACGGTTACGTGTGACGAGTGAAATTTATGTCAAAAACATGTCTGCGTAAGGGCCAATGAGAAGATTGTAAGTATTCCATCCCAACTCGACTTGTTCTCCTCAATTTTGCATGCCCAAGATGAATATTATAATAGTTGGTCCTCTCTTCCCTTCTTCATCACTACTATCCTTATCAACTATTTTGTTCGCCGTATCTCTACAAAAAATCAATAAATAAATTATGTTAGAATGTTAAGTATTGACTATAATTTAATACTAAATTATTTTCTGATATAATAAATATTAAATGAGGAAGGTCAAAATATGCATTTAAAAACACAAGTACACATATCATATGCTACAATATTATTACCCTCGTTGCCTTATTTTCCTTCTTTTCCTCCCCTCATTTTAGGATTGATTTTAGAATTAGATACATATATAACTTCACGATGATCATCCCTGACATATATTTTCTCCTCATTAATTTTATTGTTATCGTCATTCAATAATTGAGCTGCTTGCATAGCTAAGATACAATCTTTATTCCAATTGGCATCATTTTCATCATCACATTCATTGTCATTTCTTTTCTTCGTAGATAGTACCATAAACCATCTATTATTAGCAGGATCATTGACAAAGAATACTTGTGTCACTTGTGATGCCAAGATGAATAGGTCTTGTTTATGCCCTACCCTATTGAGATCTACTAATGTAAATCCATATTTAAATCTAACCCGATAGCTATTATTAACCCATCTGCTATTGAATATAGGGACTTTAAATATAGTGTAATCTAACTCCCATATACGTTCAATCACACCATAATAATTCATATCTACATAGGTTGGATTCTTGTCCTTCACACTAGCAACATGCATTGCCTCGGCCACTAAATTCGCCCTATTGTTCTACATTGTACTATTCTCATCTTATTTTTTTATATAAAAAGTGTATCCATTGATCACATAACTGGTATATGAAAAAAATTCATAATGAGGTTTCTGAGATAACCAATGCAGGGTTTCAAAAATTGAAGGTGGGGAATGTCTGATAAGTGGAATGATGCGATCTCTTATCTAATTGACAAAGAAAAGATTATGTTTATTGATTATCCATTTCTCAGTCTTTGATGAATTTTTAATCTGTAAAGAAATCATATATTCTTCAATATACGGCTAAACATCATCACTGTTTTCCAATACATATAGATGTGCTTTACGGAACATGTCAGGGTCTACACGCCTAAATTGTTTACCCTTAATACCCTATCCTTTGATTTTTCCTGCATGTCGAGACTTAGAAATACCAAGAGCTTTAGCATTTGACAAATACTTTGTGCAAAACTCAATTGCCTCTTCTACAAGGTAACTCTCAACAATGCATCCTTCTGGTCGATATCAATTTTTCACATAACATTTCATTAACTTCATAAACCACTCAAAGGGGTACATCCAATGCCTATAAACAGGTCCTAGAATTTTTATCTTATAAACTAAATGAACAGTTAGATGTACCATAATGTAGAATGAGGATGGAATATATATTTCAAGCTGGCACAAAGTAATCATAATCCCTCTTTGCAAGGCATCCAAACTATCGGGATATATGACTTTGGAGTAGATGGCATTAAAGAACCAACAAAGCCTCGTGATGGTAAATTGAAGAAGCTTTGGAAAAATTCCACATGTAGCTATCGACAACAAGTGTTGCATAAAAATATGACAATTATGAGACTTCATGTTAATTATTTTCAACTCTTTCATTAATACGAGCCTTCTGACATTTGAAGAGTAACCTTCCGAAACCTTGACACTGTTAAAGAATTTACAAAATAAAATTTTCTCTTTTCTGGAAAGAGTATGACATGCTGGTGGTAAATATGTTCTTCTTCCATTGTCTCGCGGTGCCATTTCCTATCTAATACCCATTTGTTCCATATCTATTCAAGCATTGATGCCATCTTTAGTCTTTTGTGGAACATGAAGTAATGTACCAATAAGACTGTCACATAAATTTTTTCCGATATGCATCACATCAAGGGCTTGTATCACGTACAGAGATTCCCAATAAGGAAGGTCGAAGAATATTGACATCTTCTTCCACCCAACTGATGGAGGCTTATCTTTATTCTTCTTCCCAAACTTGACACTCAAATGTTTCATCTTCAGCCACACTTGTTGATCCGTCAACCGGATTGGTGCCTGCCCTTCTTCTTGGAAGCCATTGAAGGCTTTTCTTTACCTACAATAATGATGATTAATTGGTAAAAATCTATGATGCCCAATGAAGACAGTCTTTCGCCCATGTGTTAGCTGAACAAATGAATATTCTCCTCACATATCGGGCATGCATAATGGCCTTTAACACTATAACCTGACAAGTTACCATACACCATAAAATCATTTATAGTATAGAATAACATTGCTCTCAAAGTGAAACTTTCTTCACTGTATGCATCAAATACTTCAACACCCATGTCCCACAAGAACTTCAAATCATCAATCAAAGGTGCCAAATAAACATCAATATCATTCCTCGATTGGTTTGGCCTCGAAATGAGCAAAGATAACATCATATACTTGCGTTTCATAAAGAGCCACAAAGGTAGATTGAATATAACCAAAATCTTCAGCCATAAACTGTAGGTGCCTTGATTGTGTAGATTAATTCCATCAGCAGAAAGTGCAAGGCGCATACTTCTTACTTCTTTACTATATTCAGGGAACAAGGTATCAATCGTCATCTAATGTGGTGATTCAGATGAATATCTAAAAAGCCCGTCATCTATCTTCTCATCAGCATGCCATCTCAAGTTCTTGGCATCTTCAACATCATTAAACATCCACCTTAATATTGGTATTATAGGAAAATATCATAACACCTTAGCAAGTACCTTGTTCTTCTTGTATCGTGGTACTTTGCATTCAGGTTTAAGACAACTATCCAAAGACGCATTGTTATTGCAAAATAAAATACAATCATTAGGGAATGCATGTATCTTCTCATAACTTATGCCCATAGAGGAAAGACTCTTCTTTAATTCATAAGTATAATCGGGTAGAACGTTATCATTAGGAAGCATATCCTTTATAAGTGTCGATAATTCCATGAAACTCTTATCACTCCATTTGTTACATGCTTTTAAGTTGTACAACCTTAAAGTAGCGGATGATTGAGTAAACATCTTAGAATCACCGTACAAAGGTTTCTCCGAGTCATTCAAGACCTTCTCGAACATTTTTGGACAATCCCAAACACTTTCCTAAACCTTTTGAGTCATCTCCTCTAACGAATGTCCCTCATAGTCCTCAAATAATTATCTAATACTTTACCTCCTAAAATCTTCATTATCATATTTAGAGTCTATCTTACCATGCCATATTCAACAAGTATAACGTGTATCAATTTCATACACAAACAAATAATCTCTCAGATCATCAGCGTTGACAAGCTGAATATAAGCATAGTTCAAACAAGGATAAAATATTCTACTAGAGTCCCAAGCATGTTCAACTATAGACTTGATAAAAAAAATCCACTCCTTCATTATATTCTCTAGACAAACGATTTACAAACAACCATTTTTGATCTGTAGTTTTTCAATTTGGATTTATCCCATGCAAAAGTAATTATTACAAATCAATTCAATTATAAGTTTAATAATTCACAATTTGCTCATGCTTAGAAAAATTAATGTCAAATGTATCATGTTATTCTGTATATATATACAAATCAAAAGAACACATTTCCAAAAAGATATCAATACTTAAACTGCTCATACTTAGAAACAGTTCATATACGGACATACATACATAGCAAAACATTATATAATGGTTCAAATTAAAAAAGATATACATACTACGAGATTAAAGTAATAATGACACTATATACATCAAAAAGTTGCTAAAGCACAAACACCTAACGAAGAAAAATTCATAACTGTAAAACTAAATCCCTTGGTAGCCTCATTAAGCCCGACTAATAACTATCACTCTCAAAGTCCACTCATCTCGATATGTCATCTGTTCCCTCACATCATCACTAGAGAGTCTAGTCGCGGATAATCTAGGGTAACCGGGGTGGATACTCGGAGGTAAGTTATGATGAAACCTCCACTCATCATCAATCACCATCAACTCTCTAGATATCTAATCATACTCTTTGGCAAACACCTCACCCTCAATAAATCTCGGGTGTGATGCATTAGTGTGGTGGACAAACCAATGCAAACAAGTAGATGTAGCCAACCACCATGGCTTTGTTTGAGGCAGGGCCAATAGTAGGTGATACAATATGAAATGGAAGGGGTCATAGGATGCGCTAGTCGCATGCAACCGACCTAGCTCATTGTATAACCATATGAGATGAGTCCGTAGATCAGCATGCGGCGTCATGTATAGATATGGTGGAGGGTATATCATCTCACTACCTACAAATGAGAACCACTAAATCTTATCATCAAGGTTGTTCCTGAAAGGATCTAAATTACAAAATATGTAAACTCTTCAACTAGCTAGACAAATCATAAATATATTCTACCATATCTTAACTCACTATGTAAAGCTAACAACATACCCACATAAGATACGCATCATAAAAATTATAATCTTGAATTGATTTTTATTTATTTCTCAATTGATATAAACGTGTCATTAAATATCAAGAAAAGGATAAATTACCAAACACATCCTTTCATTTAATCCCACTAGATTTGTCAATGAGTTAAGTTGAATCAAACTTCCTCTTATTATACTCGACATGTTTAAAATAAGGACATAATCTCGAGTTATATATTTAAAAACCGGCTAAATATCAAACTATCATCAAATCGTTCAAGCTCCGTATAGTAAAATCAAGTAGATATTAATATGATAATATATATATATATATATATATATATATATATATATATATATATATATGTTAAGTATAATAATATGATATTATTAAAATTAGGGTTGAGAATAATGTATATAATATTTTGTTATAAGAGAACATATTAATTATTATATTTAGTATAATAAACGCTAAACCCTAAACCTAACTCTAACACTAATAAATTATAATAAAAACTAACCCTACACCTAATAAACCCTAATCCTAAACCTAGCTAACTATAATTAAACCCTAATAAATCTTATATTATTATTAAAAAAATATTATTATTATTATTATTATTATTATACACAATTATTCATCTCTATTTAATTATTCACTTTTATATCTTCTTTATTTTCTATGTCTATTTAATCTTCATCAAATAAAAATCATTATCATGCATCTCTAATTGAAATTTTCATTTAATGATGTGCATATGTAAAATATATTTTCATTTAATTATATGACGTTTCCTAACATCCTAGTGTCCTATACTTATTTATGAAAATGTGTGTGTGTATGTGTGTATAGTTTTTACGAGTGACATTACTAATATTTTTAAGTATTTTATTTCTCTTGGTAATTAAGTACTACAATGGTGTGTATATATATGTAAGGTCTTGGCCAACACACTCATGCATGTTAATATATAACGCTGACAAATTCAACAACGAACAACTAGATTTTTCACCAACACATTCAACAACATATTTAACTACAAACTGCAATTTTTCAATAACAAATAATGCAACCTCCATCAACATGCATGCATTTATATATATATATATATAAGAAGAGAAAAAGCTACGTGCAGAAAAACAAAACCATACGTAAAAGGAGTAGCGACGAGCAAGAGAACCGACAACAAGTAAGAGGAGAGCGGCAACCACCTACAAACACGGTGGAGCAAGAAGGACCAAGTGCAGGCAGGGTGTGCAAGAATGAAAGCACATACAACACCAAGAATGGCAGTAGTGTGGTGGTGCAAGTGAAAGAGTAGTTGCCCAAAGTTGGCGGTGAAAAATAGAACAAGTGCTGGTTTCTCGGAGTTGAGAGAAGCTAGAGTGGTGGTACGAGGGTTTGTAAGAGAACGAGAGTAAAAGAGGGAAGGTGCAGAATGAGAGAGTCTAAAATTTTTGGCATGAAACAATAACCAAATGAAATAAAAGGTGGAATATTGGAGTTTTAATAATAGTTCTTATAGGAATCGTTATTAAAAAATGCTATTAAAAGTTCATTTAATAAGGGTTCTTCGAAGAACATTATTAAAACATCTTTTAATAACAGTTCCTATAATAACCGTTATTAAAAGATGTTTTAACAATAGTTTTTCATATACCATTATTAAAACTACCATGTATAATTTTAGGGTTGAGGTTTCAATAACGGTTTTGAACTATAACCCTTATCAAAACAGTCCCGTGCATTAATTTTCTCGCATTTGGTAATGGTTTCCAAATCTCTGTTATTAATGTACAGTTATTATTTTTCCTTTTTGTAGTAGTGTAAACGGGGAAGGTATGCCTATATCTGTACCCATATCCAAAAAAAATTGTACCTGTATCCCGAATAGGTATCTACTAACACATCCATATCTGTATACCCAACAGATAATTTGTTTACCTATTAATGGACATTATCTGGTGAATAAATTTATTACTCGATGGATAAACTCATTAAGAGGTAAGCTAAATGACAATTTTAACCTTAATTTATACTATATTTATTACAAAATTAAAGTTAAAAGGGTACTTATATATTTGGTAAACGGGTACGGATATGGGTACGAATATTCTATACTCATATCCTTTTTCAAACTAGATGGATTTTTATTTTCATCCATTTATCTATATCCATTTAAGTATCCAACGGATAAACCTATCAAGTTTCGAGTAAAATCTACCCCATTTAAATCTCTAAATCTGACCCGACCCTACAAGCTAACCTAAAATAATCCGAACCCAATCCAACTTAAACTAAAATTATCTCAATCCAAACCCCAACCCGACCCTGTAAATTTACCAGATACAATTCAAATTTGCAATGATTCGAACCCGTCCTAATCTGAATAATAAGGCAACCCGAAATGACCTGATCCGACTCACAACCGATCCATAAAAAAATGACCCGAAAATGACCCGCAAATAACCCAACTTGCTATAACTCAACCTGCCTCGATTGCTACCTATAGTAATTAGCTTCCTACCCATAAGTGGAAGAGGACACCTGGGTTCTCGCCCATTTGTAAATATTTCTTAGGTGTGTATCTATATGTATTCATCACAAAAATAAAAATAAAAAGATAATAACATAAATTTTTGGAAAATTATTACTTAGAGTATGTCTGAAGGAATCATAAAGTAGGCTCGGATGAATTGTAGTTATGGCTATTGGTTTTTATAATTAGATTTGTTTAACTCATTTAAAAACTATATTTTTTAAATATAATTTAAAATTAGTTGTTAGATGTGGGAATATTTGCCCTAATATGTTTGTAACTATTATCTGTTGTCTATTGTAATTGAAATTTTAATTTATTTAAAAAATAAGCTTATTAAATTTTATCTACACTTTTAAAACCTATGGATGAAAATAGGTTTAAACTCATAGGTCAAAAGACTCGAAACACCTCCAAATATACACTTATATTTTATGTAAGATATTTTTTTACTCTTGGTTCTAACTCAATAATTTATAATATTTTGTAAGAGAATTATGGTAAAGTTTATAAATATGATCTTGAGAGGTCAACTATAATTTTATGAACGAGGCGAAGATGGTATAAAATGAGGATATCAATTAGCTTAATTTTAGTTTTTTTTATCTTATTCATACTTTGACCTTATTTTTTAGTGCAAGATATCAAAGTTTTAGGGGTTTATTTGGTTCTAATAGAATGCCACATAAAAGAAAAAAAAAATGAAAAGTAAAATTCATGTAGAGTAAATCATGGGTATATTTAGAAATGATATCAAAATCACTATTCTCATGAAGTGGACATAGTTTAGTTTTCATTGATGTTTTGCTCATTTTCCATTCTCCATTTTATTGGTTGCCAATAAATGAAAATAATATATATTTTGAATATGTTTTCCTTATTTTTTTTGTTATTGTGCGTGATTCATTGAATTATTATTTATAGTTTTTTAACAAATTTCTTGACTAATTCATTTTAAAAAAAAATCATTGTACATTTCTCATTGAACTATAATTTATAGTTTTATGTAACTTCTTTGAAGCTTCTTTGCATTACCAACCAAGTTATACTTGGCATAGTATGTGGAAGACCAAATGGGTCCACGTAGCTATGTTAAGATGGAAGGTTGGCAATGGGAAGAATCTTAACATCTAGTAAGATAAATGGATCATGATTCCTTTATCTTTTTGAAAGTTATTATCCTAGTTAACCTTACTTATGTGGATATGAAAGTTAGTGAACTCATTGATCAAGACTCTAGACTTTTGAACGAAAACAAGTTGCATGACCTCTTTTTACCATTAGATGAGGACATAGTCCGCAACATTCCTTTTCTCCTAAGCAAGACTGGTAATCGGTTGGTGTGACATTTTATTAGAGATGACACTTATTTAATTAAGAGTGCTTACACCATGATACAAAACCTAGCTAATATTGATAAACCTAACCCCTATTCTTGAATGGGTAGTTCCTTTTGGAAAAAAGAATCAAGAAAGCAATTACGTTACCAAGGGTTAAGTCATTCACACAGGGTTGTGGGAGAGGCATACTTCCTACACAAGCTACTCAATCTTTGTAAATGGTATCTGACCTCTTTGAACTGCAAAGCATGTGGGAGTGAGTAGTTATATGCACATGCCATTGTCGAGTGTCCAAGGGCAAACGCCCTATGGAGGTGGTGCTAGTAAAGGTGCAAATGAAAGTCCACAATCATTTGTTGAAATAGTGGTTAGAACAAGTTTTCTCCATGAAGGGAATTTGGACAACATGATCCCTCACTTACATGTGGGCAGTTTGATGGGGGAGAAATGAATTTGTGTTCAAGGACAAGATCACAAACCCTAGGGCCACCCGGGATTAGAAAGAATAGCTTCTTCTAGTGTATTGCATGATACTTTAACAAATGATAATGAACAAAGGCACAATGACCAGAAGGTCCCTCAAGATGATAAAATAAAAATCAACATCGATGCTGGAAAGTTGAATGAAGGTCGGTGGGCATTAGCGGTCATTTGCCGAGATCACCATGGCTTTATACTCTGGGTTTCCAAACATATCGATGCCGACAAATGGGATGTTGAAGAAGTAGAAGGATTGCCTGTAAAGATGGGTGTAAAGAAAACCGCTGAATTGATCCTACATACCATCGAGTTCGATTCAGATTGTTTGAGCCTTGTTGGTTTTATTAGAGCTGACAAGAAACTGAGATTGGGGATTAATTATATCCTTAACAATATTTAGGAGGGCATGTAAAGGATAAGCGGTGTAATGTAGAAACACATTTGGAGAAGAACAAACAAATGTGCTCATACTATTATTAAGTACTTTATGAGTTGTGATAATTATTTTTAGGTCTAATCTTTAAAACTAAATATTGTAACTCTTTATAAAGTATGATTATAATATATATATATATATATATATATATATATATATATATATATATATATATATATATATTGTGTTTTTTCATGCTAAAAATATATATATAATCATGACAAGTATGCATAACATAATAGCTTTTCCACTTGTTCTTCTATACTCCTTATTTAGAATTTACTCTTAACATATGATTAGTGTCTTATTTTCAAATTTCTTTTTTTTTAATGCGGAGGGTTATAATATCATAATACTTTATAAGCATGTTTGTTATTAATGAAATCTCGTGTTCACCCCAAAAAGAAAAAGATATAAATAGATAGGTATGTGCTAGCTATAAATTCATGATTTTCGTGTAATTTTTCGATTTTGATTCTATAGTAAAGGTAAAAGAGGGTTTTTATCTACTCAAGTCGTTGATCGTTTTCCACATCTCAGGTACAAACGTATCAGGGAAAACACCACTCAAATAGAAAAGAACACCCACGCGCCAGCTACGAAAGTAGGTCTTCACCGTTTTTCTTTTCATTTTTTTTTGAAAGATAAAAAATATTGTAATAAAAATCCGGAGATTTCATTTTCCACGTACCCCACTAGGCCACCGAACCGACTCCGTTAAGGGGCTATAAAAACAACCTTCGCTTCCTAGCCACAAAACACGATCGACTGGAACCGCATGTATGCGAAAAAACTTCTTAGCATTTACCCCGTCTTAATTGTTCCCCTTCCTCTATTCTTCCTCTTCAGAAAATTTGGAACTCTGAATCTGAAATTATGGGTGTTGCTGTTCTTCAGCCTCATGATTGTCTCAGTGACCGATATCCTCACCACCATCAACCTCTAATTTCTCCCCCCCGACCTAAACTCCGATCTAACCCGAATCCTAACCCTAACCCTAAATCTAACCAAAACAGATCTAGACGTAACAAGCGTAGCTCAAATGGCTCCCCATCTCCTCCGCCTCAATCGAGGCCTTCCAGGGCCAACAGCCCCGTTACGGGTCAAATACGGATCCTTAAACGTGGGGAAGAGTTGAGCCCTGTCAAGCAGCCGCCGCCGCCGCCGAAGACGGCTTCTCCCTCGGCGTCCTCTGGTGACTCGGCGAACAAGAAGAAGACTAGCCAACCGAAGGGTGAATGCCCAATTGTTTCGGATACACCTTGGAATCCGAAGTCGATTCTTCAAGAAGTTAACCCTATTATAGGGTTTTATGCTGGATCTTCTGTTGCGTCACCGCCGCCCAGTTCACTGCCGTTGCCGGCTTTTTTCACAAAGAAGAAGATATCGAGTTTTAGCTTGGGTGATGCCGCTGAGGAGGTTGCTACGAACGGTCTGAGGAGGCTTTTGAAGATTGACGGGATCTGATGAAATTTAGAGACTTGGTTAGTTAAATCGAACATGTTGACAGCTTGGTTTGTGGACTTGCTGTGATGGGTGGATGGAAATGGAGGAGTAGGTTCTATCAGTGTTGCTTTTCGTATCAAGTCATTGTGCCAAGAAAATTCGAACGGTTTCCTCTATTTTTTCAACAGGAAAAAGTCGAATTTGAGGTGCAGGTGTATCTTGAATGACTGCGTATTGATGATGTATGTAAGGTGGCTAGGGTTTCGGGTATCGGTGTAAGGTAATTATAGGTCCTTAGTTGTGAGAGCATGGATAGGTTCGTGCTCCTGTGTTTGTGTTCCATCAATTTGTGTATCTAAGTTACAGGTCTTAGACTAAGGGTTATTTCTTATGTAATTCTTTTGCTTGTCTCTCTTTCGATTTTTTTTCTTTCTTTTCCCCCCTTTTTGAGTCTTCGGTTAATTAGGGTTCTTGTGAATCCTGCTCGTCTTTTCCTACCATGTATTTGTGTCTTTAGTGTCTCATATGCCAATTTATCCAGTAGTATTTTGGATATGTATATGTTTCTATATATATATATATATATTAATGAAAGTTGCGAGCTTTGGTTTTTCCATGTACATCTTTCTTGTTGAGAGCACTTGACTCTGTGTGGTGTTGTGGTTGTTAAGAATTGTGTACTCATGATTTCCATTTCTAATCTGAGATGAAGAAGATGTGTTGGTCATCCTTAATTATTGGTTTGGAAGGCGCCTGGCTATAGGGTTAGTTGTGGAATTGATCAACACGTCTATAGCTGATTCCATAATTCGACGTCAACCCCACAGCTGCTTCCCCACCTAAACAATATAGTACTAGTACTACTATTATTTCCAGAGGTGGTTTTGAATTGGACAATGACTTATTGACTTGCCATCCTCGTGAACAAGGAGTAGCTGCCTGTTCACGTCTACAACTAGAGCCATGATTTATTTACGATCTCTGAAACAATTAAACATTAATGTCACGCAGAGCGATGTTTCGTTCGCATTCAGATTTTGGGAGAAAATTTGGAGATCGGGTGTAAACGGTTTTATTGAGAATCATTTTTGGCAAACAGAACGGGGGCGGATTTGTAGTGGTGCTCATATTCTAATCCACTCCAAATAATTATATATATATTACAATTTTTTTAATATAAAATATAAATTTTAAATATATTTTAGAATAGAGATAATCTCAAGTTTTAAGGATCGAGTTGGATTTTAAGATCGATATATAAATAAAAGATGGAGAATAAATTAAGCATTGAGTTCGGTTTTGAGGACGAGGAATAAATATGAGATGGAGAATAAATCGATGATAGGGTCAGGTACGGTGATTTAATATCCTAGGGATTAAGTCGGAAATTTCTTGTAGACGTAGAGATCAAGACATATTCAGAGATTTTTTTTATCAGCTTCAGAAATGGAAATAATCCTTCTTTTTACCCGCCTCATTTCCATTTGTATTCATACCACCTACCCCTTTCATCAACATCGCCTGTACACCAAATTTGGCATATTATCTTATATGTCCCCGGTAACTGTTTAAATCCTTGAAGTTTTGAGGTAAATCCAGACAATCAATTGTGGCCTTTTTTTTAGTAAGTAATAATTTATATAACTTTTTAAAAATTAGGAAATCAACAAATTCATACTCAGACTACCAAGACTTCAATACACCATCTCTCAAGTCTTCAATATGCCATCTTTATTTATCATACTTCGTGACTCTTCTAGATAAAAACATAGATTTGAAACAACAAAACTAATATCTTTAATAAGCATACGATAAGAATGACAAGTTTTCTAATAACTTCGAGTTTCTTTCTGTAATCCCCTAAACTTTTACAAGCCTATATTTTAATAAATAAATTTTATTTGGGATAAATTAGCCTTTAAATCTATTTATTTTAATTAATTTATGGATTTTTGAGTAAATAAAATTGGGTATCAATATTTAATAAATATTTTGTTATTTTATTATACTCTTATTATTTAAATAAATTTTTGAATCCTTATTTTACTAAAATTATCCTTTTTAACCTTTATATTTTAATTGTCTTAAATTAAATTATTAAATCAATTTATTACCCAAAATTATTCTATTTTATTATTTTATCAATAAAATTATTTTATTCCATTTTTCATTTTTCATTTTCCCTTTTCATTTTCCTTTTTCCCCTTTTCCTTCTTCTTTTCTCCTTTTTCTCTTTTCTTTCTTTGTCTTTTCTTTGGGCCGCCGCCGGCATGCTTCTGCCTCTTTTTCCCCCACCTGGGCTATAGGCCCACTTCTCTTCTCTGTGCCTCCTTCTCCTTCTCCCCGACGCGTGGGCTACTGGCCCATTCTTTCCCTCTCCTTCTCGCAGCCCGATCGCCTTCTTTCCTTTCTTCCTTTTCTCCGACCGGGCCGTCATGCTCTTTCTTTCTTCGGCCGCCCGTCGCTTGCGCCCAACACCCCTCCCCTTCTCCTTCTTCTTTCTTTCTTCTTTCTTCTTCCCCACTCCTTGCCATCGCCATTCCTTTCTCCCTCTCCCTACAACTCCCTCTCCCCCGTTGACCTCCCTAACTCTCCCTCTCTCTCTCCCGCCATTTCTCTGACCCATCCCGGCCCCACCATTTCTTCTTCACCCATGCTCGACCATACCTCCCTTCTCCCTCTCCCTGCCACCGCCATTCCTCTACCACCCTACAGCCACCCCTCGAACCCCTATCCCTTCCCTTCTCTTCCTCTTCTATTTATTCCTCCTTCCCTGCCCGTTCTGCATTTTTCCCGAGCCTCCCCATGCTCCCCAACCCTCTCTTTTCTTTCCTTTCTTCTCCTCCCCCCTCTCCCCTATTTTTGTTTTGCCACCCATCTCTGCCAGTGCCGCCGCCTCAACCACCACCTGCACCACCCCTGCCACCCTCTACCTCAACCCCGATCGATCACAGCCCCCACCAAGCCACCCCGCAGCCCCCTTCTTCCTCCTGTCTTCTTTTTCTCTTCTTTCCCTCCCTTCTCGGCAACCACCCTGCACCGCCATATTCTGCCGCCGTCCCGCCGCTTCTGCCGCCACCTAAGCCACCGAATTACTCCCTGCAACCCCCTCTACCACCCCCAATCCTATATTGCCCGAAAACACCACCCAAAGGCCTTCATTTTCCCTCCCCATTTTCCTTCCTCACCAGCCTTCCATTTCGACCCCACTTCGGCTGCCACCTTTGCAGCCTCGCTGCCGTCGTCTCCGCCACCCTTAGCCGCCTCCAACGCATTCCCAACCATCACCCACACCCCCTCTACACCTCTGCATCCTTCCCTTGCCTTAAATCCTCCCCCACATGCCTCTTTTCCTAGCCTCAAAACCCTAACCCAAAATTGCCCATTTCCCCCTATTTCCACCACCTTCGAGCCCCTCCTTTTTCTTTCTTTGCATGCAGCTCATGCTGCATGAGCAGGATGAGCTGTTGCCTTCTTTGATTCATTTGAATATTAATTTTTAAGGTATAATTATATTTTAAGTTAATTATCCTATTAATTGTTAAAGCCTTATATTTTGATTGCATAATTTCTAACGTAATAAGTCTTGAATTATTTTTAGGTATTGGTTTTGATAAATCAAGCTTCAACCTTAAACCAGAATACCGGTAAGGTTCGTTTAGTAATCATTAAATCCCACTTAAACGCATGGATTAACGTATGTTAGCACGTTAGGATGTTTAATACATTATTATGCTTGGTTTATATTGTTTAATATGATATATGTGGTTCTTGTGTTGATTGACAAAAAGGAAGCATGATAGATTATTACTATGTATGGAAATATTATTTAGGATAAGAGTTTGGTTGTTAATGAAAATGTTAAGTATTAACCATGTCATATTATGCTATTGTGATTCTTAATGCATGATTAATATTTTGGAAGCCTTAGGGAATTTTAGTAAGGTATCTTGTACAAGAATATGACCTAATATATATATGGGTGCTAATAATGTTATATTAATTATAAGAGTGGTGGATGAGGAGTTAATATTAATATTTTATATAGTGATAATAATAATAATTTAATATAAGTGGTGTACTAAGGGAAAAAGATAATTCTTAATTAAAAAGGGTATTATGGTAATTTTGGAGGCAAGGGTAAAATAGTAAACTTGTTAATAAAAAGGATAAAATGGTAATTTTGGAAATAAGGGATAAATTGGTCATTTTAGAAGTAAGGGGTAAAATGGTAATTTCGTAATTAAAGGGGCAAAATGGTAATTTTGTGAATAAAGGGTAAAATAGTAATTTGTGATTAAATGGTAAATTGGTAATTTTGTAAGAAGATGGCAAAATGGTAATTTTATAATAAAAGGGTAGAATTGTAATTTTGTAATTAAAGGGCAAAATAGTAATTTTGTGATTAAAGGGAAAAATGGTAATTTGAAAATTAAAAGAGGTAAAATAGTAATTTTGTAATAAAGGATAAAATGGTAACCTTTAAAAGTGAAAGGGCGTTATGGTAATTTTTGGAAGTTAAGGGGTAAAATGGTAAATTTAAAAGTAAAGGGGTAAGATGGTATTTTTGTAAATAAAAGGGGTAAAAGTGAAAATTGGAAAGGAGTAACTTGGTAATTACAATAATTGAGAAGGGTAAAATAATAATTTAAATAACTAAAGGGTAATTTGATAATGTAATGATGGAGAAGGGTAAAATGGTAAATATGATAAATGTGAGGGGTAATTTGGTAATTTAATCGACTAGAGGGTATTTTCATAATTTTGATAATGGGGTAGGGTAGTTTGGTAATTATGACAATTAAGAAGGGCAATTTGGTAATTTAGATAACCAAAGGGTAATTTGGTAAATTTAATAATGGAGAAGGGTGAAATGGTAATTATGATCATATAAAAGGGTAATTTGGTAATTTAACCAACCAAAGGGTAATTCGGTAATTTTGACAATGAAGAAGGGTAGTTAGGTAATTGATAATAGAGGACGGTAATTTGATAATTAACTAAATAAAGGGTTAATTTGGTAATTAGGATAATGAGGAAGGGTAATTTGGTAATTTGACTAACTCAAGGATAATTTATTAATTGTAATAAAGGAGAAAGGGAAAAGTGGTAATCTAACCAACTAAATGGAAAGTATATTAAGGGTAATACTTATGAAGGAGGATTAGTGACCTAATAAGTATGAGCGATAACTTAGCAACCTAAATCGAGTAAGGGGTAACTTGGTAATTTGTAACAAGAAGGGTAATATGGTAATTTGTCAAGTAAGGAAGGGATGACTTAGTAATTTTATAAGTAAGGGGTAAATGAGTAGTTGTATCTAATATGTCTTTATGATTGTGGAAATTCGTAATATGACTCAAATAACGCTGATTAGCGAGGTAAGAGTATTTGATGATTAGTAGGTATCATGAGAACGAATTCTAATTCGAAATTAGATGAGATTAGTATGGCCTTAATGATTCTTCTATGTTACCTTGGACAACCATTTGAATAAGAAATATCCGGTGATATCCGAACGATTAAAAGCGAATAATTATCTGATTATTGTACTTTTGTGATCACCCTTAATTAAGATACTAATACTTAAAGTGAAAGACCTCGAGATCATGAATGGTGGCTCTTTAGGGGTCGCTACCCTAAAGACATGGTTTAACCCACGATTATTTGGTATTTGTTGGAGTGCCTTTGTGCCCCAGCCAGGCCCTATATCTACTCTATCTAGCTCTACGGACCTAGTTAGGGGGTATGCATACTTGAGGATTAGGTATCCTTGTCGGTAGGGTACTGAGTTAACTTTATGCACCAGTACGACCAAGGTACCTTTGCATCCCTAGGTTGACAGTTGAAGGGTACCAAGTAGCTTTTATACACCAGTGCGACCGGTGTACCTTTGTATCCCGGGATCTTGATCTCCCCATCGAGGCAAATAAATGGAATTGTTGTGTTAATTAAAAAGGAAAAACACTAATCGTTAAAGTGAAAGATTAATAAGTCGGGCCCAGTTGAATTATATATTATGAGTACCGATCCACCGGATATAATAGTGGTCCAGGAGGTTTTTCCCTAGATGATGTTTATGAGTACCGATCCACCGGATATAATAGTGGCCCAAGAGGTTTTTCCTTGGATGATGTTTATGAGTACCGATTCACCGGATATAATAGTGGTCCAGGATGTTTTACCCTAGATGATGTATATTTGTATTCTGATCTACCGACTAGAATAATAGGGGTCCCGAGCTCAATAAATTTGATTTGGATATGAATAAATTATGGAAAAATACTAATCATTGAGATGATTGATTAATGATAGACTAATGGCCTTAAAGCCCGAAAAGTATCGATTGTTCTCCATGACCTATTAATATTCGGGTGCTTTGTTAAGTATGTGGTTGTATAAACGTGGACATTCGATATTTACCTTTCATTATGTGTGTATGTAGTATCGTGTGTTACATTACGGGCCTGCTGTTAAGTGTGATTTAAAGGGTTGCTCAGTACCGTAGTACTGAAGGGTTCCACTCGTGGGACCCCTACCTATTCAATGGGCAGTGTCCCTTACAGGTCGTTTCAGGTGCTATTCAAGTGGGCTATCGGAAAATAGTGTAAGGTACTATCCGGTAAATTCTAGGGTTGTATTCCTTCCCCTTTAAGATTTATGGTTTCAAAGTATTTGTTGATTTGTAACCACCATTGGTGTATTATACTCTCATAAAATGTTTTAATGTGCTACTCTGATTTAATCATTGGTTTGACTTTCTTGTAAGTTGTATTTTACTCTTTTAGCCTTAGTACTTGGTACTGAAACGGTAGGAGTGAACCGGTCTGGTACTAAGTTGTAATACCCCAAAAATTTTGAAAACCTATATTTTAATAAATGACTTTATTTGAAATAAAATTTACTTGTAAAATTATTTATTTTAATTATTTTATGGATTTTAGAGTATATAAATTTGGGTAAGATTATTTAATAAATTAAATATAAATATTTTGCTAATTATCATATTATTTTTATAAATTCCCAAACTAATATTTTACCAACTTTATCCTTTTTAAACTAATATATTAGATTATAATAAATTAAATTATTAAATTAAATAATTTATCAAGAATATTACATTTTATGATTTTATAAATTAATTTAATTTATTTCCCCTATTTTCTCATTTTTCCTTTTTCTTTTCCTTCCCTTTTTTCTCCTTTTTCTTCTTTCTTCTCTTTTCCTTTTTCTCCTCCTTGGGCCGCCCGCACCGGCCTGCTTCCTTCTCCCCGCGCATTGGGCCTTCGGCCCGCCTCCCCCTTCTCTCCCTCGCGCGCCGCCCAGCACGCCAGCCCGACCGGCTCCCTTTCTTTTTCCCCTGGACCGGCCAACCTTTTCTTTTCCTCCTTTCCCCGACCAGCCGCCCGCAACCTCCTTTCTTTCTTCTTCTTCTCAGGCGACGACAGCCCGACCCTCTGCAGCTGCCGCCCGACCACCTGCGACTGCCGCCGCCTGCCGCCGCACCTGCCCCTGCTACTCCCTCCCTCTACCCTGTCCTCTTCTCCCCTCTTTCGAGCCGAGCTACCCCTGCACCCTATCCATGTCTGCAACTCCCTCCTTCCCGTCGCCACCCTCTCCCTGCCACCCTACAACCTCCCTGCCGCCCTATGCCCTGCCATCTGCCCCTTGCCTTTCCTCTTCTTTTCTTCTCCCATTCGCCCATTTTCTTGTCCCATTTTCGAGCCATCTTCTTTCCCCCGAGCTCCCTCCTCTCTCCTTCCTTCTTTCCATTTTTTTTTTCTGTTTTCCCTCTGCGCCGTCCGCCACTCCGACCGCCGCACCCAACCCCTGCGCCGACCCTTGCCACCACCCCTACTGCCCTGCACCCCCACGCCGCCCCCTTGAGCCCTACACTTCCTCCCTTCTCCACCCCTTCCTTCTTTTCTCCCCATTTTTTCCCTTATCACCAGCCATCTTCGCCGCCTTGCCGCCGCCGTATCCGCCGCCTTCAGCCGCCACAAAACCATCCTTGGCCACCACCAACACCCCCTCTTCACTCCTGCATCCTTACCTTGCCTCCAAACCTCCCCCAACCACCCTCTTTTCTAGCCCAAAGACCTCAACCCGAACATGGCTCATTTTCTTCCTTCACCCCTCTTCGAGCCTTTTCCCCTCCCATTTATGCATGACACTCACGCTGCTCATGCAGCGTGAGCTTTTCCCCTTGTGTTGGAAATTGTTTGGAAATTTTTTGAGGTATAATGATAATTATTTAAAGTGTTTTATTAAATAAATTTCTTTTATAAAGCCTTATCCTTTTTATTTCTTATTTCTAACACAATAGTGATGAATGTTATTTTAGGTGTTGAATTGCTAATTATGCTTGGTAAGGTTTGACATTTTGCGGGATTAAGGTAACCGTTAAATCCCGCTTAAATGCATGGATTAACGCATGTTATCATATTAGGCATTATTAATGTGTATTATGCTTGATATATGTTGCTTAGCATATTATATGTGGTTATTGTGTTTATTGATGAAAAGGAAGCATGATAGATTGATGGTATGTATGGGGATAATATTTAAGGTAATAATTTGGTGGTTAGGGAAAATGTTAATTATTATCCATGTTGTCATATGCTATGGTGATATTTAATACATGGTTAATATTTTGCTAGCATTAGGGGGATTTTATTAATGTATATTGTACAAGAGTATGGCCTAATACATATATATATGTGCTAATAAGCATTATATTAATTGTAAGAGTTATGGATGAGGCATTAAAGTTAATATTTCATGTAGTATTAATAACAATTTAATAATAAGGGTGTATAAAGAGTAAAATGGTAAATTTGTTAATAAAAGGAGAAATTAATAATTTTGGAAGTAGGGGGGTAAAATTGTAACTTTGTGAATAAAGGATGAAATAGTAATTTTGTAATAAAAGGAGATAATTTGGTAATTTTGTAATAAAAGGGGCAACTTGGTAATCTTAAAAAAAAAGGGAATGGCAATTTGGTAAATTGTAATAAAAGGACAATTTAGTAATGTTATAATAAAAGGGTAAAATTGTAATTTTATAATTAAAGGGCAAAATAGTAATTTTATGATTAAAGGGTAGAATGGTAATTTGGAAATTAAAGGAGGTAAGATAGTAATTTTATAAGGATAAATGGAAATATTATGAGTAAAAGGGCGATATGGTAATTTTTGGGAGTTAAGGGGGTAAAATGGTAAATTTGAAGGTAAATGGGTAAAACGGTAATTGTGTAAATCAAAGGGGTAAAAGTGAACATTGGAAAGGAGTAAATTGGAAATAATAATTATTGAGAAGGGTAAAATAATAAGTTAAATAACTAAAGGGTAATTTGATAATTTAATAGTAGAGAAGGGTAAAATGGTAAATATAATAAATGTGAGGGGTAAGTTGGTAATTTAACCGACTGGAGGGTATTTTCGTAATTTTGGATAATGGAGTAGGGTAGTTGGTAATTATGACAATTAAGAAGGGCAATTCGGTAACTTAAATAACTAAAGGGTAATTTGGTAAATTTAATAATGGAGAAGGGCAAAATTGTAATTATGATCATATGCAAGGGTAATTTGGTAATTTCACCAACCAAAGGGCAATTTGGTAATTTTGACAATGAGGAAGGGTAGTTTGGTAATTGAGAATAAAGGACGGTAAATTGGTAATTAACTAAATAAAGGGTTAATTTGGTAATTAGGATAAGGAGGAAGGGTAATTTGGTAATTTGACCAACTCAAGGATAATTTATTAATTATAATAAAGGAGAAAGGGGCAAAGAGGTAATCTAACCAATTAAATGGAAAGTATATTAAGTGTAATAATTATTAAGGGGGAATTAATGTCCTAATAAGCATGATAAATAATTTAGTAACCTAAATCGAATAAGGGATAACTTGGTGATTTTGTAACAAGGAGGGTAATATGGTAATTTATCAAATAAGGAAGGGGAGACGTAGTGATTTTATAAGTAAAGGGGTAAATAAGTAGTTTGTATCTAGTATATCATTATGATTGTGGAATTCGTAACATGGCTCTAATAGTGTTGATTAACGAGGTAAGAATATTTGATGATTAGTAAGTATCACGAGAATAAGTTTTAATTCGGAAGTAGAGGAGTTTAGGATGGCCTTAATGATTCTCCTATGTTACTTTGGATGACCATCTGAATAAGAAATTTCTGATGATATCTGATCGATTAAAAGAGGAAATATCTGATTGTCGTGCCCTTTGTGATCACCCTTAATTAAGACACTAATACTTAAAGTGAAAGACCTCGAGATCGGGAATGGTGACTCCTTAGGGGTCGCTACCCTAAGGACGTGGTTTAGTCCACGATTATTATGGTATTTGCTGGTGTGCCTTTGTGCCCCAGCCAGGCCCTACATCTTACTCTTTCTAGCTCTACGGACCTAGTTAGGGGGTATGCATACTTAAGGATTAGGTGTCCTTGTCGGTAGGGTACTGAGTTCGCTTTATGCACCAGTACGACCAGGGTACCTTTGTGTCCCTGGGTTACTAGTTGAAGGGTACTGAGTTGCTTTTATGCACCAGTGCGACCGGTGTACCTTTGTGTCCCGGGTTCTTGATCTCCCTATCGAGGCAAATAAAATGGAGTTGTTGTGCTGAATAAAAAGGGAAAATACTAATTGTTAAAGTGAAAGATTAACGAGCCGGGACCAGTTGATTTATATGATGAGTACCGATCCACCGGAAATAATAGTGGCCCAGGGTGTTTTGCCCTGATTGATGTTCATGAGTATTGATCCACCAGATATAATGGTGGCCCATGATGTTTTACCCTGGATGATATATATATATACACATATTCCGACCCACCGGCCAGAATAGTGGAGGTCCCGAGCTCAATAAAATTTATTTTGGATGTGAATGAGTTATGGAAAAATCCTAGTCATTGAGACGATTGATTAATGGCCTCAGGGCCCGAAAAATATCTCGATTACTCATCATGGCCTATTGATATTGGTGGATTGGTTAAGGAATATATGAAAGTTGAATTTTACGTATACGCTATTAATGTATGATTGAATTATTGGATGTACAAATAATTGGATCCGAATACCATGTTTATACCTATGGTTATATCTGAATGTAGTAGTATCATGTGTAATATGGCGTGCTTGTATTTTAAGTGCGTTTTTAAAGGGTTACTCAGTACCGTAGTACGGAAGGGTTCCCTTCATGGGGCCCCTGCCTATTCAATGGGCAGTACCCCTTGTAGGTTGTATTCAGGTGCTATTCAAGTGGGCCCTTGGGGAGAGCGTAAGGTACTGTCCGGAAATTTTTAGGGTTTTAATTTGTCTCCTTTAAATTCAACGTATTTGTATTTTGTAATCACAGTGGTTGGATGTTTCTCTTGTAAAGTATTTACTGTGCTACTCTGATCTTCAAATGCTTAAGTTCTCGTAAAATTGTATTTTACTCCTTTAGCCTTAGCACTTAGTACTGGAACGGTATGAGTGAACCGGTCTGGTACTAAGTGTGGCGGTAATACTCCCAAAGTTCACAGTTTATTAAATTGCTTCCGCTAACTTTCTTTTAATTAAACGAAATTTTTCAGTAGTGAATTTTGGGGGTGTTACATAAGTGTAGTAGTAATACTCCCAAAGTTCACGGTTTATTAATTTACTTAAGCTAATTTTCTTTTAATTAAACGAAATTTTTCAGTAGTGAATTTTGGGGGTGTTACACTTTTATACTAAACAAATCCTAAATAAGTAACAAAAAGAGCACGCACCATGTCCTTCTCTTTTGGTTGTTTTGTGCCAATAGCCAATATTTTTGGTTCATCCTCTCATGAGTAGATATTATGTCTTTTACAAAGGCCTGTTGAATCTTCTTCCAAATCTCTAGATTGCAACAACATTCGATTAATATATATTAAATGGTTTCATCTAGTCTAGTTGAGCAAAAGAGCATAATCAATTTCATCCAACAACTCCATCTGTTTCAATTTTACCTTTGTCATCAAACAGTTTTGAATGGTTAACCCTATAATAAATAGATACTTAGGTGAAGCTAGACCACACCAAAGAAGTGGGTATAGCCAAATTGTATCACCCTTGTATCTTTTGTGTTCATAAGTTTTATGTATATTATATGAAGCATCATCCATCAAGCATATTTGTATTTGCATTCAATCAAAAAATAAGGAACGAAAGACTGAGATTGAAAATTTGTTGTAGTTGCCAAGAACATAGGTGAACCAAATTGGAAAACCAAGGTGTGTGAGTTTTAAGGTAGATAGAACATACCCACTTAACTCATAAAGAATATTTTTTTACAACATATGTTTCATAGGAGTTTAACATGGCAACTTGTTTCTAGGTTTGCACATCAATAAACCCTAAACCACCCTCCTTTTCTTAAGAGCAAAACCTTATATCCATGCAACCAAGGCTTTCTTTGAGGTTTCAAGCTTATCCATCCAAGGGAATTATCTCCATATGCTCTCAATTTGATGAATCATCTTCTTGGGGAGGATAAAGACTTGACACCAATAAACTTGCTTGCTAAAGATAACATACTTCACTTTAGAAACTCTTCCAACATAAGAGAGAAGATGGGTGTGCCGACTTGTTAGATTTTTTGCAAATTTCTGGACTAAACCTTGCATTTTTGCTGATATTAATCCAGCAGAAGACAGCTGTACACCTAAATAGGTGAAAGGAAGACTACCTTCTATAAACTTGGTTGTTTGCAAAATCTTATTTTTGACCGTTGCATCCGATTGCGGCATTGTTTATAGCATATGACGTTCATCTGTTGAAATAGTTCACACGATTATGATTCGGTGGAATTGTTTATTATGATCCAACTCATCCCAACTAACTGTTCATCTCGTGAAACTGGCACAAGACAATGAAGTCAGCAGTCTGTGTCATAGGCCGAAGCCAATAACACATCAGGGCATACATGACCAATAGCTTGCAAGTTTCGAACCTTAAGGTCCATGCCAGCCGCATACCGTGCTTGGCATGCAAATTCGTATCAAAGCGAAAACATAGAAATCAGACACTAGTCTCATCCTCTTCCCGGAGGCCAATATATGGTCTCCTGTGTCCAAGATTTCATGCTACCTCTTGGTTCGCCCCGTGTTTCAGATTTGAACCCAAAGTAATAGGACCCGCCGGCAAAATTTGTGGTCCGATATGCATATTTAATCAACAATTTCAGATTCCAATAGGTCGATGATGTCAAGCAACAACCTCAGCCGAAGCAATCATAAACCTTTTCCAAGAACAGTCAACGGTCTCTCGTTCCAGCAAACATACAGAAATGAAGTAACGGCGATAATTGTCAAGCAATAAATTTCACTACAACCAACTAGCCAACGGCCGAGAAATTTCACAATGGAGCGGCAACAGCGCAGTAGCAAGGCGAGCAAACATTACTGCATTAATTAATGTGAATAATATCTCACGTAAGTACCCAAGCTTGCTGTAAACAAATGCACTGAGAAACAATCGACTCTTTCTGAGCCACGTAACCAAACAATCGACTCTTTCTGAGCCACGTAACCACTAGCCCTAGATAACGATAACATATTATAGTACAACCGAAGCCATAAGCCAAATAAAATATGGAGCTGAAGAAAGAAGGCAGATTACATAGGAAACCTACTGGTGAGTGGTTAGATAGTGGAGGTGCGGTGGTTCCTATCCATGTTGGCATTGTATTCGTATCAGAGGAACTGCCCCAACACCCTAAATTATACAAGTACATAGATGGACGTGAATCCGGCTGAAAGTGAGATATGGCTGACACTTAGGTTTTTGATGTGGCATGACAGTCAGACAGCTAATCTTTGATTTATAAATACTATAATTTACAACATCAAATTACTGTATTGTCTCTTGGAATGTTCACGATTTAAATATTTGATATTTCGGACATTTAATTATCGGATACCTGAAATTTTGGATATCTAAAAATGATATTTGATATTTGATTTCAAATATAACCTATATTATCTGAATAAAATTTCAAATATAAAAAACTACTAAATTACAAATATATTTGATATTATCCTATCTACTGAGCAAATATTCGATCCGTTCAGCAAATATTCGACTTTTTCAACAAATATCCGATGTTAAAACTAAAATTAAAGTTGTTATATCACAAGATTTAATTGGATTCTATTAGATCTAAAAAGGAATTATATTAAAAATATAATTTCAACTAAATTATATTTTGGCCCAAATACTAAATCAAGTAAGTAAAAATTACACACACACACACACATCTAAATCTATTTATATATAAAATAAAAAATTATAAAAAAAAGTATTAATATTTTTTTAGGATCGAATATTATTTATATTTGTTGGATCAGATTTCTAGCTTGTTTGACTTTTTGTTCACCGGATTGGATATTTGATTTGAAAAAAAATCCAGATCAGTTATTTGCTTTTTCAGATCGGATTACTTTGGATATCAGATCAGTTAAACCGATATCGGATAACATGAACGGTTCTAGTTGTCTCAACAGAACAGAAAAAGGCTGCGCTTAAGACAATTAGCTGAAGAGCTAACTAAAGGATGAAAAAATGGTTGTTAACCCAAAGCTTGTAACTCATAGCTGCAAACTGAAAACTAGCTTATTTCTTTACGTTCTTTGGAAAGCTAGTTGGTTACCTAGTTGAAATATTAATTGTTATGCTGAATAGGTGAAAGTTATATTCCTAGCTGGAAATCATATAAAAATCTCATTGCAGCCTCCCCAGAAAGAAACTTTAGAGGGGAGATATTCTGAAATCCCGTTTCCTTATCACCAGAAAGAAAGTTTACAAAGGAGAGAGTACTAATTATTCAACCCTGGAACCTCTTAATACTCCAATAGTAAAGCATTCTATATCCAGTATCTCCACTATCTTCTCCCAGACACGATCTCCTCCTTCCAAACTAAAAAATGAAAAGAAGAATGATAGGCTACTTCCGGGAATCTTTCCTGGCATTTCAAAGTTCATTACCTGAAGATATATGCACTGAAGAATTTCTATCCAACAATATACAAGCACTACAATAATCGGATGCCATCATACCCCAAAATTTTATTTCTTTCAGGTTTAAGGCACAAATACACAAAGCAGCTGGTTGAGACTGCCTGGGAGCCAATGAAACCAAAAGACAGTACTTCAAAGTTCTTTGTGCAAACAGACAGAGAGCACAAAAAAAGGACATTGCCACCATGCAATAAAACGACCACTGCATTACCGGTGTCACGGTATCGCGGGATGTCATGAATGGTATTTTATATATTGGGGTTGTTGCGATGTTTTTTTTTTTTTTTAACAACAAATATTGACAAGTATCAGTTGATATCCAATATTTTGCCAATATAGCAGTAATAAATATGTAATATTCTGAAACAGTCACATTTCGAAAATTTTGCATCATGCCTAACCCAGAAACAGTAAAATTGTGGATGGTAGGCTATTGCATTACCGCCATCTCATTGTATGATCGCCACTGTCAAAAGAATCGAGACTTGATGACAAAATAAAGTGGCAGATAATATAGCAGAAAAGAAAGAACATATCATTAAGAAGATTGAAAACTAACTTGACTAACGATATTGAAAATCAAGATTAATCGAGATTTTTAGAGGCTTCAGAGGATGGATATATTGAAAGGATAAAACAAGGTGAAAAAAGAGACGATTTTGGGGGAACCAAACCAGGGTCGTTATGGGAAAAAAATATTAGGAGCTAGCAGAAAACGGCTAAACCCATGTTAAGATAGTTAGTTCAAAAGCTAGTCAAAATCACTTGCCAAATTGGAGCTTAATTTTAATAAAAGATTATTGACTTGACCGATTAACTTATAAGCTAACTTATAGTAGACTAACTATCAGCCAGTGCTCCCTGGTGATTGAGAAGATGACAAAGAAACTGAGATTATGTACTACCAAGCTTCTCAGCTATTCTGGCCGATTACAATTGATAAGATCACCATTATCTAGGATACAGGCATATTGGAGCCAATTATTCATTCTACCAAAGAAGGTAATGCATACCATTGAAGCAATGTGCAGGCCCTTCCTCTGGTCAGGGACAGCTCATACTATAAGGAGATCACTCATTGATTACAAAGAAGGAGGCTTGAATTTATTTGACATTGTGGTGTGGAATAAAGCTGCAGTAGGCAAAATCCTCTGGAATCTATCCATGAAGAAGGATTACATTATGGGTGAAGTGTCGCGTGAACTTTTATTTCAAAAACAACACAGCATGGTCAAATCAGGTCACTTCAAGACACTCATGGGCAATGAGGAAGATCTTGAGACTCAGATCCACACTAGCAGGCCTGTTTCAAAGTTCCAATCTGTCACAACCAACCATGGACGATACAGCATGAGCAAATGCTAAGATTTTCTCAGGGTTGGAGTGCAGCAATGCTGGTGTAAGGCAGTTTTTCATGATTTGGCCAAACTGAGACATCAATTCATCCAATGGATAGCTGCTCATCAACATTTGGTTACTAAATCCCTTCTCAGTCAGTTTGATATTCAGTTAGACACTGAATGTCTACTCTGTCAATCATATATGTAGAGACATTTGACCACCTGGTTTTTGAATGCGGCTTTGTTAGAGAGATCTGGCAAGTAATACTAAAGAAGTTTGGCCCTGGACACTGTATTCAGTCCTGGCAGAGGAAACTCGGGCGGATTTCACATTCACAGCAAAGGAAAAGGCTCCCAGAGAAAATCAGAGTGCTGAGACTCCAACACGGTGCACCATGTTTGGCAGGAAAGGAATGCTAGGGTGCTTTCACATCAACATTCACAGCAGCAGATTTTGAAGACTTATTAGAGATGTAGCTGGTAGAATAGCTTCTTTACACCGATGTAAATGTTTCACTGCTCTTGCAAAGTTGGTTGATCAAATGAAAATATCAGTAGAGATCACACCGAAGGGATAGGATGTACGTAATGCAAATTGGAAGTAATATAAATAAGCCAAAAAAAAAAAAAACGAAAACGAAAACGAAAACGCTCAACAAGGATGGAAACCTATTAATCGTGCTGACTACCCCGAAAGACAGGGAATGGGTTCACCAGAATCACATGACTACGACAAAGGCGTCCCTAGAATTGATGCCCCCCAAACATCACAGTAAACCATATAAAACGGCAAAAATAATATATCATGCATAAAATTTTGTAGTTTTTTTTCTCCTAATTGAGGTATAAAGATATAAAATTTTCTATTTGAGGCATAGTTAACGGATTTTACTGATTTTGGCCACAAAAATGAACACTATTCACTAGAATTTTTATAAATTACTTATTATGAATTTTATTATACCTTATTAATTATTATCACCATGTCCAAACTCATAAATCTCCTTATTACAATACTAAAATTTATTTTAAAAATTAAACTTTTATTTAGAAGATTAAACACAGAGTAAATATAAGATAAAAACTTGATTTTTTTTAAAAGATTCCCTATTTATAACAATTCTTAATTTTTTTTATATAAAATTGGAATAAAGAATAATGAACTTTGCCAAAAATAAAAATAAACGCTTTCGAAATGGTTGGAATTTTGTGAAAAATCAATAATTTTTTTAATTAAATTTTATTAAAAAAATTGAATATGTTGGAATATCATAAAGCAAATAATAAAACTAGAATTATAATAAAATCTTACATGCTCAAAAAATTTGAAATTGTATATTTAAATTTTTTATGAAGAATATATAAATATATAAAGGATATGAAGTTTAATAAAAATATAAAATTTTAGAATATTTTAAATAATGGAAATTTTAAAGTATTTAGTATGTTTAAAAAAATATAACGTAATTTATCTCATTAATAAAACATTGAAGTCAATATAAAAGTAATGCATTATTTAAATATAATTTTTATGTTAGTAATCAAATAAAAAATTAATTAAAAAATGGTTCTGTATGTTATCAGAAGTTGTAAAATCCGGTCACTATGGTTTGATGGAATATTTAAGATATGTTTAAAATTTAATAACTAGGGTAAAAAAAAAAAAGAAAAAAAAATGGGGTTACTCAAGGCCAGAGGAGCAAAATTTGCATTCCTACTCGTTAGCTAGTGTATTGTTGACCGGCATTATATTATACGCGTCCATCCGCGATACCAAAGAGCCTTGTTCCTAAGGAATAAGGTTTAGTTTTAGGTTAGAAATGAAAATTTCACGCGCAGGTCGACTAAGAATTCCCTCCAGCATTCCCTTACGAGCATTCTATCAACTCAAGCAGCTGCTCTCGTCACATTCAGGTTTCTACGCCGATAGGAGGACCATCGTCAGATTGTAATCGTACGTTAACAACACAAGCAATTGAATCAACGAAAACTCGATACGTGCCGGGGGGCACCCCCGACCCTCATTACAGGCGAATCAAGGCACCGTCACTGCGACATTAATACAAACACCTGGCTGGCAACTGGCAGCAGAGAATATAGAAAGCCATAGAGCCTCATTATTTTGTCTGCTTTACCCGACCATAAACATTGTAAACGCAGCAATCAAATGAACTGTCACGTGACCAAGGGCCGTACATAATCAGGCGAAAGATCTAGTTGCTCGAAGTTGAACAAAAGCCATAATGCGTCCGGTTAATTGTGACCACAGTGAATGGACGCTAATAACGACGGTCAAACGAAAAAAGCATGAGCGACGGCGCAAGGCGTGGTACTGTACTGCATAAAATCCAGCTAGGTTCGGGCGAATTCACCGATTAATCGCCGGTGCGACTGAAATCTAACGATTATGAAGTGTCGGGCGAGGGAGAAGGAATCGAGCGCGGACGCTGTATTTGTACGAGGCGAAAAGATGAGGATCCGAGACGGAGAAAGTGATCGGCATTTGATCATCGCCGGCGATGGAGCTGCAATCTCGCTGGCTCGGCACGGCCGAAGGTCAGAGAGTACTGTCAGTCCTGGTATTATTACTATTTATTTATTTATTTTTCCTTCTTTACATCTATTTGTATTTGTTTATAATTCTGTGGATTAGTTTTTTACGGCCCAAGCAGGACTGTCGGCCTGCTCCACGCCACCTCTTTTTGTGCAGTAGAGAGCAAGCTGGACAAAAATGTGTAATTTGCGGAGCTTTTGTTCCGGAGGGATTTGACTTTGAAAACCCCCATCAAAGCTTTTTATCGCAATTCACATAATCTAACCTTATTACGTGAGATTTTTTTGTTGATTCCAAGTGACCTTTTCTTTTCTTTTCTACAATCTCAAGCTGCCTTTTTCTTTAAAATGGTCATGGGCCGACCCTAATGTTGCGTTTGGTTCGGAACAAATAAAGATTAATGAAAGTAAATATTGTTAACCTTAATTAGATAAATTGAGATTAAAATTTTATATTCATTTATCTTATATAATCTTTAATTTTAAAAATAACGGAGGTAAATAAAAAAAAATATAAATAAATTTTATACATTTATCTCGTTATAGATAAAAATTTTAAAACAATCATCTCGATTTATCTACTTTCATTCCTTTTATTATAAATTAAATTATAATATTTATCTTTATTTCAATTCAAAAGAAACATAAAAAATTTATATTAACTAGCAAAGAATTCAACTCCAATTGGATGTTACAATTTCTTTTCTTTCTTGAATTTGCGTAACACGATATATGATTAATGCTCTAATACCTTATTGAGTCTGATATTGCTGACCTAACTGTTGCTCTGTTTGGAATATTACGTTGAATTAAGGGCAAAATAAAACTTATAGTGAATAGCTATTTATAGTATTTAAAATATTTTATTTATAATGAATTGTGATAAAAGATACTATAAAAAATTAAAAATAAAAAGAGGCTCTAACAAAATATTCAACATTTAGTAAAATAAAAATAACAACTTAAAATAATCCAGTTATCAAATAAAATTAACATCATCTCCAGTGAAAGAAGTTCTGTTACAACATCAAACAATGGGATGTGGCTCTCTCCATTCTGCTGGGGAATACATGTCTTGGAGTCCTCCACGTGAACTTCGTTGTACTAAACTGTTAGCCGATGCTACAGGCGTCCTTTATTAGGGCTATACTAATTTATATACGGACGCGTACCTAATTTTCAATGAGAAAACAACATGTTCGCAGCGAGAGAAATTGTTTTAGAACTCCATAACATGCTTATGATAATCCACTTTAATGAAATGAACAATAATTTGATTTTTTTTTTTAAAGATACCGGCAATGCCACACATTATTAAAGTATAAAATCGATATAAAAAAAATAAAGTTTAGAAGATCTAGACACCATTTAGGATCTTTGTCTGGCTTTGCAGACTTGTGGGCTCATTGGACTATGATCATATAGTGAAATTAAAGTTGTGCGCATGATTCCATATTTAATAATCGATCCTATTTTTATTTTTGGATAAACAATTAATACGTTTAATAAAAAGTCAGATAAATTAAATATCCGCTTTGGAAAATATAAATAATATGCAATCCGATAAAATTATAATAGTATATGCATGTATATTTTAAAAATAATTTATTTTTCTTACGATTTTATTAGCATACATAGATATGTCACAATTTATTGTTAGACTAGTTATTTTTTTATAGTTGGCATATTCTATGTTTGTTTATTCTAATTAATCAAAGATTATAACCCAAAGTTGACCTATGATAAGGGTAAGACCAACATAGTGGATGCTGCTCTTAGCTAGAAGACATCGCATTCCTTGGGGACAATTGTATTGTCAGCTTATTTGTGTTAGGAACTCAGTGAGATGGAGATTGAGTTGATCATCGAGGGTAGTTTGGAAGTAAAGATGAGTGCCCTCACCATCACATCTTCTATTTTTGATGAGATTTGAGCTAGTTAATTGGGTGATGTTAAGCTTGAGAGAATCAAGTGTGGTATCACAAAATGTATAGTTGAGGGATTTCAAATCCATAAAGACGAGTCAGCTACCATGTTAGGTGGTGTGTACTATATGGATTTGTTGAGCTCAAAAGGAAAATCCTAGAGGAAGGTCATTGTACTCCTTATTCCATCCATTCTAGAGGGGATAAGTAGTATAAGGACTTAAAGAAGGTATATTGGTGGCTTCGTATAAAGCGGGAGGATGTAGAGTTCATTGCCTGATGTTTGACTTGCTATAAGGTTAAAATCTATCATAAAAGGCTAGCAGGGTTAGTATAACTACTAGAAGTTTCAGCGTGGAAGTAGGATAATATATCTATGGATTTTTTGGCTGGTCTTCTGAAGACTAGTAGTGGTTTTGATTCTATCTAGGTCATTGTGTATCGTCTGACTAAGTTGGCAGTGCTCATATCGATGAAGATAACACGAAATATAGAATACTTAGCCAACACTCATAGGAAGCACGTTGTAAGAATGCATGGAGTCCCTAAAGACATTGTTTCACACGAGATTTTAGATTCTTATCTCATTTTGGCAAAAGTTGTAGGTCACTTTTGGGACTTAGCTGAAGATGAGTACTACATTTCACCTAGCTATTGATGGTTAGATGGAGATGGTCATTCAGACCTTAGAGGACATGCTTTGGGCATGCATTTTGGACTTTGGAGGTAGTTGGGAAGATCGCCTTGACCTGATTGAGTTTTTCTACAACAACAGTTATTATGCGAGTATCGGAATGTCACCTTTCAAGGCCTTGCATGGAAGGAAGTGTTGTATTGTTTTGTGTTGAATTGACATAAGTGAGACAACTATATTGGAGCTAGACATGATAGAGGAGATAAAGAGACATACCAGATTAATTCAAAACCGTATGAGAGCTGCTCAAAATTGGCAAAATATCTATGTAGATTTGAGGATATGTACCGATGTTTATGAGTTAGGTACTAGAGTCCTCTAAGGGTATCTCCTACTGAGGGAGTAATGAGGTTTTACAAGAAGGGTAAGCTCAGTCTAATGTACATTGTACCAAACTCTTTGTACGTTGTTCGGCCAGAGATATTAGAGCTTGACGAGTCTATGAATTACAAAGAACGACAAGTGAGCATTTTGGACACGAAGACTAGAGAGACGTGTAAGACCATTATATTAATGAAGGTTCTTTGGTCACGATATGGTGTTAGGGAGGCCATGTAACCTCAAATTATTATCTTAGTATGTTATCATTTTGTTTAACCTTTTTTTAAGGGGGTAGTGACCCCTTTTGCCTTGTTTTGTTGAATGAGATATGTGCCATTTGTGTCATCAGATAATGTTGCTTGATATTATTTAGTAGCCTATAGGGACATGACCTCTTTTTAAGGAGTAGTATTGTAATACCCCACAATTTTAGATTTATAAGATGGGGAATTCTTGTGTTTAATGGATTTTGAATAGTGTTCAATCTTGATTTAGAATTATATATGGGGTTTGATTTGGAAAGGGATTGGATAAATGCTTGAAATTTTGAGTAAAATGAGTTTTCTTAGTATAATGGTCAACTGGTTCTACGAACTGATCGACTAGTTTATCATTTTCATCTTGCTTTTTGATTTGATAATATCGATTGACTAGTTTGAGAAACCAATCGACTGGTTTGTCAAGTTGAGTAACTTTTCAAGCCTCAATTTTCTTAAAAAGTTCTAATATTTTAAAAGTTTGTAATCCATCTCCAAACCACTTTCTGATTAATTTGTAACCCTTTGTAGCATTTATCCCAATTTTTCCTTGCCTCGAGGGAATCCAAGGTATCATTTTAACATAAAAAGAGGAGGATGACCTCACCCATTATCTTCTTCTTCCTCTCTCCTATATATAGCTCTGGAATGGATGATTTGTTCCAGATCGCCCTACACGACTAAGGGATTTATTTCTCATGTCGATCTACACATTTCCTTTCTTGTGTTTAACCTTTTTCTAAAAAATATCGACCTACATTTTCCAAAAGTCACCATTAGAGCTCTAAGAGGAATTCAACTTTTTCCTTGATAAATTAGCCTTGTATGGTTTGAATTTGAATGGTAAAATTAGGGTTTCAATTTGTTGCACCTCCCTCATTCATTTCTTAACCAATTTGTTGGTTATTTATAACCCTAATAATCTCTCTCCCTTACCTCTTTTTAGCTACCAAAATGTTTTAAGTTTCTCTCAACACTTGTGCCTCACTCTTTTTCACTTCAAACATTCACTCTAAGTTGTGTACCTCTTTTGATCCTTCCTCTTGTTCTCTCTTATTTTACCCTTAAGCAATAAGGAGTTATATTTGGGACAAGTTGAGTTTTTCTTTTAGTTGATTCTTTCCTTGGATTCTCTTGGAGGTTTTTGGAAGTTAGAATCTTCCAGCTAAAGGTGTCATTTTGAGTATCTTTGGTAAGGACCATATATCTCTAGATTAGGGCTTGTTTGTGTTTATGTGTTTATTTGTTTGATTTTTTTGTCTTTTATTATAAAGCATGTGTAGGGTTTGATTTTATCTATATGGATGTATTGCATGGTAAAATGCATGATTTTATAAGTTTTGTGAAACTATAAAAGGTTGTTATGTTTTGTGCCTTCCTAGGCTTTGTCATAAAATCCTAAAGCCAATTAAAATTATGTCTGAGTATGGTGATTAGTGTAATATAATGAAGTCTCAAAATTTAGGGGTTTTAGGCCTCAAGGAGGTCTTAACCATGTGGCCTTTATGATGTTGTGGATTATTTTAATCTTTTCAAAGTATATTTTTAGTATGACAATAATGTAAATGGAAATGTATGTAAAGTTGGTAAGATTTGGATACTTGTAGAATTGAGTGAATTCTCAGGGAGTCTCGATCTTAAGGAAAAAATGTTAGTTTTTTTTTAAAGTTTTTAAAGAAAATAAATATATCATTGTGTTTCTTGAGGTTTTTACAAAAAATAAAATAATAATTAATATATGCTATGCTAAGTTTTGGATAGCCAATTCAGTATTTAGCTCGGCTCAACTTATTAAAAGTTCAATTCAGCTCGTTCATTTAGTTAAATGAGCCGACCCCTAGCTCGAAAAGGTGAGGCTCGGTTCAATTTTTGGCTTTGGCTCGTAAGCTCTGCTCATTCGTTTAATTAAACTAGTCGAGCCCGAGCCTAGGGGTATTCGGCTCAACTCAGCTCGGCTCATTTACAGCTCTAATTTTGGATAGGAATACCTTAAGTTATGAAAATAATAAAAATTGGAGATGTTTAGGCGAACTATAGGCATTTAGTTTTTCTTTTTTAAAAAAAATATGAAATTTGGGTGTTGTATAAGTATTATTTGAACCAAAAAATGATGACTTTTTAAAATTATCTTGGTATATTAGAATAATAAAAATGTATGATTTTATGAGAAAATGTTTAATTTGGGAATAATAACCAAAAGGGTAGCATTAGCATTTTATGGGTGAAAATTTGGAGTTAAGTTATCATTTTTAGATATGATGTTTTTAATAAAATTTTGGGTTAGTGTGCTAAATTTGGGGGGTCAAAAATTGTTACACATTGAATAAAATTTAGGGTTTATAAGGGTATTATGGTCTTTTACCTTGTGAAAGATTTTTTTTATGTATTTAATAATTATTCTTATGTATTACTTTTACTCCATGTAGTGCATTCAATGTGTTGTTAGTGATACACTTTAAGCTTTGGATGTCATCAATTGTTAGAATACATTCATGATAACTGGGGATTGTGATAAACAATTTATCTTAAAACAAGTCAATGGTAATAAAAGTGGAAATACAATGATCTAACTAACTCAAGTAATTCATTTTTTATGTGCTAAGTGTTGGTTAAGGTACCAATAAGACATTAGTACATAAAGTGGAAGAACGCATATGTTACTTTGGAATTATTAAAAATAATTGTTTGATTTTAATGGAACCATATGACTCTAGCCTACTCTATCTGATCGATCCACTAACTTATAGGGGATATGCATACATATAGATTAAATGTTTATTAGTGGCCCAAACATGTTTTACCTTGGATATGAGAGTATCAGTGAAGTTGACTACCTTTCTCCCATCTCCAAGGGAAACATACGATTATTGTTGCTATAAGTTCCTTGACCTCACTGTGTTAAAGAAATGTGTTCGTTGACCACTTAATTACGGAAACTTAATATGGTTGCATCTTAGTAGTCCCTAATTATGAGTAGGACCATATGTGTTGCATTCTTTACCTTAGTGATATAAATTTGTTATCTAACTCAATATGAAAATATTGATCATCCTTTAAATGGGTATTGCTCATTCCCACGAGTAGACCACCCTATTGTTGATGTGTAGGTTTTTTATGACCATCTTGGAGATTTTGCTAACTTTGATAACCTATGGAAGAGTGATTATTTGTTGGGCTATGGTATTAGAATATATGTTATCTAATAGCTAAGTTTTTTGTTTGGATACATTATCGACTCTTAGCTCCATGGGTTTTCCTTTTATTATATTTTGATTAGCATTGTAATTGGAGTTTATCATCAAACCTTTATCTTTGTTTTATGGAATTCCTCTAGTTATCTATTTATCTTATTTAAATTGTTATAACATTTTGTCTTGTACTTAGTACGAGAATGGTATGGTAAACCGGACTCATATTAGATATGGCGTTAACATCAATTTATCTTATGTTTAGCTTCCATAAAAAAAAATTCGGTAGTAAAATTTTATCTATTCCAATTATGGTAACCTAAGCCTTAAGTATGCATATCCTCTTAAAGATCATATGTTTAGGAGTGTAGAAAATTCACCAAAGGCGTTAAGCCACACAATAATACACTTTAATCCATTTTCTTAAGTCTAATCATTCAATGTCAAACTTAGAATCAAAGGTCAAAGAATAAAGTCAAACATGTGGTCAACTCCTAGGTTAAACATCAAAATAGTCAAAATTATCCTAATGGACTAGTGTCACAAATTAGTAAATGTAATACCCCATCCTAAAATCTTTCAAAAAATGTGTTTAAATTTATGTTGATATAAGGTAAATTAGTTTTGGTTTTGAAAAGGGACTTGAAATTTTAATAAAAATGTGAATTTCAGGCGTAGCAATCGACTTATATGCCCAGATGTTGACAATTTTATTCTCGACAAACCAATCAACTGGGTTGCTCAAACCAAATGACTAGTTTGGTCAAATTGATTGACTGGTTATCCTACAATTTTAGATCATTTTTTGGATTTTTATTCAAATCTCTTTTCAATATTTATAAAAATTTCTAATTAGAATCTATTTGTATTAATGAGCATACTTGGTGCTTTGAGATTATTTTTACATTATTTAGATCATTCTATGCTTTTATTTAGTTAAATTCCCCCCAAAGTAGTTTTTGAGGCATATCCCACCCTCTCTCGTCTCCCTCATTTTCCTCTCTCTTCTAGTAGCTATGGCTACGTGTTTGACTTCTTGTACATCTTTCCTAACATGCCAACCCTCTACAATTATCTCATCCTGACTACACTCAACCTCCCTCACACCATCATACCTTCTCTTACACCTTAGTTGCCCACATTTAACCATACCAATCTTGTCTTTCTCCCTCTCATGGATTTCAACCAACTCTCTCTTCTATATACTCCATCTGTTATTCATTGTCACTTCTTACCTATTCTTGCTATCTTCTTCCTTTCTCTTGGCGAAGTTTGCTAAGTGTTGAATATTCTCCATTTTCCTTCGTCTTTCCTCTCTATTGAGAAAAGTAGAGGTTTTCTCTTATTTTCTTCCCTTATTGGTTGAGTTATTGTCTCTCTTTTCTTCTTCTAATCTTGGCTTTAGTTCTCCCTTGTTTCTCTTAAGTAAGGAAGAATTAAGGTTTTGAGAAAGGTTAAAGATTCTAGTTTCATTATCCTTGGAATTCTATTTTGAGAAAATGTTAAGTTATACTTAGGTTCTTCTTCTTGATGATTTTGTATTTTTTATGGAGTTTTGAAAAGGAGTTTTAATGATTTTGATTCTTGATTCTCTTAGGAATCGAGGTCATGTTAGACTGTCATCAAGTTAGGATTTTTATACTAGAAGAATTGCTTCAAGGTAATACATTCTTCTCTTTAATATAAATGAGGTTTTTGTTGCTTATTATGGTTCCATGTTCTTGGTGTGTTTCTGTGCTGAGCATGGGCTAACTGTATTCTATAATTTGAGTATGTGGTAGAGTTTTTTCCTGCAATTTAAGTATTGTATGGTTTCTCTTATTTTTATGCATGATTTGGTAGTTTAAGTATGGTTTCATTTCAATTCCTACATTTTCATGTATCCATACGATTCTATGTGTGCAATATATCTCTTTACGTGTTTTATGACATAGCAATATGCTAGGATTAATATGGTAAAGTTTGGTAAATTTTGATGTGTGTATCTCTTGTTTGGGTATTATTTTACCCAGACCATTCTGTCAGTTCGTTGAACCCATCGGTTGGTTGTATGAATAGTCATACATTTTGAAAATTTTGATATGCTATTTGCGAGGTTAGTTAATGGGTAAAATTGATGAAATCATGCAAAGAAGATTTAGTAAAATTGGATACCTTGGAGAGGAAGTCAGAGAAAACACACCTTCCTAACGAGAAAATAGAGAATACTAGATATGAAAGATAAACCCTCACTCTTTTTACAAATCTAATACCATCTTTCTTAAGATCAAAAAAAGAAGGATATAGGGAAAGGATTAGAAAAGGAGAGGAAGATCATAAACAAAATTCAAGGAGAAAAAATGTGGTAAAGCAGTTATGAAGAAAAACAGGGTAGTTCGGAGGTTGGAGAAGAAGGGATAAAATGAAGCCTTTGGGTTTGAATTATTAAGGGGTTATGTTGAAAAAAAATAAGGTTAAAGGAGTATATAAATCAAGATTCCAAACCCTATCCCAAATCCAAGATTCAAATGTAGGCTTCAAATGTTTAAAGTTAGCATTTTCGCCTTTGAGCTCAATTGGTGGAATTGTAGTGTTTTGGGTAATGCACTTAAAAAAATTTGAGCACAAGAAAGGAATAACGACAATAAAGGAAGGGAACCAAATTAAAAAAATCTACACATATTGCAGAAGCAAATAATCCGCTCAGGAATATCGTAGAAGATAGAAAAAATAAAGAAGAAGACAAATGAGCTGAAGTTATGAAAGCAACTTCTCATGAATTACTTCTTTGTGAATTCATTGAAATTTGATAACATAGATTAATAATACTCAAAAGCTTCGTAAAAAATTTAAACAAACTGCTCAAAACTTAATCAAGGTGCTGGAAAAGTTTCGGGGAAAGATTTATAGTGAAAATCGAGTCTGAAGAATAACCAGTTCAGTCAAACCAATGGAATGGTACTCCAAACCAATTGATTGGTTCATTGGGTTTCAAAAGTTAAATTTAGGGAACAAACCATTTGATCAGTACCTCCAACTAGTCGTTTGGCTTTTTGATAAAACCAATTGTCTTCCAAAATCCAAACCAAGCTCAACCAAAAATCATACCAATCTTAAACACACATCTAAAACAAGATAAAAAAACTCAAATCACCAATAAATGCATAGATTAATACACAATATGGACCCTAAAAAGGAGGTTATTACAATTTTAATGTGTTATATGATTTAAAATATGTTAAGGGGATCTAATGAAGTGATTAGAATAGCCATGAATGACCTAAGTTTAATAAAATGAGAAAATGGCTTAATTTGTGAATATTAACCCTCAAATGGGAAGGCTATTATTACATGTGTGAAATGTTAGAGTTAGAAGACTTATTTAGGATGTTTTGTTAATATTGGTTTTTAAAGAATGTATATTAAATTTGATAGTTGTATGAGCCTTGTGGGAAAAATTATGACATACCTGTGAAACTAGGGTTTTGTGAAACTCATGAATAGTAAATTTTGAGATAGGGTTAGTATCACATTTGTAAAACATTAGATTTAGGACTTTAATTTTGGGTATGTTAATAATAATAATATTTGAGGAAGGGATACTAAAGTTGGTGGATAAACGAGCAAGAGAGAAGAAGTTATACCTAAAATGAGAAGTTAGGGTTTTGGGGGAAATATAATGATCTTAACCCTTAAAAATGACCTCGTTATCTATGTTATTGTGCTTTAACTACTTTAATTGTGTTTTTTAACATAAAACCTGTAATACACCAAAATTTTAAAACCTAGAATTAAATAATTAACCCTTATTTGGAATAATTTAATCTTAAATTATTGATTTAATTCTTTTGTGGACCTTTGATTTATAAAAATGGATAGGATTATTTAATAAATTAAAATAAATATTCTATTATTTTAACATACACTTTTTATTTAAATAAATTTCCAAACCCATATTTTAACTAAAATTATCCTTTTAAATTAATACTTTAAATTATAAATAAAATAATTTATTTAAATAATTTCTAACCCTAATTCAAAAAATTATTTTATTTTATTTTCTCATTTTTCCTTTTCCTTTTTCTTTCTCCTTTTCCCTTCTTTTTTTCCTTTTCCTTCTTTCCTTCTTTCCTTGGACCGACCGACCTTCTTATTTCCTTTCTCCTTCCTTCCCCTGCTGAGCTGCCCTACCTTCTCTTTTTCCCCGTCGGCCTAGTCACCACACCGTTCTCCCTTCCTTCCCCCTTCCCCTTTCCTTCTTTCTTTCTTCCCCTGTTGGGTTAGCCCAACTCTCTTTTTTCTTCTCCCCTCTCCCTCGCATGGACCGGCCTGCCTCTCTCTTCTCTCCCACCCGGCCTGCCTTTCCTTTTCTTCTCCTTCTTCCTTCTTCACCCCCTCGATGAACTAAACAAACCCTCCCCCATGCCTGCACTTGCCTGCAACTCTCCCCCTACACCTACCTCTCTCCCTCGTCCTTTTCCCTTCCATTTTTTATCCTACACACCCCCTGTAGCCCCTTCCCGCATGCCTCCATTTTCCCTGCCACCTATGCCCAACCTACAACACCCTCCCCCCTGCAACCACCTAACCTTGCTCCCTTGCCTTCCCTCCTTTCCCTCTTCTTTTTCTTCTCCTTATTTTCTTCTCCTTTGCCCATTTCCACCCCTCGAGCCCTTTCTTTCCTCACCGATCCCCCACTTTCTTTCTTTTCTTCTTCTTTTCTCCCTTGTTTTTGCTTCGCCACCCCAAACCATTTTCTTTGATGTCCAACTAACCACCACACTAACTCCTCTACCTCCCCTACTTCCTCCCTATACCACCCCTATCAGCCTCAGCCCTCCATTTGCAACTAACTCCCTCTTCCTTTTCTTTTCTTCTCCTCTCAACCCTCACCTTGCTCTGCCATCTTCCCTCTTTTGCTGCTGCCGAAGCCACCCCTCAACCACCTGACACCACCCCTACACCCACCTGCCTTAGCGTGCCCGAGATCTCCCCCTTCAACCCTCCATTTCTCCTCTTCTTTTTTCCTTTCATCCTCTTCTTCTCATTTCCTTGCACCTCCTTTCCAGCCCCCGTCCCCGGCTTCTCTGCCACCTTGAGCGGCCACTCTTTGATCCCCAACCACCACCCATACCCTACCACTCCTCCTGCACCCTACCACTACTCCAACTCCCCTCCACCACTCCCTCAAACCCCCTTACCTGAGACTACCCTTCCACCTTCGTCCAACCCTCCCTTCACCTATTCTTCCCCACTTCATGCATACAACCCACATTACCCATGTAGCGTGAGTGTTACTGCATATTTAAATTTATTTCACCAAATTATGAGGTATAACATAGTTAATATTAATATGTATATGATAAGCATTTTGATAAAAATTTATTCTTTTAATTTTCTACTACTAATATGCAAAATTTGATATTATTTTTAGGTACAATTTTTACTAATCAAAGATTAATCTTTTAACCAAGGTGCCAATAAAGTTTATTTATTGCTGTAAATAAGGTAACCATTCTACTCTACCAAAATGTGTGAATTTACGTATGCTAGCACATTAGGGTTTTGGTATGTATTTGTATGCATATAATGTGTTGATTAAGCTTCTTATGATTTGTAATGTATGTTGGAAGATAGAATGAAAAACATGTTATATTGTATAAATGTGATATGTGTAGAAATGGTGGTTAAGAAAAGGGACTTTGCTGTTAATAATGATATTAGATGCATGCACATGTCATGATAAGTAAATATGGCCACTTGTAATAGCATTAATGCTAATATGAGCCCTAGGGGCAGTTTAGTAATTTTACTTGTATATAGGGAGTGATGTAAATAAATGTGCACGGGAGTTGATAATGGGTGTTAATAATACATAAATAGGGTTATATGGTGTTAAATGATGCATGTGGGCCATGGGTGCTAATATTTTATGTGTTAGGGGTAATTTGGTAATTTAATAAGTAAGAAGGGTAGTTTGGTAATTTTGCATGAGAAAGGGGTAATTTGGTAATTTAATAAGTAAGAAGGGTATTTTGGAAATTTTGTATGTGTTAGGAGTAATTTGGTAATTTAATAAGAAGGGTAGTTTGGTAATTTTGTATTAGAAATGGATAATTTGGTAATTTAATAAGTAAGAAGGATATTTTGGTAATTTTGCATGAAAAAGGGATAATTTGGTAATTTAATAAGTAAGAAGGGTAGTTTGGAAACTTTGCATGAGATAGTGTGACATGGTAAATTTACAACTAAGAAGGGTAGTTTGGTAATTTTATAAGTAAGGAGGGTAATTTGGTAATTTTATAAGTGAAAAGGGTAATTTAGTAATTTAACAACTCAAAAGGGTAATTTGGTAAACTTACAACTAAGGAGGGTATTTTGGTAAATTTGCAAGTAAGAGGGGGTAATTTGCTAATTTTGTAACTACGGAGGTTATTTTGGTAATTTTATAAGTAAAAAGGGTAAATTAGTAATTCACCAACTAAGAAGGTCAAGTGGTACTTTTTCAACTAAGAAGGACATTTTGGTGATTTGGTAAGAAAAAGGAATATTTTAGTAAATTTGCAAGTAAGAAGGGTATTTAAGTAATTTTATAAGTAAAAAGGGGTAAATCGGTAATTTTGCATATGACATGTCAATTGATCTAATAAACCTTCATAATAAGTCATAAGGGATGTTAAATAATAGAATAAGGGTTATGACCTTAGTATCATTTGTTTAAGTATAATCATGTATATTATAAGGATAAGGGTATTTTAGTAAATTGGTGTATATCATAAGAAAAATGTATGGTTTAGGGTTTAATGGGTAATTAAGGGTGTATTATAATGTTAATTTCATAATCATATAAGAGGTGTCTTAATTGTTAATTATGTATGGTAATGTGTGTTGGATGTGTTGTTAGTACATGTTAGGGTTTATGTGTTCAATGATCATTTGGTGTGTAGAGTACTTGATTTCATGACCAGTAGTATAATTATGATATGATAACCTATTATGGCATGTGGATAAACCAAAAATGAATTATGTGATGAAAGTAGATGATAAGAGGAAGCCTTAGCCTTAGGGGCATTTTGGTCATTTTGACCTAAGGCGCTTAAGTATAAGAATTAGATCCTAGGATGGCCTTAGTGGGTTATTTAAGTTAATATAGACAAAAATACTAATAAAGATTGCTTAATGATAATAGAAACAAATAAAAATGAATAAGTATGTGATTGATGTGTTTCTCGTGGTCACTTTAATTAAGACACTAATAATTAAAGTGGAGGATCTCGAGATTGAGAATGATGGCTCTTTAGGGATCACTATCCAAAAGACGTGGTTTAGCCCATGATTATTTTGAATTTTGTGGTGTGCCTTAGTGCCCTAGCCAAACCCTATATCTTACTCTATTTAGCTCTACGAACCTACTTAGGGGCTATGCATACTTATGGATTAGGTGTCCTTGTCGGTAGGGTATTGTATGTCTTCGTTCATTAGTGCAACTAGGGTACCTTTGCGTCTCTAGGTTGATTGTTTGGAGGGTACTGTGCTGCTTGTATGAGCCAGTATGACCGGTGCGTCTTTGTGTCTTTGGGTTCATGATCTCCCTCTCGAGTTAAATAAATGAAATTGATGTGCTAATTAAATGGAAAGATACCAATCACTTAAAGTGGAAGATTATTGAGCCGGGCCCAGACCGTTCTATCAGCAAATAATAGTGGCTAGGTGCGTCCTACCTTGGAGTAGTATTTCTATTCCACCGGCTATAATAGTGGGGGATTTCAAGCTCAATAAGCAAAACCTTGAATGATAATAAATCATGGAAAAAATATTAATCACTTATAATGGAACACTAAGTGGGTTGGGGCCAGACCGTTCCACCGGCAATAATAGTGGCCAGGAGCATTTTTGCCCCGGAGACCGTTCCACCAGCAAATAATAGTGGCTAAGTGCGTTCCGCCCTGGAGTAGTATTTCCATTCCATCAACCGTAATCGTGGGGCTCTTGTACTCACGTGGATATAATTTGAGAGATAATTATGAATAATATTTAACTAATAATTTAAGTCCAAATAATGATGATTAAACATATAACCTGTTGTTATGGTATGATTGTGGCCTTAGTGCCTATCTTGGATTGAGTGGTGGTTTGTGTTGATGGAGTGTGTTGTTGGACACTTTTAATTATACTGCAAAGAGCTTCATTTAGATGCTCTCTTAGTAAGTGATGTTACTCCTAAGTGAAGGAACCTTATAATATGTGATGTTGAATTACGTGTCCAATCTAATAATTATTGTATCTAGTACACGCATATGTGTGATTTATTATTCTTATGTTTGAATGATGAGTTGCATGTGAGCCCTACCTTTTAGTTCTGTATAAAGGGTTATTTAGTATCGTAGCACTGAAGGGTTCCTTTTGTGGGCCCCTCCCTATTCAATGGATAGTGTTCTTTACAGGTTAGCCCACAAGTGCTATTCAAGTTTCTTTTTGGGTTAAGAGCATAAGGATTATCCGGAAAGCTTTTAGGATTTATCTTTTAAGATTCATATTTCCTTTGTTTAATGCTTTTATTCCTATAACCACTAATAGTGGATTTGATCTTTTGTAATATCTTTAACGCACTACTCTAATTTAATTGTAATCTTGGATTTGCATAAATTATGTTTTGTTCTTTTAAGCCTTATCACTTAGTACTAGAACGGTAGAAGGAAACCGGTCTATTACTAAGTGTGGCGGTAGCATTCCTGAAATTTACCATTTTTGCTTCCGCTATAATTTTAAAAATAAAAAATTCCAATAGTAAAATTTAGGGGCGTTATAAAACCAATTATGAATAAGACATTAATTATTTAAAAGTGAAAGATCATTAAGTCGGACTGGGGTGTTTATGGGTCCATTCTATCGGATGATTATAGTGGCTCAGGAGCATTTTTCCTTGAGAGGTGCATCAGTTTGTTCCATTGGATTAAGAATACCGAGGCCCTAAACTGAACATGAATGATAATATGATTTGATATAAGTAACTAATGGATAAGATATTAATGATTTAGAGTGGAAGAGTACATGAGTTAAGATTGAGGTATTGGGTTGATTCTACCAGATGATAATAGTGGCTTAGGGGTGTTGTCCTTTAGAGGTGCTTCAGACCATTCCACTAGTTTAATAATAGTGGCTCATGTGCTATTTGCTGAGAGGTGTTGGTTCTATTATACCAGACGATAATAATGGCTTAGGTGTATTGCCCTTGAGAGGTGCTTCACATTGTTCCACTGGTATAAGAATAGTGGACTCCCTAAACTGAACATAAATAAAATATTAGAATTGATTATGGATCAATAATTATATTGTATTATTTTATGTATCTCGCATGTGTTTTCACTTTTTGGTGTGAATGCATGTAATTTTCTGTACCCCTCAATTAACCATATTGTTACCTTACTCATAACGTAGTGTAGTGATCATCATTTTTATGAGCTCCACTCATTCCCATGAGCAGATGACCTTGAGGTCTATGTGGAGGTCGATGAGGACCCGCTGGATGATTTTGCAACCTATGATGCTTTGTATGGGGTATAGTGATCTTCTGTGTTAGGGCATTTAGGCATATAGTTATGTTATTTGGATGGTAGTTTACTTGAATACCTTTTTGAATTCTTAGATCCATGGTATCCCTTTTATCTGTATTTGTTTTGGATATTGTAATAAGAGTAAATCTCCAACTCATGTTTTATGTTTATGAAATTTCTCTCGTTTTCTATTTATCATGATTTACATTTCAATCATTTTGCCTTGTGATTGACATAAGAATGGTGATATAAGTCAAACTTATACCAATTATGGTGGTAATACTCAGTTATTTGGTATTATACTTCCACTCAAAATAAATTTTTTCAGTAGTAAAGTTTGGGGGTGTTACAAAAACAACTCCTACCAAAGTATACACAATCAAGTTCCACGATCTTTAATCAATCAATATGGACGTAATCATATGTCATTTAAGGTTCTAAACAACAACATTAGTAGATGAACAAGCTACTTACGAGAATCAAATGTTGAATCTCAGTAGAGCATCAAGCATATTCTTGCATCTCATGAAATAAAAGTGCTAGGACATTATGAGTCATATTCTCTTCATGCCAGGTCATCATGCAAACAACTTATACATCATATTATGCATGCTGATGTTGCTAAGATGCTTAGAATACCTATTTCAGCCACGAAATCTAAATTATACCCATGAGGCTTATGCACACAAGATCTCACATTATATTTTCTACTAATATTCCATTTATTCAATATTAGCATGCTCAAACATATTTTCATCTCTAACTCTCATGCTTTCACATACAAAGAGAACATATACTGCACTTTCTCATACTATTTTCCACAAAAATAGAGAAGACAATGGTTTACCTGAAGAAAACTTAGCAAAGACACCAAAGGCAAAAGTCGTTGAAAATCTAAACCCATACAATACTTTAACACCTTACAAGAAATGAGATTAAAACTTTGTAAACCCTTAAAATCATATAAAAATTGAATAAAATCAGAGACTAATGGAGAAAGCCAAAGAGAATCAACATTTTAGGAAAATAAAGAGCCTAAGGAAGTAATAGCTAATCCCTCATTCTTTTTCCAAGTCTAATTCCGTTTCAGAATAAAACAAGAAAGAGTTAGAAGAGGAAATAAAGATAAAAACCGAAGGCTGCACAGGGTAAATGTGGTCAAAGCAAATATGAAGTAAATAAGGAAATTTGGAGGTTAGGGAAGAAGGGAGAAAAATAAGGGCTTTGATTAAAGTTCCTAAAGGCTTATGATAGAAAAATAAGGGTAGGGGGTTTATAAGTTGAGACCCCAAATCTATACCGAATCCAAGCTTCCAAGCATAGATTTTGGTGGTCAACTATAGCCTTTTTCCATTAAGCTCAAATGGTGAAAACTAAAATATTTCAATTAGTATGCCTCAAAATTTTTGAAAATAAGAAGGGAATAAGGATAACAAGGAGAGGGAATCAAACTAATTAATCTACAGATGTCACTGAGATAAATCGCCTACTTAGGAATCTTGTAGAAGAGAGAAAAAGGAAGACGAAGAGGACAAGGAAGATGAGGTCACGGAAGTGAATTATGATAATTTATCTTCCACAATTATGTTGTAAGTAGGTAAAATAGGTTGGGCATGGTCAAATGCTTTGTAAAATCATAAACAAACCACTCAAAACAAAATCATGATGCTAAAAAATCTTTGGGAAAAGATTCATAGTGAAAATCAATCAGAAGAACAACTAGCTTTGTTAGACTAGTTGATTAATACCCCAAACTAGTCGATTAGTTCAACCGGTTTCAAAATTTCCGTTTAAGGATCAAACCAGCCAATTGTTACCTCCAAATTAGTTAATTACTTTTGTAATAAAATTAATTATCTTCTAAAATTGAAACCAAGCTCAACCAAAACTATATCAACTTTAAACACACTTCTAAACCATGATTAAATATAGTTAGATCACAATCATATACATAAATTTACACGCATTAGAGACCTAAAATGTAGTGGTATTACAACAAATGTGGTGTTGTGAAGGTACGTCATATAGTAAGAATAAAGGACTTTTAGGTTGGAAGATTGCGCTAGAGGATGGGTGAAAATGCCAAAAGCTGCTCAAGGTGGTGGTGACTGAGAGTGCAACACATTATTGGCCGGCTCAGAGTAGTGATATGGAATAGAGGTGGACAAAAATAGAGGGGGTTGTGCTACATTGGGTGGATACAATGACGGTGGTCACTGGTGAAATAATAAGTAGGAAACATGGGGGATAACAATGATAACTAGGATGTAGGAAAAATGGAGGAGTTATCTTATTAGGGGAGGTAAAGATAGAAAAGAACAAGGCATGCTAGGTGAGTTGGGTTTGATGTGTGAGAAGAGGGATTCTAAGAGAGGAGAGGAGATGGGTTTGGTGATGGGGTAGGTTGGCATTGTAAGAGAAAGGAAAGAATCCAGGTGAGGAAGTTAGCTTGGTGCAAGGGACAACAACAGGAGGCTGGCTCTAAGGCTAGGCAAGCTAGGAATGTGGTCGAGTGGCGTGAGGATTGGTTAAAGTGCAAGAAGTAGATGCTTTTAAGGAAATAACATGACAATGAGTTTAACTAGAAGATACAGGGCATATGGGAATGGAAGGAAATGACGAAGGATTCATGGAGGGGTTGTTTAGGGTAGTGTTAGGCTAATGGAATCGGGACTTGTTAGGCTTAGTTTAGTTAATGGATTTTTGGCTAAAAACCAAGTAGTTTGGACTAGAAAAAGTGAGAGTGTGGTGAGGTTATAGGGTAAAGTAAAATGATTAAGGGCTAAAAATCAAGAGATTAATAAATACAAAAATACAACACAATTAATATATCATAAAATAATAATCTAGCACTCTTTATTATTAGCATATAATAATAATACACATAATAATATGACATCTAAGCCTAATTTTTTTTATAATTAATTACAAATAATTATAAATTTTATAATGAGAGCTTTGAAAAATGGGGTACTACATTATGTGTTTGACCAAGTTTGAGCTCCATTCTTAGACTTAAATAATTGAACTAAGAACATGTTTTAAAATAAAAATTTGTGGCTTATGTCTCTAGTTAGATCATGGGGCTTTTGTAGGCTCCTAAGATGTTTTGTTATCTAGACTTAATAGTTTGACCTTAGACCTAGATATCTAACCATATTCAAAACCATGGAATAACTACATGAATAAATGGTTAAAATAACTATGGCTTAATACCTAATTTTGAAGCCTCAATAATAGTTAATAGATTTCTAATGGCTTATACCTTGATATCAAAGTGTTGAACCTTGTGAGTGTGGATGATCTAGCATACTTCGAGTTAATACTATGAGCTCATAGGATGACCTTAAGTTGAAAATGCTTAAATAAATGGCACAATAATCATTCTTTCCAACTAGTGAAGAACCATATTACAAATGAGGTGGGTTACAATGATTCTATTATAGGTTGTGATGCATGTTGGATAGCTAGGCTTGAAAATTATGGTTGGGTATAACCACTGAAAATGAGGATGGAAGAAGGGAGATGGAGAGAAGAATATATGAACTAAGTAATCCATAATTCATATACTTGAATCTATCATTTGAGCAATGTTAAATTCAAAATAAAAGATGCAAGAATTTTAGATAAAGTTCAACCAAGCTATGCACTAACCAAGGAGGTATGATTCTTGAGCAAGGAAAAGAAATGGCTGACCAAAGACCCTTTTATTTAACCATTTCTTGCACTTATATCTGAGTGCTTCCCTTTAGTTACAAAGTAACCATGCCCAACTAGATATATGAGCGGGTTAGGACTTAAACTATCTAGTTACTCATCATACAACTATCTTAGTTTAATTCCAACCAACCTTGCATGGTTTTCCCCACCCTTATGGTCGTGTGCCTTATATCCAGCCCATCCCTTGGCTGACTTGGGGTTGAGTGCAGGCAAACCATCATAAGTACAAGCTATTACATGATTAAAGTTAATAAAAAGTTAACAAATAAACACAATATGCAAATGGGGCCATCAAAAGTACAAAAATTGAGGAATTAAAACTCTAAAAGTGCCCGTAATTCTGCACTTTGTAGGTTACCAACACCCTTCCCTTTTTTCTTGTAGCTCGATGCTTTGTGGTCCTCCCAAATGCTATCTATAAGCTGAGGTGGTGGTAGGGAGAGCTAGGTGTTGTGGCCTGGAGTTGAGCCATAAAAGGTGCAAGCTTAGGGGTGGAAAAGTGGTTGGCATTTTTGGCTGCAAAATAGGGTGGTTGGGAGGCAAGCTTACATGGCTTTACATGGATCCATTTGCCCATAAAAATGGAAGGGGTGGTGTGGGGCTACATTAGTTGTTCATAGTTGAGTTACAAAAGAAAGGGGTTGAGAAGGCAAGTTGCATGTCTTGCATGATTTCCTTGGACATGAGAAAAATGGGAAGATAATTTAGTGGATTCCCTCCCAACTTAGAAGGATTTTTGGGACTTCTAGTTTAGGGAGAAGAGTGGTTAATGCTGGGTTTTGTGAAGGGGATGCTACTTCATCAGGTTTACACCAATAATGCTGGTCTTATCATGAAGAAACCAATTTGCACTTATGATCAACTCTATGTTGTTATATTGTGCATTACACATCCCAATGGTTTACAAATGTTGATTTGTGATGATTATGCACAGAAATAAACTAGACAAAAAAAATTTATACATAAGAAAAGTTTGCAAAATCTATAACCTACTTGTAATCCTCCAAAAAATTTCGAAAATCTATAATTTAATAAATAGCTTTTATTTGAAATAAATTAACCCTTAAAATTATTTAATTTAATTAATTTATGGATTTTTGAGTATATAAATTTGGACGGGAATATTTAGTAAATTAAAATAGATAATTTGTTATTTTATCATGCTATTTTTATTTAAATAATTTTCCAAACTAATATTTTACTAACTTTATCCTTTTTTTAAAAACTAATATATTGGATTATAATGAATTAAATTATTAAATTAAATAATTTATCAAGAATATTATATTTTATGATTTTATAAATTAATTTATTTTATTTCCCCTATTTTCTCCTTTTCCTTCTCCTTTTTCTCCTTTTTTTTCTTCTTTCTTCTCTTTTCTTTTTTTCCTCCTTCTTGGGCTGCTCGCATTGTCTGCATCCCCCTCCCCTGCGCGCTTGGGCCAGGCCCATCTCTCCCTCTCCCGCGTGGCCCGTGCGACGCAGCCCAGCCGTCCTCCTTTCTTTTTCTTTTCCAGACTGGCCGGCTTGCTCTTCTTTCCTGTGCCGGTCCAACCGCCCACTCGCACCTCCCCCTTCCTTTCTCTCTTCTGCCACGCCCGACCACCATTTCTACCATGGTCGAGCATGCCACCGCCTGCAAATGCCATGCCCGGCCACCACCTACCTCCCTGCCCTCTCTCTTCCTCTCTCCCCCATCATTTTCTTTCCTAATTCGAACCAAACCGTCCCTGTACCACAGCCCACGTACCCCTCTTCCTTTCCCTCTTCTCCCCTTCCCTTTCCCCTGCCAACCGACCACCACCTGCCACCCTACTACAGCCCGTCCGGCCAGCTACTCCCCCTGCTTCTCCCTCTTCTTTTTCTTACCCTCACTAGCCTTCATTCCCCATAATTTTTGAGGCCTTTCCTCCTTCCCCGAGCTCCCTCTTCTCTCCTTCCTTCTTCCCCCATTTTTCCCCGATTTTTGATCGACGCCGCTAATCGCCGCTTACACCACCGTTCCAACCCCCTGCGCCACCTCTTGCCACCACCTCCTACTGCCCTGCACCACCACGCCGCCCCTCGAGCCCTGCACTTCCTCCCTTCTCCACCTCTTCCTTTTTCTCCCCATTTTCCCCCTTATCGCCAAGCCACCTGCAACCGCCCCGTTCACCACCGTCCGACCACCTCTGCTACCACCCAACCCACCGTTCGACACCCTGCAACCCCCTCTACCATGCCCATACCTTACTTTCCCGAAAACATCCCCCTTAACCCTTCATTTTTTCCCTCCTCTTTTCCTTCCTTCTCAGCCCCTCCACCTCGACCCACCTCAGCAGCCAACTTCGCCGCCTCGCCACCGCCGTCTCCGCGCCCTATGACACCGGGAAACCATCCTTAGCCTCCACCTACACCCCCTCTTCACTCCTGCACCCTTAGCTTGCCCCCAATCCTCCCCCATCTATCTTCTTTTCTATCCTAAAGACCCCAACCCGAAAATAACTAATTTTGCCTTCCTCCACCTTCCCCTTCGAGCCTTCCCTTATTATTTTTGCATGCAGCTCATGCTGCATATGCAGGATGAGTTGATGCAATTATTGGCCATTTTTATTAAAAATTTTAAGGTAAAATAATACTTAAGTTAATTATTTCATTAAGTAAATTTTATAAGGTCTTATGCTTTGATTTTCTTACTTCTAATATAATAATTATTTATATTATTTTTAGGTGTTGATTTTGCTATTTAAAGCTTGAATCCTTAACCGGGATACCGGTAAGGTTCGATTTTTGTGGATTTAAGGTAATCGTTAATCCTCACTTAAATACATGGAAAAACGTATGCTAGCACATTAGGGATTTAGTATGATTTTATGCATGTTTTGTGTGCCTAGCGTGATATATAGATGGTTGTTTATATTGATTGATAAAAAAAGGAAAAGTATGATAGCCTTTGTGCCATGTGTAGGTATGATAATTAAGAAAGGAGTTTGATTATTGATGGAAATGTTAAATGCTTGTCTATGATGTATCATGTTGCTAATGCATGAATAATATTATTGTCTAAGGGTATTTAGTGATATGCTTATGAAGTATGTGATCTAATATATGTAGTTGCTAATGAGTATTATGTTGAATAATGACAAGTTGGTGGAGTTAAATGATAAGAATGAATTACTAATATTAGCATTTTATGTAGTGGTGGTAGTTTCATAAAAGTGGTGTAATAAAGGGGTTAAGTGGAAATTTTATAAGTGAAAAGAGTATTTTGGAAATCTTGTAGTAAAGGGGTATTTTGGTAATTTTGAAAGAAAGGGGTAAAACGGTAATTTTATAAGTAAAAGTGTATTTTGGTAATTTCAAAAGAAAGGGGTGAAATTATAATTTTATAAGTAAAAGGATAAAATTGTAAGTTGTGAGAAAGAAGGGTATTATGGTAATTTTGAAGGAAAAAGGCAATATGGTAATTTTACAAGTAAAGGGGTATTGTGGTAATTATGGAAGTTAGGGTATTATGGTAATTTTATGAGTAAAGGAAAATATGGTAATTTTTCAAGTAAAGGGGCATTATGGTAATTTTGGAGGTAGAGGGGCAAAATAGTAATTTCATAAGTAAATGGTAATATGGTAATTTTATAAGTGAATGGTGAAATGGTAATTTTATAAGTAAGGGGTATTATGGTAATTCTAGGAGTAAAGGGGTAATATGGTAATTTTGGAAAAGAAGGGCAAAATGGTAATTTTGTAAGGGAAGATAAAAATGGTAATTTTGGATGTAAAGGGTAAAATAGTAAATTGTAAAGTAAAAGGAGTGTTATGGTAATTTTATAAGTAAAAGGGTATTGTGGTAATTTGGGAGTAAGGGGTAGAAGAGTAATTTTGTAAATAAAAGGATATTATGGTAAACTTCGTAGTAACGGGTAACTTGGTAATTATGATAACTACAAAAGATAATTTGGTAATTAAATTATGATTATGGAAAGGCAATTGGATAATTATGATACTAGAGAAGGATAATTCGGTAAATTAACCAATTAAAGGGCATCATGGTAATTTTAATAATGGAGAAGGGTAGTATAGCAATTATAAAAAAATGGAGAAGGGTAAATTCATAAGTATAAATATGGAGAAGGGTAAATTGGTAATTATAATTATGAAGGAGGGTCAATTAATAATTGTAATTATGGAGGAGGGTAATTTGGGATTATAATAATTGAAAAGGGGTAAAATGGTAATTATAATAATCGAGAAGGGTAGAATGATAATTATGACAATGGAAAAAGGGTAATTTGGTAATTTAACCAACTAAGGGCAATTCGGTAATTATGACGATGGAGAAGGGCAATTTGGTAATTAATTGACTAAAGGGTGAGTTAGTAATTATTTAACCTAATAAAGGGGGGAACTGGTAATCATGATAGCGGAGATGGGTAATTTAGTAATTTATCCAATTGAAGGGCAAGTTGTTAATTGTAATAAAAGAAAAGGGTAAAATAGTAATCTAACCAACCATATGGGACATATGTTAAGTGTAGCAATTATGAGGGGTGAATGGTGATCTAAAAAGTGTAGGAGACAACTTGATAACCTAAATTGGATAAGGGGTAATTTAGTAATTATGCAACCTGAAGGGGAATATGGTAATTTATCAAGTAAGGAAGGGATGACTTAGCAATTATATAAATAAGGGGTAAATGAGTAATTTGTACCTAACATGTCGTTGTGATTGTGGAACATTATAATATGATTCAAATAATGTTGATTAGCCAAGTAAGAGTATTTGATAATTAGTATGACCTTATTGGTTTATCTGTGATAGCTTGGATAATCGTCTGAATAAGAAACGACTAATGATATCAGAACGATTGAAAGTGGATAAGTATCTGATTATTGTGTCTTTTGTGATCACTTTAATTAAGACACTAATACTTAAAGTGAAAGACCTCGAGATCGGGAATGGTGACTCTTTAGGGGTTGCTACCCTAAAGACGTAGTTTAGTCCACGATTATTCTGGTATTTGCTGGTGTGCCTTTGTGCCCCAGCCAGGCCCTATATCTTACTCTATCTAGCTCTATGGACCTAGTTAGGGGGTATGCATACTTATGGATTAGGTGTCCTTGTCGGTAGGGTACTGAGTAGCTTTATGCACCAGTACGACCAGGGTACCTTTGCGTCCTTGAGTTCGTGGTTGAAGGGTACTGAGTAGCTTATATGCACCGGTACGATCGGTGTACCTTTGTGTCCCGGGTTCTTGATCTCCCGTCCGAGGCAAATAAATATAATTGTTGTGCTGATTAAGGAAAGGAAAGATACTAATAATGAAAGTGAAATATTAATGAGCCGGGCCCAGATGACTTGTGATATTGAGTACCGATCTACCGGATATAATAGTGGCCTAGGAGCGTGTTGCCCTAGCAAGTGATATTGAGTACCGGTCCACCGGATATAATAGTGGCCCAGGAGCTTTGTGCCCTGGATGATGATATATATATTCCGGTCCACCGGCAATAATAGTGGGGGTCCCGAGCTCAATAAAATCAGTTATGTATGTGAATAAAGTTATGGAAAAATATTAATCACTTATAGTGGAACACCATATGAGTCGGGGCCAGACTGGTCCACGGGCAAATAATAGTGGTCAGGAGCGCTTTGCCTTGGAGATCGATCCACCGACATATAATAGTGGTTAGGTGCGTTCTGCCCTATAAGTGACCGATCCACAGGCTATAATAGTGGGGTTCTCGCACTCACATGGATATAAAATACGAGATTGATTGAATGATGACGGAATAATGGCTTAAGGCCCGAATGTATTGATTTTACACTATGACATGACTTACGGCCCAAAAGTATCGATCGCGACTTATAACTTATTATATATGCGATTATTATGTATTATATCTATAGTTTGCATTATGTGTTGCATTGCGTGCCTGTTTTTAAGTGTGGTATTAAAGGGTTAATCAGTACCATAGTACTGAAGGGATTCCCTTCGTGGGGTCACTGCCTATTCAATAGGCAGTGCCCTTGCAGGTCTTTTCAGGTGCTACTCAAGTGGGCTCTCGGGAAAGAGTGTAAGGTACTACCCGGTAAATTCTAGGGTTTTAACCTGTCTCTTTTAACTTCAATGTATTTGTTATTTTGTAAGCATCGCTGTTGGATTTTACTCTCGTAAACTGTTTGCCGTGCTACTCTGATTTTTTTAAATGCTTAAGTTCTCGTAAAATTGTATTTTACTCTTTTAGCCTTAGCACTTGGTACCGAAACGGTATGAGTGAACCGGTCTGGTACTAAGTGTGGCGATAATACTCCCAAAGTTCACGGTTTATTAATTTGTTTCCGCTAATTTTCTTTTAATTAAACAAAATTTTCCAGTAGTGAATTTTGGGGGTGTTACATTACTTCTCATTTTCCCATTTTTTGCATATTTCTTAAAGCATTTTCATTGGCTACATTATTTTCATAATCATTTCCTTGCTTTCCAAATATCTTGCCTTTTTCCCTTAGTTTTCATGTAGGCTTACATGTTATATGTTTGATTGCTCGCTATTTCTTCTCATATTTGTTTGTTAATTTATTCTCTATATTGAGCTTTAAGCCCCTAAGTAATAGCTTTTAAGCACATATCCTTCATTTGAGGAATCAAGTAGTATAAAGTCTACATTTGCTACTAAATTTGGATTACATCATGATTTTTATATCATGAAAAGCCTAAATAACATAATTAATTAAGTATTCTAACATTAAAAAAATATGGCATACCTAACTTAATTGTACTATATACATAAGATAAATGCGTTAGATAATATTTTGCTAATATAATGTCTTTTTGTTCCATTTTACCGTTTATTCAAATAGTATGTATTTTTTATTATTATTTTACATTCAATTAATAGTTTTTCTTTGTAAAATAAGAAACTTAACATATCCTAAATATTTTGCTCTAAAAAACACATCTTCTAAACATATACATATTCCTTTATAAAATTTGTGTTAAATGTACGCACATGTGAGAACTTGTATAATCAAACCGAAGAATATATAATCGAGTGTATCTAACAAGGAATACCTAAAAAAAATCGAATAATTATCTTGACTAAAAAAGTGATTATGTACTAAATGTAATAATAATGATTATTTTGGTCGCTCAAGTGATTATCTTACCTATAAAAATAACTATTTTGGACAAAAACAAATGGTTGTATACTTCATCTCTTGATTTTTCAGACTACAATTTATAAATAATCTTTTTTTATTAATTACTCATCCATATCAATGTTTTCTGGAAGATTAACTTAGTAAAAAAAATAATAATTATGTGCTAAGTGTAATATGATAATTATCATATTTACTTAAGTGATTATGTGTTTTATGTTTATGTTTGAAGTTACTTATTAAAAGTAGTTATTTATGATAGTAACCTATTTTAGAACATACGTATGTATTGTAGTATTTTTTTGATATATTTTATACGATACACTTTTATGAATAATCAAAAATATACATACGCACACTACTTAGTACTTTAATGTTGATTAAGTTATGTTAATGTTAATCCGGTGGCTAGCACTTGTGTAAGGGCTAGTTTTTACTAACACATAAGATCTCATGGGATTGTCAAAATAAGCAAGAGACAAAAGTAAACGCGAAAATAGCAAACAATGCAGTGTCGCGTATGGAAGTAGGACCAGCTCTTCTAGCGAAGAGGAGAGAGGAGATAATATTAATACATATGTCGAAAGAAGAGAAAAATGGTCAGACTCGCGGACTAGGCGTCACCACCGGTTGATAAGAAGAAGAAAAAACAAAAGAAAAAACTGGAATTTCTTTCTACTATTTTTTTTTTCGTTTTCTATTCAAATATAGTATCGCCACACCTCACCGCACCACATCACGTCACGGTCACACCGGAACAGAACTCCTCCCACAAGCATACACATAACACACCTCTCTCTGAGTCTTTCCCCCCCGCCATCGGGCATCGCCTTTCTTTCCGTATTTCTTCTCCTCGTCCCACTCACCATTGTTTTTATTTTAGTTTTTTATTTTTGGTTGAGGAACCCGCCCCCGTAAATTAAAAGCAAAAAAACAACCCACAGATAGATATATACCTTCTCACACACCGCTTTCCTTATTCTCAATCTCCTCATTTTCGTCATTGCCTTTCTCTCTCCTCCCCAGTCTCTCTCTATCTCTCTCCCCCTATTTCTCTCCCTTCCGCCACCTCCCTCACCAAACCCACTCCACATCGCATCTCCATCTCTCCGACGCCACCCACTACTTACCTCTCTCGTCCGAGGCCCTCAAATCAGCCCATTCCTTGCACCGTCCCGCCGCCAACACTACTGCGACGTGCCGCCTCTATGACGATGAAGGACGAGTGGTTACGAGCGGCGATGACAGACGACAAGCTAGTCGTAGACCTTCTACTCCGTCTCAAACAATCACCTGAATCCTCTGCTCGTTCCATGAAGCCACCGCAGCCGCCGCTTCCGTCTAATTTGACGCTTCCACCGTTGGATTGGGGGATTCGTCAGCCTAGGTCAAAGCTGTCGGCATCTTCTTCTTCGTCGTCAGCCAAGAAGGAGACTACGAGACGAAGTCCGACCACTCCGCTTTCCTGGAGCGCTGGATGTGGCGCCGGCGGCGGCGTCGCCTCACCTAGTGATGGATACGAAGAATCGACTACTACTAGTCGACCGTCCTCGTCTTCCGCTGCGACTGCTGCTGTTGTCGATCGATTTGGGTCCAGTGGCTGCAGATCTAAGGTTGGCGTATGTTCGATTATTTGTTTTTTTTTTCTCTCTCGCTTTTGACACGTCGAGCTTTCGGTAATTTGGTTTCTTTATTTGCGGGTTTTCGGGGGTTTTTTGGTAGACTTCTGTGTTTGTTCCTTCATGTACCATTGATCTGTTTGTTTCAGTTCGTCAAAGGTCACGCGTGTCGGGTTTCTTTCTTCTTTTTTTTTTTTTGGTTTTTATGTGAATATTTACTAAAATGCTCTTGGTGTTACGGGTCGGTTGTCCGCTTTCTTGGACCTATGGCGGTCGGTGGCTCCTAATTCTTGAAGAAGTGGACCGTTGAGGGTGGGTTTTCCGTCCGTCCGGACACCATACTATAAACTGAATTATTTTCATTGTCTACGGCTGGATTATCGCGACCTTATTCGCTCTCAAATTTCTTTTGATGAATTCAATTCCAACTTCTGCAGCAGCTCTCTCGGGCGGTTTCAGCCCGTCAGCGGTGGCATGGGGGGGTAATCTGTTTAGGGTTAGATGTGGGAGGAGATGGCGGTGGCGGCTTCGGCCTTGGACTCTCCCGATCTGTGTTTGGTGGTCGTTGGTTGGACCGTCGGCAGTTGGATTTTATTAGCTTAACTTTAGCTCCAGCTCCACTTTTGTTTAGTTTTGCTCTTTTTTTGGATGTTTGAGTCAGTCAGAATGAGCTCTTTTGCCGAGATTGCCCCTTGTGAGTTGTAGAATTTACGCATCACGTGACTGCATGAGTGTCTGAAGTCCACGACAACACGGCTAGCGAGCGAGAGAGAGAGAGAGAGGGGGGGGGGAGCGCTTCACGTATTTCCCTCCCCACCCACCCGTTTCATCTCTCTTCTTTTCCGGCCACCTATCATTCTCTCTTTATTCCTTTAGTTTATTTCTCTCTTTTTTATCAGTACTTTTGTTTTTTCTTTTCAAAATTTTTATTAGCGAAGGATTTAGGGGATGAGGAAAGAAAGGCTGATCTGATGGATCAAATGGGAGGGGTACAGAGTCTACAGACAGAGGAGGAGGTTGTGTTATTAGATTTGGCGATAATATCCTTGGAGGGCATATTTGTCAATATATATATATATGTGTCCATTATAAATGAAAAAGCGACACTACTCAAGTCATAGCATAGGGTGAGTCCTCCACTTCCCAAGAGAGGGCTGGTCTTGTTGAGTCTAACCAGGAAACTTCCCCAACAAAAACTCCTCATTCCAGTTTTATTTATTTATTTAGTTTTCATGATTTGACCGGTGTGCCCTTGATTAATTGGTCCAACTGGCATATGTATATTCCTCAAGGGTATTTATGTCAACTTGAAAAGGAAGGTCCAAACTCCAGGGATATATATTGGCTAGGGTTGGAGGGGCCCGACGGTTGATGGATTGGAAGAGAGTGGCATGGGACCCGAAAGAGAGAAAAGGGAAACGAGGCGTAGGAAGGAGGGAGGGGAGTGAATGGATGGATGGATTGTGTGGCGTTAGGTCTACGTTTGGTTTGTTTTTTTTTTACTAATTCTCGTTCGTTAGTGGATGATATAAAACTCGCTCTGTGTGTGTGTGTGTTTTGGGAGAAGGGGGGGGGGGTTGGGTTTTCATTCGGTGCGGGCGTACCTTATATTGCAGTTCTGTGTGAGGGGCTCCTCATTGTGTGTCCCCACACCGTGGTTTTCCATTTCATCCTCCTAACTCTACTCTACTGTGGCATTATTTACCCTTTTGTTTCCTTCTCTTGATATGCGTATTCAGACAGCAGCGAGGCTAAATAATTTGGGTCAAACAGGTCACTGTGTTTGGCCACGATCCATTATTCTTCTTCGTTCTTTTATCTTTTGCCTTTTCCATAGGCCGGTAATATGTATTCATCCCAATCCGCAAGGCCACCACCACCTCCACCGCCCCCATATCTTGCATGACGAGGTCAAACAGACTCCATGTCATGCGACTGGTCTTGTTTGAGATGGTGGCGGTGGGCTAGGCTGGGCTGGACTTAGGTTCTGTTCCATTTCATGCCGTGGTTGTGAGACCTAGTTGGGTCAAATCTTGGTTATGTGTCTTTTATTTATTTATCATATATATATATATATATAAGTTTATTTTGGGCTGCTGTTGTCGCAGCGCTTCAATTTCTTTCAATTTTTTTATTCAGTTAGTTTTTGTCAAAGTCCTATTTTGCCCTTTTGTTGTGGTCATGGACTCATGGGTGTTGAGCCATTAATTGATTTGTCGCTTCATTTCGTTGGTGGCCTTTATTTAGTACGCTGCGGTATGGGACGGTGTACGCTGCTCGGTTTTGTCCCAATTGGATCAGACGCGTTGATTTGGGTTGAAATATGGTTTTGATTTGATGGATTTTAATTATAATAATAAGGTGGGGTTTTGGATTTGGCAAGCGGGCCCTAGGGTGGGTTTCTCCTTCTGGGACCCACGTACTGACTTTTTGGCTGAAATAAATAAATTTTTTCTGTTTTCTCAAGAGTTGAATAATGTGGCTGGAGAAGGATGGATGGTACTGAGGCCCGAGGAAGAGCGGTTATCCTTGTTGTCAGTAATGGCGTTAGAAGAATTGTTAGCTTCTCTCCACATAACAACCTAACAGCAACAGATTGAAAAAGGCTTTAGGCCGATTGGGTCTCCTACGCTCCCTTAAGAATCAGTGCTTCAGAGAAACGTGCCTGATTGTCTGATTTTATTTTTTGAGAAATTGGTGGTGGTGCTGACTGCTGTTCTGTTGGCAATGATTATGGGGGCTTAGCCTTCAACTGTAGGTTATTAACGGACGAGTGAATGTCTCTCCGGCTGAAAATTTTGATTTGTTTTCCCCCAATTTTCCCCCAGTGATGATGCCCATTTTCAAATCGCCACTTGCTACCTGGTTGTGGATGTCATTTGGTACTTTTTTGCCCCCCTTTCCCTTTAATTATTGGTTTATGCATTGCTGGATGGAGCATAGTTGTATCAGCCGGCATGGACATCGGCCACCTTCTCTGCACTGTTCCTTTTTTATTGTTTCTGTGGATTTGGTCTGGGCTTGCCTGTGTTGTAGACTAGCTCGGTTATGCATTTTATGGGCGTGAGTGTGTCTAGTATCTATACTTGGTATTAAGAATATTACGATAAGGGGTCTTTTTTTTCTCCAGGGAACTGCCGCAAATGAAAACACCAACTCAAGTGGCAAGAGGCCTAGAAGGAAGAAGGTAAACAGTTCTCCTCTTGGTGGTTTGCCGCAGATGCAGATGAGCTTCTTCGCGGACTGCAGCCTCTTGCTGCTAGCTAGTGTCCTTTTTATATTATCCATAGAAAATAATACGAGTGTGTTGCCTCTCTCTGTGATTGATCTTTGAAATAACTAACGGCTGTTCATTCAATGCCAATCTTATCAGACCTTTGTGGAACTCAAGGACGAAGAGAATTCACTTATCAAGGAGCGAGCACACTTGAAGAAGGTTGGTTTCCTAACAAGACTTTTTTTTATGCCCTTCATTATATCTTTCCCATCCCATTCCCTTCCCTCCCCTTCATCCCCCTCCCCCCCAATCATCATATTCCCATTTACGAATGATACGATCGATATGATGTTTTCAAACAGCAAATAGCCAGTCTGCATTCGGCTCTGAAAGAGCAGAGATCTTTAAATGTGAACCTGAAGCGGTTCAAGGTTCGTTTCTTCCTCTGTCTCTCTTTATCATTTCCTGCCGCTGTGCTTTTGATCAACAGGATGTATGGTTTGGCTACCTATAAGTAATTATCCTGGAGCAAAAGTAGGGCTACTTTACAATATAAGTTTTTTTATTCCTGGATTTGGTGGTCAGCTTGATCTGCGTGTAGAAGAAAGTGGAATTAAGACGGAACCAAAGGGAAAAGTATCTGTGAATTCGTCCACGGCGCAAGCTTGTACAGCCACACTTGAAGATGAGTCGTCAAGCGTGTTAAAACACCTTAAAGATGGAGGGGCTGTTGTTGCAGAGTCGAGCTCATCTTCTGTGCAACAAAAGGATCCCATGCTGCTAAACGAAGACGACCCGGGATTTGTGCTGCCTGATCTCAACGCGATGCCTGATCTAAACATGATTCCTGCGGAGGAGGATGCTGTGGTTGGAGCTGGAGCGTGCTGACTGAAAACGGCTCGCCTGTCTTCTCCAATGCAGAAGCTAGCTGGGTAGCTAGCTAGGTAGCTGCAACTGCAAATGCTGTATGTGATATACTGATATATATATATATATATATATATATTTCTTGCGCATCGTTTAAGCTCCACCTTCAATCATCCAAGAAATGAAGATTGGAAGAGCCAGCCTTCGTACAATGCCTGCCTGACTGCCTGCTGTCTACCTACCAAAAATTGTAATTACGTAACGAAGAAGTTCCTGTTCATTATTCCGAAGCCGGTCAGCCGTTTCATGTCCTCTCCAATCTCTGGGGAAGGGAAAAACTGTTGGCAATAAGCAGTGGCTCCGAGGTTAAAAGATAGCGGTTTTTCATTATATTAGTTGTTGTGTAGGTGGGGAGAGGAGAGGAATGACGGAAGGAAGGAGATGCTGTGGTTTAGTAAGAGCAGTCGGCGTAGAAAAGAGCTGTGGTAGAGATTTAGTTTGGCTTTTTACCAGTCAGTCCGGGGGAAGGAAAATTATTTTCGGTAATATACGTTTGTGGGTAGGGCCCTCCCTCCTTACTTTTCGTTTCCAACAAGCAAATATACTGATGATGATGAAGATCGCTTATAAATGTAGCGGTCTCAGCAATCCTTGTCGTCGATTCTTTAACTCATGATTCTTTTGTAGGTTTTTATGTACTGTCGGGAGGGGAAATGGAGGAGGAAGGGGGGTTGGGGGAAGAAACGATGAAAGAAGCTTTGTTTAGATGTTCTGGGAAAATCACATCAATCTATGATTTGATATTAAATATATATTACATAGTTCCTTTGTTTTTATCTTTTTGCTCTTCTTATTTTCCTCCTTGCCAGATAATATTGAGAAGATTGATTGTTGTTCATTTCCCCTGCACCATCCTTGAATGCTTATATAAAGGGGCTTAGTGCTCGTAGTTATGGGGTCAAAGATGTATATAGCTCCCAGTCAGCAGTTTAATTGAAATGTTGGTTTAGACTAAAGTTCCTACGATACGACTAGCCTGTTTTCAGATGAAATGGTTTTTCTTGAGGACTTTTATTTGAAGTAAAAAGAATGTTCCTTTGAATATGTTCTCATCGTCAAACATTCGTATGGAAAGGGGCACTTAGTTGTACTTGTAAGTAGGATCAAACAAATGTTATTTTATGCACCTCCAAAGTTTTGCACCCTCGCAAAATTTTGAGTTCCGAAAAAATCTGATTTAAATTCTAAAATCGGAATGAATATCAAGTCCAATGTTGATCTTATTATCTGAATCAAAAAAATATCTAGTTTTTAAATATTTTTAGCTTATTATACAGCATTATTTAGTATATTATTTTGTACTGTAGTTTTTTTTAATAAAAATATTATATATCTAATTATAAATATTAGTATAACTAAATATATCCGGTAATTTCATTTGATTTTATAGATATTTAATTTAATTTAAAAAATAAAAAATAAATATTTAATTCTACAAATATAATTACTTAATTTTATACACCTCTATTCTTGAGCTTATAAAACTATAATAACTTATAAATCCGTCTTATATAAAACTTTTTAGGTTAAATTTTTTAAAAAAATAAATAATTATTAAAGATAATTATTTTTGATAATTTCAAACAAGCTAGTAGTTAAACGGTCCAATTTCGGGCCCCTGATCTAACGAAACCAAAGTTAGAAGTTGTCTGCCATTGGAGCTTTACCTTTGACAAATTCCACGTTCAGGGACAGGGCATCCATTTGTTGTGGGCTTTCTCCGGATTGTTTATTATGGTGGATCCAAGTTGGTCAGACCATTCCCGTGTAGTTTCGTTTTGAGTTGTTCGACGATTGGCATCTAGGAAATGAGAAGAGAAAGACGAGGAGACAGACGGCAGCGGGCCCTACGGGGACCGGATGATGTTATGTTGTCTCCGAAGTCCGTTCCAATATCCTTTTTATCCCTCCATTTTTATTAACCGAGATTTTCCGCCTTGAGTTAGGGGACTAAATTTTCATATCTGAATCAAGCTATTGTTCCTAAACTTCGTACTTATCTCTCAAGTTTGAAAAAATAAAATAAAAAATCATCGGAATTCAAAATAATTTTTAAAACTTTATAACAATTTTTTTATTCTTAATTTTTGTGTTTTCTTTAAATGTAATGTCGTAATATATATATATATATATATCAAAGTCGATTCAAGGTTTTAAATTCTAAAAATCTCATAACATAAACCTAATAAGAAATTTATGATGGGTCCCAAATCCATATATAATATTATCATTTCTAGTGCCACTTTAATTAAGCTATTTTATCTAAATGTACGTATGTATGTTATTAATAATAATTATTTTTATAAAATTTTTACCTATGTTATCTACTATATATTATTAATTTCATATGTAAGTCCTATTATCTTTTATTAACTATTTAAAGTATCTTATATCTTCATCCTCATATCCTTATTAATTATACCTACCACCCCATCCCTACAATTATTAATTAATTATTAATGTTAATAATTAATCACCGTTAATAATTAGTAACAACTAATATTTTTATTATTATTAATATTCTTAGGGAAAATGATTATTTATCCATATTAACTATTAATAAATATGAATAATGGGAAAAATAATTATTAATAATTAAATAGTAATCAATAATACTAATTGTTATTATGCTTAATTATTTGTGACTATTAAAATAATTTGTTAGTTTTATTACTAATTACTAATTAATGATTAACAATATTAATATTTTTTAATTAATAATATTATTAATTATGTAATAAAAATAAAACTTTATATTAATTAATAACATTAATTATTATTAATATTTAATGTAGCTTATTAAAAGTAAATCTATGACAAAGAAAAAATATCATAGGAATATATATTTTATTAATATAAAAAATGTATACAATTATTACCATATATCAATTTATTTTAAATTAAATAAATTATATAATATCGTTATTATTTCAACAAATTTATTATTTATATAATATGTGTCTACCGACTACCAATATTATTTCACCCATACTATTATTTTAAATACAGATAGCATCATATAAAAAATAAGATTAGACCGAGTCCAATTGAGTCTCTCCTTTTGGGTGTCAGAGACTCAAAGGACCGTTGCAACGCGGACTTTTGCCTTTGACGAGGTCATATGTAGGTCACTGAACCCGACTAAATACGGTGTGGGCTTTAGGTCCTAGTTCCTAGTTCGTTCGCCTTTTTGTCAGGCCCGAGAATTAGGCATCGGCCTTCGTTTCCATGACCCACGTGTTTGCCGATTTTAGGTTCTAGTTTTGTTCTCATCTTGCGTTTGTGGATGCTGCTACAGGATCCAACACTTTTGACAGGAACACCCAGTCGCCCGGGGCTTGTAACGGGGGAGCTTTAGCGCAGCAGCCTCTCATAGTGAAAAAATTGGCGGCCGTGGAATCACAGATTAGCTTCAGGGATTCGGACATATGATTCCCCGATTTGGGCTCCTTGATCTGGGATTTATTGCTCCAGCCTATACCTGGACAAGAAAACGTTAAGTGGGCTCGAACATCACAGTGAGAATTCACGAGAGAAGCAGATGCCTCATAAGATTGGCCCGACACTTGGCCACAGGCGCCCGTCTCACATCTGCTACCGACGTGAATCAGCCACCGATCCATTGCCCCATTTTAATTAGACGAGACTACGAGAGGCGCCTCCCCTACGGTCAAGCCCAACTTTCTGAATGTTTTTTAAAAATGGGGTAAGGATTTTTTTTTGGTGTCCTAGAAAAATGAAACCTACAACGCCTTCCGACACCTTCATTATAAACCAATCTCTACCCCCGGTCCAACTTTAATATCCAAGCTGCTTATAATTAGGATCGTAAATAAGTTCAATTTAGATATATTCAGCTCGTTTAATAAACGATCATAAAAATAAGATTCAGGCTCATGAACTTTAATAGTAAAATAGTCGAATTTGAACTCAAATTCTTCTTACTTAAACATAGCTTATTTAGATAATTAAATGAGTCAAACCGAGTTTAAAAACCAAATCATATTGGTTACAACCCTATTCCCAACCTCGAAAACAGGCATTGATACTTACTCAAAAGCTTAATGAATCCTATAGGCAAAAACAAGCAAAGCATAATTGGTTAACCAAAGGGGACAAGTGTACGAAATCCTTCCACTCCTTCGCCTCTCATATTAGGAGAATTGACACTATTAGCTAGTTTGGTTGATGGGATTAAAATGGCAGGAATGAGAATTTAGGGAGGGATTTAAATATGTTATTGTTTGTTTTGAGGGAGTGGAAACTAAAACAGAATTGGGAATGAGATTTGGGGATTTCTATTTGTTGGGATTAATCCCAATAGAACAGTATTCTATTTTATCTATTTGATCTTTGCTGAACCAATGAATGCAAGAAGTAATGTATCGACAATGAAAGAAAATGATAATACTAGAAAACAATGGCTATATCAAGAAGAAGAATGTAGAAGCTTTTATTAACTCTGTATTTAGTTCATTACAAGCAAACAATTAAGAACCACTCTTTGTCTTTGAGCTTCTTGATCTCTGCATCTATTTCCCTCTTCTTCTCCTCTATTGTCTTACAGTGTTTTCTTTTCCCCCACTGCTCTCTGTTTTCATAGATATGATCTTTCGACTACTGCTCCCTTATATGTATATATATATCAGAGACAGATAAATACTAAAACAAAAGAACAAAACTACACATCACAACCCATTACACCCCCTCAAATGACACACTTTGCATGAGTATTATAAGTATATAACATTCAGCATATTAGAAGACATTTGACTGAGTAAATAAGTGCTAAAGTGGATGGACTATCCTTTTTCAGCTTCACAATTCTCCACCTCATCTACATAGCACATACACTTCATGAGCTTACAACAATATTCAAATTTATATCTTGACGCTGACTTTGTCAAGATATCAGCAAAATTATTTTCTGTACTTACCTTTTCAAGGCTAAAACTACCACCTCCAATCACCTCTAGTATGAAATGTAGCTTCACATCTAGTTGTTTTGTCCTTTCATGATAAACAGGATTTTTACTCAAGCATAATGCACTCTGATTATCACACCATACCACCACATTTTTGATAATGAGCTGAAACTCTTTCACCAACCCTTTCAACCACATTGCTTCCTTTATAGCCTCTATACATCCAATGTACTCAGCTTCTGTGGATGATAATGTCACCACTCTATGCAATGATGATTTTCAACTTATAAAGCTACCACATAGCTGAAATACAAAACCAGATTGTGATCTTCTAGTATCAAAGCCTCATGCATAATCCGAGTTAGTGTAACCCTACAAATTAATGTGATCATTTGAGTCTTTACCAAATATCAGCCCAACTCTCCTTGATCCAGCCAAGTATATAAGAATCCACTTTACTACCCTCTAATGTTCTACCCCAGGTTCAGACATAAACCTACTCACTAAACTCACAGCATAAGCCAAGTCTGGTCGGGTACAAATCATCAAATACATCAAGCTTCCTACAACACTTTGGTAAGGTACTTTACTCATGTACCTATCCTCCTCCTCCTCTGTCTTAGGAACTTGATCTTTACTGAGCTTGAACTGCACTGTCACTGGGGTTAATACAGGTTTTATTTCAGAACACCCAAACTTCTCGAGCACTTTGTCAATATAGGATCCCAGAGATAAGAACAACTTATTTTCTTTTTTGTTTCTTATAATTTGTATGCCTAAAATTCTTTTGGCTGCACCTAAATCCTTCATATCAAACTCCTCCTTTAGTTGCATCTTAACTTCACTGATTTGTTTCATACATTTGCTGGATATTAGCATATCATCCACATACATCAGTAAAAATACATCCTCAGCTCCTTCCTCGTGTTTGTAATAAACACATGAATCAAATTTGCTTTGTTTGAATCCAATGCCTTTTACATATAGATCAAACCTCAAATTCCACTATCTAGGACTCTGTTTAAGTCCATACAGATATATTTTCAAAAAACATACCCAATCCTCCTTACCTTTCTTAATATATCCAGGAGGTTGCTTCATATACATCTTTTCATTCAGTTCACCATGAAGAAAGGCTGTCTTGACATCTAACTGCTCAAGTTCCATATCATATATTACAGCTAGTACACGCCTACTTTTGATTGAAGTATGTTTAACCACTGGTGCAAATATCTCTATATAATCCACCCCATCTTGTTGAGTAAACCCCTTTGCCACTAATCTTGCTTTAAATCTTAATTTCTGTCTAGCTTCAAAAGGTTCCTTAAGCTTATATATCCACTTGCACCCAACCAAATTCTGATTCTTTGGCTTAGGAACTAACACCCAAGTGTTATTACTTTGTAAAGATCTCATTTCTTCATTCATGGCTTCTATCCATGACTTGCTTCTGCTGCTAGCCACTGCTTCTCTGTAACACTGTGGTTCTAGCTCCACCTCACTTGCTGTATTAAGTGCATAAGCCACTATATCAACATAAGCAAACTTGTTTGGAGGTTTTATTTCCCTTCTTTGCCTATCTCTGGCTAATTGGTACTGAAATAAACTTTCTTGAGGTTCTTGATTGTCTTCTCCATCATAATTTGAATTGATTTGATAAGAACCATCTCCTTTGTCCTGATTGTTTTCTTCATTAGACTCCACCTCAAAACTAAATCTCCCATCATTCACCACTTGTAGCCTATCAGCTTTTTGCACATGATCCTTGTAGAACTCAAACTCTATGAACTTGACATCCCTACTTAGAAATTTTTTATTATGCTTTCCATCTAAGCTCAGGAGTTTATATCTTTTTGTTCCTCCAGGATATCCAAGAAAAACACACTTTCTCACTCTTGGTTCCAGCTTTCCATCATTTGTATGAGCATAACATATGCACCCGAATACCCTTAGATATCCATAATCACCAGGTTCCCCACACCACCTTTCCATTTGAGTATCAAACTCAATAGCACTAGATGAGCACCTATTTATCAAATGATAAGCCGTTTTGGCTGCTTCTGCCCAGTATGACTCGGGTAGTCCTGAAACAACCATTAAATATCTAACCCTTTCCATGATGGTTTGGTTCATTCTCTCAGGTAAACCATCCTGCTGAGGAGTCCCCTTAACTGTTAGATGTCTCATAATCCCATTAGCTTTGCAAAGCTCATTAAATTCTGAATTACAGAATTCAAGACCATTATTAGTTCTCAACTTCTTGATCTTCTTTTCAGTTTGAGTTTCAATAAGTACCTTCCATTCCTTGAAGTAACTCAGAGCTTCTCCTTTGGTCTTCAAAAAATATATCCACACATGCCTCGTATGGTCATCAATTAAGGACAAGAAATACTTTAGATGGCACCCTTGCAGGCACCCAAAGATCTGAATGTACATAATCTAGAACCCCTTTGGTTTTATGTGTGCTCTTTGAGAACTTCAATCTATTTACCTTCCCAAAAACACAATCCTCACAGAACTTAAGATCAGGAAGACTGCATTTGCCAAATACCCTTTTCTTCTCTAGGAATTTCAGACCCTTTTCACTAACATGACCAAGTCTGTGATGCCATAGCATTGCATCATTAACTTCCCTTTCTTTGACACTTGCAGATACATTCAGCTCCTCCACTTGATTTCCTTTTAACACATATGAGCCATTTTCTTGAACTACCTTTAGCACCGCCATTAATCCTCTTGTTACTTTCAGTACCCCCTTTTCAACCTTAACACTTAAAACCTTCATTATCTAAGGTTCCTAAAGAAATTAAATTCCTTTTAACTCGGGTACATGTCAAACATTGTCAAATTAAATTCCACATCACCATATCTTGGCTTATAAGTGCTATCTTTCTTCATGGTCATATCCCCCTTTTCTCTTTCAAGAAATTCTCTTTTGTAATGTCCCTTTTTATGACAGTGAAAACATTTCCTCTGAGCTTTACCCTGAGATTGAGACCCACCTCACAGGAATTCTTCTCTTTCTTTTTAGATATTCCCCTAGAATACAGACCTTCAGGTGGCACTTCATCTCTTTGTATTTGTTACTTCATTTCCTTTGATGAAAGTGCTGTCACCACATCTTCCAGGGTTAGATCCTCTGATTGATATAGCATTGTGTCTACAAAATGCTCATATCTATCTTGAGGCAAAGAATTGAGCAAGATTACAACAAGATCTTCATCTTCTAGTTTAACCTCAATGCTTTCAAGATCAAGAATGATCTTGTTAAACTCATCAAGATGATCTTCCAGTCTTTAATTAGGTTGCATCTTGAAAGAATATAGACGTTATTTAAGAATGACCCTCTTTGTCAATGATCTTGTCATATAAAGAGTCTCCAAATTTTCCCAAATTCCCGCAGCTGTTGTCTCCTTTGATACCTCCCTTACGACCTTGTCTCCAAGGAACAAGATCAGGGTGCCGTGAGCCTTTTCCATTATTTCTACCCTGGTTTTGTCGTCCATTCCTTCCAGTGATTTCTTATTTGCCAATGCCAAATCCCTAACCAATATTGCTTACCGATGGATCGGTTGGTCCCGGTTCAATAATCTTTTACTTTACATAATTAATGTTTTACAATATCTTATTCATAAGCTTCACCCCGAACATGCATGACTCACTCTTCTTACGCCTATCCTCCAAAGGACCTGATGCATATCATCATACTTCTGCACCTCCTAACTTGTCCCAACATCCTTTCCTCCATATCCTATATCACACTAGAAATCCAACTCTTAAGTATATAGATCAAGGCCCATTACCTTACTCTTCCAAGTCCACTCAACACCTCACTCTAGGGTTTTATCCCAAAACCCTAATTTAGACCTTTGTGGTTCATCCTACTCCAATCAAAGACCCAAACTAATTTAGACCTTTGTAGAAGACATTTGACTGAGTAAATAAGTGCTGATGTGGGTGGACTATCCTTTTTCAGCTTCACACTATTCCTACCAATTTATTCTTGGGGGGGATGGTATAAGAAGAGTGGGAATTGGGGTAAAAGATAAAAATACCAAAATAACGTTATATTGTGTATAACATTGTATTAATAATAATAATAATAATGATGATGATGATGATTATCTTTATAATAATTATAACTGTATTATAATTATCATTATAATTATTATCTTTATTATAATTCTAATTAGTTTAATAGTTAATTATAATTAAAAATATAATAAAGATAATAATTATAGTAATAATAATAATAGTTGTAATAATAATAATAATAATAATAATCATAATAATACTACTACTACTACTACTACTACTACTACTAATAATAATAATAATAATAATAATAATTACTATTATCTGATCGTAATGTATCGGATCAGATCTAACCTGATCGGATCTGATCTGATGTTTTATGATCTATTATAAGAAAAACAGGGTTGAATAATGGAAAAACATAATAATAATTGATTATATATATATATATATATATATATATATATATATATATATATATATATATATATATATTAAATATAAGAAGGACATTTTTATAAATTTATGACTATATTTCCAATTCCATTCCCACGTACCAAATATAGGAAAATTTTATTCCCAAGTTAATCCCATCAAATACCAAACATGGGAATGTGACTAAATAAACAAATTCTCACTTCCTAATTCTTATTCCCATTTTAATTCTCAAACTCACATTTCCATTTACCACACGAGCTGTACGAGATATATGCCTCCAATACCAAGATGGTTCGTGAACTTCGGACTATGATGCCATATCCTCCATGCCTAAGTGTCTCCACCCTTAAAAATATTTTCTCTAAATCGAAAAACCCACCCCCTTTACCACCCACCCACCCACCATGAAAAATTCTCGGACCATCCACTCAATGAAGAACAAGAGTATAGCCTTTCCGATAAACCTTGCCAGGAAGAAATCCTCCATGCTACCAAAAGCATGGGGACGAAACAAGGCCCTGGGTGCTGACGGCCTTTCCAGCCCAGGGGGCCGTTGATTGATCGGCGCAGCTAGAGTATATGTTGCTAGCGAAAACAGCAAGTCACCAAAACAAAGGTAGGTGTAGTGGTTTTATGTGTGCCATATATTCGTCGACGTTGGTGTTAGCGTGAGCTGTACAGATTAGGAATTAATGTTAGCCTTAGCTGTAGAGTTAAATATAGACATTATGTCCTGTAATTGAATGTATCCCTAATTGTAAGGGATTTACGTTACTTGCCGTTTGGGTTTTTTTGGCAAGAGTCTCTCTATAAGAGAAAGAGTCTGTAACAATTAAAAAGAAGAGAAAATCTGTGGGATTCTCTGATTTAACATGGTATCAAAGAAAAGTTCCATTCTTTGTTTCTTAAAAATCTGACAGACGACTTGAAAGGAAAATAGAGCATGGAAACACCAACGGATGCAATAGAACAAGAACAGCTGAATACTGCTGTAACTCTTGACGATCTCACTACGAGAATGGCTCAAATTGTGACTCAAAACCAGACCCAGACCCAGACCCCATCAGTGATCTATGACACTGTGGCTGTACCGATTGGTATCAAGCTTGATGGTACCAATTATGCGTTATGGTCCCAAATTGTTGAGATGTATATCTCAGGAAAAGACAAGTTGGGATACATAAACGGTGACCTTCCTCAACCAGAACCGAACGATCCCCATTTCAGGAGATGGAGAACAGAAAACTCAATTGTGAAAGGATGGTTAATTAATTCAATGGAGTCATCTCTCATAGGCAACTTTATTAGATTCTCCACGGCCAAACAGGTATGGGACTCGATCGCCACTACTTATTTTGATGGATCCGATACTTCACAAGTATACGATTTGAAGCAACGTGTTATGAGAATGAAACAATCAAGAGATTCCATCGAAACCTACTACAATGGTCTCCAAGGTTTATGGAGGGAAATTGATTTCCGTAGACCAAATCCTATGGAATGTGTTGTTGATATACAAAGGTATAATGCTCTGCTTCAAGAAGATCGAGTGTACACCTTTTTGGATGGACTGGATGATAGGTTGGACAACATAGTTAGCGATGTACTCCAATTGAAACCCTTCCCAACAGTTGAGCAAGCCTATGGCTATGTCCGGAGGGAAGCAATCAGGCAGACAGTCATGCTTTCAAATAATGGGAACACCACTGCTGCAGCAATGGTTTCTAAGGGAGGGAAAGCCTATGTACCACGACAGCAGACACTCCAAGTAACCAGACCAGGGGTTTCATCATCAGAAGGGCGTCACACACATCACACAGCATAGCCTAAAGGACAGATGGAGAGTGAAGGTAGTGGCTGTTCTCATTGTGGAAATAAGAAGCATACACGGGAAACTTGCTTCAAATTGCATGGTTATCCAGAATGGTGGAACGAATTGAAGTTGCGGAAGCAGAGAACAAACACTGGAGACATGGGTCATGCTTCATTGGCAGATACCAAGCCCCAACTGTCACTAGCTCCACTGGTAGAGTCCAGAGAAGCCGCCCCTATTTTGTCTAAAGAACAAGGTAATGTAGGATCTGAAACTGACTGGATAGTGGACTCTGGTGCTACAGACCACATGACATTTTGTCCAGATGATTTTGCAAGCACCACAAAACCAAGGAGAACTGGTATAACCAACGCTAATGGGGTTGTCTACCCTGTTACAGGGGCTGGAACTGTGCATATATCACCCTCTTTATCACTGACCAACACGTTATTAGTGCCTTCTCTTTCAAATAAATTGTTATCTGTGAGCCAAGTCACCGAAGATCTAAATTGTGTAGCACTAATGTATCCAAGATTTTGCCTTTTTCAGGATATTCTCACGAAGGAGATCATTGGGCGTGGTACTAAGAGAGAGGGGTTATACTACATGGATGACTTAAATCCCGGTAGAGTCAACATCGTGAGACGATCATTACTAACAAAAGAAAATCAAATTTGGCTATGGCATTATCGGTTGGGACATCCTTCTTTTAGTTATATGAAGTATTTATTTCCAGAATTATTTTTGAATTTGAATTATTCAAACTTCAAATGTGAAACTTGCATACTTGCCAAGAGTCATCGTGTATCCTTTCCGATCAGCTTGAATAAAAGTGATACTCCTTTTGCCTTGGTTCACTCCGATGTTTGGGGACCGTCACCTATTACCTCTATATCTGGCATACGTTGGTTTGTCACATTTGTAGATGATTGTACTAGGATGACATGGCTATATTTACTAAAGCGTAAAGATGAAGTTTTTGATGTGTTTCGTATGTTTGATGCTATGGTTCATAATCAGTTTTCGGCAAAAATCTAGATTCTTCGATCGGATAATGGGGGAGAGTATGTGAATCATAATTTCTCGGAATATTGTCAAAAGAACGGAATTTTGCATGAATTATCTTGTAGTCAGACTCCACAACAAAATGGTGTGGCAGAACGGAAAAATCGGCATATTCTAGAAACTGCACGGGCATTATTATTTGGAGCACAGGTGCGCAGTAGACATTGGGATGACAGCATTACTACTGCTGTCTATTTACTGAATAGAATGCCTTCAAAAACTTTGGACTTCAAGACTCCACTACAGGCTTTGTCACGGCATGTTACTCTACCATCCATACTGCTACTTCCTCCACGGGTATTTGGATGTGTAGCATTCGTCCATATACATAAACATCTACGAACCAAACTTGAACCATGTGCGGTTCGTTGTGTGTTTCTGGGGTATGGCTCGAATAAGAAGGGATTCCGCTGCTATGATCCTAAAAACAAACGACTCTATACCACAATGGATGTTACTTTTCTAGAGTCAGAATACTTTTACCCATCCACGACATCCACTTCTCCTCTCCAGGGGGAGACGTGGAATGAAGAGAAGAAGTGGTGGACTACTGAAGTTGCAGAGACTGTAACCATGCTTCCTACTGGAACTACTGAAGCTATGGCCACAAACCCCACGGCTACTGCTCCTATGGGTACTGAAGTTGCTGGAAATGTGACCATGATAACTGAAGAAGGTACAGGGACAGAGGACACGAATGGTGCTGGAACAGAGAGCATTGCACCTGACAGTATGAGTAAAACCCCTTCTCTTCATGTACCCGACAATGACAATCCTTTGCATGAGGATATCCCTGAGGTAATTTCTCATACACCATCCACCAATAATGTTTTGGATTCTCCAGTTAGCTATCACTTACCTTTCAGGCAGAATAGAGGCAAGCCTCCTGCTCGGTATTCACCAGACACGGCAGGGAGAAAGGCGAAATATCTAGTCTCTAATTATGTTTCCACACGAAAGCTATCAACGCCTCTCAAAGCTTTTGCATACAAGTTGTCCTCCTGCCATATTCCATTTGGAGTTCATGAAGCAATAGCAGACCCCGAATGGTCCCAAGCAATCCAAGAAGAAATGACAGCCCTAGAGAAGAACCACACTTGGGAAATTGTCACATTACCACAAGGGAAGAAAACCGTAGGATGTAAGTGGGTATTTTCCATCAAATACAAAGCAGATGGATCCATTGAGCGACACAAAGCAAGATTGGAAGCGAAAGGGTACACACAGACTTACGGGGTAGATTACCAGGAGACATTTTCTCCAGTGGCAAAGCTGAATACAGTCAGAATTTTGTTATCCTTGGCTGCAAATTTAGATTGGCCATTGCACCAATTTGATGTGAAAAACGCTTTTCTTCATGGAGACCTTGAGGAGGAAGTATACATGGATATTCCTCCAGGATATAGTTCAAACACACCTGAAACTGTGTGCAGATTACGGCGGGCTTTATATGGATTAAAACAATCACCACGTGCATGGTTTGGTCGATTTAGCATAGCTATGAAGAAGTACGGGTTTCGACAAAGCAACTCTGATCATACCCTCTTCCTTAAGCAGCAACGAGGAAAAGTAACTGCCCTAATAATTTATGTAGATGATATGATCATTATAGGGAATGATGACGAAGAAATCAAAAGATTACAAGGGCAGCTATCTACCGAATTTGAAATGAAGAACTTAGGTGGACTTAAGTACTTCTTAGGGATCGAAGTGGCTAGATCAAATCGGGGAATTTTTCTCTCCCAAAGAAAATATGTGCTGGACCTATTAACTGAGGTGGGAATGCTTGACTGCAAGCCGGCAGACACTCCAACAGTTCAGAATCAAAAACTTGATGTATATCCTGATCAAGAACCAGCTGACAAAGAAAGGTATCAACAATTGGTAGGGAAATTGATTTACTTATCCCATACTCGTCCAGATATTTCTTATGCTGTCAGCCTGGTTAGCCAATTCATGCATTGTCCTAGCAAGGATCATATGGATGCAGTTGGTCGAATACTACAGTACCTCAAATCTGCTCCAGGAAGAGGACTTATGTTCACCAAGAATGGTCATTTGAATGTTGAAGGGTACACGGATGCTGACTGGGCAGAAAATGTGTTGGATAGAAAATCTACATCCGGATATTTCACTTTCGTTGGAGGAAATTTAGTTACTTGGAGGAGTAAAAAACAGAAGGTAGTTGCTTTGTCAAGTGCAGAGGCAGAGTTCAGAGGAATGGCTAAGGGTCTCTGCGAACTTCTTTGGATTAGAAGATTACTCTCTGAAATTGGCTTCACTCCCACGTCAGGGATGAACCTATACTGCGACAATAAATCCGCAATTGCAATTTCTCAAAATCCAGTTCAGCATGACCGAACGAAGCATATTGAGGTAGACCGACACTTCATAAAACAGAATCTTGAAGAAGGAGTAATTTGCTTTCCTTTTGTTAGATCAGAAGCTCAACTTGCTGATGTGCTCACGAAGGCCGTCTCCAACAAAAATTTTCATGACTCACTTATCAAGTTGGGCATCGAAGATATCTTTGCACCAACTTGAGGGGGAGTGTTAGCGTGAGCTGTACAGATTAGGAATTAATGTTAGCCTTAGCTGTAGAGTTAAATATAGACATTATGTCCTGTAATTGAATGTATCCCTAATTGTAAGGGATTTACGTTACTTGCCGTTTGGGTTTTTTTGGCAAGAGTCTCTCTATAAGAGAAAGAGTCTGTAACAATTAAAAAGAAGAGAAAATCTGTGGGATTCTCTGATTTAACAGTTGGGATATCAATTCTCCGTCGGTGCTCATTTTGGACAAATTACCATCAATGTGTTCTGATGGTATAATGCTGCACCTTTTTTTTTAGTCTTTTTCTTGTGGAGATCTTCGTTCGTGTCCTTGCACCACTTTTTATTCATTTTTCTCATCTTTTTCATATGAATTTTTGTTTGTTGTTGTAGTTCCCTTAGTCCGAAAGTTATCCCTAATCAGTCGCCCTTTGACATTTACTTTCATTCCCTTATCGATGATGTACAAAATGCCTTCGCTCCTGCCAGACATATTTCTGCCAATAAATATTGTTATTGTCCAAGAAATCATAAACCGATTCACTCTGGAAAATTGATAGTTCCAAAGCATACGATCGTGTTGATTGAGACTTTCTTCTTCTTCAACATGTATCATACGGCTTTGAAATTAGAGGAAACCCTCTCAGGCTCGTTATGAGGTGCGTTGCCCCTCCTATTTCTGTATTCTTGTCGGTGGCCGAGCAAAAGGGATTTCTTAAGTTTGAAAGGGTGTCCACTTCCACCACCTCTTTATTTATGCTCGCAACAAGTACTCGCTCACACACGTATTCACGCTCTATCTGTGAGTCTGTGCGTGTGTGTGTGTGTGTGAGAGAGAGAGAGAGAGAGAGCCGTTACCGCGGACTTCCAAATTAATAGGAGAGCCCCCACCCTCCCTCCTATTTCACACTTTATGCTTGCTCATAATCTATTTTTTCTTTGGTTCTGTGGATGACTGTTCTCTAGCTACCGTGCATGAGATCCTTATGCTGTGTGTGTCACATGGTCTTGGGCAGGAGATCAATTTTAGAATTAAAATTCTACTTGGAGTTAATAAGGGCCATCATAATCGAATCGTAGAATATGATCGTACAATAATAAGATCCCACAAATATTACAAAAATACGACCCGGATATATAATTATATGCGATAAAATTCCATTATTAAAGTTGATAAACATTAAAAAGCTCATTCTTAAATTCTTCTTATGTCACTAATTAAGTTGTGACAAGTAACAAGCAATACAAATTATCTATTGCATGCATATATAAAAAATGTTGTTATGTGGACTATACACGCACTAAAGCTAACAATAAAGAAAATGAAGGGTAATTATGAACTAAATAGAAATTAGTGAAAAAAAATAACATCACAAATTTAATACATTTATTTTACTATACATATAGAGTTTGAATTTTTTATAAGTATTTTTTCTTTCCAACAATCAACTTAGTTAATGTCGTATTTGTGTTTTCTTTGCATTGGTTGATACTCAACATATAGTATGTACAAAATAATGGGGTTAATGTCACTTGAGAATTAGGAAAGAAATATTAGTGAGAATAAGACAGAAAATAGATTTTAAAGTAAATAGATAAAAAGTTATAGTCGATATATATATAAGATCATAAGATTCCACCGATCATACATAGGATTGTAAGATCCTTCCATGATTCTACTATTTTAAGATTCTATTTACGATCATGTATCATTCAATAACTTTTAGATTGTAGAATCATAAGATCCGGATCAAAAGTTTAATAACTATGCTCATACCCTTTAGGAACATTCAATGCAAAATCTATGTGTCAAACATTACTCTATCATTTGCATCATCAACGATGGAGCATACAATGACTAACAGTTTTTTGTGGATGAGATACTAGAAGCTAAATCATTTAGAGGGGAGCTATATGGAAAATAAACAAGTTACTATATGAAAAACAAACAAGTTACTATATGAAAATTTTGACCTAAAATACTTAATCCACCCTTCATTTAATTCTCCACTAACCAACTCCACCAACCAACCATGTCTTACTATCTACATATTGTACCTTTAATGATGCGTAATATATTATTTGACCATATATAATACTCTTGAGTAGCTATTGAATAAGCGATCTATAACCCCCTAACTTTTATAAAACCTATAATTTAATAAATAACTTTTATTTGAAATAAATTAGCGTTTAAAATTATTTAATTTAATTATTTTATGGATTTTTGAATATATAAATTTGGATAAGAGTATTTAATAAATTTAAAATAAATATTTTGTTATTTTATCACATTATTTTTAATTAAATAAATTTTCAAACTAATATTTTACTAAAATTATCCTTTTTGAACCAATATATTAAATTATAATGAATTAAAATATTAAATTAAATAATTTATCACAAATATTACATTTTATTATTTTCTAAATTAAATTAAATTAAATTATTCTCCCTTATTTTTCCATTTTTCTTTTTTTTCCTTCTCCTTTTCTCCTTTTTCTCCTTTCTTTTCTTTTTCCATTTTTTCCTTCGGGCCGCCGCACCTGGCCTGTTCTCTCCTCCTTACGCACCTGGGTCACAAGCCCGTTCCTTCCCTCCCCAGCTTCTCCTTCTCCTACGCACGACACAGCCCAGCCGTCCCTCCTTTCTTTTTCCCAAACCGGACCGGCCGACCTAACTTTCTTTCCTACGCCGGTCCACCCACTCGCACCCCTCCCCTTCCTTTCTCTCTTCTTCCATGCTTGACCACATTTCTCTGCCATGATCAAGCACGCCGGCCGCTTGCAACTGCAATGCCCAGCCACCACCTACCTCCCTACTACTCCTCCTCTCTCCCCCATCATTTTCTTTCCTATTTCGAACTAAACTAACCCCTGCATCCCTATCCCGCATGCCCTCTTCCTTTCCTTCTTCTTCCCTCCCTTCCCCTGCCAACCGACAGCTCTGCCACCATACTGCAGCGCCGACCGGCCACCGACTCCCCCTGCCTCTCCCTCTTCTTTTTCTTACCCTCACTAGCCCTTCATTCCCCATAATTTCGAGCCCTCTTCTCCTTCCCCGAGCTCCTTCTCTCATTTTCTCCTCCTCCCATTTTCCCCCGGTTTTTGCACGCCGCCGCCACCCGCCACTCCAACACCACACCAAGCCCCTGCGCCGTCCACTGCCACCCTATACCTCAGCCCCTACAGCTCCTCCCTTCTCCACCTCTTCTTTTTCTCCCCACTTTTCTCCCTTATTGCCAAGCCACCTACAACCACCCCGTTTGCCGCCGTCCGGCCACCTCTGCCGCCACCAAAACCACCGATCCACACCTTGCAACCTCCTCTACCACCTCCACACCTTCTTTTCCCGAAATCAGCCCCTTCACCCCTCCATTTTTCCACTCTCTTTTCCTTCCTTCTTAGCCGCGCCTAGCCCGACAGCCATCTTCGCCGCCTTGCTGCCGTCGCCTCCCCCGCCCTCTGCCATCGTGAAACCATCCTTAGCCTCCACCTACACCCCCTCTTCACTTCTGCATCCTTACCTTTCCTCCAATCCTCCCCCATCTACCTCCTTTTCTAGCCTAAAGTCCCTAAACTGAGCCATCTCCCCTCCCTTCTATCTCACCCCCTTCGACCCTATTCTCCCCCCTTAGTCTGCATGTGGCTCATGCTGTTCATGTAGCGTGAGCACCACATTGATTGGGAATTAATTTGTTTAAATCTTTGAGGTATATTAATAGTTAATTAAAGTGTTTTATTATAAAATAAATTTTTATAAAGTTTTATCCTTTTTAATTTCCTACTTCTAATATAATACTTATTGATATTATTTTTAGGTGTTGAGTTGCTAATTAAGCTTTGAATCTTTAACCGGGATACAGGTAAGGTTCGATTTTTGCGGGATTAAGGTAATCGTTAAACCTCACTTAAATGCATGGAAAAACGTATACTAGCACATTAGGGATTTTAGTATGATTTTATGCATGTTTTGTGTGCCTAGCATGATATATAGATGGTTGTTTATGTTGATTGATAAAAAAGAAAAGTATGATAGCTTTTGTGCCATGTGTAGGTATGATACTTAAGGAATAAGTTTGATATTTGATGAAAATGTTAAATGCTTGTCTATGATGTATTATGTTGCTAATGTATGAATAATATTATTGTGAGTCTAAGGGTATTTTAGTAATATGCTTATGTAAGTATGTGATCTAATATATGTAGTTGCTAATGAGTATTATGTTGAATAATGACAAGTTGGTGGAGTTAAATGATAAGAATAAAGTGCTAATATTAGTATTTTATGTAGTGGTGGTAAATTCATAAAAGAGATGTAATAAAAGGGTTAAGTAGTAATTTTATAAGGGGAAGGGGTATTTTGAAAATTTTGTAGTAAAGTGGTATTTTGGTGATTTTGAAAGAAAAGGGTAAAACGGTGATTTTGTAAGCAAAAGGGTATATTGGTAATTTCAAAAGAAAGGGGTGAAATGATAATCTTATAAGTAAAAGGATAAAATTGTAAGTTGTAAGGAGAAAAGGGTATTATGGTAACTTTTGAGGCAAAAGGGCAATATGGTAATTTTATGATTAAATGGCAAAATGGCAATTTTATAAGTAAAGGGGTATTATGGTAATTTTAGAGGTAATGGATAAAATGGTAATGTTAGAAGAGAAGGGAAAAATGGTAATTTGTAAGAAATGGGTAAAATAGTAATTTTGGATGTAAAGGGTATTATGGTAATTTGCAAGCAAAAGGGGTAATATGGTAAATTTGGATGTAAAGTGGGTAAAATGGTAATTTTTATAAATAAAAGGATATTATGGAAATTTGGAAGTAAGGGGTAGAAGAGTAATTTTGTAAATAAAAGGATATTATGGTAAACTTAGGAGTAAGGGGTAACTTGGTAATTATGATAACGACGAAAGATAATTTGGTAATTAAATTATGATTATAGAAGGGAAATTGGATAATTATGATACTAGAGAAGGGTAATTTGGTAAATTAACTAATTAAAGGGCATTATGGTAATTTAATAATGGAGAAGGGTAATTTAGTAATTATAACAAAGGAGAAGGGTAATTTAGTAATTATAACAAAGGAGAAGGGTAATTTGGTAATCTAACCACCCAAAGGAGAAATATGATAAGTGTAGCAATTATGAGGGGTGAATGGCGATCTAAAAAGTGTAGGAGATAACTTTGTAACCTAAACCGAGGAAGGGGTAATTTAGTAATTATATGACAAGGAGGGTAATAGAGTAATTTATCAAGTAAGGAAGGGATGACTTAGTAATTATATAAGTAAGGGGTAAATAAGTAATTTATACCTAACATGTCGTTGTGATTGTGGAATTTCATAATATGATTCAAATAATGTTGATTAGTAAGGTAAGCGTATTTGATAATTAGTAAGTATCATGAGAACGAATCCTAATTCGGAATTAGAATGGAATTATGATGGCTTTAATGATTTCTCTGTATTATCTCGGATAACCGCCTGAATAAGAAACGGCTAATGATATCAGAACGATTGAAAGTGAATAAATATCTGATTATTGTGCTTTTCGCGATCACTTTAATTAAGACACTAATACTTAAAGTGAAAGACCTCAAGATCAGGAATGGTGACTCTTTAGGGGTCGCTACCCTAAAGACGTGGTTTAGTTTACGATTATTCTGGTATTTGCTGGTGTGCCTTTGTGCCCCAGCCAGGCCCTATATCTTACTCTATCTAGCTCTACAGACCTAGTTAGGGGGTATGCATACTTATGGATTAGGTGTCCTTGTCGGTAGGGTACTGAGTAGCTTTATGCACCAGTACGACCAGGGTACCTTTGCGTCCTTGGGTTCATGGTTGAAGGGTACTGAGTAGCTTGTATGCACCGGTACGACCGGTGCACCTTTGTGTCCCGGGTTATTGATCTCCCATCCGAGGCAAATAAATATAATTGTTGTGCTGATTAAAGAAAGGAAAAACACTACTTACGAAAGTGAAAGATTAATGAGACGAGCCCAGTTGACTTATGATATTGAGTACCGATCCACCAGATATAATAGTGGCCCAGGAGCGTGTTTCCTTGGCAAGTTATTATGAGTACCGGTCCACCGGATATAATAGTGGCCTAGGAGCGTTTTGCCCTGGATGATGATTATACATATTCCGGTCCACCAGCTAAAATAGTAGGGGTCCCGAGCTCAATAAAACAAGCATTAGATGTGAATAAATCATGGAAAGATATTGATTACTTATAGTGGAACACCTTGTGAGGCTGGGCCAGACCGGTCCACTGGCGAATAATAGTGGCTAGGAGCGTTCTGCCCTGGAGACCGATCAACCGACAATAATAGTGGTCAGGAGTGTTCTGCCCTGTATGTATTCCGGTCCACCGGCTATAATAGTGGGGTTCCCGCACTCACTTGGTTATAACAAAGAGATGATTGAATAATAATGGACTGATGGTTTAAGGCCTAAATGTATCGATCGTAATTTGTAACTTGTTGATATGTGACAGACTTGTTATGTATGCACCTCTCATTACATATGGCTATAGCTTGCATTATGTGTTGCATTGTGGGCCTATTTTTAAGTGTGGTATTAAAGGATTACTCAGTACCATAGTATTGAAGGGTTCCCTTGCTGGGGCCCCTGCCTATTCAATGGGCAGTGCCCCTTGCAGGTCTTTTCAGGTGCTACTCAAGTGGGCAACGGGAAAGAGAGTAAGGAATTATCCGGAACCGTTAGGGTCTTTCTCCTTCTCTTTTGAATTCCTGGTTTTTAATGTTATGTTGTTACTGTAACCACCATTGGTGGATTTTATTCTTGTAAATGATTTGATGTGCTACTCTAATTTATGTATGTTCAATTTATTTTAAATTGTATTTCATTTTTCTTAGCCTTAGCACTTGGTACTGGAACGGTATGAGTGAACCGGTCTGGTACTAAGTGTGGCAGTAATATCCCCAAGATCCACGATTTTATAATTTGCTTCTGCTAACTCTTTCAAATAAAGCAAAATTTTTCAGTAGTGAATTTTGGGGGTGTTACACGATCAATGGTTGAGTACTATAAATGGTTCAATCTCAAATTATAAGAATTGTTGTTTATGCACAAATGAACTCATGGTTTAATGTCTTGTATTTGGCTCTCTTATACTATTTTTATGGTTATAAATGGTACATGGACAAATGGTTAATAATAGCTGTGTGTAATCTTATGTGAATAAAATTGTATGTTGTGGCCTTCTTATGCTTGATGCAGACACCACTTTTAATAATTATCAACTTTAAGTTAAATGAGCATTACGATGGGTCAAGGTTATTCAATCTTTTGATTAGGTATCTAGGGTTAGTGTGACTTTGGCAATTTCCTATTATCATTTACCTTCCAGCATGTTTGAAGAGATCTTGAGTGCCTTTCTTACTCTAGACATGAATGATGTATTAGAGGGTATCAATATTAAAGGATCTAGTTGCTCGGGAGACTTTATTTGGATTTGTATAAATTTTATTTCTAATAGTTTTCTATAGCTTTGATTAGACTTTCTGTTGATTCAAATATTTTGTTTGAATTCCATAAATATAGAAAGATTATGGTGGATAATATTGTCCATTACTTAAGAAATTTTATAAAGGAATTATGCGATCACCTTAATGGAAGATAATTTTTGATTGATTTTAAATATGTTTTGTAACCTCAATCTTACTTTCTCTAGATGTTTATCACCATTGTAAGTGTTTCTTTAAAATTTTCAGGTGGGACATTTATCCTATTCTATGCCTTATTTGTGTCCATGTGCTTAGTATTAAATGCCCTATGACTACATATTTCTCCTCTTCTTGCATGCTTATTTGAATTATCACATGACTTATATTAGTTGAATTCATGATCTCCATATCTCACAAGTCAGATAGTTGAGGTATTGATTATGTAGTTAGATGTTTATTGATTTATGGGTAGTTACGTATGTATTATTGTACGGATTTCTTTATTCATATAACATGAAGTTCAAAGTATTTTATAGCATGCATCGTGTCCTTATACCTTGATAATAAGCATAATCTTAATGATAAATCTAAGTATATACATCTGGCATGATCTTGCCTGAATATTACATGAAAACCAGGCAAACTAATTAACTAATTTATATATCACTCAACTAGTTCAAGTGATTTGAACATTCCTTAGGCTCAATTTAATTTGAATATCTTTCCAATGATTTTGTAATTTGGTTCCAATTTTGTGAGCTTAGAAAAAAGCATTTTAAAATTGATTATAATGGATTAAAATGGATTCATGGCTTTAAATCATAAAAAAGTAGTTTGATGATATCATCTTCCTTATATTATCCCCCTTTACCTCTCTTTTTTGTTACTTGGAATACCTATGTGATTTTGATTCCTGGCAGTCGCTACTACCTAATCTTATGTCCATTTTGCCCCTTATGTTTCTCTACTCTTTATTTGATAAGTAAGGATGACCTTAGCCCCCAAGCAAGCCATGGTCTCCTTTTTTTGGGTATTAATAGTTTTAACTCTAATTCTTTACCCCTATTTGTTTAGGATTCATAAAATAAGAAGAGAAGCCTAGCTATTTAGCCTTATACTTCTCACCCCTTCATTTTAGACCCTAACTGCTCTAGTAAAAATGTTTTTTTCTCTATATTTTTCTCACCTACTTCTTACCACCAAGAATACCCCCTCTCCTACTCCCATCTTTCTTCTCCCCACATTGTTTTTCATCTCTTGTTCATTTATCCTTCCTCTATGCCTTTACCTAACCTTATTTTGTTTCCCTTGGACAAAAGAAAAGTAGATTTGGGTGAACGTTGAAGATCTACATATTCTTCACTTACTTAACTAAAGAAATTGAAAAAAGGTCTAACATTTTGTTTATATGTTTGTTTTGTGTTGACCTCATAAGTCAAACAATGCCCGTATCTTTGTTTTGATGATAACAAATGGGTTTAAAGAACTGATGAGTTTATTGTAATTGATAAACAAAGATACCAAATCACACTCACTGAAATCATCTCTCAGGTGCAAACTTAAAAGAGAAATCAAGTTTTAAAGCAAATGAGAAGATCATATGAAGATAACCAAGACTTAGGTTCAAGGATCATATTTCTAAAGTCTTGGGTTTTCTTGAAAAGAGTTAAGTTGAATAATGTCACATTTTGATCAAAACTCATTCATTTTTTTTAAAATTGACTTGAAATTCACTTCATATGGATTCATGATTAACCCCAATTTCTAAATCTTTTTAAAGTATTTTAAAACTTTTTTGGTTCTATTTAAAACCAGTCAACTAGTCTTAGGATCGATTGACTGGTTTTGTTTAAACTAAGAGCATTAAATAAGTAAAACTCAGATGGATTGGCTTGTTAGGAAATTGATCATATGGTTTGACCAACTATCCCATGTTTCTCTCCTATAGAAACTCAATTATCTCTATTTAAACTTATCGACTGGTTTTGCCATACCGATCGACTGGTTTGACCAATCAACCCATAGGTTTTTCTTCTGCTGAAACTCATTCATCTTTGTTTAAACTTTTTAACTAGTTTTTCTAAATTTATCAATTGGTTTGAGTAAACTAATTTATTAGTTTGAAGGACACATCAAATGGTTTACTAAACCATGGTACCGTTTATTTTTGTTCTTAGGACTAACTACGTATAACACTAAACCAATTGACTAATTTTTATAAACTGATCAACTAGTTTGTGTAATAGTAACTCTCTCATGTTAAGTCTAAACATATTTATTCAATTGGTTTGAAACACCAATTGACTTGCTGTACAAAGGATCGGTTGGTTCGCCCAAGCCGATCGATTGGTTAGCATCAAATGTTGATTTTCCTCTCATTATGTGATACACCTTTCTGGGGTTTTCATGTCCAATAATAATACCCCATCCTAAAGTCCTTTAAATTGTATTTAAAATTATGTTGATACAAAATTAATTACTTTTGGTTTTAAAAAGGATTTTAAATTTGAATATAAATGTGAATTAACAATTTTATTCCCAGCAATCTAGTTGACTGGTTTGCTCAATTTGATTGACTTGTTGTCCTATGATTTCAGATCCTTCTTTGATTTTGATTCCAATCACTTTATAATATTTATGAACACTTCTAATTACAATATGTTTATGATAATAAGAATATTTTGGTGCTTTGGGATTATTTTTATATTATTTAGATCACTTTATATTTTTTTAACCTAAAATTTTCCCAAAAGAACTTTTGAGGCGTTTCTCACCTTCTCTCTCTTTTCCTTCACTTTCCTCTCTCTTCTAGTAGCCATGGTTGTGTGTTTGACTTTCTATACCTTTTCCCTAACTTACCAACTCTATGCCATCCCTCTCCTTAGTTACACTCTACCTCTCTTACTTTATCATGTATTTCCCTTACACTTTGGTTGCCCTCACTAATCCAAGTTAGACTTCTCTTTCTTCCACTTGTGGATGTCCACCGACACTCTCTTCTATACACTCCATTCCTGATTCATTTCACTCCTTACCTTATACACTTGCTCATTTTGTCCTTTTTTCTTGTGAGAAATTCCTTAGTGTTGGACGTTCTTCACTTTTCTTCTTTGTTGAGAGAAACAAAGGCTTGCCTCTTGTTTCCTCATCCTCTATTCAAATTCTTGTCTATTATTTCTTCTCTTAATATTATCTTTATCTCTCCCTTGTTTCTCTTAAGTAAGAAATGATTCTCTTAAGGTTTTGAGAAAGGTTGAAGATATTGGTTTTCTCTCTTTGATTTCAATTATGAGAAAAGGTTGTGATATGCCATTTTCATCTCCTTATTCTTCTAATTTACTTTTATTTAAATTAAATTTTTTTAATTCTTTATTTTCTTAAGAATAGAGTTTTTGGTAGACATCTGTCAAGTTAAGAGTATTTTGTACTAGAAGATTTGCTTGGAGATAAGGAATTCTTATCTCTAATATTAATAAGGTGTTTGATTTTCTATTATGGTATCATGTTCTTCATATATATATATATATATATATATATATATATATATATATATATATTGCATATGAGTTAATTAAGTTCTTAGATTCAAGCATTTTTGTCTGTGAAGTTTTAAGCATGTTTTGAGTTCTTTGTTATTATGCCTGATTTTTGTAGTTTTGATCATGATTTTGTTAAGTACTGACTATACCCTGTACCCATGTGATTCTATGTGTGAAGTACATCTTTTTCTGTATTTTATGACTTATAAGCATTCTAGGATTAATATGGTGATGTTAGGTAAAATTTCGATAAGTAGATTGTAAGTCCGGGTGTTGTTTCGCCAGACCATTCGATAAATATTTGTGTAGTACATCTTTTTATGTATTTTATGACTTAGAATAATTCTAGGATTAATATGGTAAAGTTGGATAAAATTTTGATAAGTAGATTGCAAGTCTGGGTGTTGTTTTACCATACCAATCAATCAGTTTGTTGGAATGATTGATTGGTTGTGTGAACAGTCACTCGTTTTTTATTTTTTGATCATATGGTTGAAAAAATAGTTGATTAGTTTGATGAACTATTCGACTAGTTCCCATGATCATTCTATTGGTTTATCATATCCATTGACTGGTTGCCTTATGACTAGAGTGGTCCGGTCTCTTCTTAGACTCATTGACCAGTACAGTCAAACCCATTAACTTGTTTCTATGAACAATTAATCTATAACACTCCAATTTTTCACTACTAAAAATTTTTTGTTTTTAAAACCTTATGGAAGTGAAAAAATATCAAACACTTTGGAAAAATGGAGTGTTACCACCACACCTAACATAAGATAATTGCTAGTCGCCAGTCCCATGTTAGATACAAGGTTGAGAACCAAACCAACCAAAAACAAAGTAGAGTGTGCTAAAACATATTATATAAATACTGAAAGAAAGTATTTCTAATACAGGACCTCGATGGTCCGCAATTATTCAAATACATGAGGGAAAATTAATCAAAAGTACATGATTCAAATTATAGAAACAAAAGTAGGGTGTAGCCCTAAACTCCGATCCATCAAGGACCGAACAAAATTCTTTGGATGCCCACACTCTCATAACCCATGTTCAACATAAGGTTAGCCTACTATTGACCATCCTCAAAAATCTACACATGACCCTCTACACGTAGGAATAAGCAGGTGACCGAGAAAATGGGCACATCAATACACTTCATACCGAGTATGCCAATTTACCTCATCAATGGAAGTCACAAGCACACAAGATTATATCATATAGTGGAGATCATATTGACACAGTTCATGCCTAATTTATATAAATAGAATACGTGATCTATCATGGTCATGTTATGTATAGGAACTCATACTATATGTAGCTCATCATGCTTAACAACATAACCTAAAAATGTAGATGATAGCATGCAATCTTCTAAGGAGGTTGTCGGGCCACTATTAAGGCTTCATTCATCCATACACATAATTTTATCATAGTCCATTTTCCCACTTGCCTAATCCATGAGGTCATTTATTTATAAACCATTGTCCCTCTTAGCATTCCTCTCCTTTTTCTTTTATTTTTCCTCTTTAATCACATTCTTATTCTAAATTCTTATCCAAATACTAATTCAAATTCTTATCGAGCGATGAACTGTGCACCACCCATAATCTCACGTATCATGGAAGTCTATCCAAACCAAAATACATAAATTCCAATTGAATCCAAGTAACCACCTTAGTATTGATACCTCCTAGTGCATCATCAGTGTCTAGATTAGATAAGGCGCAAAGATCTACTAGGATCCTGGCTGAAGGCACCAATAAATGCCTAAAGGCAGACTAACCCCCGGTAGTTAATTAAGAATTGGGTAACCCAGACCTATACATATTTCGATCATCTTTCACTTTAAGTGATTAATATATTATTTTTGAGGTTATGTGATCATATAAGGCCTATACAATATGCAAGTAAGGTATTCACATACTTATTTCATCTTAACCATTATCATTAACCAACTATGTGTAGGATTTCCATTAATTATTAGTTAATATTAACCAATCCCTTATATTAATCCATTTTAGGCCGGTAATCCATATTACATTACCCCCTTTAAATTCATAAAATACTTATTTGAGTTTACCCATTTAAGCCTTTCAACACCTATTGAGTATGAATCATGATCCATTTAATCCATCAATTAGGTTGTAAATATATGTCAACATATGCATTTTACTCATTAAATAGTCATATAACAATATTAGGTATATTCTCAAAGCATATCCAAGCTAAAAGATCAAAATCACACAATTAAGCCAAAGCAATCGATCAGTTTGGGCCAACTAGTCAATCTGTTTGGCTCAGCCAAACCTAGGGTTTCCTTAAACTGGTTGATCGGTTTAGCCAAAATAGTCAATTATTTAGAGATTAGTTGATTAATTTTTCCAAATCAGTCGATGGGTTTAAGTAGATATTAAACCAAGGTCATCAAGTCGATCGGTTTGGGTTGACCAGTCGACTGTTCTAAGGACCACTTGATTTGTTTGACCTAACTAGTCAATCGGTTTACCTCCAAATAGCATAGAATAGAAAATTTTCATGCAGATCACCCTAAAAAATCCTGCCACACACAAATCAAAATATATCATAGCATCATACTAATACTTTACTAATTCATAAACTGAAACATGTTTCACAATTAATCAAGTTGACCCTACTTACCCTAAAATCATGCCTTCTTCTTAGGATTCATAAATTAATCAACATGCATCAATATAAAATCAAATTCTCATGAAAACCTATAAAATTAGGATCTTAAAGAATACACTACATCACATGCTTAACTGTGATATATTTTAGAAGTAAGAATGACTTACTTGATGCAAGAAAAACTTTTACACAAGTAGAAAAACTCAATCCGAAAGATTTTTCAACTTCTAAACCTTAAAAATAAAGGTTAAATTTTTATAAATCCATTGAATAGTTTCATAAATCAAAATTTAAATTAGGAGAAAACAAACTTACCAAATCTAATAGAAAAATAGAGGGAATTTGTGCTAAAAGAGAGACTCAACTTCCTTCTAAATCTAACCCTTCCTTACTTAAAGCTAATAAAAAAGAGCTAGAGTACGGATTAGAAGTGTGGAAAGGAACCAAAATTAAGCTCGACTTGGGGAGAAAAGAACACAAGGTTAGAGAGCTAGAATATTTTAGAGGCTGAAAGAAAAGTGAGTAGAGGGGCTAAATAGGGTTATTTATAGCCAATGAATCAGTATAAGAATGAGTGTGGTTATGCTCTGATAAAAAAAACCCTAATTCCTACTATTCTAATTTGATTTGAACGGGAAAATTTCATCAAATATAGGATGACCACCCTTTTACACCTGACATGATGATTTCTAGAGAATACAGGTTCAATTTTTCTAGAAAATATCAAACACAAGAGAGGAAATGAATAATCTATATGGGAAGAAATCTTTTAGTTGAGTAGAGAAGTTTTAGAAATTAAATCAATGATTCTAGAAGTATATAGAGGAGAAAGGGGGAGGAAGATAAAGATGAGGTCATCGTTTCCCTTAATTGTCCAAATTAAACCCACAAATTAGTTTAAACCACAATCGTGGGTTGAATGCATAATAAGAAATGTTAAGAATATCTAAAGAATAAATTTGAATGGGATTTTCAAGGTTGTATTTTAGTATAAGAAGTTTTATTAGAAAAATCAAGTTCTAAAATATACTCAACTCAACAAACCAATTGATTGGTTTGACTTACCAGTGGACTATTCTAATGACCCATCGATCGGTTCTCCAAACCAGTCGATCTGTTTGATTGAGCAAAGCACTTTAGGTGAAATAAAGAACTAGTCGTTCGGTCCGCTTGAAAACTTATTTTATGTAATTTATAAAGCTTATTCAAATCTAAATTTTCTTCAAACTCAATTATAGTTCCAAATCAAATTCTAACATTATAAAATTTTAATAAATATTACAACTTCCCAATCAAAAAAATTTCAAAAAAATGGGGTATCACACAATCAATGGGACCAACCAGTTGACTTGTTAGCTGGTTTTATTTTCTTATCTTAGGTTGGTACGACTAAACTAGTCGACTAGTCTCAGGAATTATTAGACTGGTCCACCTAATTGCACCATGTCTGCTTGATACTTATTGTCCTTTTTTAAACTTCTATATTAATGTCTTTATATAATTACAACACTTTAATCATGATTTCAACCAGGCTTAATATTATTTTTAAATAGATCAAGATGGTACGATTGTGGGCTTCGTGTGACTTAGTTTATTGTCACCTTTAAACACCCAAATTTCGGCTTATATGCCTTGTGATGTTTTTAGTGTTATCACTTGAAAACACCCTAATTAGAAATTGTGATTTGTGGTATCATTTGATAATTAATGATAATGGATTAAGATTTCATTCAAGCATTTTTCTATAACTCTTGGGGTAGCTAGTTGGGAGTTAGTGGGCGGATTGCCTCGTGTTTTTATCCTTTCACTAATTACTTATTTCATTATCTACTGAGTTGCGGTTGGTAAGGGGTATGCACATATCTTTGAGGTGTAGGATTATACTATGGTAAGTTAATAGGCCATTGGTGTTTAGTGCGGGTGGGTAAGGTATCTTAGTACAAACCCCATGTGAAACGAACTCCAAATGGAGTTTAGTAAAAATTACACAATAAACGCAAAAACTGCCGAACAGGAATAGGGATAGGGTGATCGGGACTGCCCGATCTAAATCCTCGAAGCCGAGAATAACAAGGTTGCCAGAAACCGACAAGAAACGATGCAAAATCGTAAGAATTAAGCTGATAGCTTTATTTCATATACTGAAATCGAGTCGAGAAAGTTCTCCTTTTTTTACAGCATGATAGAAGCTTTATATAGGGCAGCAACTAGCCAGGGTTGATGGAAGCCGAACGTTGGGTAACGGTCGAGAAGGTGGAGCGGGCAGAGTGGATTAATGGTGGATAATCCCCATTAATGGTGAGTGTCGAAGAAGGCGGAGTTAGAGGAAGGTAATCGCAGGCGGAGGAGTTTGGTCGAGCTGAGGGAGCGGCCTTGATGCCGTGTTTGGGTTCGACCGTTCGATGCTAAAGAACGGTATTTAGGTTGTATTGACCCAGGAGACGGGTGCGTGAGTTTTGGTTTGGGCTTTTTAAGTTGAGAAATGGTGGGCTTGGGTGTGGTAGGATTAAGGTTGATGTGGGGGATATGAAGGTGGTTTAATGATGGGTTAGGAAAATCCCAACTTAACTAGCTGCTTAATACCCTTATTACAAGATAAAACTAAATAAACAAAACAACAACAATAATAATAGTAGAATTTTGCTAATTGGACGATAATGCCATTATTTTTGTTAATAATTTAAAACTTGAATATTTCTTCTCAGCAACAGAATCCCGTTTCTTGATAGCACCGTCTTGAATCCTTTTTCCCGCTTGCTTGGCTAGATTGTCAATTTTCTTGATTGTCCTGCAAGACAATAATACAAATATAATTAATTATTTTTAAAGGATAATTGGTGCTTTTCTTAGTAAGGGTACTAAGAGTATTTAGGCTTTCATCATCCTCCCCTTCTTGAAAAGGTTTTGTCACCGAAACCGAACCTGCATCATAAAAGGGGGATAGGTCAGAAACATTAAAAGTATCACTGATATTGCCATATTTTCCTGGAAGATCGATCTTGTAAGCATTATCATTAATGCGTTCCAAGATGGTAAAGGGACCGTCGCCTCTTTGTGCGAGTTTGGATTTCCTTTGGGTAGGAATCCTTTCTTTTCGTAAATGGACCCACACAATATCTCCTGGAGCGAATGTAATCTTCTTGCGGTGTTTGTTTGCTGCGCTTGCTATCTGATGATTGCGTAGGTTTATTTGTTTCTCCACTGACTCATGTAATGATTTTATGGATTGCGCCCTTCTTTCTGCATCAAAGTTAGTATAATCGGTTATGGGTAAAGGAATAAGATCAAGTGGTGAAAGGGGATTAAACCCGTAGACAATTTCAAAGGGAGTCTTCTTGGTGGAGGAGTGGATGGTCCGATTGTATGCGAACTCCACATGTGGTAGGTGGGATTCCCAATGCTTAATGTTATTATCCAGGATAGCTCAAAGCAGGTTACCAAGAGTGCGATTTACCACTTCGGTTTGGCCATCAGTCTGGGGATGGCATGTAGTAGAAAATAGTAACTTTGTCCCCAATTTTCCCCATAAGACCCGCCAGAAGTGGCTGAGAAATTTGACATCCCTGTCGGATACAATGGTACGTGGCACACCATGTAAGCGCACAATGTTTTGGAAGAAATAATCAGCTATTGTGGTAGCATCATTGGTACGGTGGCAAGCAACAAAATGTGCCATTTTAGAGAATCGGTCGACAACTACCATGATGCTATCTTTCCCTCTGTTAGACCTGGGTAGTCCAAGTACAAAATCCATGGAAATGTCAACCCATGGTTGTTTTGGAACGGGAAGAGGTGTGTATAATCCATACGGCTTAGAAGTGGATTTAGCATGTTTACAGGTCACGCACTGATGAAAAAATCTTTGCACATCTTGTTTGAGGTGGGGCTAATAGAAATGCTCTTTGATGATACTTAAAGTTTTGAGATGGCCGAAGTGGCCCATCAGACCTCCACTAATGGCTTCTTGTACAAGCAATTCACGCATAGAGAATCTAGGTATGCATAATCTATTGTCACAAAAGAGTAAGCCTTCATGAAGATAGTATTTTTCGACGGTGGTATTTTTGCAGGTCTTGAACAATTCAAAAAAGTCATCATCAGTTGCGTATAGATTCTTAATATAGGTAAATCCTAATAAATGAGCATCCAAGGTAGCAACCAATGTATATCTCCTACTTAGGGCATCAGCAACAATATTATCACCACCTTTTTTGTACTTAACCATATATGGGAAGGATTCAAGGAATTCAATCCACTTGGCTTGTCTCCGATTTTGCTTATGCTGAGATTTTAGGTATTTGAGTGCTTGGTGGTCGGAATGGATGATGAATTCCTTGGACCATAGGTAGTGTTGCCAAGTTTCCAAAGCCCTAATTAGGGCAAATAATTCCTTTTCGTAGGTGGAGTAATTAAGGGTAGCACCGCTTAATTTTTTACTGAAATAGGCAATATGTTTTCCTTCTTGAGATAAGACAGCTCCAATACCTATTCCTGATGCGTCACAGTCAATTTCGAAAGCTTTATCGAAATCAGGTAGCGATAATATGGGGGCATTAGTTAGCTTTTCTTTTAATAAGTCAAAGGCATTTTGCTGTTCTTCCTCTCATTTAAACTCGACTTCCTTTTTTATAACAGAGGTGAGGGGAGCTGCTATAGTGCTGAAGTTACGCACAAATCTCTGATAGAAGCTACATAAGCCATGGAAGCTTCTTACTTCTGTAATAGACTGGTGCACGGGCCAGTCTCGTATGGCCTTTACCTTTTCATCGTCAACGGATATTCCATCCTTGCCTATCACAAATCCAAGAAACACAACACTTTCTAAACAGAATCTGCTCTTGGAGAGGTTGGCATATAATTTCTCGATCTTAAACACCTCAAGAACAGATCGTAGATGATCAAAGTGTTCCTCATAAGACTTGCTATACATAAGGATGTCGTCAAAGTATACGACGACGAATTTACCAATAAAGTGTCTTAGCACATAATTCATTAGTCGCATGAAAGTACTAGGTGCATTAGATAGGCCAAAGGGTATCACCAGCCACTCATAGGGTCCAAAGTTGGTTTTAAAGGCCGTTTTCCATTCATCGCCAGCCTTCATGCGAATCTGATGGTACCCGCTTTTTAAATCAATTTTTGAAAATATAATAGACCCATGCAGTTGGTCAAGCATTTCATCTAACCGAGGGATGGGGTATCGGTATTTGACGGTAATTTTATTAACAGCTCTACTATCAATGCACATGCGCCAACTCCCGTCCTTTTTTGGAACAGTAACACAGGGACAACACAAGGACTCATGGACTCTCGAATGTGCTCTTTTTCAAGTAGATCACTTATCTGCTTCTTTAGTTCTTTTACTTCCTCAGGGTTAGCTCGATATGCAGGTCTATTGGGAATGGAGGCTCCAGGTATGAAATCAATCTGATGTTCGATTCCTCTAATTGGAGGTAATCCTTGTGGAATTTCTTCGGGAAAAAGCTCAGAGTATTCACTGAGTAAGGTGCGCACGTTATCAGGGATAGAATCAAGTAGGGTGAAATCACTATGATAACATTCTTTACGCATGAGCATATAGATGGGTAACTTAGCGGAGAAGGCATAAGAGATGTCCCTTTTTCGGGCGAAAAAGTTACGTAGTAGTTTATTCTGGCCTTCCATGTTGGGTTTTGAGGTCTTATTTAGCTCCTCCCTCATGCTTTTGAATTCGTCTTGAAGCTTGAGTTGATCATCATGGACTTGTTTGGGCGATAGCGGCATTAGAGTGATATTTTTGTCATCCTTGATAAGGGAGTAGCTATTTTTATACCCGTCATGTGTCACCTTCCTGTCAAATTGCCATGGCCTCGCAAGTAAAACGTGACTAGCGTGTATGGGAATGACATCACATAATACTTCATCCGTATATTTCCCAATATGGATTGCAAGTAATACTTGCTTGTAGACCTTTACCTCACCCGTGTCATTGAGCCATTATAGTTTGTAGGGTCGAGGGTGTTTCGTGGCTATCAACCCTAATTTGGTAATTAGGATAGCACTTGCGGCGTTAATACAGCTACCGCTATCAATGATTAAACTACATAACTTGTCACTGATTCGACATCTGGTATGGAAGATATTTTCACGTTGTATTCGTTCGTCATCAATTTTTGCATGTACGTTCAGGGCAAGTCGTACGACGAGTAGTTCTCCCTCGGAAGCATATACCTCATTATGGCTAGGGTCACTATCATAGGGGTCAACATGAGTAGGGGAGTGTTCAACAAGCTCATCATCCTCTGATTCAACCTCTCCTATTGGCCTAACCACCATCACCTTTCTATTGGGACATTCGGATGCAATATGACCATGCCCCAGGCATTTGAAGCATTTGATGTTTCTTGAATGTCCATTGCTAGAATTACCACTTGTATGTCCCTTACCCTTTTCCTTAAGCGGGTTTATTGTATCGTCGAATTGAACCCTTGGTTTTTCTTCATTTCTAGGAGGCTGCTTCCAGGTATGATTCTTTGAATGGCCGGGTTGGAAGCTGGGTTGGGGCTTAAAGGTCCTAACCTTTTTGATCTGTTTTTCAATTTTGATGGCTAAGTTAACCATTTCCTCGATATCCACATAGTGTTGGAGTTCAAGTTTATCAGCTATTTCCTTGTTAAGTCCACTAAGGAATCTAGCCATGGTCGCCTCTCTATCTTCGATTATGTTGGCCCGAATCATTGCGATTTCCATTTCCTTATAATATTCATCAACGCTTTTAGGGCCTTGAACGAGGTTTTGCAGTTTCTGGTAGAGTTCTTGATAGTAATAGCTAGGTACAAACATGCGTCGTAATAATCCTTTGAACTCGTTCCAATCTCTTACCGGTCTCTCGTAGTTTCGGCGCCGGTTAGTAACAAGCCGATCCCACCAATTGATGGCATAATCGGTAAACTCAACAATGGCGAGTTTAATCTTTTTTTCATCTGAGTAATTGTAGCAATCAAAGACCAACTCTATTTTCCTTTCCCAGTCCAAGTATGCGTCAGGATCATTTTTTCCACTGAATGCTGGGATCGTTAATTTGATATTATTTAGGTTTCGGTCCTCCCGATCGTACCGTCTTGGATGTCGGCGAGGTCGATGTCCCATCCTAGCATGTTCTTGGGTTGATGAGTCATTGGATGAGAAAACATCTGGTTCGGGGTGGAAGTTCCTTGGATGTCTGTTTGGCTGGGGGGACTGGATAGGTTCTGTTGAGTTATTAATTGTTTGTTCAATCCAATCCAGTCTTTCTATTAGGGTACGTAGTTGTGCGGAAATAGGGTTTGAATTACTATCGGCTCCTTCCGACATATGTCCTGATAATGCACGTCCGGTTCGTGAATTCATTTCAATCCGCTTATATATATTAAATTGTCACACGATCGGTTGGTATTACTTACGTAGTAAGTGATTAGAATGTTGGGCTTTTAACTCGTGACTGTTCGATAGGGCGGGTTTTCGAGCTGGTGGCTTAGACGATATGGAATTTCGAATCGCCGCCTAATACCCGATAGCCTACCCCAATTGTGGATACCAAATTAATTTTGGTATCAAGTTCGGATCACTTAGGGGAAAAAGGTATTCAGGAAGAAAGAAAAAAGAATTAGATATTTTTTTAAAAGGAAAAGAAAAGACAAGAAAATAATTTTTTTTATGAAAATACAAAGTTAACAAAGGTCGACACCAGATGAACCAAACAGGGTGCTGTTTGGACAGGAGAAAAAAGAAAAAATAAAATAAAATAACATGAACACCAATCTTTCGAAATCAACACGGCCGGGAAATCAAACACATACAATTGATACTAGAAATGCACGATTAATTCGATCGACTCAAAACAAGAATAGAATTCAAACATAGAAAATTGATACTGGAAATCAAGACAGAAATTAAAGACACGAATTTGATGCTGCAACGACAACATTCAAACGAAAAATCGACGCTAAACACACCCCAAATCCGAACGGGTTTCGAACATAAAAACAAAAAAAAACATTAATTCAAAGATGAGCGAAGTAGATCGACGCTCTAATACCAGCTGAAATGAACTCCAAATGGAGTTTAGTAAAAATTACACAATAAACGCAAAAATTGCCGAACAGGAATAGGGATAGGGTGATCGGGACTGCCCGATCTAAATCCTCGAAGCCGAGAATAACAAGGTTGCCGGAAACCGACAAGAAACGATGTAAAATCGTAAGAATTAAGCTGATAGCTTTATTTCATATACTGAAATCGAGTCGAGAAAGTTCTCCTTTTTTTACAGCATGATAGAAGCTTTATATAGGGCAGCAACTAGCCAGGGTTGATGGAAGCCGAACGTTGGGTAACGGTCGAGAAGGTGGAGCGGGCAGAGTGGATTAATGGTGGATAATCCCCATTAATGGTGAGCGTCGAAGAAGGCGGAGTTAGAGGAAGGTAATCGCAGGCGGAGGAGTTTGGTCGAGCTGAGGGAGCGGCCTTGATGCCGCGTTTGGGTTCGACCGTTTGATGCTAAAGAACGGTATTTAGGTTGTATTGACCCGGGAGACGGGTGCGTGAGTTTTGGTTTGGGCTTTTTAAGTTGAGAAATGGTGGGCTTGGGTGTGGTAGGATTAAGGTTGATGTGGGGGATATGAAGGTGGTTTAATGATGGGTTAGGAAAATCCCAACTTAACTAGCTGCTTAATACCCTTATTACAAGATAAAACTAATTAAACAAAACAACAACAATAATAATAGTAGAATTTTGCTAATTAGGCGATAATGCCATTATTTTTGTTAATAATTTAAAACTTGAATATTTCTTCTCAGCAACAGAATCCCGTTTCTTGATAGCACCGTCTTGAATCCTTTTTCCCGCTTACTTGGCTAGATTGTCAATTTTCTTGATTGTCCTGCAAGACAATAATACAAATATAATTAATTATTTTTAAAGGATAATTGGTGCTTTTCTTAGTAAGGGTACTAAGAGTATTTGGGCTTTCATCACCCTGTCACTTTGTATTGCCTATGGCTTAGGTGGGTGTGATATCCCAACTTGTGTAGCTTTTGTGGCGGAAGCATTTAAGGTGTAGTAGGTAAGGTATCTCAGTACAAGCCCCATTGATGTACTTTAACCCTATGTTGTGGGTGTGGTATCCCTAGGGAAAAGCCCTTTCGGTGTATCCTCACCCTGTATGGTGAGTGTGGTAACTCATTATGTATGTGTGATGTTATGACTTTTGTTCATGGTGGAGAATTGGGTGTGGTCGAACAGATTATTTTAATGACAATAAGGTATATGGTAACTAAAGGAATATTTATGATATGGTTTCTGTTATGTGATTCAAATGAATTATGTGTATTATTATTCTTCCATGGTTTCCATGCATGTATGCTTTTCTATATTAATATCATGATCCTGAGTGTTATACTATGTTAGCATGCTTATGACCATGCTATTATATGACCTCAATGTGCAACATGAGCCCTCACCATGTTTCAGGTAGTTTGTTTTACCATTATTTCATCGTACTAATACTACATTTGTGTGGCCACTATGATGATCCTGCTTCTAAACTGGTGAGCAGAGGATAATTTTTAGGGTTATGATTCTCGGCTAGAGTATAATAAGTGTGATGTCGTAGGTCAATAGTTGGCCATTGCTTGGGGTTTGAGAGTCACATTTCTATGTAGTTAGTAGTTAGGCTAACTAATTAGATGTATTTTACCCATTGTGTTGGGATGTTTTTAGTTCTTTTTGGTTATTTAAACTCTTGGTTCTTGTGTCTGTATTATTATTCTCATCATTATTATCATTAGCATTGTTATATAATTAGTATAACACACATTCTTTTGTTTTGCCTTGCTTCAGGTATATGTTAGGTGATGATTATACCTCTCTCATAGTTGATGTAGCAGTAACATTCCCCACTTTTAATTTTATAACGCTTTCACATTGTCTTTAAAATAATTCTTTTTGGTTTAAAATTTAGGAGTGTTACGCCGATAGCTACCCGACAAGGGTGAGCTATATAAAGAAACTCTCTTAGTATTTATTAAACGACTTTTCAACTATATTTTACTATGCAATTAATCATATACTCTTACAATCATTCCATTGCTCATTAAAAGTCTCTCAACTTTTAGAATATGAGATTTTCATTGAAAAGCGTTCATTTCTCACTTCCCTTAGATATAGTAAAATTGCAATATCTTTTATTTCTTCTAGCTAGATTACATCTTGTCCAAAATTATACATTTTCATATCTTGATTTTTGGTGAGAATCAATTGTAATCACAATCTCCTTAAACCAAAATCATTACAAAAGGGTTAGTGAGTATTTACTTATTATTGTTGAGAGATTCTTATTGAGAGTCTGAAGAAGATAAATAGGTTAAGTTTTAAATTATCTATTAGAGATTCATTAAGATTTTAATGTTTATAAATTAAGAGAAGAGTGATCATTAATACAAATATATCACTATTTAAAATCTAAAAGGTAGAACCTTTTGATAGTGGATGTAAAGAGTAATTTGCTCTTGAACCACTGTACGTTGTATGTAAATTTTTTATTTGTTGTTTCCACTATATTAACTCCTATTCACCCCTCTAGTGTTATTACACTTTGGTTTATTTTTTTTAGATTAATGGAGTTTTTACTAGGTCCTAACTTATGCATCAAAGGTTCTAAAGGGTCATAGGATTTTCAAGCTTAGATGAAAGCTTTTTAATCTTTTGCTTTATTGGGTTTGGGTGAGTGTAAGCTTGAGGTATTCCTCTGTATTCCCATTATCTAGAAAATGGTATGTATGATTGAATGCTTGTGTATATTTCTATGGCAACATGAGTCTTAAGGGTGAAAAGTATGATTTTGAGCATGTTATAATCGAGAAAGTGTGGGAAGAAAAATACAAAATAATATCTTTTGTATATATGTTATATTTTTAATCTTAAGGGTTTGGTAGGGTTCATAGGTGTTATGAATATTTTGAGAAGTTTCGTTAGTAATAGCAAGTGCACTTTGATGCGTATTCTCTTTTTATAAGAAGTTAGAACATGTAGAAGTAGGTTTTAAAGGTTTTTTTTTTAATTTAAGCTAACTTATGAGATGATGTGCTTAAAAATACTAATGATTTGTACAGATCCCAAGCATTCGAGTGTTAAGATTATTACTCAATGAATATTGTGTGTTAAGAACCCTATATGATTTATGGTTGATTCTTTGTTAAAATTTGAAAATCATGAGAATATTTGTTGTGTGTAAAAATGCATGTTTGGGGCTATTATTGCCCAAATAATTAATCTATTAGTTTATAGATCTAGCGGTTGTGGTCTCTGCTAAGAACCATTAACCGGTTTAACCAAACCAACAGGCTGGTTCTCAAAACACTCGATTAGTTAGGACAACCAATCGATTAATTCATAGCTACTGTAGTGGTTTGGTAGTGCCTAGAATGATCAACTAGTCCATACAAGAGTGACCCATGGTGCTAATTGGTTGCTCCTTAGTATACATTCCTTTGTGCATTCCTTGAATTTGATATCTTATGCCTTCTTTATGCATCATTAATGACCATGGATGCTAGAATCTATGAATTGGTTTTGATAAATGAGGAATCATTTGGTAAGAAATTGACTATAGGTTTGATTAAGTTTGACTTTAACCTGGAACCTCGATGTTTCTCTTGACCATGGAATACTTGGATGAGTAATAGGTAACAATGGATTTCCTATGGTTTAGTTCCTAAGTGATGAATCATATTAGTGTCTAGTGGACTTATAATAGCTTATGCTGGAATATTAAAGCGATGAACATTGAGAGTATAGATGACCTTACATGCTTAAGTAAATAATATGGACATATAGGATGGTTTATAGTTGACCACCATTCATCTTAGATCATTGACCTCATTAGGTTTACCTTGCTTTGACCATTAGTCATAAACCCTAATTCTTCACTTGGATATTAAATAATATGGATTTAGGTTGACATCTAGTTGATCTCACTTGGACTTGGAATTTTCCTTTACAAGAGTTGACTTATTATTAACCCTAATTATGATAATAATATGGGTGAGTATTGGAACCATGGATTATTATCTACATATTGAACCTTTAATAATGTAAAATGGATTATTTGATATTGCATAAACATCTTGAGTAGCAATTGAAAAAGTAACTAATGGTTGAGTACTATAATAATGGTTCAATCCTGAATTATAAGAATAATTGTTCATTTATAAACGAACTCGTGGCTTAATGTATTGTATTGTTTTTTTTTTATACTCTAATGTCTTAAAAACCATATATGCTTGTATGGTTATAAACGGTAATGGGAAAATGGTTGTTAATAGTTTTGTGGAATTTTATGTGAATAAGATCATATGTCGTGGAACTATTATGCTTGGTTATAACACCTCTTTAAGCAATTATCAACTTTAAGTGAAACGAGCATTATAATGGGTCTAGATTATTCAATCCTCTATTAGTTACATAGGATTAGTTTTGCTTTAGTTATTTTTTATTATCATTTGCCTTGAGATAGAATCCAAGAGATCTTGAGTGCCTTTCCTACTTTAAACACTAATAATATACTAGAGGACATTGACACTAAAATGTCTACTTACCCAAGAGAGTTTATTTGGATTCGATTAGACTTCATATCCTCTAGTTTTCCTTGAATTCACTCAAACTTTATGTCCATTTAGTTATTTGGTTAGAATTCCATGGGTATAGAGAGATCATACGGAATAACCATGTCCATTGCTCAAGAAATTGTATAAGGGAACTATATGATCACTTTAATGAAAGATAATAACTGATTGATTTTAAATATTTTGTGTAACCTTGATTGTACTTGCTACAGATTCTTACCATCATCGCAAGTGTCTCTATACAATTTGTAAAGTGGCATCATATTATATGCTATCATGTGCTTAGTCTTAAGTGCCCCCTTCCCACACGATTCTCTTATTCTCACATGCCTATATGAATTGTAATATGAACTATATTAGATGGATTCATGATCTTCACATTTCACGCATTAGATAGTTATGGTGTCAATTATGTAGTTATATGTTTGTCAATTTATGGCTTCTACTATTCATACTATTGTGTGGATTTTTAAAATGATCCATGTTTTCTAATGCATATGGCATTAGTGTCGATATGTTGTAGCAAGTATGTCTCCCTCATGCCTTTATGAACATGATAATCATGGTCTATATTATGAATCTAAGTATGTACTTCTATCATGACTTTAGATGAATATTATGTGAATGGCATGATGTAAGCATTGCATGCAAGTCTTAGTATGTTTAATTTAGGCATGAACATAATGTGTGCCTGTATCATGCTTTTTTATTTTTATTTTAATAGAGATAGATTCGTTTGCTCAATACACATTTGTACTGATGAGATTGTTGTGACGATTCCCTACTCATTCATATGAGCAGAAGGTCTTGTGCAAACCTTAGAGGACGACATGTGAGTCGTCTTCCCTACTCTATTACAATTTGTGTTGGGTGTTACTTAAGGTTCGGTGGTGGTGATTCTCTTTTGTTATCTTGGTGAACAAGATGTTTTCTATTGTTGAGTAGCCTTGGTTGGTAAATCTTGAGCATTTCTATATTTATGATAGTTATTTTGTGTGATTAGTTTTATCTAAGTTTGGTTGATTTTGGATATTGAGTCTTATTTCTAGCATGAGACAAATGATAAGACATCTAATTTATGTTTGATATGAGGGTAATATCCCATTTTTAAATAGACATTTAGTATTTCGCTTCCACAGGTTTTTAACATAAAACTCTATTTTTTGGTAATAAAAAACTAGGTTGTTACCACTTCTATTTATTTTACTAATTTGGTAGGGTAAGCATCAGATTGGTCAGATATACAATTGCTAATAGATTAATCTCAATATTGGTTTAGCAATTAGAGATTGATTAACCAACGGGGTGTGTCAATGCCCAAGCCACCCATATTCTTTGGTTGACAAACAAAGGCCGACAAGTCGGCGTTACGTGCCTTTCAATATCTAAGTGATTCCACCAAAAAACTTTGGGGGATGCAATCTATTTCAGACATTCTTTGGTAATAAATAAGCATATATGAAGTAAATGGGGAGGAAGCAATTGTTAGTTTGATTTAAACCAACCTTCCAGCATGCATGAGATAAGACCATGTTCTTCCAACTTGCCAATCTTGAGGAACATGCATTGAGCTGTTGTGGAAAAGTCTTATAGGTGCAATACTAACAAGAGAGTAATATTGGATGTCTTAGTTCAAGTGAAGGAAATTTATCGTCGTTTGTTTGTTGTCACGTTGCAATATGTCAAATACAAGTCGATCTTGTGGGCAGGATGCTGTTTTTTTTTTTTTTTGGGTTATTACAGCAATCATCGCTTCCCTAAATATATTATTTCAGGCACAAATTAATATCTGGGAAGACTTCGGTAGTTACTACGGTCATAAATTAACCAGAATTGTGCATCCAAAGACTCAAGAATAAAAAAGGCAAGAAATACAATAAAACGTTGACATCAAATTGTAAATGCCACATATATGACATCGCACGCAAAAGCATATGACAGGCCATGAAGGCCGGGCCTTATGTTTAGGGGAACAATTAAATTTAACATGTTTATCTTTTTCTTCATGATTCATTTATTTTAAAATAGACGATTTATAACATTTTGTTTTTAAATTTATTTCACAATATAAGTCCTTTTATAGAAAAAAAAAACCAACACATTAATTATTGTATTACCAATTTTGTCATCTATTTTCTTTGGTAGTGAAAAGTTAAGTTATAGTAATAATTAAAGGCACATCATTTACTTGTAGAGAATATTAATAAAATTGGCCATTTTTAACTTATTTAGAAATTCAATTTATAAAAAAAATATAAATTTAGAAAAACTATCGTTGAAAAATAATTATTTGATCCCAGAGCACTCATTAAAATATACACTTTATCAAACTTAATATAGATGTTGAAATTTAGAAGTTGATTTATTATGAAACCAGTGAAGTATTTGTCAAAAGGATTTTAAGAAGCAAGGATTTAAACCTATATAAGGTTATAAATCTTGGCTTTAATCAATAAAATAGAACTTTACATTTATAAATCTTATTTATCATTTAGTAGGTCAGAAGACTATATACTTAACATATAAGACGATTAAAAACAAAAAACAAATAAGGATATCTTTCATTTAGCTACAACTACATTGGGCTTCATATATTAAGACTACATATGTTTTCAATAATATCTCTACTTATTTTTATTTTTACATTTTAATTTGTATATATAAATAATGAAAATAAGTTGATATTTTTAATTTTATTTAGGCATATACTCGAATAAATGTTAAAAAAAATATGAAAATGTTTATGTTAAATTATTACAAATAAAAAATACTCATAATATATTAAGCAAAATATTAATAGACCTAAATAACAATATTTATGTTATGTACACAATAGATTAAGACAACAATATGTTTAAAAATATAAATGCTTGGAGTTTGTTTTCCGAAAGGGGACCATTTTTTATTTTTTCATAAAAGCAAAAATCTTTAGATTTTGTTTCTGTTACAATATATATATGTTAAAATATTAAATTTAAGGCATATACATTTAAGCTTTATTTTCAAGAAAACTATGAAGTAAGGATGAAAATTTGGGATTTGTTTAAATTAAGGAAGAATTGTTTTTGATTTTACAATAAACGAAAATACATTTGGATATTATTCTGATTAAGGAATTTCTTCATTAAAGTAATAATATTTTTGTATAAATATTTTATTTAACATATTATAAACGTATACATATAATTACATATATTAATACTTTCTTAGTATACTAATTACCTATATATTAAACTAATATACCGTTGTTGTATTATTTATTTAATATTTTAACAAATTTTAACGTTTTCTTAAATTCTGTTTGTATTTAAAAATATTCAAATATAATATATAAAAAATAAAAATTGAGAATGAAAAAATTGAATTTAAAAATTAAAATAAACTAAAAGTACGTCTGGTATCAAGTGCTTTATATTTAAAATCTATTTTATTTAAAAAAATATTCGGTAATTGAAGATTTTAATATGGAGAGTTCTTTAATTCACAAATTTTATATTTATTTTCATTAAGACATAAATATTTAGACATTATTCTAATTATAAGACATACATAAAAATGACTAAAATTACCTAACCGCTGATGTTTTTAAAACATTGTATATATTTTGATGGGAGTAAGGTATACATATTTATGCCTCTATGAGAAATTAAAAATATTTATACCTTTATTTAGAAAAAACCCCCTTAAATATTTATGTGTTTAAATACATCTGACAAATCACATCGGAGTAATAATTCCCATCTTTCATTGTGCCCGGCCCTGCTTTATATAAGATACCCCCCGCTTCGTGGTGATTTCACTGACATCCTAGCTACCACTGCGTCTTAAGTTGTGCATAATCCTTCGCCCCAGTTTTGATTAGCACGACACATTATTCTCCTGTTTTGCTTACCGGAAGACGACCTGATCACATAAATTAACCTCTAAAACAATCACAATTACCTATCGAATCATAAAACAAGCATCAAGAATGTCGAGTTTCTGCGTTGATGGTGATGCTGGTAAGCGCAAGGAAGGCAAACTCCTGAAAGAATTAAGCAAGCTTACGCTGTGCTGTGGTCAGATTTTGATCCTTACAGCGTTACTCACCCTCTCTTTTTGGGTTGCCTTGAGAGAGAACATGCCCGCCTGTTACGTGATGGATGCCACCGAAACCGAGGGTGGGATCGAGTTCAATATCGAAATTCGCAACCAGGATTTGTACAAGAAGTTACAAATTGATTACTTACTCCTTCGTGTCGGTAAACTCGGGGGATCAAAGAATACCATAGTATTTAACCCGGACCTCGGGCAGGAGAAGCCGATAGTGATATCTCCTGGAGAAAGCCAACAACTGCCCTGGAAAAGCATAGCCCTCGATAATGGCACGAGCTCTCCTTTCGAAGATTACGCTGACTGGAATTATTACCTTTTCCAGATAGTGATGCGGGTTCACTTCGGGGGATTGCAGAAAAAGCATTCCCAGATCATGCAATCTGCGCACGTTTACTTTAATGAAGAGAAGTCAGCTATCGTTGATAAACGTAGGGGTATCAGGTTTGTTCATGGTTTTGGATTGACGGAGTAGCTTTCCATAGACATGGTCTATGATCTACTTGGTAATGATCTTCAAAAACACAGAGAAAGGGAAAAATAAAATAGAATTTGTTCTTGGTTTCTCTTACTTTTCTCGATCGGTGAAATAAGGGGATTTTTTTTTCTGGGTTATGAGTTCTCTCTTTTTAAATTATATTGGTAATATCATGTCAACAAACACTAAATTTGCGTTGTATTTTGTTGTACGAGGTCATACAAATAATGACCAACTCTTGTAACTGTGGGCTTGGCTTTCAGTTTTTATTTCCTTATGCATGCTAAAGTAATATTCCTTATTATGGGTGTGTGTATGTGTGTATCTATATATATAAATATACTTTGTGATTATCATGACTGTTTATATGATAATTTGTATCTGCCTTACATAATTATATATAAAAAACTGAATATTTTGGGCGTACAACGTATCTCTAGCTTGAAGAGTTAATGTAAGCTGAGACTTATTATTACTGTTTTGAAAATTACTCAAATTTATTTTATATTTCAATGTTTATAGTTGGGAATAGATTGTTGAAAACTTACTCAGATATTCCCATTACTTAGTATGGTATTAGTAAGGTATCCTTTGTTAGGTGTTGATTTGTTTTAGTTTTATATTTGTCTTTCTATACTAGAGGCAGTCCCTTTAACAACAATACAATCAATATAGAAAATTAATTGATTAGGGTTTCCAATAAAATTAAAAATATCAAAAAACTATTAGCAGAAAGAAAAAATCAAAGGAAATTAAACAATAATAGTGAATATGTTAGGAAGTTAGCATCCTCCACTAAACTTGACTCTGATTTCAACTACAATCTCTAAGTTAATTACACTGTCATGAAAAGGAGAACAATCAAGTTGCACATTCATAAGTTAGGTCAGAATACATTGCATTACTTCAACTATGAATAACGAGACGATGAGACATTAAATCCTATAGAAAACTAATTGCTTTCGTTGATCTAAGCCTACAAATTATTACCTTAATAATGAATACTTCATAAGAATCGACATCACTAAAAGTTCTATATAACATAGGATAAGCAAGGCTAACATATGGAAATCCTAGATGTTTAATCTTTCATGGTGCTTATAGTGTTGTCCAAGTCTCATCCAAGATTCTAATATCTTTTAGTGTGTCTAGTTTCCATTACCTCATCAATTCGATTTACCAAGGAGATAATAGGCACATAGCAAGAAGAAAAGAATAACAAGATAAGTTGGGGATCGTGATTCATTATTAATTTTATTAAGTCATAACTCACTCCAACACAAGTGAGAGTTACTAGGTATCAAAGCATAAGGCTCTTCAATAATACCTATCAAGTGTGCCCTAATGCCATCCATTTAATCTTTTTGCCACATTTTTTCATCCTCAAGTTACACCTACCAAAGATACATATTAAAGTGTCTTATAAATCAAAAGAACAAGACTCAATATATGCCATCCACATTAATTGAACAAAGACCAAATGGAGACAACTCACTCTAATGATTCTCTACATTGTTCAAGAAGTACTTTACAGGTCCATGACCATTCATAATTACTATCTACTATGAAGACATGGCAAGAATCTAAGCAAATAGGACATCATAGGGCGCCGACTACCAGTTAGTGCAATAATAAGTGCATTATAAATTTATATTTTAGGAAAAACAAGAAACCTCAGTAGTTGCTAATTTTAGAACCCATAACATGGGTGTAACTTGACAACATCAAGAATAGAGAAACTTCTACTTTTATATAGCTTCATGGGATGAATTATCCACCATAAATGTAATACCCCACTTTTTAGGGTCCTTAATGTGTATTAATCTATGTATTTGATTGTGATCTAAGTGTGTTTAATCTTATTTTGGAGGTGTGTTTAAAGTTTGTAAGGTTCTAGTCGAGCTTGCTGTGGATTTTTTTAAAGATAATTGGTTTTATCAGAAAACCAGTTGGCTGGCCTATAGGTACTAATCGACTGGTTTCTTCCTTAAATTTGAGTTTTGAAATTCAACAAACAGATTGATTGACTTTGGGTATAAATTCAATTTCTAGTTTTTAAGATAAGAAATTTAGTTAATAAATATATATTTTAAAAAATGAAAAAAACTTACCAAACTAATAAATATTTTTAAATCTTATATGACAAATAACCAACAACATCAATTGACCCAATATTTTTTCCATAAATAACTCAACCCAAAACATTAAATTCATGTGAAGGAATTACTCCCTATCTCACTTGTTTACCTAAAAATACTTGGTATTACTACTACTATAACTGCTACTACCTTTTTGTTTAACTACTTCACTCACATCATAAGCCAAACATAACAAAGCTTTGACATAAATCTCATCCATTATCTTTGTCCCAATTCTACTACTATTTTGTCCTCATGCAATAATGCTCCTTCATTTTTGACACTGCTTCATCGGGATCGGTGAGTATGTGTAATAGCTGCTACATCGATTGCCTCACCATTCTCATCTCTCCAATATTATAATCTTGTAGTAACACTTCTTCATCACTGACACTGCTCTATCATGATTTGTGAGTGTGTGCAACAACTGCTACATTGCTCTCCTCAACATCATCATATTGCCAATCCTCTAATCTTTTGACCTTTTTTAGGTTGTTTCTGTTTATGTCTTATTCTAAAGGCCTCGAGCTTTGATTATTACATTTGTTAAGGTATTATTTTTCTTATTCTATACAGTTTCTCTCTTTACATAAAATTTAATGTTTTTTGGTCAAACTAGAGAGATCTATTTTGGAATAAATTTTGGAATGAATTTTTGGTTGATATTGTTATAGGCTTAAAATTTGATGGAATTGATGCTATAATTTTAGTCTTGTAAAGGCTTATATCTATTTATGGTCATGTTTTTATTTATTTAGTATAAATGCAATATGAGGATTGGGTTGCAGTTTATACATTATTTGATACTATTTGGGGCTTATCGGAAGATTTTAGTGGTCTGTATATAATCCTTGGTTGGTTTAAGTTTTTTTTTTATATTTCAATCAATAGCCTTAGGCCCTTGTTGATTGATTTGACCATTATTGCTAACTTATAGGGGCTGATTTCTGTATATCATATTGCTTTGTTGTTATTTATAAGTGGCAGTATCCTTTATTATTATTATTATTATTATTATTATTATTATTATTATTATTATTATTATTATTATTATTATTATTATTATTATTATTATTATTATTATTATTATTATTATTATTATTATTATATCAGACTTAGAAATTTTAAGTACCACTAAATAATATTTTATCTATAATCGATGAATTTCATTAGGTTGATTACCACCACAACTTGCTATGCTTCAATTATTTTTATGATTTTTTTGATAAGTATTAACTATATTTTATTTTTTTGTTCATAAAATATGAATGCAACAACCAATATGGTTGAGTTTATGAATGATATCAAAGTAGTTGAAAGCGAGACTCTAGTATTTCACAAGAAATATCTTCTCTTTTCCCTCGTCCTCCACTACCCCCATTATCCCTTTCTTTAAGCAAGGATCTTTAAGATTCTAACAAAAGTAACATTGGGAGTGGGACATCTACAAAATGATTTTGGTTATGGTTTTGGGAATGTTTTGGAAAATTACCATGTGATAATAAGAAATATACAAATATGATGTGTTTTTATTGTAAGAATCAATATGTTACTTCCCTTCTAAAGGCACTAAAAACTTGAGCAATCATTTAAAAAATTATAAGAAATACCCTAACAAATATAGAAAAAAATCAAATGCGTTTAACCTTGAAAGCTTTTGATCGAGATGGGGGATTTTCATTATTAATGATAACAAGTGTTTCTACTTGGAAGTTTAAACAATAAGATCATAGGAAGGCATTAGTTGAAATGATAGTCTTAGAGGAATTTCATTTTTGATTTGTGGAAAGGAATGGATATAGAAGGTATACATAAAAGACACAACCTAGAGTAATAGTTCCCTCTCAAACTACTATTTCTATAGATGAGATAGAGCCATTCATGGGAGCGAAAACAATGTTGAAGATGGTTTTTTAAGATTTTCTCAAGTTGATCTTGTACCACCATATACACATGAAATTTTTGTCAAAAATTGACCTACATGGTCCTCATAGCTCATTTCATTGATAATAATTGGATGTTACATAAAAAAATTATTAATTTTTATCATATTTTTGGTCATTCTAGTGAGATTATTGGTATTTCAATTGAAAGGTGTTTGATTTATTTAAATATTGATAAGGTGCTTACTTTAACAATTGATAATGTAAGTTTAAATGATAAGTGCATTTATTATTTGTGAGAGAGACTCATTAGTAGGGGTGACTAAATTTTGAATAGTCCTTGCTTACATATCAGATGTGTTGTTCATATACTAAGTCTTTTTTAGAAAGAGGGGTTGAAAGAGTCTATCATTCACATTCTTAGAGTTGTATATATGGTAAGATATAAGAGATTGTCTCATATTAGGTAAATTCAAGATTTTTGTTGAGAAAGAAAATTTGGAGTTTAAGATACTTTTGTGTTTGGATATTTAAACTAGGTGTAACTTCACTTATATTATGTTGGATACTAAATTATATTCATAAAAAAACATATGATTTGTTGAAAAGAGATAAGAAGTATCATGTTGAAATGAACAAGATAGAAGGTGTGCCCGCATATGATGATTTTGAGCATGTGCATATGTTACTTTTTTCAAAAAATATTTTTTATGAGAAGAATTTGAGAATAAATGTTTCTTTGTATGCCGAAGTGTAACATGTACTTGCATGATATTTTTTGTGTTTTGAACATGATTTATGTTGCTAGAGACATGGATGATTTTTCTATAAGTTCAATGGCTATCGGTGTGAAATAAAAATATGATAAATATCAGGGAAACACTCAAAATACCAATGTGTTACTATTTATAGGCATTATTGTTAATCCTATAATGAAAATGAGATTTGTGTGTTGGGAAATAGATAAATATTTTGGTTATGATTTTACACTTTCCATGCATGCTAAGGTTAATGAGACTTTAAGAGAATTACAAACCTTCTATGCCTCTAAGCATACATCTTCTTCGACCCCTAAGCACCCTTATTCTTTTATAGATGTGAGTGAGGCCACTTGTGAACATGTTGATCCAATTAGAAAATTATTTAAAGGAATAGTGGAATCATAAGCTACTTTTTCTATTATTAAGAATGATTTAGACAAGTACCTTGTGGATACCTTACTTGTGGTTGGGGAAACTTTTGATTTCCTTAGTTAATAGAGAGATAATATTATAAATTAAAAATGTGTAACTTTGATGAATAAAGATATTTTAGCTCAGCCTATGTCTCCAATTGCATCAATGTCTACACTTAGCATTGGAGGCCAGGTTCTTAATTCATTTTGTAGTTCTGACACCGAGAATGGTAGAAGCATAAGTTTGGACACAAGATTGGATACGGTCATCTTAATATCATCTTTAGCTCATCTTCAAGTAGAAGAGTTATTTGAGGAGATTGAATACATTTAATTTGGTATTCTATTATTTTACTTTATTTTTACATTTAAAATGTCTTTATGCTTTGTTTATCTAACTTTTATCCTTTTTTTATACAGATATTATAGGCTCCTATTGTGCAGATTGATGGTTTGGACATTGGAAATTTTGAACACTTGATAATTTATCGTTCTTGGATGGAAAATTTTGTAATAGCTAAATTTATTTTAGTTTTATTTTATGTATGGACTTTAGACTTTTGTTATATATATTTTTATGGATTTACATATTAATTTACTATAATTAGTGTGTTTATAATTTATGTTTATTTACTACAGCTAGATTATTTTGTGAAGAATAATTGAAATTGGATATCATATACCAATTATTGAATACTGAAAACCAAATTGTGGATATCATATTTTTGGATCTATGACTTTTATTCTTTTATTTTTTTTAAGATAGGTGTATTTCTGGATATTTGGATGCTTTAGATATATTCAACATTTTCATCTAGCTTTTCAGATATCTGATTTTTTGGATATCTAGAATTAGCAAAAATAGATATGGATATTGGATATCTAATATCTTGCTTGAATGGAAATCCCCAAAAAAAAAATATCTGATCGGATACACATATTTATTTTTGCACAAACCTACTCTTAACAAAGAAAATGATGATTTAGAAGTTCATCATGTGTCAAAGGATCCCTAAAAAATTCAGAAAAATCCCAAAATCAAAGGCTAGAAGTTGAAAGGAAAATCCAAAATCAAGGACATAGGATATACCTTTCAACAACAAAGTAGTGCACCTCTTACCAAAGAAGAGTTCTTGAAAATAAACTAAAAGTTAAACTTAGGTAAAAAAGGTCATAAAGTTCAACATAGCTCATTATTCATCTATTTAATCGATAAATGACCAAAATACACGTTAAATACTTTAAATGTAACCCTCCTAAAATTCACTACTGAATAATTTAATTTTATTTAAAGAAAATAGCAGAAGCAAAAAGCAAAAACCATGAATTTTGGGGATATTACGGCCACACTTAGTACTAAATCGGTTTCCTTCTACTGTTCCAGTACTAAGTGTTAAGTCTAAAAGATCAAAATATAATTTGCTCAAAATCAGACTTTATTTAAATTAGAGTAGCACAATAAACACTTTACAAGAGCAAAATCCATTAATACGGTTACAAGAATTAAGATCATTTAATAAGGAATTAAAAAGGTGGAAGAGAACCCTAAAAGTTTCGTGATAATCCTTACGCTTATATCTGATAGTTGTTTAAATAGTACCTGCAATAGTCCTACAAGGGAAACTACCCATTAAATAGGTAGTGGCCCATAAATGGAGCCTTCAATACTATGGTACAGAGTAACCCTATAAATCAAACTAAAAGGTAGGCTTTTATGCAACACATAATACGTAAATGATATAAAATGATAACATACGTGGGATTAAGGAAATGACGATGGACATTAGGACTAATACACAAGGTAACACCACATACTATAAAAGATGCATAACACATAATCCGCATACTTAGAAATTCCATCACATACCCAAGCAAGGATAGGAATTGAAGCCAAACTCATGTCATATCAATAAGTCATAATGTAAAATCAATACTTTTGGTCTTAAGCATTAATTAATAATTATTTAATTATCGTCTTTCGAATTATATCCATATGAGTGTAGGAACCCTACTATTATAGCCAGTGGATTGGAAACATACAGGACAACACACACCTGACCACTATTATTTACCGGTGGATTGGTCTCCAAGGCTCCCTACACCTGACTACTATTATTTATCAGTGGACTGTTTTGGCCCGACTCACATGGTATTCCACTATAAGTGATTAGTGTCTTCCCGTAATTTATTACCACTCAAGTTTTGGTTTATTGAGCTTGAGATCCCCCACTATTATAGTCAGTGGATTGGAAACATACAGGGCAACACATACCTAACCTTTATTATTCGCTGATGGATCGGTCTCTTGGGCATCTTGCACTTGGCCACTATTATACCCGTGGATCAGTTTGGGCTTGGCTCAATAATCTTTCACTTTATGTAATTTTTACTTTATTCATGACTTATTCAGCAACTCCATTTATTTAATTCAATGTAAGGAAAAGGCCACAAATTTAGAGATACAAAGATATACTGGCCATAGAATCAAGCATTCCATATCAAGGATCATGGCATACACCAAACCCTAACACATACTTCAACATATCCAATACACATGTCTATGCATACTTACAAACCAGGAACCTCTTGTATAATTATGAGATATATGCTATATCACAACCATAATTATCCATCCCACCCTAGGTTATGCCCTACTCTTATGAGACTTAGTGACTTATTGATTACCTTTATCTTATTATTCAATGCTACTTGTATCTTATTATGAAACTCATTCAATCCATTGACATGTTAAACACAAGTTACTGATTTACCCCCATCATCCTTATAAAATTACTAAAATACCCTTTATTTATAAAATTACCAAGTTATCCCTTTTATTTGCCAAATTACCATATTACCCTTCATGTTTGCATAATCAGTTACACCTTATATTTGTTAAACTACCAAATTATCCTCCATACTTATTAAATCATCAAATTTACCCCTAATATTTGTTAAATTACCAATTTATCCTTCTACTTGCTTAAATTACCGTATTGCCGTTTATGCTTATTTAAATTACCAAATTATCCCTTAGGCTTATTAAGTTACCGAATCACCCTTCATACTTGTTACACTTACCAGATTACCCATTTGGTTAGTTAAATTACCAATTACCCCTAATACTTATTAAATTTATCAAGTTGCCTTTTCAGTTGATCGCATTACCAAATTGCCCTTTTAGTTGGTTAAGTTACTAAATTTCCCTTCTTATTTATTAATTTACCAAGTTTCCCTTTTACTTTACAAAATTACTATAGTACCCTTTCCTTTATACCAAATTACCAAAATACCTTTCTCCTTTATTAATTACCAAGTTATCCCTTTACTTTACAAAAATACCACAATACCCTTTCCTTTATACCAAATTACCAAAATACCCTTCTCCTTTATTAATTACCAAGTTACCCTTTTACTTTACAAAATTACCATAATACCTTTTCCTTTATTTCAAATTACCAAAATACCCTTCTCCTTTATTAAATTACCATGTTAACCCCATTTCCATGAAAACTTACTAAAATGTCCTCACTACATAAAATAATGGTATACATGCTCCATACACATCATCCAACTCCATCAACTATTATTATTAACATTAACATGTATTAGCACCTACCACACATACTTATTTAGGCCATGCTTTCGCACACAAAAATTTACTAAAATGCCCCTAGGGCTTACATTAATATTATCTATGCAACAAATGACCACATTAGCATATCATACCATATATGTATTTAACATTGTCATTAATAATAAGGCTCCTTCCTTTAAGCATTATTTCCACACATGGCACATAAATTATCATGCTTTTCTTTTCACCAACCAACATATGCCACTAAACACCTTACATTTAACAACATATATCATGCATATAAACATATTAAAACTCTAATGTGCTAGCATACGTATATCCACATGTTTTAGTAGGGTATAACGGTTACCTTATTTTCTGTAACAATCAAACCTTACTAGTACCCTAGTTAAAGGGTACCTAAAAATAATATCAATAGTTATCATATTAGAGGGTATAAAAACAAAGGGGATAATTTTATCAAAAACTTAATTAAATATATACCAACATTAACCATTGTTATTCCTCAAAATTAATCCAAAAAAGTATCAAATGAAAGTAGAATTCATGCTGCATGAGAAGTGTGAGCTATATGCAGAAATGAAGGGGAGAGGGGATGGAAGAGGGAGAAGTGGAAGGAAAGGAGGTGTTTGGTTTGGGTTAGGGTTTTGCTGGTGAGGTGGAGAGCAGGTGGAGGGGATTTAGGGTAGTCAATAAGTGTAGAGAGTCAGTAGGGTATAGGTGGTGGTTAGGGGTCGGTGATTAGCGGCTCAGAGCGATGGAGGCGGTAGCTGCAAGATTGCAAAATTTGATGCAAGGGTGGTGGAGGAGAAGGAGGAAGGAAAAAGAAGGAGAAAAAGGAGGGGCTACTAGGGAATTTTTGACCAAAGGGAGGAGGTGGGGTGGTAGAGGAGGTGTTGGGGATTAGATTGGTGGTTGTGGAGGCGGAAAAAGAGGCAGAACAACAATAGACGATGGTGGTGTAGGGTGGAGGTCGAGAAGGAGAGGAAAGAAAAGGAAGGAAAGGAAGGGGGTTGCAGGGGCGAGTGAGGTTGGTGCAAGGGGGTTGCTGGGGGTGTTAAAGAGGTGGTGCAGGTGGTTGTTTGGGAGGTGGCATCAACGGTTGGCGATGGCAAAGTGAAAATAGGGGAGGAGGAGAAGGGGGGAAAGAAGAATTCATAAGAAGGTGAGGGAGCTTGAGGTGGGAGAAGAATGAGCAAGATAGAAGAAGAAAAATAATAGGGAGAAGAGAGGATGTAGGTGTGGTTGGTTGGGAGGCTGGTTGCAGGTGGTAAGGTGGTGAATTGCAGGGAGAGGAGAGGGAAGAAAAGGGAAGGAAAGGGGCATGCGAGGAATAGGGTGCAGGGGCTTGTATGGCCTGAAATTGGAAGGAAAGGGATGGGGGAGAGAGTAGGGTGGTAGGCTATAATGCTAGGTTGCAAGGGAGTTGGCGGTAGGCAAGGTGCAAGAATGGCATGCGGTTGCTTGGTCGAAGGTTGAAGTAGAAGAGAAGAAGAAGAAGAAGAAGAAGAAGAAGAAGAAGAAGAAGAAGAAGAAGAAGAAGAAGAAGAAGGGAAAGAAGGAAAGGCAAGCCAGCCGGGCAAGGAGAAAGGAAGGGGAGTGGGCTAGTCCGCGTGCGCGAGGGAGTGGGAAATAAAGGAGGGGCATTAGGGTGGCCCAAGAGGGGGGAGAAAGGAAAGAAAAAGGAAGAGGGGGAGACGAGCTGGATGCGTGAGGGAGGAGGAGATAGGGAATAGGTTGGTGGCCCAACACAAGAGAGGAAGGAGAATCGTTGGCCTGACAGCTCAAAGAGGAAAAGAAGAAAAGGAAAAAGAAGGAAAAGAAAAAGGAAGAAAAAGGAAAAAGGAAAAAGGAAAAATGAAAAGGAAAAAGGGTAAAAAATAAAATAAAACAATTTTTTGGAATAATGGCATTTAATATTTTGATAAATAAATTAGTTTGATAATTTAATTTATTAGAATTTAATATTTTAGTTTAAAAAGGATAATTTTATTGAAAATTTTGGTTTTAATTTAAATAAAATAAGTATGGGAAAATAATAAAATATTTATTTTGATTATTTAAATATTCATATCCATTTTTATATACTAAAAAAAATCCACAAAATGATTAAATTAAATAAATTTAAAATTAGTTTATTCTAAATGAGGATTATTTATTAAATTATAAGTTTTAAAATTTTGGAGCATTTTATTAAACCCTTTTCAAAGGATCAAAAACCTCAAAACCAGGGTAAAAGTGCTAAAAATCACCTTTTATTTCTAGAACTTAAATCAACAAAACACAAAGATATAAATAACTTAACCACTTCAAAACAAGGTCCAATGAAAAATTTATAACATTCAATATTCATGAAAACACTATTCATTAACCGATGGAAAATGCCATTTTATATACTGAACATAAATCTAAAAATAAAAGATTTTATTACTAAGAAATACTACTCACTAGGATTTATTATTTACAAAAGGTCATAAAGTCAAAGGGAAAAGGTTGTGGTCAAACTTTGACTTTAATGCAAGCTTAAAAAATGTTTTAGGGTATTTATATCCTTTTTATATTTTATTATCCCCAAAAGTCATTAACATCAAATTAAACCTTACTTAGAGTAATTAGAGAGTCATTTTAATACCCTATAATTTTAAGATTAATTAAATGATAAAATCTTGTTTTTAGTGGATTTTTAAGGATTTTTGATCTTGATTTAGAAATATATAATGGGTTTGATTTGAAAAAAGGAATTGGGAAAGATTGGAAAATTTGAGAAAAATATGTTTTCTTGTCTTATAAGTCGACTGGTTCTATGAATCGATTGATTGATCTATTATTTTTAGCTTGAGTTTTAGTTCAAGGAACTAATCCATTGGTTTAAAAAACCAATCGATTGGTTTGTAGAATAATTGTAATATCCCATAATTTTAAACCTTTTAATTTACTCTTTTGGTGATATATGTTTACATTTTTATGAGGATGTAATACGTCATATATGGAATTGAAATTGTATTATATTTATACCATTCTATTCATTTTATTGTAAAAGAAAAACTCTCTTTTCAATTATAGCATTCTTAAGAAAAAATTTTATTTTTATAATGCTTTTGGTAATTTGGAAGCTACTATTTTTAGAAAATAGTTCTTTTCATATGATATTGTGTTAAAAATATTTTAAATATTTCTATATTAGTGCTTGGACTTTTTCTACAATTCAAATGGATATTTTAAACCCTTATTTTCATAGAATAGTAAAAGAGCAAAATGATAATTTTGTAAATAAAAAAGTTTGGAAAAAAGATAGTAAGTAATTTAAATAATTAGATGCCTACCTTATGTTTGGCGTGTTGTGTGATATATTATTTTTATTTCAAATAAAATTTGTTAATTAATTAGTTAGTGAGATTAATTCATATATTTGGGTGTTAATTTATATATTCTTATGATTAAATCTTACATTATTTTCATAATTAGTTAAAATATTTTGGATAAAGATACATTTTTGCAACATATTATAATGTTTTATCTTTTCTTTATTCCTTAGTATTTGCAATTATTATCTACTAATTATCTTCAATGATATTTTATAATAAATCTTTCTTTATCTCATTTTTTTTGAATTTCATAGATAAAGAGACCAACATTTAGTAATTTAGCCATAACGTTTTCCTTTAATAAAGAATTTTTTTTTGCATTAGAAATTTGACTTCAATGTCTACAACTTTTGTCTCTTAATTTTTTTTAATATCTAAATGGAACTTAGTGAAAATATCAATAAATGTCGATGATACTTGTGCGAATTTTTTATATCTTTCTCTTCTAAAAGCACATATAAGGCCATACAAAACTCTAAAAGCCGAACCTATGTTTTTCTTTTTCCTCTAGTGGTGTGGCTTATGTTCTATATATCCCACTATTTTTATTTACATATTCAACCAATTCATCAAGAACTTCAGTTGACTCATTAATATATGAATCCATCTTCAAGACAATCAATTTAGTATCCTATATTTATTCTTCTTCTCTTGTTAAGTTAAAGAAATAGTTATTCTTCTAAGATCATCCAAACCTTGAGCTATTTTGTTGCTATAGGATCATTCTTTAAACTTTAAGACCTTATATTCTATATATAAGAATTTTACATTTAGTAAAATTAATTTTTAAACTTATATACATATTATATATGTGTGGAATATGATTTTTATAAAGTATGGATTTTTATTTATTATATAATTTTATACCTTCTTATGAATGTATTTTATGCATGATGATATGTAGCATTATTAGCCTAAGAAAATATGATTTCATGTTAAATTCATGGTTGTTTCGATTTCCTTGATACTTTGCATTATTTTATTAAAATCATAGCAAAATTTATTGTTAGAGTTTAGACATCATATTACATAAAAAATCAATGCCGCAAACGTCTAGTTTTCATAAAAAAACTATTAAGTTTTCATTTTGAGTTATGTATTGAAAACATATGGGGCTATAACAAGGATTTATCAAAATTGAAAAATTAGTATAATTTATAAAGTTGAATTTTTGGTGTGTTATGTTGGTTCTAACCAATTCTTGAGTTTTGGTAGTTATGCTAACATTAAATATTAATGTTTTACCTAGGTTGATTGAGCTTGATCCTTTAATATGGGTTAAAGATTTGAGTTGGATTTAGAATTTCAGTTATTCTAGTTGGACCTTTCTATTCTTGGAAAGTTACTTTTTTTAGAGTTTCCTATTTGTAAAGTTTCCATTTTTAGAAAATGAATAGTAAAAGATAGAGATTTAATGAAGAATAATTGCTTCTGTGTACTATATGATCACCTTAATAACACATTAATACTTTAAGTGGAATGAGTGGGCTTTGGGTCCTTTAGGGTTGGCCTTCTAAAGTTGGGGATCAATAGTAATGTTTCCTTTCCTAGTGTGGATATTGTTTATTTTATTTGTGAGCCATGTCTAGTTAAGGCTTATTTTCTACTCTATAGGCTTTTTCTGGCCCTATTAAGGGGTGTGCACACTTAAAGACTCCATAACCAAGGTTGGATTGTTCCCTTTGGTGCTAAGAGAAGCAGGACTGTCTAGGAGATAGATCTTATGTGATTGACTTTGGTAGTTTTTGGATGTATTTGGACTTATTTGCCAAATGAACCCCTAATTGGTTTACCCACTTCAATAATTGAATGTCATGATCACCTAAAGTGATAATCAATAATTGGATATTTTTTTTCCATACACTCTTCTATTTTATATTCCATCATACTTTAGGTGATACTTAGCTGTTTTCCTAGCTAACTTGTTACATATTTTAAATGAGGCTATGATGATCCATGATGTACATGGTGATTAGATAATCTAGTGCATATCGAGTATGAATATGTTTAAGGTGTGGATGGCATGCATGGTAGGGAAGAATAAGAGAGGTGGTGACTTTCATAGATTCTAGTTGTTTTAATAGTTTTATTTTTATTTTACATTCAATTGGTTTTATTTCACTATTATACATTGTTATTTTTTTGAGTTAATAATAAAGTTTGATGTACTTACACTAGTAGCGGTAGTAATACCCTCATTATATTTAGCTTTTGCAATTTTTTCTCTTATTTTTCTAGTTAATTAGTTTTGAAAAATGGGTGTTACAATAATTGAATGGCCGAGCAAAACGCTCGACTAGTTTGTCGATATAAATGAATTTTTTGATCATGGATTTTTCTAGAAAAATACTTCTAATGATTTAGGACCTTAGTAATTTAATTCTGATTTGTTTTTGAGTAATCTTTAACTCTTTTAATCATTTACCAAGCTTTAATCTTATCATGAGTGGATTCAAAGGTCTTATTTTGGCTGAAAAGGGAGAGGACGACCTCACTCTTTACCTTCTTCTTCCTCTCTCCTTCGTACAACTCTAGAATGGGTGATCCATTCCAATTTTCAATGCATGCTAGAGAGATTGATTTCCCATGCCGATCTGTCCATTTTTTTTCTTATATTATACTTTTCTATGAAATATCTTCATCTACATTTTCCATAGATCACCATTGAAGCTTTGAGAAGAAATTGAGATATGTTCACGATAAATCGATCCTGTATTGTCAATTTTAAATAGTAAAATTAGGGTTTTGATTTATTGCACCTCTCTTATACATCCCTTAACCAATTCTTTTGGTACAAATAGCCATAATCCTATTTTTCCTTACCTCTTTTCCACCACCGAGAATAATATGAGTTTCCACACTTGTATTACCCTTTTCTTCTTCAATTCTCTCTTTCTCTTAAGTTGATTTACTCCTTTGACACTTTCTCTATCTCTCTCTTATTTTATACTTATTTAAGAGAAAAGTTAGATTTGGGAAAAGTGAGTTTGGTTTCTAGTTCATTTCTATAGATTTTTCATGGAGGTAGTAACTCTGAATTTTCTTCCCCTAATTTAAATCTCATTATTTATGAGATTATAAGAAGTTTTTTTTTGATTTTAATCTCTTGTTTTTAAGGTTTTTAAGAGTTGAAATATTTCATGTAAAGGTTTTGCTTTCATGATGTGAAATTTTTGTAAGCATTAAACTAAGGTACCATTCCCTTTAAAATGTACTATGAATAAGCACATGAACTAGTATAGCTGGTGGACTTATAATTTTTACATGATTATTTGATATTTTTGATATTTATGTGACTCATGCTATGAGATTTGAGTAGTTTATGAAAAACACACAATTTCATGAGACATATGGTTGATTCTCTATAAACTCAGCATAATTTAGTCCAATACTCCATCCTAAAATTCTTTAAATTGTATTTAAAATTATGTTGATATAAAATAAATGAGTTTTGATTTTGGAAAATGCTTGAAATTATATAAAGCTATGAATTTTAGGTGCACTGATCAACTAGTTATCCTAACCAATCGACTGTCATTTTTATTCTTTGATAAATCAGTTAACTAGTATGCTAAAACCAATCAACTAGTTGTCTTGTGATTTTGGATTATTTCTAATTTTGATTCAAATAATTTCCCAATATTTATGAAATCATCTAATTAGAATGTATTTGTACTAATAAATATATTTTGGTGCTTTTATATTATTTTTACATTATTTATATTATTCCATAGTTTTTTTAGCTAAAATTTCCATAAAAGCACTTTTGTGGAATTTCTCACATTCTCTTTTCTCCCTCACTTTCCTCTCTCTTTTGGTAGCTTTGAAACCCATTCCCTAATTTACAAAACCATCACCATGCCTTTATCTAATCACTCTCCACCACCCTTACCCTTAACATGGGTTCCTTTACACCTTGGTTTCCCATACTCAACCTAATTCAGAGGTCACTCTTTCCCACTTGATAATTTTAACCATCACTCTCTCCTATACACTCCATTCCTAATTCAATTCATTCTTACCTTCTGCATTTGCTCATTATTTCCCTCTTTCCCTTGTGAAAATTTCTAAGTGTTGGGTATTCTCCACTTTTTTCCCTTTTTGTTATGTAATGAGAAAACAGAGGCTTGCCTATGGTTCCTTTTCCATTAGTCAGGTTATTACATATTCTTTCTTCTCTTAATCGTAGGTTTAATTCTTCCTTTTTTTCTTTAAGAAATGAAGGATTAAAATTTTAAGAAAGGTTGAAAATTTTAGCTTCTTTCTCCTTAGAATTCTGTCTGAGAAATGGTTGAATTGTGACATTTATCTTCTTCTTCTTTATCTGATTTCATTTTATTACTTTTAGATAAAATAATTTTAATTATTTTGATTCTTAATTCTCTTTAAATTGAGGTTTTGTTAGATAACCTTCAAGTTAAGAGTATTTTATGCTAGAAGAATTGCTTGGAGGTAAGGCATTCTTATATTTAATATAAATATGGGTTTTGTTGTTGTTTTGGTTCCATGTACTTGGTATATTTTCATGATTTTTGTAAGCAACTTATATTCTTGGAAATAATTATATGGTAAAGTTTATTCTTGAGGTTTTAAGCATGTTTCGAATTCCCTATTATTATGAAGAATTTTAGGTAATTTTGAGCATGATTTTTTTAGGTGCCAATATTACCATATACCAATATGATTCTATGTGTGTAACATGTCTTTTTATGTGTTTTATGACATATATACATGTTAAGATTAATATGGTAAAATTTGGGTAAAGTGTTGATATATGGATTGTAGGTCTATGTGATGTCTTTCCTAAACCATTTGATCAGTTTGATGGACCGATATATTGGTTGCGAGTAGTCGAATGGTTCAATAAACCAGTCGGTTGATTCCTTTGAGTAGTTGATTAGTTTACTAAACTTATCGACTGGTTTTCTTGTGACTAAAGTGGTATGTTCTTTGCTTAGACCTATTGATTGGTTTTGTCAAATAAGTTGATTGGCTTGCTAAAAATAGTTGATCACTTAGAGGCCAACCCGTTGACTGGTTTGCTGGTTATGTTTTTTGTTCAGGTCTGGTATGACTAGACCATTTCAATGTCCCAGGGACCAATCAACCAGTCGAATTACCTTTATCAGATTTCCTTACTAATTAATATCTTTTTGTTGGGTCTTCTATATTAATGTTTTATACAATTATAATGTTTTAATACTAGTTCCAACCATGTATAACATGAATTTATTATGGATAAAAATGATGATATTTTAGGCCTTGAATTGGTTAAGTTTGGTGTCATCTCTAAACACCCAATTGGTGGCTTTACATTTTTTTGATGTGTTTGGTGTTATCACTTGGAAACACCTAATTAGGATATTCTTGTAACTAATTTGTGATTTCTCATATCACTTGGTAATTAATAATTAATGGATTAAGATTTTATTCATTCTTTTTTCTTTGACTCTAGGGGTAGCTAGACAAGAATTAGAGGGCGGGTTGCCCTATGTTTTATAATTTTCTTAGTGCCTATTTTTTCTCTCTATTGGGTTGTGGATAGGGCGTATGTGTATATCTTTGAGGTATAAAATTATACTATAGTAAGAGGACATGACATTGATGTCTAGCACGGGTGGGTGAGGTATCCCAGTATAGGCCCTCTGGTACTTCGTATTGTCCGATGCTCAGCTAGTGTGGTGTCCTAACGTTTTAGCCCTCACAGCGGAGACACTCACTATGTGGTGGGTGAGTTATCCCAAGACAAGCCCCATTGATGTACTTTAACTCTGTGTGGTAAGTGTGGTATCCCATTATGTGTGTATGTTGCCATGAATTTTATTCATAGTGGAGAATAAGGTGTAGTCAAATAGATTATCTTAACAACTAAAATTTTCGTGGCCATTGATGGAAGATTATTATAATATGGTTTACACTATGGTACCCTATTGCATGATTTATATTATTATTCTTCCTTGATTTCCATGTAATCATACCTTGTTATTGCTTTTATGAGCCTAAGTATTATATCATGTTAGTATGCTTATCGCCATGATACTATGTGACCTCAATGTGTAGCATGAGCCCTTACCATGTTGTAGGTAGTCTGTTTTATCAATACTTCACTATACTGATACTATATTTGTGTGGTAACTATGATTATCTTGCTTCTAGTCTAGTGAGTAGAGGATGATTTGTAGTGTTACAATTTTTAGCTAGAGTATGTTGACGATGTATCTGTGGGCCATTATTTTGCCATACTTGGGGTTTGAGAGTTACATCCTATTTATTTGAGAGTTAGTCTAACTAGTTAGATGTACTTTTTTTTCCCATTGTGTGATGTTTTTAGTTCTTTTGGTTATTTAAACTCTTCGCTTTGATCCATGTATTCAATGTTTGTAAAATTTCTCTTTTATCTATAATAATCTTCAATTATTATTATTATTATTATTATTATTATTATTATTATTATTATTATTATTATTATTATTATTATTATTATTATTATTATTATTATTATTATTATTATTAGTATTGTTGTATTATCTAGTAGAGCTCTATTTTCGTTTTTCCATTTTTCCTTGCATTAGGTATGGGCTAGGTGATTATCACATCTTTCTCATGGTTGATGTGGTAGTAACATTATATGCTATTGTTTTTTTAAAGACTTCAGAATTATCTTCGAAACAAAAATTTCTTGTTCAAAAATTAGGGGGGGGTAACATTTAGTATATGAGGACGATTAATCCTAGTTTTATGTAATGATAATGTTAAGATGTTAATATGGTTAGATTTTTTTGGCTTTAATCATTCTTAAAATGCTTGAAATATGTTGTTAGTGACTGAACCAAATGAGTGGTTAAGACAAACCAATTTATTTATTCCTAGAATAGCCGACTAGCTAGCCAAACCCTTCAAATGGTTTGTATATGTTGGATTTGGGTTATTCTCTATTTGAACCCATCGATTGGTTAGCGCTTAATTGACTGACTGGTCTTTAGAATAGTTGACTAGTTCTTCCAACCCATTAATTAGTTCTCTTGTGATAGTTTTGGGTGGTCCCTAGTTAAATCCACCATTTGTGTGTCGAAACCAATGGATTGATCGATGGGTTTCAATAGAGAAATCTAGGGTTTAGCTGAGAAAAATCTATCAACCGGTTCGACCAAAGAGTGTTGGTTTGCTTCTTTGATCTCCATATGATTTGAGATTTTTATTTTGATAGAAAATGATTCTTTAATGATGAGAACACACATCTTGACATAAATTAATTAACCTATTGAATGGATCAAAGGGATTATTATTCGTGGTATTATGAGTATGTACCTTTAGAAGATTTTAATGGAATAATTAAAACAATCATGCTAAGATGCTACTATTGAATGATATTTTTAGATTCTTAGACTAAATATCTTAGTCTAATTGATGGGTTAAACATGGATAAGTGCTAATGGAAATCCCATCATATGTTTGGATGGTAATGATGGTTAAGTTAGAATAGTTATGTGGATGTGTTTTTTTATTTGTTATAATGACCTTATGTGATAACGTAACCTTGGAGAATAACACACTTGTTAATTAAAGTGAAAGATGATCAATAAGTACATGAGTTTAGATTATCCAATCCTTGATTAGCTTCTGGGGTTAATCTACTTTTTGGCATTTCTTAGTTCCTTCATAAAGGATCCCAGTAGATATTAGTACCTTACTTTAGACACTGATGGTGTATTAGGGGTTTCAATACCAAAGGGTTAGGTCACCTATGTTGTTTATTGGCTTTGGAAAAGACTTTATGTACATCGGTGGTTACTTGGCTTTGATTAGATTTTATGTCCATGAGTGGTTACTTTACTTTGGCTTGCCTTTATGTCCATTGGTGGTTACTTAGCTTTAATTGGAATTTTTATCCTCTAATTTGGATAGACTTCCATGGTATTGTGAGATCATAGGGTCTTAATCCAAACCATTGATCAAAAAGGAATAATAGCTTATAAATAATTAACCTAATGGATTATGTGACTTGGAAAATTGATCTAATAGGTGGTTTTTGTAAGTGGATAGTGGAAAATCTTAATGAGGTGCATGGATAACTTTCTTACTTGATTATATGTTGTTATCCAAGATATCTATATTGTGATGATAATTTTGTTAAATTATGAATTATCTAAGTTTTTATGGCATGGAATCCTAATACATTCTATGATCATGATAATGTATGTTTGTCTAATTGTGTGATCTATGCACAACACGTGTTCAACATGATATCTATACTGTGTCATGGCCTTACACATTTATGACTCCCATGACAGAGGTAACTTGAATTACTTATTATGTAGCATACTAATGTGTCTGTTTGTGTGGTCACCTACTTTATCGCACGAGCAGAAGACCATGGTTTAGGTTTTAAGGATCATTGATATTTAACCTACCTTGTGTTGGATAGGGCCATGGGGGCATAGATAATCTAAGGGTCTTGCGTAGGTCCTTTATGGACCAAGGTTTTAGGCTGAGCCCTACTATTATTTTATCCTTAATATATTTTAGTACTTCTAGTGCTATTTTCTCCGCACTTCAAATATTTTAGGGGACCCGTTGTTGTCTTATTTGTAAACATTAGTGTGGTATCCTTATAACATATATTTTTGCACACTATTTCTTTGTGTTTGGTTTGATTGGTTTTCTTAACCTTTTACTTAATATGGGATGAGCGGTAGATGTTTATCCTATGTTAGGCAACACCTCACTTTTCCTAGGCATGTTTGGTTTTTTCTGCTTCTTTAATGTTTCAAAGCAAAAAATTTTGGTAGTAAAAAATGAGAGTGATATAGGTTGGTAAAAGAGATTTATTTTATAAAAAACTTTATTTTAAATATTTTTGGTTGATAGAACATGCTGGTATTATAATTTTAGTTTTGCAACTATGGTACGTTTCAATGTTTTGAGCTGATACCATAGGTTATTTTAACCATTTCCCAACTATTTTGAGTATTTAACTAAAATTTAAAATGTTTTCAAACTCAGAATATCCATGCATGAGAGTGGGTTGGGAATATGCTATAAGAAGTTTTGTGTTCACCTTGTTATGTGGGCCTTAGTGCTTAGTAAATTAATTATTTCTAATTAATGCTAAACGTTAAGAGTTAATTGCTGATAATAGCCATTTCGTGCGCATTTAGGCATTTATAGAGATGATTGATGCTTTTGTGAAGGGTCAGATTCAAGCTCCGCAATCTCAAGTACCCTCACTAACTCCAAAGGATTGGCTTAAGGGGGTTGGGCATAATCACCCACCTATCTTTAAAGTTGAGAAGGACCTTGAGATCATGGAGAAATAGGTTAAAGATATGTAGAGGACCTTTACCACTTATGGTTGCCCTGTAGATAGGATGGTGGGTATGGCGGTATATTTCGTTAGCGGATAAGTGGATATGTGCTGGAGGAGTATTCGTTGGAGAGGCAGAGAGCTTATGGCTATATGATTATTCCTTGTGGTGCTATGAGCTAGATTCTACCCCATTCATATCCCTTTGAGGAAGTACAATGTGTTCATGGTACTTTGGTAGGGAATTATTTTAGTAGAGGATTATTATACGAGATCCATGGAATTAGTCAATTTTACTCGTAAGGTGGAGGCCAACGAGGTGATGCATGCACATTATTTCAAGATTGGCCTTGGGATCAAGTATCAAGAGTTGTTGGTTGTAGTTTCCCGCCACATATGGTTGGGATGTATGAGTAAGCCTTAGAGGCTTCTCGAGTTATGTAGGCTAGGAATACCTAGTTGGGGGCAAGAGGAAGTTTAATAGTCACTAACATCTTGATTCTAGGAAGAAGGCTCTTTTTGGAGGGTAATACATTGCCTAAGTATAGTAGGAGTGTGGAGTCAGCACCTCGATCAGAAGTTTAGTTTGGAGGAAATTTTGATGAGAGGTATTACCACTACGAGTGATGTTGAGAAGACCACCAGGGGTGGACTTTGAGGGTAACAAGGTGCCATGGTTATAGTACGACGAGACACAAAGATTATAAGTTTCATTTTGGTGGTGGCATTTTTTAGAGGAGTTAGTCTCGCTCTTGGAGAACTGGATTAGTTTAGCACCAACATTATAATCATAGAGTTCATCCATCACCATTTTTTATTATCAACCATGCTAGTCAGCCTAGGGTTTAGATACCCTGCACCTTTTAGTTGAGTCAAGGGTAGATAGTGTTATCAAAGTTCATTTAGGCATATGCTTGAATATGATTAGCCAATCTAAGGTCAAGTGTCAGGCTGGTGTGTTAAATTGTATGTTTACTACATCTACCTCTTCAACATGTGTGTTGTTTGATTTTGGTGCATCATAGTATTTTGTGTCATCCTCATTTATAGCTAGAGCTACATTATTTCCTTCCTATACTATTTGTTCTTCTGTTGTTTCTCCTTCAGGGTGTAGGATTACAATCTTTAGACTTTATAAAGGGGGACCTTAATAATTGGTAGATTATAGTTTCCCTTAGATCTCATGGAGCCTAATTTACACACGTTCAATATAATTGTTGGTGTGTAAATGGTGGGGAAGTACCAAGAAATGATAGATTGCTTGCAAGACAGTGTGGTCTTGTGAGCACCAAAGGGTGGTAGAGTCTGTTATTATAAGCGTAAGCTTAACCCCTCTATGAAGGTCATGTTAGCTACTATGTTGAGTACCCTCATTCGAAAAGGGTATTCACTTTTCTTATGTTGTGTTCATGATAACGAGGCTGATGAGATGATGCTATAGTAAGTTCTATTGATTTGAGAGTACCTTGAAATGTTTTTAGTTGAAATTTTAGGCATGCCACTAGTACAAGAAGTTGAGTTCATAATTAATTTCTTGTCAAGGATGAATCTTGTATCCAAATATGTGTACCGTATACCCTGTAGAGATGAAAGAGCTTAAGGCTCAAATAGAGGAATTTTTGGAGAAAGGATACATTTGACCATGTATATTGCCTTGGGGAGCACCAATTTTATTCATTAAGATGAAGGACGGAAGTCCTTGATTGATTATTAACTAATAACTATTGATAACTAAATCTGGTTATGGTAAAGAGCTGTTACCCTTTACCTCAAATTAATGATCTTTTTGACCATCCCATGGTTGCTAAGGTGTTTTCTAAGATTGATATTTGGTTATGCTACCATCAATTGAGAATTGTTGAGTAAGATTTTCCAAATACGATATTTCAAACTAGATATAGGCATTATGAGTTCATAATGATGCCTTTAAGAGTTGTAAATACATAAGCAACATTCATGTCTATCTTGAATAAAAAAATTTGACAATATTTATTTAGTTTGTTGTGGTGGTTATCAATGACATTCTCATCTACTCTAGTAGTTGTATGGACCTTAAACAACATATGAGACAAATAATGGCATTGTTGAGAGAACACCTATTATATACAAGACTTTAGAAGTGTGAGTTTTAGTTAGATCAAGTGGTTTTTCTTAGACATGTGATTTCTAAGGATGACATTTTAGTAGATCATTCAATGATTTAGGCAGTTTCCAATTGCAAAACACCAACCATAGTTAAGGAGGTGCATAATTTTCTTATATTAGTCAGTTATTACCATAAAAGTGTCTAATCTTCTTCACGATAGCTCACCCATCAACCAATTTGCTAAAGAAGTCTATACATTTCTTGTGGGAGGGGATGTATAGTGTGGCCTTTGAGAAATCGAAGAGGAATTCGACTATAGCCTTAGTGATCATGTTTTTGAGTGGATAAGATGGTTTTTTAGGGGTATAATAGTGCTTCTAAGAATGGATTGGGTTACATGCTGATGCAACATGATATAGTAGCGGCTTAGGCTTATTGTCTATTGAATCTGCATGAATAGAACTATTTGATCTATGAACTAGAGCTTGTCACAACAATGTTTTCTATAAAGATTTAGATTCATTATCTCTATGGTGTTCACTGTAAGTTCTACAATGATCACAAGAGCCTCAAGTACATTTTCAAATAATGGGAATAAAATTTGAGACAACGCCGATGGTTAGAGTTGGTAAGGATTATGGTATGATATTTACCTACGATGAGGGTAATACCAATTTAGTATCATATGCTCTTAGATGGAATACATTGCATTCCTTGATGACACTTATGTTGTTTGATCATTTGTGTGAAGACCTTTGAGTGATGGATATTGAGTTCATTACCTTTAGTAGTTTGGAAGCGAGGATGAGTGCACTCACTATCACACATTCTATCTTTGATGAGATTCAAGCTAGTCAGCTTGGTGATGTCATGGTTGAGACTATCAATCATGGTATTGTAGAAGGTAGAATTGAAGGATTTCAAATCCATGAAGATAACAATATTAGATACCATGGTAGGTAGTGTGTACCACAATAATATGTTGAGTTAAATAGGAAAATCCTTAAGGAAGATCATTGTACTCTTTATTTTGTCTATCTTAGAGGGGATAAGGTGTATAAGGAATTGAAGAAGATATGTGGCCCCATGTGAAATAGGAGGTTTCCAAGTTTTTTGGCTAATGTTTAACTTATCAGAAAGTCAAGATCTAGCATAAGAGACAAGTAGGGTTAGTAAAACCACTTGATGTTTTAGGGTGAAAATAAGATAGTAGATTCATGGACTTTCTAGTTGGTCTTCTTAGGAACCATTATGATTTTGATTCTATTTGAGTTATTATGAATTTTTTTTATTAAGTTAGTAGTGCTCATACTAATGAAGATGACATGGAGTGGAGCACTTAGCCAACGCATCTAAGAAACACTTTGTGAGACTACAAGTGGTTTGATAGACATCGTGTCAAATTGAGATTCTTGATTCTTGTCACGCTTTTGGCAAAAGTTACAAGCCTCTTTCGGGACTTAGTGGAGTATGAGTACTACTTTTCACCCAAATATAGATAGTTAGATGAAGAGGACTCTTCAGATCTTAGAGTACATGCTTTGAGAATGCATGTTAGGCGTTAGAGTCAGTTGAGAGGACCACCTAAACTTGATGAAGTTCCCTTGAAACAATAGTTACCATGAGCATATTAGGATGATACCTTTTGAGGCCTTGTATTGGAGGAAATGTTTTAGTACCTTTTTTTAGAGTGACATCAGCAAGACGATTATGTTGGGACCAGATATAACCGAGGAGACAACAAGACAAATCAGACTTATTTAAGACCATACTAGAGCTACCTAGGATTGTGAGAAGAGTTATACAAATTTAAAATGAAGAATTTATGGTTATGTGGTAGGCGATAGAGTATTTTTGAGGGTCTTTCCCACTAAAGGAGTAATGAGTTTCCACAAGAAGCGTAAGATTAGTGTGAGGTACATTGGACTGTATGAGATCATAGAGTGAGTTAGGGAGGTTGCCTATCATTTACTACTAACTATAGAGTTGTCATACGTACACAACATCTTTCATGTTTTTTAGTTGTGATAGTACGTAAGAAATCCATCATATGTCATCTATCTAGAGACATTAGAGCTCAATGAGTCATTAACTTATGAAGAATAACCAGTGACCATTTTGGATATAAAGACTAGAGAGACACGTACAAAGAACGTTCTACTAGTGAAGGTCCTTTGGTTTTGGCATGGTGTAAAAGAGGCCACATGGAAGGCTGAAGAAGAGATTTTCATGATGTATCCCAATTTCTTATCTTTGTATGTTACCTTTTAGTGTAATATTTTTCTTTTAGGCTCTGTTTGGATTGGGGTGAATCGAGATAGGGGTAAACATTAAAAACTAACCTAGGTGAAGGGAATGGAGGTGAATCGGAGTGAATATTTTAAAATGTTGTTTGGATGATATTAACCTAACTTGAGTGAATTGAGTTGAATGTTTTAAAATTTTCATTTAAATTGAGGTGAATGAAGATTAAAATAATAAAACAAATGATATTTATACCCTTGTATTAAATAAATAAGTCATATTGAGGGGTATTTTGGTCCTATCAAGTCAAAAATTTACTTATTCTTTCACCTTCACATTCATTACCCCGAAATCGGAGGTTAATAAAAACGAGGTTAATCGAGGTGAATGGAGGTGAAACAATAACCTCGATTCACCCAGATAAAATTATTAACCTGATATCCAAACTGGGTGAATTAATTCATTCACCTCCATTAACCTTCTTCCACCCCAATCCAAACAGAGGGTTAATGTTGTAGTAACCTCTTTTCACCTTATCATGTTGAATGTGATGTGAGACTTAGTATATTTTAGAAGATGTGATCATATTTTGTTAGTAGACTTAGGAATACAACCTCTTTTAAGCGTAGTACTATAATACCCTATAATATTGAGATTTATGATTTGAGAAACTCTTATCTTTAATGGATTTTTAAGGATTTTTGATCTTGATTTTAAAATATATATTGGGTTTAATTTTACAAAAAGAATTGGAAAAGATTGGAAACTTTTAGAAAAGTATGTTTTCTTATCTTATGATTCAAGTGGCTCTATGAGCTGATTGATTAGTTTGTCATATTTAGTTTGAGTTTTGATTTGATGAAACCAGTCGGTTGGTTTAAAAATTGATCAACTATTTTGTAGAATAGTTAATTGATAAACCAAATTGATCGACTTGTTTGATGAGCTGAGTGACTTTCTTGACCATGTACTTATCTAAAAAAAATTCTTCTAGATTTGTGACCTTGGTAATCAAACTCTAATATGTGTCTAAGTAATCTTTAACCCTTTTGATCATTTAAATAACTATAATTTCGCCTCATGAGGATTCAAAGGTCTGATTTTAGAAAAAAAGGGCGAGTGTGACCTCACTCTTTATCTTCTTCATCCTAATTTTTTTATACAGCTCTAGAACAGGGGATATATTCTAGATTATCACCACACACCTAGGAGATTTGTTTCCTATATCTATCTTCCCATTTCCTCTATTGTATTTAACATTTCTCTAGGAAAATTCAACCTACAATATCCATAAATAACCATTGAAGCTTTGAGAAGAATGTCAGTTATGTTCTTGATGAATCCACCCTCTGTGGTTTATTTTGAGTAGTGAGATTTAGATTTCCTCTTTACAACCATCAAAAAGACTCCGAGTTTCCACACTTGTATTCCCCTTTTCTTATTTAATTCATGCATTCTCTTAATTCAGTTAGCTTTCCTAATCCTTTGTCTATCCCCCTATTCCTTTATCCTTAAGCTAAGAATACCTGGAGATAGGGAAAGTCAGTTTGGTTTTAGCTCATTTACTTGGATTTTTCATGGAAGTTATAACTCTAATTTTTCTTCCCTATTTAATATCTCTTGATTTATGAGATTATAAGAAGGTTTCTATTTTTTAATCTCTTATTTTTAAGGTGTTAATGAGTTGGAATCTTTTAGCTAAAGGTTTTCTTTCTTGGTGTGAAATTTTGCGAAGATTTAAAGCTATTAATTCTTACCTTTAAAATGTAGTATGAATAAGAATGTGAGCTAGTATAGTTGGTGAAATTATGATTTTTACATATTTGTATGATATTCCGTATAATTTTACAATTCATTCTAGGATATTTGAGAAGTTTGAAAAAAAAAACATGATTTCATGAGAAATATGGTTGATTCTCTACAATTACACCATAATTTAGTAAATGAGTACATGCAATCCTAGTTTTTTTGGTAATTAATAATGAATATTATTAAAACCAAAGAGGATAAAGTATAATGAAAGTATCTAAAGCATACAACTTAGGGGAATCTGTCTCAGTTTTGCATATCAATACACCCCTTTCTAGTATTACATAGACGACGTCTAATGTAGAATCTCTTAATAGTTTTATTTAATGGTGATGTTAAGATGTTCATATAGTTGGATTTTGGAGATTTAATGATGTTTAAAATTGTCAAATTTGTTGTATGCGAGGGAATTAATTGCCTGGTTAAGCATAACCAATCGATTGGTTACTAGAATAGTCGATTCGTTAGTCTAACCCTTTGATTTCTTTATATGTGGTGGCTTTTTGTTGCTATCTATTTGAACCATCAAATGGTTGGTGATAAACCTATTGAATGGTTTTTCCAACAGTTGGCTAGTTAGTCCAGCCTATTGATTAATTCTCTAGTGATAATTCCATATAGTCTCTAGTTAAACCCACCAATTGGTTTGTTAGACATAGTAGACTAGATTTAGAACAATTGACAGGTATGGATGAGTAATTTTGATAGGTAACTCTAGAGTTTGGCTGAGCCTAACTGATTGGCTATTTTGCTCAAACCTATGGACTAGTTTAGCTAGCGAGTGTTGTTGTTGTTTTGCTTCTTTTAACCTTCATATGATATGCGATATGCTATTATGATATAACATGATTCTGGTATGAAGAGAAAATACATCTGGGCATGAATTAATTGACCTAGTGAATGGATTCAAGGATATATGATTCATAGTATTAATAAGTTCCTTCAGAAGATTTCCATGGATAAAGTGAAATAAGTATGCTATGACGCTACTATTGAATGATATATTTCAAATTCTTAGTATAAATGGGTTAGTCTAATGTATGGATTAAATGTGGATAAGTGCTTGTGGAATCCTCATCATATATGTGGATGTTTAAAATTGTTAAGGTTGAATGATTATGTGGATATGTTGCTTTGGTTATTATATGGGCCTTATGTAATAATGTAAACTTAGAGAATAAAATACTAATCAATTAAAGTGAAAGATGGTTGAGTGGTACATCAGCTTAGATTACATGATCCTTGATTAGCTACTAGGGTCAATTTATCTTTGGGAGTTTATTGATGCCTACGAAAAATATTCTAGTGGTTGGTAAGGCTTTACTTACTATAGACAATGATGATATATTAGGGTGTATCGATACTAAAGAATATGTTCATCTATGTGTTTTTTAGCTTTGGCTTGGAATTTATGTCCATTAGTGATGACATGGCTTTGGCTGGTCTTAATGTCCATTAGTGGTCACTTTAGCTTAAGTTAGGCTTTATGTCCTCTAGTGTGGATAGGCTTCCATGGTATTGTGAGACTATAGGGTGATAATTCAACCCATTTCTTAAAAAGAAATAATGACTTATAATTAATTTACCTAATGGATTACTTGAATTGGAAAGTAGAACTAATGTGTAATTTATGCAAGTGGATTGGGGAAAAGCCTAATGAGTTTCTTGAAGAACTTGATTACTTGATTATATGTTTCTATCCATGATATCTATATTGTTATGATAAGTATGTTGAGTTTTGAATTGTCTTTGTTAGTATGGTATAAAATCCTGATGCATTCTATGATCATAATAATGTATGTATGTCTAAATTTATGGTGTAGGAGGGTATGTGTTTAGCATGATTTCTATGTTATGTCTTGCATGTTTTTGACTCTCTTTAAGAGGTGACTTGTCTTATTCAGTATGTAGTTTATTAATGTGCCCGTTTGTTTAGTTAGTTGCTCAATTCCATAAGCACAAGTTCATGTATAGGTTTTTTTATGGTGGTTGGCTATTGTCCTAACTTATGTTGGACTTGGGGCATAAAGGTATGGATACTTCAGAGGTTTCGTGTGATCCATAATGAACCAAGGGTTTTTTTTTACCTTTCGGTAATTCTAGTTACTCTTTCTTGATCTAATTTAAATATTTTGGGGGACTTCTTATGGTCTTATTTGTAAATGTTAATTTTGGTATCCTTATAAAATATATTTTTGTACACTTTTTTTTCATATTTGGTTTACTTTGTTTTCTTATTCTTGTACCTACTATAGGACAAGTAGTGGATGTTTATCCTGTGTTAAGTGCGGTGTTAACAACCTATTTTTTTTTAAGTGTGTTTGATATTTTATGCTTTTCAATATTTTAAAATAATTTTGTTGTTGTAAAAAATGTGAGTGTTATATTCATTAGTTGAGAACACTTTATATATTATCACAAACAAGAAGAACATTGTGAAAAACACCTAAAGCTTTCAAAATTTCACCATAAATTAAAGCATCAAGATGAGCATTGATGAAAGCATGTTATATATAAAAAACCACCTATAAATTATAACATATAATATGGTATAATTGATTCAAATAAATAATCAAAGAACACAAACATCACTCTAAGGAGTGAAAACCTTAAATAAGGCAAAACATGGCATAATCATGCTTAACACCCTCAAAATCCATCAAATTATATATTAAAATCATTATATAAATTACAAAGATAAATAAGGTATAATCTAATAAAACCAAAGAGCCAAAAATTACACCATAAGGCCTTAAGACTGAGCCTACGAACCAAGAGCCACATCCAATTTAATACTTGAAATAATTTATATAAACTTCAAACATGCTTAGAAATAGTAAAATGATCTTACCATAAACCTAAGAACCATGTTAGAAAAACCAAACAAACTATCCTAGAATTCATCTTTAAACAAAGAGCATCGAAACAATGACTAGAGAAAACATCACAAAAAACCAAATCAAATATAGTAAACTCAAAGAGGAAATGAGGTTGAACTTATCTTACAGTTTTGGAAAGGAAAAAACCTCAAACATAAGCAAAAATTGAACTTGAGTTATGAAAATGGAGTAGAAGGAGAATGATGAAGTGGTGTCAATGAAGAGAAAAAGAGAAGAAATGATTAAGGTTTAAAGGGTAGATTATCATCTTGAATTTGAAAGAAAACCAAGCTTCCAACTGATACGGGCCCCGTATAGCGATTAGATATCGTCACGCCAAACGGGCCTTATCTGGAACCCCAAGGCGTAATCGCCCGAAACCAACTTATATGGACTCCAAAGGGGGTAATTCCCCAGAGGACCCCAGGGGTAATCCCCTGAGAAGAGCCCTAACTCCACCCAAAAGCTAGATCAAGAGTGGAGGTTTGACTCTCCCATATAAACTGTCCAAAGATCCCTTCAGTAACCAATGTGGGATCACATCACCCACCCTATTTAAGACTGCACGTCCTCGTGCTGCCTCTGTCACCGATTGGCACGCAAGACTGCACGTCCTCGTGTTGCCTCTACGACACGAGAAGGAGGTTTGAACTGAGGATAGGCTTTGATACTAGATGATACAAGCCCTACATAGCGTTTAGATATCGTCATGCCAAACATGCCTTATCCGGAACCCCAAGGTGTAATCACCCGAAAACAACTTATATGGACTCCAAAGGGGGTAATTCCCTGGAGGACCCCAGGGGTAATCCCCTGAGAAGAGCCCTAACTCCACCCAAAAACTAGCTCAAGATTGGAGGTTTGACTCTCCCATATAAACTATCCAAAGATCCTCAATAACCGATGTGGGATCACATCACCAACCATGATGGAAAAATGGAGGGTTGAAGAACAAAGAAAGAAAAAAATTATAAGTTAAAAGTGTAAAAAGGAAGGTCAGTAAAAATGTTAAGACTTAATCCTTAATGTTTAGGAGACATTTTATGAAAAATATGTTGAATAATGAAGCTTATTTTATTATGACCACCTAAAGCCTCATGACATTCAATCATGGTAAGTTATATATCAAAATCACCCAAATAATGCCAAATATTATCATGGTAAGTTAAAATATAACAATATCAAGTCTAATCTCAAAGATTATCCCATAATAAAAAAAGCTATTCAAACCCATAAACTCATATTTCTACTAAACTTCAAGTAATAATAACAAGCCTACATACACTAAAATCAAGATATGATAACACATAAAAATTGAAACACAAAGTTTACTACAGATAATTGAACCCATCAATTAAACTATAACACACAAAACCCAAGATTCAGGCCATAAGGTTATGGGTGAATACCACCAAGGAAAAAGTAAGCTAGCTAGTGATCACACTTGTATGATAAACCATTTTCAAAGAGTTTAGGGTGTTTAACTTCTAACCTTTTCTCTAATAAAGGTAGAAATAATTTGGAATTCCTTATTGAAACCTATAGAAACAATATAAGTTATTAAGGCACTCAACCCTCACAAACAAAATCATTGAAGAAAGGATTAAGGAGAAAGGGAAAATAACTAATCCCTAGTTTGGGAATGATTCAAGATTCAACCATGGTGGATATGGCAATGAAAATGGTTGATAGAAGTAAAGGAGAAGGCGTCAGCTTCAAAGGAAAGGTAAAGAAAAACAAAAACAAGAAGAAGATGCCTAAGATAGGATAAGGTGGTGACTTAAGTGTTAAGTGAAGGTTTAAGGTGAAGGAGAGTAATTTCACTTGTAAAATATCTAAAATCACATAAATAATGGTGTGTGTGGGGGGCAGATGGTGGTGGCTGTCACCAAATAGACTAAAAAACAAATGGTATCATTATTTAAGAAGAGAAATGAATGATTAAGAAATAAGGAATAATCATTAGGTAAGGGAAAAATGTTAAATTAGCATTTAAAGGATGCAAAACTCAACTTTACCAAAACTAAGGAAGTTTCTCAACACACTGGAAGGAAAATGGGTTGTTCTCATCTATCCTCATTAATACTAAATATCTAGAAATCACTCTTAGAAATTTTAGGTGTGAATGGATGAAAAATTATTTGTTTTGATGGCTTATTCTATATCTTATTTTTCAAAAAATTGATTTAATTAGGTTTTTTATCATTTAAAAATAAAATTATATTATTTTTAATGATTTATATCCTTTAAGAATTTAGAAACCCTAGTTACATTTTTAATACATTTGATTCACACATTCTTGCTCTTCTTTATTATTTTGAGTCCTACAAGATTGTTGAGCACTATTGGCTGTCCAAATTACTCTAAATCAGTATATTTGATAATATTTGAATTTATTGGCTTTTTATTATTCTCCTATTCCTTTTCAAAATTTTAAATGTAGAATTTGATAACAGAACCCTATTCATCATCCGTTTTTCACTTATTCACATTTTAGCCTTGAAATGAGCATTTTAGCCAATGAAAGTTTATTACACTTTAGATACTCATATTTTAAAATATTTGAGATAGAAATTAAATTCAAATTATTTTTTTTATATTTATTAGATGAATTCTACCATGTTAAGGCATAATTAGCTATCAAAAGCCAACTTTCTCTTAAGAAAACATATCCTAAACATTTAAAATTGGTTTCTATACTAAAAAAATATCTAAATAAAGGTGATAAGTCATTATTTTAGTCCTTGGTGTATGTAAAATGATACTTATTTGGAGTTACCAAATTGTTTTTCTTGTATATTAATTATAATGACATTTTACAAGCATTTTTAATTATACAATAAGATAATAAAGCTACATAAACTCTAAAAATGTAATACAATGATTTAACATACGTAATCAAACTTTATGTATTGCACTATTGTCTTCCATGAAAATTTATAATCCTTGTAATGATATTTTTTTTGTATATCAAAGATATTCAATAGTTTGAACTTCGTGAAAATATATATAATACCTGTAAGAGTTACTTAACAAAGCATTAGAAGCATTAGGATTTTCAAGAAGAATGGGGTCATTATTTAAGTATGATAATTATCATTCTTCATCCTTAGAAGATTAAGATTAAGATTGAACTTGAGATGCCCTTGCATCATTCTCCCCTTGTAAAGAAAACTTTTCCCTCATATTAGCATCACTATAGTGAGTTGATAAATCACCAATATTGAAAGTCTTATAAACTCTTCTATAATGTTTAGGTAATTATAGTTCATATGCATTATTTCAAAATTTTCTTAACATTTTAGATGGCCCATCAAATTTTGGTATAAGTTTATTTTCTCAAGTTTGGAAATATTTCTTTTCTTAAATGTAACCATACCAAATATCCTAGTGAAAACAATTGTTGAATCAATTTTTGTTTGCTGGAGCTTAATATTTGGCATTAGATTTTTCTATGTTATTTTTAATTTGTTCATGAAGTACTTTTTTTTAAAGAATTTGATTCTTTCTTTGGCATAAAAATTCTTAATATCCCCTCATTTTAATGATAAGATATCAAAATGAAAATAAGGATTAACCTCATAGACAACTTCAAAAGGACTTGTATGTATTGTAATAGAATGACTCCTATTATAAGCAAATTGAGCATGTGCAAGTTTTATATCCAAATCCTTAGTATTCTTTTCAACTAATCCTCGTAGTAAAGTTCCTAAAGTTTTACTAGTCACTTCAGTTTGACCATCAATTTGTGGATGATAGAAAGTACTAAATAAAAACTTATTACCTAAAATATGCCAAATTATCTTCCAAACGTTTCTCAAGAATTATACATCTCTATCCAACACTATACTTTTGGGAACTCCATATAACCTTCCTATCTCTTAGAAATATATATCTATTACATGAGTTGCATTATCAGTTTTATTACAAGGTATAAAATGTGCCATTTTAGAGAACCTATCTACTACCACTAGAATAGAATCCTTTCCCCTTTGTGTACTTGCTAAGCCTAAGATAAAATCTATATTAATACTTTCCCAAGGTTGATTAGGAACTAGTAAAAGAGTATATAAACCTTCATGGAAGAAAGTTTAACAATTTGGATATATCACACATCTTCCAATAATAGCTTTTACTAATTTTAACATTCATGGGCAATATAAGTTTTCTTTCAATATTTCCATCATTTTATGAATACCAAAATGGCCATATATACCCCCTCATGTACTTCCTTCACAAGTAAATCACGTGCACTAGAATGAGGTATATACAACTTATTAAGTTTAAAAAGAAAGTCATCATATAGTTCATAATTACCATAATTATTATTCTTTTTAAATGCATTATAGATGTCAACATAATCTTTATCTTTAACATATAATTCCTTTAACATTTCAAAACCTAATAATTTAACATTTAACATAACTAGTGTCATATATCTTCTAAACAAAGCATCTGCCATGACATTTTCCTTACCATCAAAATGTTTGACAGAAAACATGAAGGATTGTAAGAAACTAACCCATTTGACACGCCTAGGAATAATATTCTTTTGCCTATGCAAATATTTTGAAATTTCATGGGCTGAATGTAAAACAAATGGCTTAGGTCTGTGATGGCTCTATATTTATAGGCTTCTTATGATGGCATCAAATTCTTTATTATATGTTGAATAATTTAAAATTTCCCCATTTAATTTCTCACTAATGAATGAAATAACCCATTTTTCTTGTGAGATTACATCTCCTATCCCTACCCCAATTGCATCACATGTGACCTCAAATAGTTTATCATAGTCAGTTAGAGATAATACTTGTCCCTTGTAACGCTTGTTTTTCAAAATTTGGAAGGCCTTAGTTGTATCCTCACTCCAATTAAATTCACTCTTCTTCATGAGTTGTGTTATTTGTGAAACAATAGTTAAAAAATCCTCAATGAATCTTATATAAAATATTGCCAAACCATGAAAACTCCTGACCTCATGAATATCATTAGGTATTAGCCAATATTTAATAGCTTTAATCTTTTTGGGATCCACTTTAATACCTTCGCTACTCATAATATATCTAAGGAAACAAAATACTTGAATGCATAAAATCAAATTTCTCCATTTTTCTATAGAGTTTAATTTTCCTCAACTTGTTAAATAACTTCCTTGAATGAATAAGATGATCATGCTTATTTCTACTGAACACAAGTATATCATCTAATTATTTCAATAGTTGCATAAATGAAATAGGTGCATTAGATAAGGTAAAAGGCATCACAATCCTTTCATAAAGACTATATTTTTTTAATGCATTTTTCCATTCATCCCTTTCTCTTATTCTCATTTGATAATATTTGCTCCTTATATCAATTTTAGAGAATATTTATGCGCCGCATAACTCATCTAACATGTCTTCTAACGTTGTTGTAGGAAACCTATATTTGATTGTTATATTATTCACAACCCTTAAGTCAATACAGATGCGCTATGTACGATCCCTTTTAGGGACAAGTAATGCTTCCCCTCATATAACCTTTTTCTATGAATTATTGTATTTGCTTTTCTAATTCCTTAGACTCCTCTAGATTACATCAACATGTAGGTTGATTAGGTAAAGATACATCACATATTAAATTTATAGCATGTTTTATTCCTCTCTTAAGGGGGAATCTTGGTGGTAAGTTATCAGGAAAACCATCACGATACTCATTAATAAGTTCGTCTAATTGAGGATTATCATTATTTTTTAAGGCCCCCAATTTTTGAACAAAAAAAAATTCATTTTTAAGACAACGTGAAAGAAATTGAGAGGTAAACCCAGGGAATATTACCACCACATCAACCATGAGCTATATGTGATAATTACCTAACCCATGCTTGATGCAAGACAAAATGCAACAAGGAATAAAGAATGTATGATCGTAACAATAATGTGATAATACAAGGAGATAAAGACTAGAACCATATCATATATACAATGAAACTAATATTTTACAAAATCAAATGTTGGAATTCAAGCCAAGAGTTTAAATAACTGAAAATACAAAAACATCCCTCTGCAGTAGGAAAAACACTAATAAGAAGTTAGCCTAACTCTTAGGCTCATCATCACCCTCATTATACTCTAATGAGAGTCGTAACCCTGTAAATTGTCCTCTACTTCCTGGACTAGAAGCTGGATCATCACAATGATCACACAAGTATCCTATTAGAATGGTAAAGTATTAGTAAAACATATTACCTAAAACATGGAAGGCTCATGTACCATATTGAAGTCTCATAGCATAATGATATCATATAAAATCAACTTAGATATAACATAGCGTGCTAGGATGGAAGCTATGGAAGTATAAAAATGCAGTAATAATTGCAATTCATAGATTGTAACCCATATTAGAATTCTTCCTTTAACGACCACACAAGTTCCGATTAGTAAGATAGTTTGTTTGACAACACCCAATTTTTCACCATGAATAAAAGTCATGCCAGCACAAGATAATCACAATGGGATACCACACCCATCACACAAGGTCATGATACATTAAAGGGGATTTCTTTGGGAATGCCATACCCACCACACATTGAGTGCACCTACCACCAAAAATTGGGATACCACACCCACCACACATGGTTGAAGCACACCAAGGAGGCTTATTTTGGGATGAATCACCTAACACACCTTGAATATCTTTACCGTAAGGGCTAGAAAGTTGGGATACCACACCCACCTAAGAGATGGACAATACAAAGTGGTAGGAAGCTTGTATTGGGATACCTCACCCACTCGTACTGGACACTAATGCTTTGTCAGCCTGCCATAGTATAATCCTATATCTCAAATATTTACGCATGCCCACTACCAACCGCAACTTGATAGATAAGAAAATAGGTACTGAGTGAAAGAATATAAACTAAGGGCAACCCACCCCATTAACTCTCAGAAACTACCCTAAGAGTTGGAGAAAAATGCTTGAACGAAATCTTAAACTATTAATATGTGTATAGGTGATGTCATAAATCACAACAAAGTCCACATATAACCAAATTAGGTGTTTCCAAGTGATAACGCCAAACACCTCACTAGGCATTAAGCCACACTTTGGGTGTATATAGATGACACCAAACTCATCCATAAGGCATAAAAGCCATCAATTGAGTATTTAGAGATAACACTAAGTTTAACCAAAAATCAAGTCGCAAATACTATTATAGTGGTTCATATCAACTTAGGCCAGTTATGGTAGAAGTCATACTTAAAATGTTGTAAATACGTGGAAGGATCACACAAAAGGCCTAAGAGAAACACCACAAATTATAACAAACCAAGTGGCTTCTAGCTGAACCATTCAACTGGTCTGGCTATACTAGACTTGGACCAAAACAAAACTAAAGCACTATTTAACTGGTTGGACTCACCAGTTAACTATTCATTTGAACTTGTTCACTGGTTAGATCCAACCGGTTGGTGGGTCTATGCAGAGACCAACCTATTTTGGCTTGTAGAAAAATTAATCAATGGGTTTAACCAATTGATCGACTAATTATAGTAATCAATCGGCTAATATGGTCTAATTGGTTGATGGGTCTAAGCGGAGACCAAACCACCTTGTTCTATAAGGACACTAGTCGATGGGTTTAACTAATCAATCAACTATTCATCAAGACCATTAAACTTGTTTACCAAAAAAAATCGACTTATCTTATGACCAACTGATCTAAAAGACCAAACCATTCAATTGCTTCCAAAACTAGTCAATTGGTTTGAGGATCCAATCGACTGGTCTTGGTAAAACATAACCTAGACTTGCGAAACATACACCAAATCTTACCACACTTTACTATACTAATCCTAGCATGCTTCTACTTCAAAACACACATAAAAATGAATTTTATAGACATAGAATCACATGGATCATGATAATATACCTCCTTAAACAACTCATTTTATGCTTAAAATGAATCTCAACAACACTTACTTGGGAAGAAATATACCACATGCTCTTGATACAGAACCTAATTTGATCCTAATCATATAAACACTAGCACATGGGACCCTAGTATACCACAGAAACATAATTATTTTAATGATAAGAATGCCTTACCTTGAAGCAATCCTTCTAGCAAAAAACTCCAACTTGATCGCCTATCTAGCTGAAATTTGATTCCTAAGAGAATAAAAGTAAAAAACATAAAGATAGTCTTCCAAAAATTCATTAACAACTAAGAAAATCAAAAGAAGAAGAGAAACACAAAACACCACCTTTTGACTCAAAATAGGGTGTTAAAGATAAGCTAAAATCTCAAACTTTTCTCAACCTTAATTCTTCCTCACTTAACGAAAGCAAGTGGGAATTAAAACCAAGATAAGAAAAAGATAAGGGAACACATTTCTTGAACAATTCAAGGGAGAGAATCAGAGAGGAAAATGGAAGGGTGCTCAAAACTTAGTGAAACTTCCACAAGGTGTAGGAAGATGAGAGCAATAACACATGTGAGGAATGATAATGGATTAGCAATTAAGAAGTATAGGGGAAAGCTGGTTGACACTCTCAAGGAAGAGAGGGATGATATAGGTGAGGTTGAGTGCAGGTAAGCCAAGAAGTAAGAAATGACTTGATGAGGGTGATGGGGGGATGAGTGCAGTTAGTGATAGGCATGATAATGGGTTGGTAATTTAGGAAAAGGTACAAAAAGTCAAAAATTATAGCCCCATCTACCGAGAGAGAGAGAAAGAGAGTGAGGTGAGGGAGAAGGGAAAGGGAGGCTTGCTTCTAAAAGTAGCTTTTTGGGAATTTTTTTTAATTAAAATCATGGAATGATCTAATTAATGTAAAAATAATCTTAGAGTACTAAAACATTCTTAGTAGCATAATCGAACTCAAATAATAAGTTTTCATAATCATTAGAGAAAAAAATTAAATCAAAATAAAAAATGGATATCAAATTATAGGCAAACCAGTCAAACGGTTTGGGCAACTAGTTATCTGGTTTATTGAGGGAAAGAATATAAATTTTCCAGTGCACTAGTTGATTAGTTATATAAACCAGTTGCGTTTGAAATAACATTTTTATTAGAATTTCAAGCGTATTTCATAGCCAAAAATCATTCTTTTTATATCAACAAAATTTAAAATAAATTTTGAAGGATTTTTGGATAGGGGTATTACAACTTTTATCCCCTTATAGGGATTCCTTCATAATCATAGCATACCAACTTCCTTTTTTTTAATACATTTGACCATATCCTTTTCATGTAAGAAAAAAACTCTTTTTATTCTTAACTATGCTCTCATTATCACATTTAGAAGGTTTAAGTTTATGTTTCTTCTTATCTTTCTCATCTAGATATTAACTAGTAATACCATTATGAATAAAATTTCTATCATTATGCCATGGTCAACCTAACAAAATTTCACATGCATCTATATGTAAAACATCACATAGCACATCATCATGATATTTACCACTTCAAAATGAGATTAGGGTTTGTTTAGTCCCCTTAAATCCTTTATAAAATTTTAACCATTAAAGATAATAAGGCTTTGGATGTGGTGTAGTCTTCAATCCCAAATCCTTCACCATCATCTCATTTGCTACATTTGTACAAGATCTAATATCGATGATAACTCGACAAACTTTTTCTCCCACTATTCATTTAGTATTATGTATCTTTTCTCATATATTAGGTTGCTCACTAGATTAGATTTAAATTACTCTTTACAAGACATAACAAACATTTTCTTCCTCATCCGACTCACTAGAAAATTCATCAATAGGATTGAATTAAATATCTTCTTTACAAGTCTCCATAGCTTCAATTTCTTGTTTGGATAATATCCTTTGATTAGGACATTCATAAGCAAAGTGTCCAAATCCTAGACATTTGAAACATTTACCTGTAGAAACTTCATTGATTTTATTTTTTTACTTCTCCCCTTGTGTAGTTCCTTCCTTTTAATCAATACTTGTAGAGTTTGAATTACCTGCTCCATACTTTGTAGCTTGACCACTTGAGTAGTTCTTAGCATGAGATTTAGTGGACTTAATTTATTTTTAAATCTTAAGTATAGCTTAATCATTTCATCAAGAGAATCATATAGACAAGTCTCAACTTTGTTGTGAATCATCATGTTGAGGTTGCATAAAATTCTAGCACATGTTTGTTCCTCTCTCTCATGGATATCGCATATAAGTGATATTCTTTCAAACTCCCTAACATATTATTCAAAGCTTATAATTCCTTGCCTATGAGTAGTCAATCTAACATAATTATCTTTCTCATACTCTTTAGGTATAAATTTCTTTCTCATATTCTTCTTAAGTTTATTCCAAGATTTGATTTTTGATTTTCCTTCTCGTTCTCTAGTCCTCTTCAAATTATCATACCATATCCTAGAAAACTTCTTGAACTTAGGAGTATCTAGTTTACACTTTTTCTAATCATGATAATCTTTGAATTAAAATATTGCCTCCACCTTATGTAACCTCTCAAGAAATAAGTAGACATCAATTTACCATTAAAATTGGGATGATCAAGTTTAATGTGTTTATATTCTATTGATGATAGTTTGGTTGAGGGTCATGAAACTTTAGGTTACTTCCACTCCCTATCGACACTTCATCATTATCTACTTGTGAGTTTATATACCTATTCCTTGCTATATTGGTTGATTTTATGGAAATCCCCATTCGGTCTTTACATAACTCCTTTTGCTCTTGGATGTTTTGGACCAATTATTGTTCAACAAACCTAGATTCTAACCTTTATTATTGTGTATATATTATATGAGTTTGCCTAAGTTGAGAATTAGTGGAATTAAGATTGGTTGATAGTTTTTGAATAGCTTCAAATATTATTTGAAAATTTGGTTCCCCCTCCATAGTTTGATTACCACAACAATAAAATACACTTGAGTTCCACTTAGGGTTTTAGTTGATAAAACCAAATCAACTTAATGCCACCTATAATTCTTGTTCAATTCTTGCACAAGATTTTGAATCCAATGAATCAAAAACACAATAAGTAATCAAATATACTAATCACAAAACAAAATGAGTAAACTTAACACTTATCTTGCTAAGTTCTTGATATTGAATTCATCAAGCTTTTAGAAATGCAATTTAAAAACCTTCACAACATTTTATGCATTTATTGAAATGTTTCAAGTATAATTTCTTGAACAGAAATATAACATTACAATCTATACTTATTATAGTCAATGTTGAAATGCTATATTCGAACACACTAACTCAAAATGCATGAATAAAGAAAAACAAAACACACACACTACTCGGTTAACTCAACATCAATCAAGTAAGGTTTCAAACTTCACTAGTTAAATCTTTTTAGATTCTTCTCTAATATGAAATTTTCAATTCTTCATGTGTTTCTGAGTCTCTTAAGCTCTTTCAAAATATCAATTCAAATTGTTGCTATAAAGACAATATTTATCATACAAATGTTCCTCAAACAAGTTTTCAATCCCAATAACGATCCTTTCAGATATCTAAAATTTCCAACACTTTGAGGAATGCTATATTTTATTCATATTGATCTTTAATTGGTTTAAATATATTGCATAATTGTTTTTTGGTATTTATTAGATATTATGAGGTTTGTAAATGTCATCAAAATTAATTTCTCTTCTTCTACCTTACCCTAACCTTTACAAAATGAAATCTCCACCACCCATTTGTGATAACTTGGTTTTCATCCCTCATTCTTTCCTTCTCCATTTCGATTCCAATTCCTTCTTTCTTCCTTTATATTTTCAAAACATATCTTATATGTTTAATAACTAATTTTTCACCTAAAATTACTAACTTACCCTCTTACACTAATACACTTATCATGACATCTTATTTCCAACCTTTTCTCTTCTTATCCACCAAAACCCTCAATCCCAATATTACCCTCTTACACTACTACAATTTTGAAGAATTAGCATACTTAGAGATAAAACCTATTGCTCTTGAAAATCATAATGCTTCTAATTCTTTATTAAGTAACTCTTGCATGTGTTATATATTTTTGCAAGAATTTTAAACTATTGAAGATCTTTGATGTATAAAATAATGGCATTACAAGTATTAAAAAGTTTAATGGAAGACAAATCTACAAGATAAAGTTTGATTCCATATATTAATTCAATGTATTATATATTTAATGTTTGTATAACTTTGTTATCTTATCATATACTTTGTAATTCTTGTATTAGTGTGTTAGTGTATTAATGTAAGAGGGTAAGTTAGTAATTTTAGGTGAAAACTTAGTCATTATATATATAATATATGTTTTGAAAATATCAAGGAAGAAAGAAGGAATTGGAATTGAAATGGAGAAGGAAAGAATGAGGGATGAAAACCAAGTTATCACAAATGGGTGATGGAGATTTCATTTTGTAAAGGTTAGGGTAAGGTGGAAGAAGATAAATTGATTTTGATGACATTTATAGACCTCATAATATCTAATAAATACCAAAAAAAAATTATAAAATATATTTTAACCATTTAAAGATCAATATGACTAAAATATAGCATTCCTCAAAGTTGTGGAAATTTTAGATATCTGAAAGTATCGTTATTGGGCTTGAAAACATGTGTGAGGAACATTTGTATGATAAATATTGTCTTTATAGGAACAATTTGAATTGATATTTTGAAAGAGCTTAAGAGACTTAGAAACACATGAAGAATTGAAAAATTCATATTAGAGAAGAATCTAAAAAGATATTAAAGGTCAAAAGTTGTTTGGAAATCCATGGGATCTAAAATCATAAAGGGTAAGAAAATGTTAACAAAAAATTTAAAAAACATAGATAGGGTTTCTAATGTTTCAAGAGATGCAAGAAATGTAGAAAATAGAATATTTTTTTTTTGAAAGCAATTTCATCCTAAAAAACTAGGGTTTTGGAACATGTGGTATTATATATTAAGACTCCTATATTTTTGGTATGTAATGGGTCCAACTAGTCATTAGGTGGGGTTATATATATTTCAGATTTATATTATCTTAGTTCATATTGGATCTTGATTAAGTGTCAGGTCAAGTTAGACAATATTTGGGTTATATTGGATTTTGGATGAGAAGAGGATCAAGTTGGAGACATTTTGAGTTATGGATTTTTAAGATGAGAACAAATAAATTTTTGGGAGGAACATAATATTTTACTCTGAAATTAAATTCCAATTTGGTATGAGCTAATGGTGTTAGGATTAGATGATTAGTTGGTATTACTTTTTGGGTACTACAAATTTGACGGGTATATTTGATATTAGAAGAAAATAATTGTGGAATAAATAAATCGATTATGGTCCATGACTTTGAATGAACTTTAGGCAATGCCTAAGAATGTGTATCCAATTTCTCATTATCTAAGTAGGGAAAATGGTGTAATATAAATATCTTGAGATTTTTACTTGTTATTTTCTTTCCTAGTGATTTTATTTTCTAATAACCGAACACATAAGAAACATTTTTCCTCTAAATTTTACCCTTTCCTTGCAACTTTGTTCAAACCAAATGAAACTAAAGTATTTTAGAAAGACTTGCATTTTAATGGGTTGGTAATGGTTTCGGATACTCAGTGTTTTCAAGCTCATTCTACAATTTTTTAATAGAAAAGAAACACTTGTTGGAAGTAGAATGAACATATATTATATAAATTATATATCATTAAATAAATAAATATACCAAATATTACTAACAAATAATAATCATAATAATAATAATAATAATAATAATAATAATAATAATAATAATAATATGCTAGTAATGATACATTATTTATGAAATAAAATCTAAATTAAAAAATGAAAGACCAAAATGATTTATCTGAGCTTACTAAATTCACAATATGTCCTCATGAAAAATTTGCTTCATCGCTCAATGATGTGAAGAATTATCTCTTAAGATAGATTTCATTATTCTTCTTATAAAAAATAGAACTCTAATATGGTAGGACCATGATGAACACAACTTTGTGCTAGTAATCCATTAGACATATTGGAATATATTAGAACAAGACTAGTGAGGGAATGAGAGAGTCTTAAGTTATATAGACTTACTGTTCAAAAGTGGACATATATTTCTATCTTATAATTTTAAGGAACCATCTGATTATTTTATTTGGTAGGAATCACCAACCATCACTGTGTAAGATTCTATGTTTCTTCTCTTTGTAACTTTTGTTAAAGTAAACAATTATTTAAATAGTTAAATAATTAAGTGCTTTAGCACAACCCCTTATTTGACTTTCAATTGTTGTTATAAGATGTCACTTAATTTCAAATTGTAACTCATTTATGTAGTTATGTGAGTGTACAAATATGTCCACACATACACTACATGAGCATCCATTAGTGATTCAAAATGGACCTACTCCTTGAAAAAAGGATTATATCACCATTATTATGGTTACTAAAACAAAAATAGAATTAAAATAATGATGCAATACTTAAGAAAAGACCTAGTCCACATTTTATCAGAATATCATCTCAGATTATGTTGTACAGGACTAACATTAAGATATCATCTAATTTTAATTTACTCATGTAACCATAAAGGACATGCCTATTCCCCATCATTCCTTTGTTATCTGTTGAGAAAAACCATGCCCCTAGACCATTGCACCTTTGGCCATTCCCATTTCTCACCCTCAATCTCCGTTCCTCTACAAATATATCCCATCTTGCATTCTTCATTTTACAACTCACACAATTACCCCAGACTTACTCTTCCTTCCCCCAATGCCTCTATCCTTTTCTCTTCATCATCCCACCATTTTCCTTATAGTAAAGCTTTGGATCATTTATGCAGACTCACATAAGTTAGCATTAGTAGTGTTAAAAACCCACACAGATCACCCTCAGCTATGTTAAGTTCTCACATAACCACCATCGTTTCTATGTCACAACCTCACAAATAACCATCACCTTATTCAACCTACCTTATATATGTTAAACTCCCACTCTCAGTGCCCCCAGATACATTAATTACTCATGAAAATCACCCCATAATTGCACCAAAAACTTAGACCATAAACTACCCCAAATATATGAAAACCTCACGCTGTAAACACTCCATTAACACGAGGTCTTCACTCTCCCCCCCCCCCCATGAATGTGAGGAATTCAGTTGGAAAGCTCCGAGATATGTTAGCCTCTAACAAAACTATCTTTTTTCTATGTGACTTTAGGTTGCAATTATCTCCCTTGTGCCAAGTTCATTTTTCTTCAGTTTTACACCATTTACACCTGTTTGACTTATCTTTTCCTTGATTAATTTCCCAAGTTACACACTTATTTTATTCTTAATTTTAAGGTGATATTATGATCGTCTTAGAGGAGGATTCTGAGGTTTATACATGCTTAGAGACTAGAGGAACTTTTGGTTATGATGGATCCATAATTAGAATTTTTTAATGATATGCGTAAATGTGTATGAAAATCCACTCTTCCTTTAGTCATGATTATCTTTTCTTGTTAATTAGGTTGGTCAAAAAATCTGACTTGAATTACTCTTTCTAATACATAGCAAGCATTTCCCACCTTCTATAACTCACAAGAAATATATTCAATAGGCTCAAATTTCGTGTCTTCTTCACAAGCCTCCATCGCTTCAATTTCTTGTATAGACAACACTTTTTGATTGGGAAATTCACAAGAAAAGTTTCCAAATACTCAACATTTAAAACATTTTCTTATAGAGACTTCATTAACCTTGTTTTTTCCTTTCTCTTCTCGAGTAGATCCTTGCTTCTTATCAACCCTTATAGAGTGTGAAGTACCTATTCCATACTTTATAGCTTGAGTACTTGAGTAGTATTTTGTAGATGAAGTGTTTTGCTTTGTATGAGGCTTAGTGAACTTGATTTGCTTTTCAAATCTCAAGGATAGCTTAATCATGTCATCAATAGAATCATATAGACAATTTTTTAACTTTTTATTGAGTCATCATGTCAAGGCAATCCAAAAATCTAACACATGTTTTTCCCCCTTTTTCTCATAGATATCACATATAAGTGTCTTTAACATTTATAAATCCTTGTCTAAGAGTAGTCAATATAATATAATTATCTTGCTTATACTTTTTAGGTATAAATTTCTTCCATAGATGCTTCTTAATTTTATCCTAAGATTTGATTTTTAATTTTCCTTCTCGTTCTCTAGGCCTTTTCAAATTATCATACCATATTCTAGCAAACTTCTTAAACATAAGAGTAGATAGTTATTACTTTTCTAATCATGATAATCTTTGAAATCAAATATAGCCTCTACCTCATGTAACCACTCAAGAAATAAATCCACATCAAGTTTACCATCAAAATCATGAAGATCATGTTTTATACGTGTATATTCTTTTTTATGATATTTGGTTGATGGTTATGGAACTTTTAGTTACTTCCACTCTCTATTAACTCTTTATCATAGTCTACATGTGAGTTTAGATATATTCTCTTTGCTAGATTGGTTGGTTTTATTGCACTCCCCATTCGGTCTTTATAGAACTCCCTTTCTTCTTGCATATTTTGGGCCAATTATTGTTCACCAAATCTAGATTTAAATTTTTGTAGTTTCATTTGCATTATAGAAATTTGCCTAAGATAAGCATCGGTTGCATCTATATTTCTTGAGAGTTTTTGAATGGCCTTAAACATTGTTTGAAAATTTGGTTCTCCTTCCATGGTTTTAACTACTAATACACTTAACCACATGTTAGTATAACACTTAGGGTTTTGGTTAGGAAACCCAAATCAACTTAATGTCACCCTCTAATCCTTGGTCGATTCTTGCAGAAAATTTTGATTCTAATGAATCGAACACACAACAAGAAATCAAATATACTAATTACACAACTAAATAAACACACTTTACACTTATCTTGTTAAGTTCTTGATATAGAATTTAGCAAGTTCGCAATCATTCAATTTGAAAACCCTTACCGAGTATCATGCATGTTTTAATGATTTTGTGTGTAATACAACATTAAAAAAAAAACAATTCAAAACACACAAACCAATATTATAAACAAAACTTCACATAGTCAATTCTACCACTATATTTTGATCGAAACACGTGATCATCAACACTAAATGCACAAGACACACAAAATATTTCATGAAAAAATGAATGTCATTAATGCTATAAGAATAAGCACACTACACACTCAATACTTTAACTAGGCTGCCTAAAATTTCTTTCAATCTTGTCTTAATTATTTACATGTGTTCCTTTAAGATTTTTTTTGAGGTTCATGCAGAAACTACTCTACACGATGCATATATTACTTATGAACCTTCAAATACTATGAATATTCACAATACATTCATCAAGATTCAAATAATTCGATCAAGAATAATTAAGAATCTTACTAATATATTTGATGGTGGAACTTCTTGATGTCAAACTTGGTGTTGGTTTTACACTAATGATATTAAATCCAAAAAAAGCTTTGATTCCAAATTTGATATGGAAAATCATAAATGAATAATATTCTGCAATACATGACCTTTATTTGGGAATCATAAGTTGCAAAAAGTCCTCACAAAACAATTGTATTTTTGACTTTTATATGTGTTGAACTCGGTAGCTTGATAAGGTGGTATTAATCTAATACAACTTCAAACCCCTTCATTAGATAAATCCTTTATTTCTCTAGAGAATAATCTACAACTCTTTAAGAACCTCACACTTGACGAAGTAGAGAAGAATAAGAATCTCGAAGATTTTATATCTTTGTTAATTTTAATCTTTCATTCTTATTATTCATATGTTTCCCTAACGTACAATACCCTACACACACACACATGCAAGCCTTAGTTTTCCTTTTATTAATTAAGCTAATATAACTAGCATAATTATCAAAGGCTAACACATGCATGGTAATATTATGTTTATATATATATATACATACACATGTATTAATGATAAATTATAAACATCACAAAGTATATAATAAAATAACAAAGCCACACAAAGCTTAAAGATGTAATGCATTGAATTAACACATGTAATAAACTTTGTGTCTTGTAGCCTTGTCTTCCATGCAAATTTGCAATTCTTATAATTCCATTACCTTGTATATCAAAGATATGTAATGGTTTGATCATCTTGTAAACATATGTAATGCCTACAAGAGTTACTTAAAAAAGTAATAGGATCTTCAAGATAAATTGGTATAATTTCTAAGTATGTAAATTCTTGCTCTTTAACCTTACAAGAGTAAGATTGAGATGCTCTTGCATCACTAAATATTGTTTGTGTTTTGGGAAACAAGGTGTTCTTATAGAAATCAAGTGAGAAATTATGCAATCAGGAGTGTTGAGAGAAAATCATAGAGATGAGAGGAGAGTGAAAAACTATGAAGCTAAATTAATGATTTTTGAGCCCCCTCAAATGAGTATAAGAACCTATATTTGTAGAGATAAGATCAGGAAGGAAATAAAGCGGAAACATTGTGATTAGGAATAACTAATCATTTATGGGAGTGATATGGACTGGTATCTATAAGGCCTTGAGGTCTTTCTAAGGGAAGAGCATCCTGAGGGGAAAATGTGTTTACAAATCCTTCGGTCCTCATTCTTTCATCGTGCTATCACTCCTTAGTCCCAAAAGTGTTAGTTTAAGAAAGACCTATATTATAAATCCATTTAAAACTTTATCTATCACATCAATCTTTCTCTAGGGTAGATAGGGTAAACATCATTGATTTTCCAATATCCATATGCATTAGTGGGTTGTTCCCCTGGAATAGAAAAATTTAACTTTTGAGACATATTGGCAACACATATTGTGGGTTTAGAAAAAGATTTTTTTTTTATAAAACCTTTTCAGAGAAAACTAACCATGCACCCCCAGCCACACATGCCTTCTTATTTTCCTTCTTCCCCTTCCCTCTCCCTACAGCCCCCAAAACTGCCTACCACCTTTAACTACCCTAACTGGCCACACCTACGCCCTTCTTCTCCCTCTTTTTTTTTCTCCTCACTATCTTACTCCTACCCCATTTCAAGACCCTCTGTCTCTCTCCCGATCTCTTTTTCTCCCATTTCTTCTCCTTTATCCCCTTCCCCCATTTTGCTTCCACCACCCTATTCTGCTGCTGCCACTGCCATAACAATCACTTGGACTACCTCATACCACCTCCTACTCTCACATGCACCACTACACAACCCCCTTGATCCCCCTATAGCCCCTTCTTGTTCTTCTCTTCTTTTTCTCCCTTTTCAGTAACCACTTTGCTCCTCCTTCGTCTGCCTTCGTACTGCCACGTCTGCTGCCTTTTAAGCCACTAAACCACTCCCTGTAACCTCCCCTACCACCCCTTACCTCCTTTTTCTGGAACAAACCCCTAAAGCCTCTCATTTTCCTCCCTTTTCCTTCCTTCTCATCCTCTACCATTCTTACAGCCCCTTTCATAGTGATGTGGTTTTTATCAAAGTAGCTGGAAGGTTAGATAGAAGGGTGATAGAGGAAGATGTCACCCATAAAATAATGTAAAAGAAACGAAGTTTTAAGGAGGATTATTGTGAAGAACTCGAAGGACAAAGATGAAGGGTCTCGGCAGATTTGAGTTGATGTTCAATTCTGTTGAGTTTGAGTGTTAATGTTGAAGGAGAATAACCTGGGCTTCCTTGTTCCAAAAATACTTGAAATATAGGGATAGACTTTAGCTAATTATTCTCAATTTTTGATAAAAAATTCTTATTCAGAAGCTGATTACAATTCATGAGCACAAGAGGTATATATAAGGGAGGAGATAGTCGGTGGTTAGCTGACCTAAACCAGCCGAGTATTTCCTCTTAATCCAGCCCATTTATCATGGTTGGATTAAGCCTATATTAAACTTAATCCAAAGCATAATATCATTAGTTAAATGATACTAAGGATTAATATTACAAAGCTATACAATTGACTAAGATACATACATGAAATTATATCAATACCCTAACTTATATAAAATACACTTAGGGTTAGGGTTTACAACAAGTTAATACAGATAATGAATATCATCACTATATCTTCTTGTTGTAAAGTATCATCCCATGTATGTCATAGTCTTGCATACTTTGAATACTTCTACATATTAAAGTGTATGAACATCTTCTTCTTGCAAATATGTGACATACCTACAAGAATAACTTGAATGTTTTTCAATATCAAGCATATAAGAATTATCAAGAATATTTAACATGATAGGATCCAACATTAAGAAAGCTAAATCTTCCCTTGAGGATTAATATGAACATGACAATCATTAGGTTCATTGGATGCTTCTGCATCACACAGCCTTGTTGCCACCGCCTCTGCCACCCTTGGTCGCATATCACCTATCCCCGACCACCATCTACACCCCCATTCTACCCCAACACCCATCCCTTGCCCTAACTTTCCCCCACTGCTCCTGTTTCCTAGCCCCAAAACTCCAACCCAAAAATAAACCCCTTCCTTTCTTCCACCCTCTTCGACCCTCTCCTTCCTTGTGCTTGCATGTAGCTCATGCTGCATAAGCATTGTGAGTTTGCTACCTTCCTTTGGTTAGTTGGCTAATAATTTTTAAGGTATAATAATGATTAAATAAAGTATATCATTAATTATGTTTTGATAAAGTTTTATGCTTTTTTGGTTTTTCCTATTTCTAATATGATAATTATTGATATTATTTTTAGGTATTGATTTTGCTAATCAAAGCTTGAATCTTTAATTGGGCTATCGATAAGGTTTGATTTTTACAAAAAATAAGATAATAGTTAAACCTTACTTAAATGTATGGGTAAACGTATGCTAGCACATTAGGATTTTTAGTATGTTTATATGCATGCTATATGTTGCTAAGTATAATGTATTTAGTTGCTCGTATTGGTTGATAAAAAAAGCATGCTAAGTTATGAGTTATGTGTAGAAATAATGCTTAATGAAGGAGTTTTGTTATTAATAAAAATGTTAAGTGCTTACCTATGATATGTTATGCTAGTGTGGCCATTGATGCATAAATATTGTTATTATGAGCCCTATGGGAATTTTAGTAATATGTCTTATGTAAGAGTGGGGCCTAAATAAGTTTAGGTGCTAATGAGTATTATGATAAATAATAATAGTTGGTGGAGTTGGATGATGAGTATAGATTATTTATATTAATGTGTTATGTAGTGAAGGTATTTTAATAAAAGTGGTGTAATAAGGGAAAAATGGTAAATTGGATTAAGGGAAGGGTAAAATAGTAATTTAATAAAGTAGAAGGGTAAAATGGCAATTTTGAAAGTAAAGGGTTAAAATGGTAATTTCGGAAGTAAATGGGTAAAATGATAATTTAATAAAGTATAAGGGTTAAATAGTAATTTTGGAAGTAAAGGGGTAAAATGGTAATTTAAGAATGAAGAAGGGCAATTTGGTAATTATAATAATGGAGAAGGGCAATTTGGTAAATATGATAATGGAAAAGGGTAATTTGGTAATTATAATATTAGAGAAGGGCAATTTTGTCACTTAACCAGCTAAAAGGGTAATTTGGTAATTATAATAATGGAGAAGGATAATTTGGTAACTATAAAAATGGAGAAGGGCAATTTAATAATTATAACAATGAAGAAGAAAATTTTGGTAATCTAACCAACCAAATGGGAAATCTGATAAGTGTAACAAATATGAAGGGTGATTGGTGGTTTAATAAGTGTGGAAGATAACTTGGTAACCTAACCCCAACAAGGGGTACTTTGGTAAATATATAACATGAAGGATAATATGGTAAATTGGCAAGTAAAGAAGGGATGACTTAGTAATTATTCAAGCAAGGGGTAATTCGGTAATTTTATAGAGATAAAAGGAGTAAATTAGTAACTCATATCTACTATGTTAATAGGATAAGGGAGTTTCATAACAAGAATCAAGTAACATTGAATAGCAAGATAAGTGTATTTGATAATCAGTAAGTGTCACGAAAATGAATCCTAAATGGTAATTGGATGAGATAATGATGGCCTTAATGATTCCTCTAGGTTATCTTGGATAATCGTATGAATAATGAGTACCTAATGATATCATAAACAATTAAAAGTGAATAAGTACCTGATTGTTGTGCTTTTCATGATCACCTCAATTAAGACACTAATAATTAAAGTGAATGACCTCGAGATTGGGAATGGTGGCTCTTTAGGAGCCACTACCCTAAAGACGTGGTTTAGCCCATGATTATTCTGGTATTTGCTGGTGTGTCTTAGTGCCCCATCCATGCCCTACATTTTACTCTATCTAACTCTACAAACCTATTTAGGGGGGTATGCATACTTATGGATTAGGCATCCTTATCGGTAGGGTATTGAGTAGCTTGTATGCATCAGTACGACTAGGGTACCTTTGCATCCATGGGTTGATTATTGAAGGGTACTAAGTAGCTTGTATGCACTAGTACAATCGGTGTACCTTTGTATCTTCGAGATCTTGATCTCACCCTCACGGTAAATAAATGGAACCATTGTGCTGATTAAAAAAGGAAAAATACTAATCATGAAAGTGATAAATGAATGATTCAGGCCTAGATGGATTATATTATGAATACTGTTCCATCGGTTATAATAGTGGCCTAGGAGAATTTTTCCCTAGAAGATGTGTACGTGTACTAGCATTTTGCCCTAGAAGATGTATATGTGTACCAGTCCATTGGTTATAATAGTGTCCTTGGAGTGCTTTACCCTGAAAGATGAATACATGTAATCTGGTCCATCGACCATAATAGTGGAGGTCTCAAGCTCAATAAACCCAATCTTGGATGTGAATAAATCATGGAAAATACTAATCACTGATAGTGAAAAACCATGTGAGTTGGTGTCAGACCCCACCAAAGATAATAGTAGCTAGTAGCCTTCTGCCTTGGAGATCGATGCACGGGCAAACAATAATGGTCAGAAGCGTTCTGCCTTTTATGTTTCTGGTACATCGGCTATAATAGTGGGGTTTTCGCACTCACATGGGTATTATTCGAGAGATGATTGAATAATGATAGATTAATGGCTTAAGACTCAAAAGTATCAATTTCAAGTTATGATCTATTAATATGTGATGGACTTGCTAAGTATGTGGATGTTGTATACGCATTTCTTATTATATGCTTATATAGTTTTGCATCATGTATTGCATTGCAGGCCTACTTTTTAGTGTGGTTTAAAGGGTTACTCAGTACCATAGTACTGAAGGGTTCCATTTGTGGTCCCCTACCTATTTAATGAAAATTTCCCTTACAGGTCCATTGCAAGTGCTATTCAAAAGGGCTCAGGAAAGAGTGTAAGGGTTGTCTGGGAGCCTTTAGGGTTTTACTCTTTCAACTTTTTAATTCCTAGTTTTAATGTAATCTTTGTTCTTGTAACTACCATTAGTAGATTCTATTCTTGTAACAAAGTTGTTTGTGCTACTCTGATTTCAATATAGTTTGAGTTTCTAGCAAATTGAATTTATCCTTTTAGCCTTAGCACTTGGTATTGGAATGGTAGGAGTGAACTGGTTTAGTACTAAGTGTGGCGGTAATATCCCCAAAATTCATAGTTTTTTTCTCTGCTTTCGCTATTTCTTTTAATAAAATAAAATTTTTCAGTATTAAATTTTGGAGGTTTTACACCACACTACCACAAAAAAGAAGAAAAAAGGATTGAGCCCCTAGTAATAGAGTTTCTAAAAGCCCATATCATTAAGCCCTCAACAAGTCCATTTTAGTCCCTTGTCATACTGTTTAAGGAAAAGGGTGGATCTAGCAATGTTGTGTGGACTACCAAGACTTGAATGCCATTACCATCAAGAATTTGCTCCCCATGCATAATAGATGAGTTACTAGATGACCCACATAAGGCTAATTATGTTTCCAAACTTTATCATTGAAGTGGATACCTTCAAATATGTAGTCACCCTAATGATATAACAAAAAAACCTTTCAAACTCATAAGGGGCAATTAAAATTTTTTGGTTATACTTTTTGGGTTATCTACCCCCACTACCTTTTTGATTCACTATGAACTATCTTTTCAAACCTTACCACTAAAGATATAACATTATTCTTTTTAAAGGTATTCTTGTATATAACCCTAATTGGGACTCTCATCTTGAGCATCCAGGTGTTGTAATTAAGTGGCCCAAAACTTTTTTGCAAGACTCTTGAAGTAAAAGTTTGGGTAAAGATAGTTGAAATTTTTAAGGCATTTAAATTTGGGTCAAGGAGTCCCATTAACATTGGGTAAAATGTAATAAATTGAATCATAGCCCACACATAACTCTAAGATAACAATATGTGGATTCTTGGGATTCAAGAGCTATTATAGAATGTTAATACCTAATTATGGTGCGCTAAAAACCCTTTTTACTGGCCTTCTTTTAATATGGAGTTTGATGTGGGAAAATGCAACTGATGTCTCAAATTATTCAAACACTAGTGCATTAATGGTGCCCTTCCATTTTTTTGGGTTATGATTTTGTGATAGAGTACATATCAAGAAGCTTAAATGTTGTTGTGGATGCCTTATCCAGGTGGATGAAAGAAGAAAACCTATAATTGATGGCAATTTTGTGAACAATTATTTACACCATGGCAGGAATCCAAGGGGTCATGAAAAAATCACCCTTCTACCTAATATAAATTATAAATAGACATTAAACATGGTGAGTTGATTAATTATAGTCAATTTAGAGGACTATTGTTGTGGAAAACCATAATTGTGGTGCCATTAACATTGAAACTCCAAGCCAAAGTAATTTCTTTCTACCATGACTCATGTGTTGGTGGCTATTATGATATAAGGAAAATAATGGCATGGTTGACAATAATTTTTCTTTTGGAACACATGTTTGAAGATTTCAAAGCTTATATTAAGGCTTGCACTATGTGTTTGCAAATTAAGCTTGATAACTAACCATTGAAGGGATAGTTATTGTAATACTCCATAAAATTGAGTATTATTCTTTGTTGGTGCTTGTATTAAATCTTTATTTGACGTGTGCTTGATCTTTAATAGATGTGTGTTTGATGTATAATTGAATGAACATTTTAGAAAAAGGGTAAATTAGGGTTCTAGAGGAATCAATAGAGTAAAATAAGAAACCAACCAATGTGTATGATGTTTCCCCTAAGGTTGTGACACCATCATTTTTAGCTACCATTTTTTTTAAAACATTTGTAAAAGAGGAAATATAGAAATAATCTTAAAGAAAAATGAGGTTTTACTGCTGCACCTAACATTAGATAGCCGCCCTATTGCTCCTCTCATGTTAAAAATAAGGTTAAATTTCCATCCAACTAAAACATAAGAGAAAGAGTGTGAAAAATAGTTCACATAAAAGACAATAAGAGTTAGGGCCTATAAAAAAAGACTATTTTGTGTCCAAAATGAATTAAAATACATATATAGGGCATATTAGGAAATAAGAAAAAACTAGAAAATTTAGGTCTCTTAAGCACTAACAAGAGAAAGTGCACCTAAAATCCATGCTTGGTTTCCCCATTCCCAAACACATAATACGATAAATTGCCATCCTCAAATGCCTACACAAGGTCCTTTGCTAGTGAGATCAAACAATTGACTGATTAAAATGACACTTATTATGTATCCAAGTTACCTACATATGGGAATTTATGATGTATGCATTATAATACCTAACAAAAATTTGCTTAGCCCAATCCCGCATCATTAATACCCTAACTTGATTCTAGTATTGAGAAAACCTATTTTTACCCTTAATCCAATTTCTTAATCCCAAAACTTTAACCAAATCTAAAACCTTGATTGAAATTAAACCTTATTTTATAAATTAAAATAAAAAACAACTAAAATTACCACAAATCCTAACCATTTTTCCTAATCCAGAATTACCTAAATTAATTCCCAATCTTTTACTCTTTTACCTTTTCTTTTCTTCCTTCTCCTTTATCCCATTGACCTAGCTGCAAAGTTTGATTTTGCTACAACTTGCCTTGTAACTTGCATTTCTCCTTTATAGTTGCACCATATCCCATCATACCTCTTCCGTTATCCATCGACCTTTCTTCTTCTCCTCGTCCTTCTTCTCTCATCTCTGTAGACCTGCACACATGGACACCCTATACCCTACCACTCCTCCTCCTCCTCCTCCCCTCCTCATATTCTTCTTCTTCTTCTTCTTGTTCTTCTGGTTCTTCTTTCTCCTCCTCTTTCTTCTCCTCTTATCCTTACTCAACCTATACACATAACCATCACCATCACTAACCATTTTCCACCAACACTTAACCATCTTTTCCCCTACACCACATTGCCACCCCTCACGTATCACACATCTTCCCCTCTCTTTTCTTCCTTCCCTAATTTACACCACACACGCACACATGCATACACACACACACACCCACATCCCCACACTCTCCCTTCTTTCTCTTTTTTTGGCCTACCTTTTACCATTTTTTTAATGTTATAAAGCCACTTCCCGAGCCCCCTTTTTTCTCCTTTCTTCCTTCTCTTTTTTTCTCATTCTTCCTCTTGTTTTCCCCTTATTTTTGGTAAATGCACCACCATAGCCACCACTTGCAACCCTTTGACTGGTGGACTGACCACCAAGGTCACCCCAACCTTCCCCAACACCATTGCAAGCCATAACTGCCAACCATCACCTATTTTCCCTTCTTCTTTCTCTCATCTCATCCATTTTTACACAATTTATGGCTTGCGCACAGCCTCAATCACTTCCATTCAACACTAAAATTTTCTATCGCATGCCTCTACAACCCAACATAGCCTGTCCATACACCCTCGCATGCCCGCTCATGGCCCAAACGCATGCCCGTGCACTCTTGTGTGACTTATGACCTGTTTACTTAGTGATCAAGCACAACGATGCCCCTTTACACCACCGAAGTGTGCACCACCTATAGCATAGTTGTGCAACCCCAATGTTTTGATCTTGCAATCCTATTTTCACCCCTAAACCTTGTCTAAACACCACCATATTTACCGTAGCTCCACCATGCATTCTACTACACATCCACACATCCCAAGATTCCATTTAACTAAGGGTGTTTCCATTTTTACCCTCTTTACCATAATTTCTCATTTGGTTACACTCTTTGAGCCTAACCCTAGTTTTTTTTCATGGGTGGTATTCTAGTAATTTTGGAGGAGAAAGCAAAGGATTTTTGTGTTTAGTGCACATTGTCCTAGTCGGGAAGGATATTATTTGATGTTTATGATATTTTTTGTTACTTGATTGCTAGGTTATGTGTGTTTTTTCATAATATCGATGCTTTATGATTTGATATATGTTGTTCATGAAATGTTGTGATATATGAATATTATGTTGTAAAGAAGTGCTAATGGGTATGAGGTATGGATGTGATATTGTTATGTTAATGAAATAATTGTGAGAAATGTATCTTATGATATGATATATGAACTAAATGAGCTTTGATAAGTGGACATAATAATTTTTATGAGTTATGATAGTAATTGGTGGATTTGAAAAATAATGTGCGTGAAAGAAACAAGAATTGTATAAAATAAAGGTTATTATTTGTGCTTAAGGTAAATTGGTCATTTTAGGGTAATAAGTTAATTTTGGTATTTTATGTGTTAAGTGGACTAGAATATGATAATGATATTATGAGAAATGCTCAGAAGTACTATGTTCATTTTGGGATCCTTAAATAAAATAATGGTATAATTAGGGCATAATAATGTAACAGGATAATATTAGCATTTTGTGTGTAAACCCTAGAGTTAATCCACAATTCTAGATATATATTTCTAATGTGGGCATTATAAGGATGTGTATTGAGTTTGGTAATCATATGAGTCTCATGCGAGGAATTATGGCTAATATGTTAAATTAGGTTTTTGATAATTCTATAGATAATACCTTGGATGAGATTATTAATGTATGTGTGTGAAGCGGGTGGTTAGATCATGCATTAGGAGTATGATAATAATGGTGAGATTTGAGAATGATATATTGTAAATCATCGTTGAATAGTTAATATGGGAGAATGAATGCTAGGGGTGAGTAATTAGGGTTTGAAGAGGATTGAGAACTTAAACCTACGTGATGTGTTTATTTGTTCCAATGTGCTCGATGTTTGTGAAACAATCTTGCATAAGATTCTAATCACTTAAAGTGAAAGAGTACATGAATAAGGCTGAGGTGGTATATATATATATATATTCTATAGTGGGGAATAGTGGCTAGAGTGCATTTTCTCCCGAGAAGGTGATGCTTTTAATCTTTATTCCACTATAATATATTGTGGCTCACGACTATTTTTTCCAGATAAGGTGTTTTAGTTAGTTCCACCAGATTAAGAATAGTGGAGCCCCTACTTATCGTGAAATAAAAATATAACAGAATAACGTATGGAGAAGATACTAATAATTTAAAGCGGAAGAGCACAAGAGTTAGGACCTATGTGTTTTTTTATCTATATCTTGTTCCACTAGGGATAATTGTGGCTTGGGAGAATTTTAGCTTGAGAAGGTGATATCTTCAGATATGTTCCACCATAGGATAATAGTGGCTCAGGTGTGTTATCACTGAGAAGGTGCTTCAGACCGTTACACTAGTTTAAGAATAGCGGGGTTCCTGCACTCAATATATATAAAATAATAAAAATATATTACACTTAATAAAGAAATCTAGGTCATTGTCTATCTCATAAGATGTTTCATTTATCTACTTGTATACTTTTTTTTCTGTTGTGAAATTATGTGCTAATTGTATCCCTGTTTCTATAGTACTATTCTCTTGATGAGTACTTAGCGTATTAACCACATATTTTATGGGTGCTTATCATTCCTACGAGTAGGAGACCCTGATACTTAAGTGCATGTCTCAGAAGATTTGCTAGATGATTGTATTTTGTATGATGCCTTAAGTGTGGATGAGTGACTTCATATGAATTAGGGGTTGGGTGAAGAGTAATATTATCAGGTAGTTGTATTTAACCGGATATCTTTTTGGACTCTTAATCCATGGAATCCTTTTCTTTATATTTTATGTTTTGTAACTCAAGGTTGAACTCCAAACTCATTATTGTATAATAAATGTTTCTTTTGTTTCTAATTTACTTGCATTATTTTAATATTTTAGCCTTGTGATTGATATAAGGACAATTTAATAATCTAGGCTTATGTCAATTAAGGTGGTAACCTCTAATATTTTACTTATTTATTTCTATTGTAAAACAAAATTTTTTAGTAGTAAAAATAGGGGTGTTAAAAGTTGGTATCAAAGCTTTTGGTTTTGGTTACTGTATTTTGGTTTTCAAAATTTGGTTTTCATTGATCCCTTATCTGATTTTTAATGGTATATTTCACATTCTAGAAAATTTATTTTATTTTTGAAAACTTGAGTTAACTTATGAGGAATCAAGGATGGGTAGCCTAGGTGGCCTTGAAATGTGATTATGTGCATTATTTTTTAGGAAGTTAGGAAGGCTTTGCCTTAACTGATTTTTTGTCTTGCAGCTAAATAGTCATCATGGTTCGTAACATTCATATGTTCGTTTGAAGGAGACATTTGAATCATTAATTGAGTTTATCCGATGTCTGCCTTAGCCACCATCACCACCTCTACATCACTTAGAGGAGGGTATTAGAGAAGAATGACTTTGGAGGGTTATGGAACATCACCTACCGATCTAATCCGGAGATGAGGACCTAATCATCCTGGAGGGATGGATTAGGGATTTGGACAGGATGTTTGAGGTAGTTGATTTCCCATCTACCCAAAAGACTGGTATTGTAGCCTTTTTCTTGAGAGGAGTTGCTAACACTTGGTTGGTAGGTCGTCACATATAGGATGGGTCACAGATGTCTTGGGAGGACTTTAGTGTGGTGATTCGTGCTAAGTCCTACCCTAGGAGTATTAAGAGGGATAAGCTTAAGGATTTCATGTAGTTGACTTAGGGAAATATGATAGTGAGGTAGTATCACACCTGGTTTACAGAGTTATTGTTGTTCACGCTAGGGATCATTGCTAGTGATTCGATTGTGGTTTACCAGTTTGAGAAGAGAATCCACTTTAGCATATGAAGAATGATGAGTGCTCTCGTTTTTTAAGACTTAGCCACAATGTATAAAAGGGAATTTATCACCGATACATTGGTTCAAGAGCAGTTTTCCATTATAGGTAAGAGGAAGATGGAGTCATGGAGTTCTGGAGGCAAGATCTAGTATTGAGAAGGAATACCTCTTGGGTTTCATCAGAGAGGTCGAATCAATCTTATAGAGGTCATTATCGGCACCATGATTAGTCAGGAGGTTAGTAGAGATCTGGGGGGGTCTGTCGAGGCACTTAGTGTGTTGTTTCTATGGCTAGGATCATCCAGGGTGGAGTTTTTGGGGTGCTCCTATTCGATGTAGGACATGTGGTCAACTAGGTCAATGGTCTTTTGAGTGTCAGCTTCAATAAGGTTAGTCTCAATAATAAGCACTACTAATTCTACAGCAGTAGGTTATTCAGTAGCATACTTACCAACATCCTTAGTAGTAGGTTCAATAGAGAGCACATATCCCACCTATTGGATAGCCTAAATAGAGCCAAAGAAGGCCGCAAGGGCCTTGCCCTTTCCCTCAGAAGGGAGGAGGTCAGCCTCAGAGTTTTGGAAGGTATCGTGGAGGTTACTAGGAAGGATAGTTAGACAGATGTCTGATTGTCATCAGCCAGGTAGAGGCTGATAGGTAGTTGAATGTAGTTAATGATACGTTCTTGATCCTATCACTACCATTTTATGTGTTGTTTGATTCCAGAGCATCTCTATCATTTGTGTCTTCTTCATTTATTGCTAAAGTTGCATTGACTTCTTATTTTTCTATATCTATATATGTGATGTTGCCTTCTAGGAATAAAATGGACTGTACTAGGCTCTACTTGGATGTGGCCTTAGAGATAAGTGGGGTAGACTTCTAAGTAGATTTGGTTGAGATGGACCTTTAGGATTTCAATATTATCTTTGGGATGGATATGTTAGGAAGGTATAAGGCAGTGATAAATTATTCGTAGGAGCGAGTCATGTTGTAGGGACCTTAGGGTTCAAGGGCCTCTTAAAGGAGATAGAAGCCTAGGCCTACAACGAAGGTTATATTTGCCCATACATTGTGTTATTTGGTGTAGAGAGGTTACCCTATACTTTTTTTTGTAGGGTTTAGTAGCTTAACAAGGATGTGTCAGTGTTAGAGGGCATTCCGGTTGTTCAAGAGTTTCCAGACATGTTTCTTGAGGATATTCCAGGTATGCTACCTATGCAGGAGATAGATTTCACCATTGATTTGGTACCAAGGTCTGAACTTGTTTCTAAGGCACCCTATCAGATGACACCAATAGAGTTGAGGGAGTTGAAGACTCAGTTGGAGGACTTGTTTGTTCATGGGTATATCTGGCCGAGTGTGTCTCCATAGGGAGCACCGATGTTTTTTGTGAAGAAGAAGGATGGGAGCCTTCGCCTATGTATAGATTACCAAGGGTTGAACTAGTTGACGGTGAAGAACCACTATCTGCTTCCAAGGATTGACGAATTGTTTAATTAGCTTCAGGGTGCTTCGATCTTCTCCAAGATTGACTTGAGGTTGGGTTATCATCAGTTGCGCATCACTGAGGTAGACATCATAAATATGTCCTTTAGGACACGATACAAGTACTATGAGTTTACGGTGATGCCTTTTGGACTCATTAATGCAATTTCCATGTTTATGGACTTGATGATGAGGATTTTCATATTGTTCCTTAATCAATTTGTTGTGTTATTCATTAATGACATTTTGGTTTAATGTTGCAGTAGAGAGGAGCATAAACAACATTTATAGACTATTTTGTCACTTCAGAGAGAGCATAAGTTGTATGCGAAACTCTCTAATGCAAGTTTTGGCCTCTAGAGGTTATATCTTTAAGAATGTGGTATCACCGGGAGGAGTCACCGTAGACCTGGAAAATATTTTAGCAGTGACTTAGTGGAAGGACTCCACTAGAGTCTCCAAGGTACATAGTTTCATGGGTTTAATCGGGCGTTATAGACACTTTATTCAAGATTTGTCCAAGGTAGCTCAAACTTTGAAAAACCTTCGAAAGAAGATGGCTAAATTCTTGTGGGATGATGCTTGTGATAAAATATTTTAGGAGTTGAAGCATCGGTTGACTATAACACCAATTTTAATGTTGCCTTCAGTACTGATGGATTTGAGGTCTATAGTAATGCGTTGAAGCATGAACTAGGTTGTGTTATGATGCAACGTGGTAAGGTTGTGGCTTATGCTTCTCACTAATTAAAGCAAGATGAGCAGAATTATTTGACACATGATCTAGAGTTAGAAGCAATTGTTTTTGTGTTGAAGATTTATAGGATTTTCTATATTGGAATAAGTGTAGGATCTACATCGACTATAAGAGCCTCAAGTATATATTCACTTAGAAGGAGTTTAATATGAGGCAGAGGAGATGACAATAGTTGGTGAAGCACTATGATATCGAGTTGTACTACCACTAGGGTAAGGCTAACAACGTTGCGGATGCCTTGAGTAGGAAGATATCACATTCTTTTTGTTCTATTGTGGTGTCTAGTCATTTTTTGGAGGATTTTGGTGAGATAGGGATAGAGATGATCATGTAGGGTGACTTGGAAATTCATGTGTGCTTTGATGATTACATCGACATTTTTTTATCAGATTTGAGTAGGATAGCTTGGGGATGTTAAGCTCAAGAGGATTTGGTAGAAGATTCAGGATGGTAGAGTTGAAGATTTCCAAATTCATGAGGACAGTAGCCTTTTTTATCAAGGTAATTGGTGTGTACCTTAGAGTTGTGTTAATCTAAAGTGCCAGATTTTGGAGGAAGGTCATTATAATCCATATTTTATCCACCCAAAAGGGGATAAGTTGTATATCAAGAGGATCTATTGGTGGCCTCTGATGAAGCGAGAGGTAACAAAGTTTGTGTCAAGGTGTCTGACTTGTTAGAAGGTCAAGATTGAGCATCAGAGACCTCCATATTTGGTTCAGCCTTTAGATATTCCAAGGTAGAAGTGGGAATCCATCTCGATGGATTTTGTTAGTGGCTTACTAAGGACTCATAGCGGTAGTGACAATATTTAGGTTATCATTGATAGGTAGACTAAGTCTACTATTTTTGTGCCAATGAAGTCTATTTGGAGTATGGATCAACTACGCTGCATACTTAAGGTTTGTGATGAGTAGGCATGGTACCCCTACCTATATAGTCTCCGATCAAGATTTAAGATTCCTTTTGGACTTTTGGGGAAAGTTATAGGTGGCTATAGGCACGAGATTGAGGATAAGAACCGCCTTTCATCCAACTACAGATGGAAAAACTAAGAGGAACTTGGATAGATTGTCATTATTTGGTTGATTCTCATACAACAACAGTTATTATGCTAGTATGGGGATGGTACCCTTTAAGGAATTTTATTGACATAAATGTCAAACACCTTTGTGTTGGAGTGACATCACTAAGACTGTTGTACTTGGACCGGAGTTGATTGAGGAGACGATGTAGCAGGTTCGGTTGATTCGAAACATGATGAGAGTGGCTCAGAGTCATCAAAAGACCTATGTCGATTAGAGACGTAGTAGTGATGGTTTTGAGCTAAGGGATAGAGTTTCGTTGAGGGATTCACCTACTAAGGAAGTAAAAGTATTTGGTCAAAAGGATAAGTTGAGCCCAAGGTGTATTAGTCCATATGAGGTTCTTGATAGAGTTGGCCAGGTAGTATACCGTCTAGCGCTTCCACCAAAGTTAGCTTGAGTTCACAACATCTACCACATTTCTCAACTGAGGAAGTATGTTGAAGATCCATCACACGTGATCAGACTAGATGAGATTGAGCTCGATGATTCATTGTCCTATGAAGAGAGGCCTTTGAAGATTATTGACATTAGCATTCAACACACTCTAATGAGCTCAGTTTCTCTTGTGAAGATTCTTTGGAGTGGTTATGGAGTAAAAGAAGTAACTTGGGGGGTCTGAGAAGTACATGCATGAGGTGTATCCTAAGGTTTTTTGCTGAAATGTGTTAGAATTTGGGGTTTTCTCTCTTTTAAGGGGGGTAGTCCTTAGTTGTATAGTAGTAATTCTAGTAGGTTTGAACAACGATATTGCTTTCCTTACATCCTTTTTTTCTTCTTCCCTAACCTAGACTTGTGAACTTCGAGGATGAAATCTCTTTTACGGGGGTAGTGATGTAATAGCTAAAAAATTTACGTAGCCTAATCCTGTATCATTAAAGCCCTAATTTGATTGTAATCATGAGGAAACCTATTTTAGCCTTATCCTAAATTTTTAATCCCAAAAATTTAACCAAATCCAAAACCTTGACTCGGATTAAACAGTATTTTATAAACAGAAGTCAAAACCCACTTAATTACCACTAATCCTAACTATTTTGGCTCATCCAAAATTACCTAAACTAATTCCCAATCATTTTATCTTTTTTCCTTTTCTTTTCTTTCTTCTCCTTTCTCTCGTCAGCCTTAGCTGAAAAGTTTGATTTTTTTTATAACTTGCCTTGCAACTTGCATTTCTCCTCTATTGCTGCACCATCTCACATGCTCCCTTCTCCATCATCCATCAACCTTTCTTCTCCTCTTCCTTCTTCTCTCATCTCTGTAGACCTGCACACAAGCACACCCTAAACCTTGCCACTCATCTTCTTCTTTTTCTTCCTCCTCTTATCCTTATGCAACCTATACATATAAATATCACCATCATCTGCCATTTTCCCCCAACACTTAACCATCTTTTCCCTTACACCACATTGCCACCCCTTATGCATTGCATGTCTTCCCCTCTCTTTTCTTCCTTCCTCGATTCACACCACAAACACACACATGATTTTTTTGTTATGTGAGAGAGAGAGAGAGAGAGAGAGAGACATACACACACACACACACCACATACTTCCTTGTTCCTCTTTGTTTGGCCTCGACTCTAATATTTTTGTGTTAAAAAGCAACTGCCCTAGCCCCCTTCTCTCTCCTTTCTTCCTTCTCTTTTCTTCTCCTTCTTCCTCCCTTTTTCCTCTATTTTTGGCCTATGCAATATAATTTCCACCACTCACCACCCTCTGACTGGTGGATCGACCACCAAGGTCACCCCAACTTTCCTCAACATCGTTGTAGACCATCACCACTGACCACCACTTTTTTTCCTTCTTCTTTCCCTTTTTCGTTTCTTTTTTACAAAATGCATGGCCTACGCATGGATGTGTAACACTAAAACTTAGTATTACATGCCCACGCACTACCCAAATATATGCTCATGAGCACCCGTGCGACTTGTGACCTGTTTGCTCAGTGATAGAGCACAATCATGCCACTTGGCAGTGCGTAATCTTCCTTCTCAACCTAGGGTGCACCGCCTGCAGCACAACCATGCAACCCCCATTTTTTTCCTATACACCCCTATTTTACCCCAAACGTTGTCCAAACACCGCAAAAGTTTTATGATATCTCCACCACAGATTCTACTGCACATCCACACACCCCAAGCTTCCATTTGACTAAGTTTATTTCCATTTTTACCTACTTTACATTAATTTATCCTTTGATTAAACTCTTTGAGCCTAACCATGGTTTTTGTTGTTTTTAGTAGGTGTTATTTCAATTGCTTTGGAGGAGGAAGTTTAGGATTTGCATGCTTAGAGCCAATTTTCCTAGTTGGTAGGAATATTATTTGATGTTTAAGATTTTTTTGTTAATTTTTTGTTTGGTGTTGTGTGTGCTTTTATAATATTGATGCTTTATGATTTGATATATGTTGTTCATGATGTGTTATGACATATGAATATTATGTTGGAAGGAAGTGCTAAGGGGTAAAAGTTATGGATGTGACATTATTATATGAATGATATATTTTTGAGAAATATATCTCATGGTATGATATATGGGCTAAATGAGCTTTTATAAATGGAAATAATAATTTTTATGTGGTATGACGATAATTTTTGGATTTGAAAAATAATGTCTGTGGAAGGTATAAGATTTTATAAAATAAAGGTTATTATTTGCGCTTAAAGGTAAATTGATCATTATGGGGGTAATAACATAATATTGGTATTTTATGTGTTAGATGGATTAAAATATGATAATGATATCAAGAGAAATAGTTAGAAGTATTATTGTTCATTTTGGGGTCCTTAAATAAAATAATGGTATAATTGGGGCATAATAATTTAAGAGGATAATCTTAGCATTTTGTGTGTAAATGCTATAGTTAATCCACAATTCTGGATATATATTTCTAATGTGGGCATTATAAGGACGTGTATCGAGTTTGGTAATCATATGAGTCTCATGGGATGAATTATGGCTAATATGTGAAATTAGAATTTTGATAATTCATCGATAGTACCTCAGATGAGATTATTAATGTATGTGTGCAAAGTAGGTGGTTAGATCGCGTAGTAGGAGTATGATAATAATGATTAGATTCGAGAATGATATATTGTAAATCATGGTTGAATAGTAAATATAGGAGAGTGAGCGGTAAGGGTAAGTAATTAGGGTTTTAAGAGGATTGAGGACCTTCATTTGTGTGATGCGTTTATATGTTTTAATGTGCTCCATGTTTGTGAAACAATATTAAATAAGTTACTAATCACTTAAAGTGAGAGAGCACGTGAGTAGGGCCATATATATATATATATTTATATATTATCATTCTACTAGGGAGAATATTAGCTTGGGAGCTTTTTGCCTTAAGAAGGTGGTGCTTTTAATCAATGTTTCATTGGAAAGAATTGTGTCTTTGGACCATTTTTCCCTAAGAAGGTATTTTAGTCCATTCCACTAGATTAAGAATAGTAAAGCCCTTACTCATCATGAAATTAAAATATAATAGAATAATGTATGGAAAAGATACTAGTGATTTAAAGCAGAAAAGTACGAGAGTTAAGACCAATGTACTGTTTTTATATGTATCGCAATCTAATTGGGAGAATAGTAACTTGGGAGCGCTCTACTAGAGAAGGTGATATTTACAGATCCATTCCAACAGATGATGATAGTGGCTCAGGTGTGTTATCCTTGAGAAGGTGTTGTAGACCATTTCAAAAATTTAAGAATAATAGGGTTCCTACGTTCAACGTATATAAAAGAATGAAAATAGATTATACACAAAAAAGAAATCAAGATCATTATTTATCTTATAAGACGTTTTATTTGTTTGCTTGTATACCTTTTATCAGTTATGAAAGCATGTGCTAATTGTATCTCTATTTTGATAATATCATTCCCTTGCTCAACATGTTGCATACTAACCACCCATTTTATGGGTGTTGCTCATTCCCATAAGCAACAAACTCTGATACTTAAGTGTATTTCTCAAAATATCCGCTAGATGATTAAGCTACCTATGATGCTTTATGTGGGGATGAGTGACTTCATTTATATTAGGGGTTGGGTGAAGATTAATGTTATTCGGTATTTGTATTTAACCGAATACCTTTTTGGACTCTTGATCTATCCACTTCTTTGTATTTTGTGTAATGTAACTCGAAGTCAAACTCCAAACTCATTGTTTTATTATAAATGTTTCTTTTTTTTTTCTAATTTCCTTGCATTACTTTAAATATTTTTTTCTTGTGATTAATGTGAGGATTGTTGAATAAGGTAGAATTAGGTTAATTATGGTGGTAACCTCAATATTTTACTTATTTACTTCCACTATAACACAAAAATTTTCAGTAGTAAAAGTCAAAGTGTTACATGCATGGTCATAAAAGACATATATGTCTTACTAGCATACATTAACATGCTTATGTATTGACATGTCAACTTACATGCTATTTTAGCATGTAATTCTCATTGTGATAAACTTATCATCCCTATGCAAGAAGATGGAATTACGCTCAATGATAGACATTGAATTCATGAATGTTATGCTTCATACCAAGTATAGGTAATTCATATTTCATCATGATTATCAAAAATTTCATGAGTCTTGGACAAAAACGTATGATCATGTGATGTGAAAAAATAATAGTTTGAACTACCAGGTAAACATTAAGGTCCATTCCACTTAACTATAACTCACCGTATTATATAACTATTAGCTCAAGTAATTATGCTTCTTTTTTATTTTGAGCAACATGGTGGATTATCCTCCATGGTCTTTTAATACCCATGGAATTCAAACCAATAACCTAAAGAAATAAGTTTGTCCGAGGCCTAGAGAAACACCTAGGGACATAAAGTTTAGCCAACACTAAGAGAACCACTTGTGGACATATAGTCCAATCGGGACCAAATTAACAACCTAGGTAACTAATATCTTTGGTATCAATACCCCCTAATAAATCATCAGTGTCTAGCATAGAAAAGGCACCGAGATCGACTAGTATTTTGTTTGACGTCATCCAATGGTAAATAAATATACCTAAAGGTAGACTATGCCCTAATAGCTAATCAAGGATTAGATATCTAGTCCATTATAGTGCTCCATGTTCTTCCAGTTTAAGTAATAAGTAGTTGTTTAACAAAACCATATACAAAACAAGTCCCATATAGTATGCCAAGTCATCCATGACCGCATAATTATTTTGAATTATCCATTATAACCTTTTAAGGACACTTAGTAGTGATATAATCAATACTTCACCAATGCCAATAAGTGAATTTCCATCATCTAATAATCATGTGATATCATAATATCAACTCAAAAAACTTTATGAGGTTAAAAGGAAACAAATAAAGCATTCTGGCCAAAATAAGTCAATCAACTACATCAACTAGTCGATCTATTTAGCAAAGCAAAACCCTAAAGTCTTTGTCAAAACCAATCAATTAGTTTGTCAAATCACTTAATTGTTTAAAGAAAATCCAATTAGTTTAGCCAAACCAATCAATGAGCTCAAACCAAAACCCACCAAAAATTACTATAGTCTAACTATTCGACATTCTAAATATGAGTTGATTTTATCAATCAAGCCAATCAATGGGTTTAAAAAAAAACAAACCAAACCAAGTTCACCATAGATAAAACAATTGATTAGTTCAACTAACCGTTCAACTATTCTAAGGAAAATCAATCGATTTAGCTAAACTAATCCATTAGTTTGCTAAAAAAAATCCTACATATACATTTCAATACATAATTTATACTTGAATTACCAACCATATCACTATACATGGAAAAAATTAATTTAAGCATGATTATTAAGGAATCATCAATACATATACATCAAACTCACATTTTCTCAAAATAATGTAGCTCAAGGCATAATTCACCACAACTATGGTGTAATCATGTGAAAATTAGAAATTTTTATCTTCATCAGTATACATGCTAATTCACTCCATACCTTAAGGTAAAAATGACTTACCAAGTGAGGATTAGCAAAATCCACACCAATTAGTGAAAACCTTAGCTGAAAAGCCAAATTATTGAACACTTCACCAAAGTGAACACTAAGGAATACCAGCTCATTCCTCACTCTTTTCATAAATCTAACCTCATATAAGAGTAAAATAATAAAAAGCTAAAGAAAGGACTAGAAGAGATACAAAGGATTAGAAATGGGAAACATAAAGGAGAAAATGAGTGTAGAGATGAGGGATATAATAGAATGAATTAAGCAGCTGAGAGAAAGTGAGGATAAATGATGTTTGGGATTTCTATTAAACCAATAATTTGATGAGAAATGAAGTAAAGTGGTATACAACAACAAAACATTATTTCTCACTCTCGAGTTCGAGCATATTTAGGTAATTTTTTAAAGGAAACATATTGAATTATCCCATAGATCAAATGGTTATGGTCAAAACATCTCAAGGTAATTTGCCCTAGAAACATATGAACAAAAGAATGGAAATGGACAAAAAGGCATAAAAATAAACATAAGGTGCTGCATGGATTTTCTAGGATGAAAATTGTCCATTTAAGATTACATAGAAGAGATAGGAAGAAGGACACAAAGGTGTGAGGGCATAATCCTCCTTTTTGTTAAATTTGGCCCCCGAATATATTTTAGGATGAAAAGAATATTTGATTATTAGTCACAAAAATATCAAAGATGGCTTAGAAATAATTGGGATCTTGATTATCAAGATTCAAAAATATTAGAATAATTCTCTCATAAAAATTAATTTTTCAAAATCATATACGTCAGGCAAATTGGCCAATTGGTTTAACCAATTGAAATGTTACTTTGAACCAAAAACAACTCTAAAATTGACAGATCAGTGAATTGATTCATAGAACTAGTAAACTGATGTGCCAAAAAATATTTTCTTCTTTATTTGCGAAATCCTTTGTGAATAAATCCAAAAATACATTTCAAAAACTAGATCATTTTTCATAAAAAACAAGAGATTTACACATGATAGGTATAATTTTTGAGTTATTACATGGGTTTATAGTCGATGAATAATCTATGAATTGATGATGCCTACTAGTCGATTAATTACTAGGCTAAGTTTGATTTTTAATCTCTTTTATGTATACATTTTTTCCAAATAATTATGAGTTTTAATTATTATGTTGTGGTTGTCTTTTCAACTTTTTTATGATTTTTCTAAACTATTTTGACCCTTTTTTACCTCACTAAAATTGACATTTAAGGGTTTAGATACCTAAGATGGTTGAGATTCTTAACTACCTTAGCTTATGTGAAAGAGTAGTGGACAATGATTTTTACTTTAACATGCTCACTTGGTAAGCCAAATTAATCGATGTGAATTATGTGATCACCATGACCTTAAGGTAATATTTGTAATAGCCTCTTATAATAATGGCCAAATTATAGTGTCTTCATACGTAGTTAATATGCATGGTTTATTTATCAGGGTTCATGATGATGTATATAATCCATGTAGTGCATATGAATTGTCATAATGTTGTGTATAGTATCTAACATGATAGTTATAATTTTGTGTGCATATATAAGTGTACCATATTATAAGCATCTTATGAGTACAGTATCTCTTTATAGTATGGGTTAAGTCATGAGATTGAGTTTATGCATGAGTAGTGTAATCAGAATATTCTCAATGACCTTCTTTGCTTCACGAACTCTATATTGGATAACTTAGCTATCTCAATACATGACTATTGATGTGTCTATGCAATCATTCACCTAATAAATCCCAAGATTGGAGGACTTTATATAGGTAGAGATAGGTGGCTAGTAGGAGGTCATGGGTCTATTTATGGCTTGAACACCGAGAGGTTAGACATTTTGGCACACTTTTGTCTTTTCTATGTCCTTTGTGATAAAAAAATATTTCAAGATGAATTTTTTGGATACCCTTTCTCTCTTGTATTTCATACATATTGTGGCTTTCATGGCCTTAGTTATACATAATGTTTTTTAGCTCTTATATGATTTTCATACTCTATTTCTCTTAATATTATGTTGGTTAGAATACTTAGCCTTGTTTATATAATGGAATGGATGATGGGATACCTATCTTATGCTAGGTATATTGGTAGTTCATTTTTTATATATAAAAGTATCTTCATGTTTTCACTTCCACAATATTTCAAAAAAACATTTTGGTGAAAAATGGGGGTGTTATAGTCGCAACCATTACCCCTTCTTAGTTAAATATGGTAAAACTTTATAATATATAATATATTTTATCACTATCTTATCCTTGTCTAGAGGATGAACCACAATATGGGGTATTAAAAATAAACTATCAAAATAAAATCCCTTTGGCACCTTATTAAAACAAGTGATTGTTTCCAAATTAGCCAATCATTTTATATAGGTGGTAGTTTGATTACATAGGTTCCCACACTCAATAGCCTTGGACTTTGATCAATTATTCAATTGTAAGTTTTAGTGAAAATTGTTTTAGTTGTACGACACTTAGCTTAATCTCAGTAGTTTTTATCATCCCAAAAGTTATAAACAATCTAACATGTGCTTATAGACTTATCTTCATGCTTATGAAAATATTTCTAGAAATGATTGATGTATCCCCCTAGGTGGAGGATTGGTACAATACCAATATCCATTATTTGATCAGCATAACCCCTATTTAGGCCATTTATGGGCCTTCCAATACCCATGCTTGTAGATTACATAATATATTTCACACTAGTACAATCATTGGAAGATGACTAGTTCAATAGCCAGTAGCTTTTCCACTACTAATTTCAATTTAAAACATGTATAGTAAAGAACAAGAACCGAGTATACAAACAATACCAAGATAAAAAATTTGATGTATTGGAATGAGTTTATGTCAAGCTACAATCATATAGACAAGATTGAATATATCCACACCACTTAGATTATGTTCCACTTTCATGATCATGGATGACCACAAGTGGGTTACTAAATTCTCAGTGCAATGGACTCCCTATAAGCTGGAGGAAGTAAATCAAGAAAATCAAGATTGAATAATTGTAACTTACCTAAAATATGACCTCGAGGAAAAGGTCAATGTCCTTAATGAAGCTAATGATAAGGCCATATTGATGAATATAAGATCCAATTTGGGTCATGTGAGGAGGTGGCATTCTAAATTAACCTACAACAATCAAAAATCAAGAGTAGAATGGGGAATGATTTAAGATAATAAAATTGGTTCTTGGTAACACCTTTAATCAACACTTGCAAGAACCACTTAAGGTGTAAACTATTAGGATAAATCTTTTCATAATCACCAATCCTTTCAATAACTTTGTATGGGCCATCACTTATAGGTATGAGTCTGTTCTTCCTTTTAAAAGGAAATTGTTTCTTCCTAAGGTGAAGTCAAATTAGATCTCGTATTTCATACAAGTGTTGTCTTTGGTGTTTGTTAGCTTTAATTCTCTCCATTTCATTTACCTTTTTGATTTTTGACCACGTCTGCTCATGTAGCTTCTTCATTGCCTTGGCCATTTTTTGTTCCTCTAAGTTGGTGTGGGACTTAATGAAAGAGGTAAGAGATCAATGGGAGTAGTTGGGTTTGTCTCATACACTACTTCAAAGGGTCAACACCCTATAGCATAGGTTTGTAATCAATTGTATACAAACTCTACATATGATAGTTTGGTGTCCTAATCTTCTAAGGATTTGTGAACCAAACTTCTAAAGAACATTGTGAGGGTCCTATTGGTGAGCCAAACTCCATTGGTTTTTGGATGGTAGGCGATACTATATAGGATTTTGGTATCAACTAGCCTCCATAAGGTCTTCTAGAAGTAGCTAAGGAATGTGGTATCCTTTTCTAAGACAATGGATATAGGAAGATCATGTATCCCAACTATCTCTTTGAAGAATAGATCGCCTATATAAGAGGCATCATCCATCTTATGATAGGTAATGATATAATCTATCTTAGAGAACCAATCCACCACCACTATTATAGCATCAATTTTCCTTTATGTCTTAGGCAATGCTACAATTAAGTCTATACTCACATGATCCCATGGTTGATGTGGGATAGGCAAAGGAGTGTATATCCCTTGGTGGAAGTGACTCTTGTACTTTTAAAAAGTCACACACCTAGTTATTATACTTTGTACATCTCCCAAAAGCTTAGGCTAAAAAAATTCTCACTAAGCACGTCCAAGGTCTTATTAATGGTGAAGTGCCCAACTAGCCCTCCTCCATGCACTTCCTTTACAAGTAAGTCTCTTATGGAACATTTGGGAATGTAGAGTTTATTGCTCTTGAAGAGGAGCCCCTCTTGGATGAAAAATGAGCCTTTGTTTTTAGCTTAGTCCTTAAAATAGCATCCAAAGTCTTCATCTTCCTTGTAAAGATCTCTAATGCATCCAAACCCCAATATTCTCTCTTATAACAAAGATAACATACAATACCTCCTAGAAATTGCATCTTATTCATTTTTCCACTTTTATGCTAGGATATAAAGGAAAAAGATTGTAAAAATTCTACATATCTTGTATGTCTTAGATTAATCTTTTGTTTTTTGTTGATGTACTTTAATGACTCATGATTTGTGTGTAGCACAAACTACTGGGGACGCAAGTAGTGTGACCAATGATCGGGATCTCCTACTAAAGCATAGAGTTCCTTGTCATATGTGATGTAATTCACCCTAGATCTATTGAGTTGTTCACTAAAGAAGGTGATTGGCTTCCATTCTTGTAGTAAAATAGCTCTAATATCCACTTCACTTGCATCATACACAACCACAGATAATTAGTTGAAGTTAGGTAATGTTAGGATAAGTGCTTCACTTAAATTTCCATTGATCACCTTAAAGGTGTATTGGGATGCCTTGGTTCACTTGAATTTTCCCTTCTTCATGCATTTGGTTATAAGGGCTAGTAGGGTGGTGAAATCGCTAATAAACCACCAATAAAACAAAGCCAAGCCATGAAAAGGCCTCACTTTTGTAAGGCTTACAAGTGTGGGCCATGTCTTGATTGCTTCCACATAGAATTCACAAAGGCTATTCCGTCTTTAAATACCACAACAACTAGAAATGTAACCATAGGTATAAAAAACTCACACTTTTCTAGCTTAGCATACAACTTGTGACCTTTAAGTGATAGAAAGACAATCTTGATATGCTTTACATGTTGTTCCTCACTAGATCTATACAAATGAATGTCATCAAAGAAAACTACTATAAACTTGGTAATGAATGGCCTAAGTACTTCATTCATAGGTCTCATAAAGGTACTAAGAGAATTTGACAAACCAATGGGTATAACCATACACTTATACAACCCTCCCTTGGTTTGGAATGTATTCTTCAATTCATCACCATATTTCATTCTTATATGACAGTATCCATTCCTTAGGTTAACCTTGGAAAACAAGCATGTACCATTCAAACAATCAAGCATATCATCATGTTTATGTATAAGATACCTATACTTGATTGTAACGTTTCTAATAACTTAACTATCAACACTGATTCTCATGGTGCCATATTTCTTTAGCAAAATCAAGATAAGCACGACACAAGGGCCAAGGGACTCCATTATTAAACCCTTAGATAATAATTGTTTACTTGTCTCTACAACTTTAAGGCTTCTTTAGGGTTAATCTATAGGCCACCCTTATTAGGGAGTATAACATTGGGCACATAGTTAATTTGATTCTCTATACCTTTAATAGGGCTAATGCATGTGGTATGTCATTAGGTAATACATCATCAAACTCCTCTAACAATGCCCTAACCCGCAGATCATTATAAACCCTCCCCTCATTATCCTATAACAAAAACAATAATTAGGTTTTTTTCCTTTTTATTATGGTCTTATCTAGACACTTTTTACTTATAAATAGGGACCTTTTACAACTCACATCAATATGACTATGCCTAGTAAGTAAAGGGGTGAGTATTATATTTTTCTCTGAAAACTTCAAGAAATAGTTGTTATTTCTTCCATCATGCAAGAAACATATATCAAATTACCATAGCATCCCCAAAAGAAAATGACAAGCATCCATTAGAACTTTATCACACACTACCTCATCTTGATAGGTCTTTCCAATGAAGAATGGTACTTTCACTTGCTTTGTCACCTCCACCATGTTATCATCATTAAGCTATTATAGCTTATATGGTTTGATATGCTTTGTAGTAGTGAGACAGAGCTTATCTACTAAGGTGCAAGAATTAACATTGGCTAACTACCTCCATCAACAATAGGATAACATATTTTTCCAAGCGTGGTGCACTTGGTTTGAAAAAATATTTTCTCTTTGGGACTCATTACATTTAACCTCCTTGATGTGCAACACCCTCCTAATCATTAAAGATTCTCCCACATCCGTAGGTGAAAACTCTTTCTCTCCATTAAGGGATAAAAATTCCTCCTCTTCCTCACTTTCCTCCTCTTAGTTGGCCTCCTCCAAATCCATCATGGTGACTACCCTCTTATTAGGACACTAATTTTGATAGTGTCCTAAGTCTTGATATTTAAAACACCCAAAACTCTTGGTTTGATTCTCAACTGCCACTCCGTTACTCTTCACATCTTTTCTCAAAGGTGTGGAAGGGGTTTTAAATGTTGCAGGAACCTCACTTAGAGGCATGGTGTACTCCTCTAGCTCATCCAAATCAAGCCTCATAGAGAGTTTTTCAAACTCTCTATGTACTCCTTTACACTTAATGACCCTTTCTTCAAAGAGGACATTTTATTGTATAAGTATTGAGTGAAAGAAGGAGGAAAGAATCTCTCCTTCATCAAGTTCTTTATTTTCAACCAAGAATTAACTTTATAATTTTTATTTTTTCTCCTCTTACAAAATAAATTCTCCTGAAATAATATAGATTGCCTTTGAGCTTAATAACTACTACCTTAAAGGCTTTGGTTTCAAAATATCCCTTAGGCTCAAGCAATCTACTACACTTCAACTTCCACTCTAAAAATTCTTCGGGGTTATGATTGCCTTTAAACTATAGGACCTCAACCCTAACATCATGAAAACTCTATCATTTTTTTTCTCCTCCTTGGCTCCATATAAGACTCATTTGATGATGAATCTTCCTTATCCTCGCTAACAACATGCTTGAAATCCCCATATTTGTCACAAAATGGGGGTGTTGTTTTTTATTGGTCTCTTACCATATTAGGGATTATGGTCTCTAAGATATCAAGTACTCTTATCAATTCTTAAATTATTTTCACCTCAAGTCTCAATCCTCTTGGTAAATGAAGGTCTCACGATGAAGATTAATAAAGTGAAGATGGTTAATAAAAGAAAGTGATTTCAGTTACGGGTAGAAAACAAAATGGGATTAGGTTTAAAAAACAAAGGGGGTGTTTTGTTATTTTTTGTTTGTTTGTTTGTGTGCTTGGTTTAGAAAAGGATGATGGGAAGAAAAATTAAGACCCAAATTGCTACAACCTAAGCTTTGATACCAAGATGATATATATGAGATCCAACTTAGGTCATGCTAGGAGGTGGCGTTCTATATTAACTTAGAACAACAAAAAATAAAGCGTAGAATGGGGAGAGAATTAAGAGAATAAAATTGACTCTTGGTAACCATTTGAATAAATACTTACTAGAAACACCAAAGGTGTTAAATATTAAGATAAATCTTGGAATATTTTTGCGAACTTCAAACTCTAACACTTGAGTTTTGCAGAGGGGGACTCTCCGTATACTAGAGAGAAAGGTGCAGCTAATATATTGTGTGTTTCACTTTCATTCTATCCTTAAAACTTATAGAATAAGTGTAGTATTAAAGGTTTCATATTAGCTAACTAATACACATGATTTGAGATAAAATAAAGAAAGAAATCTAAATAATATCCCATCCATGACTTTTAGTCATGGGTAGGGTGTTAAGTAGATTTCAAACATGATGCATTACCTATAACATGTCTAACTCATATAGCAGCCACATGTCTCAAAAGGAAATAAAAAAAAATATCATTTTAATCTTGTAAGTAAAAAAAAAAAGGAGTTAGGAATGTTTTTAACGTTCATTGTTCTCCCCAAAATCTACATTGTTCTTTCTAATTGTTCAAAAGAACTTGACATATAACTTGAGAGTGATTTATGGCTATTTTGTGTGGCACTTATGGGTGCAGAATGGGCTGTATTTTTGTGGCCTTTTTAGGGCTCAAATATTAAAGGAAAACAGGTTTAAAAGGGTATGAAAATTAGATGAAAAAACATGACTAAAGGTGGCCTATTTTTAGGGTGTTTTGTGGATGGTAAATAAAAAGGATTGACAAGGCTTACATGACTTGCATGGCTAGGTTTTATTGGGTGATTAATTTGTTCAAGTAAAGAGTGTTTTTGTGGCTCTTAGTCTTAGGGAAATTAATGATGGGATTGTGATCATCAAATGAGCATGCTCTCACATCACATACCCAAAAGAAACCTATAATTACAATCCAAGCTCAAGGATTATATGTTGTAATTTTTGGAGTAGTCCAATACTGCCACAAAGCTAAGAGTATAGACCATCATTGAGGTAGAGTGTGAATGATAAGTTCTCATTTCTTGGATGTATTAGCCAATCATTTGACTTGTCTTGGTAGTGAATTGTCCCTTGTTGTATAAGCTATTATTTTTTATTCTTCTTTCATATTTTTGACTTATTTCACTGCCCAAGAAGCTTTAAAAGAAGAATGAGAGTAAATAAAAGGCAGCTTGAATTCCATGAAAATTTCTTTCCTCTATCATTAAGCTCTTTCTCCATCTAAATTTCTTCTTTCTAGAGTTATTTTCCCACTAGAAGCAAAAACCATCTATCAGATATCCCCATTCCCACAGACATCGACATCATTGTTCTCATTATGAGGTACGTGTGCTTGGTTAATGATTTGGTGGTTGCTGTTACATGATTGTTTCATCTGTAGATTTAAATCTATTCATCCAATATATACGTACATGTAGTTAATGGATGAGATTAATAGGAAAATGAGAGTCAGATGTATATTTATGAATAAAAGAATGTGTACTCTTTTTTTTTTTCATATAATGTGTATTTATAACATATATATTATTCCTATAAGATGTGCATTTGTTAATATAAAATGTATGTTTACCACTATAAGATGTGCATTCAAAACTATAAGGCATGCACTGATCAATATATGATATGTTTTTGCCCTTATAAATTATTCATTTCATCTCTATAAAACATGCATTTGTCAATATAAAACATGCATCTATAACTATAAGAGTGCATTTGTATTATAAATATATGTATTTATAACACAAGTATTTGTTTATTATTTTTTTTATAAATAAAAGAATGTAAATCTATATCTAAAAGATGTGTATTTTATCGGATAAGATATGTATCCTTACTACATAAAATGAACATTTATATATCGAGGATGTATATTTTATTATATAAAAAGTGTATTGTTTTAAAAGAAATTTTAATAAATATACAACATTGACACATTCTCTACTATATTTAATTGGAGAATGTATATTTTACTATAAAAGATGAAATACTTATGAGTAAAGGATGCATATTTTTTAACCCTCTTTCATGTTATGGTTTAAACAAACTTTAATTAAATTATAAAAATGCCACCCTCCTATGCATCATAATTACAAGTCATATGTTCAATATCCACTTTAAAAAATTTCAGGGAAATATACACTTTAATGAACGGGTTCAACGGGTAATTTTTTTGTGAAATTAGTCACGGCCGCAATATTTTTTTTTACCATTGTTTCTCATGTTTTATTAAAAATAATTGAATAGCCTATCCCCCGTCTTTACTTGATTTTCTATACAATCAAACATTGAAAAATAATTCCTTCTAAAAATCATATCTTATAATGCCATATAACCCTAATTAAATTTCATATAAAATTATAAAATCATAAAAATAATATATTATTTATGCATGTCAATATAAGTTCTAAATGTGAGTTCCAATGCACCCCATCCTATTGAAGTTTGTGGATCCAAATTAAACTCAAATTATAAAAAATTATTATGTCTGAAGTTAATCCGATCTATTATTTATCTAAAAATTATTTAACTTGAATCAAATGTGTAACCAAACCGCATTAGCACAATTTGAAACAAGCTTGAACTGAATACAAAGCGATTGCAGAATCAACCATATTGTAACTCAATTCAATATAACCCAATACAAATGACACATTTGGTTAATCTATCTTGATATACCGGTAGCAAATTTATTGGATTATATATATTGGTATTCAAGAGTTTCAAAATAGGGGAAAAAGAAAAAAAAAGAAAAAAGAAATTGGCGTGCATATGGATGCAGGTTGCAAGATTATTTCTGGGAAGACTTGGGATGTTTAGTCTCAACGAAATCGGTCAATTAATCAAATAAAACATCAGCAATACTCTAGAAATTAAAATTTTCCAACAATAAAACTTGCAAAGTTTATAAAGGTCAACCCTTTGACATACATATGATCGCATGTTGCAAAATTAGTTCGAGGAAGACTTGGGCAGTTCGGTCTTAAAGTACCCAGACTCGATTGATTGAATGTAAAAGTCAGCAAGACTACGCAAATCATAATGTATCAACAGTAGAGTATGTAAAGATTATAATGGTCAGTCAAAATAATCTAGAATAATTGGTATATGATTGGAGAAGTGGTACTTGTCAGTATTTTACAACATTTGAAAAAATAAATTTATTAAAAATAATAAAACTTTAAAAAGTTATTGTTGATAAATGATTGCTAGAATATGAAATACTCATCCATTCATATTTTTAATCTACAACCTAACTAACGCATCTTAATTAACTCCAAAAACGAACGCAGTATGGCGTACAAAGAAAAATAAACATATAACACACGCTAATATAAAAAAAATTGCCTGTATTTACTTTAATTTCTGTAAGAAAAACAAGAGGGATGGAGAAACAATAGAAAATCCAGCCACTCAGAAGAAGGCTAATATATTATAAGCCAACTCGTTTAATTTATAAAAAAAAAAATATCTCGACCATTTTTTATTTAGAACCCTATGATCATTTTGACAAGAATGTCATCTAACGAATACAGACTTGTTGATTCTCAAAATTTAATTTGTTTCTAAGTTCTTAAATAATACCCATTATTATAGGAAACCTAGTATTCTAAATTTTCACCCTTAAAAATACTATTATACACCAAATAAAATACTATACACTTAAAAATCAAATATTAAACCTGTTCACATAATATAATAAAAAATTATATTGAATATATACTCCAATTGCAAGCGGGATTGAATTCTTTTGATTGTGGATTGAACTTTTCACGACTCAATTTTTTTTTTTTTTTTACACAGCCCAACGACAGCCACTGGATTGCAGCTAGCCATGAGGTAAAATAAACAAATATTGTAGTTCCATGAAGGTAGATACAAGTCGGTATAAACATGGTGATTTTATTATGAAGAGAGAAAAAGAAGGATTTGTGCATGGGATATTTTGATACCCGAGATCGACATCAAAACCTCGAGGCTCTGTTTTATACTGTAAATAAACGCGTGATCGAAGTGATCAAGCGCACGTTGACTATGTTCTGACCATACGATTAAACAGAATCGATCATAATCTCGCGGCATGGGCCACTAGATTTAAAAATAAATAAAAAAATAAACGTAGAACATAACGTGATGACAAACTTCGAAATCAGAGTTTAAATCAAAATATACTCGTCGTTTCGTGATTTATCAGCAGAAATTCGAATCCCAACTGGCCTCGGGTATGTTACATATAAAATATTAATATTGAGTAGAATTTAAAGGTACACCAAATGGGTGCATGATTCATAACAAAAAGTTGATTCGCTCTCCCTCTTACATTAAATGAGTTGACCAGACTGACAAATATTTACAGATAGAAAGAGATGTCAATGGGGACTAGAACAATAAGACAATGGTAATATAAAGGTGTCGTTAAATAAAATTCTTCAACCTGCGCAAGTTTAATGTACCTAAGATTATTTTTGAGAGCGGAGGTTGAATTAACCTAGATATCATTAATCAAGAAAGAATGTCAAGTGGTTTCTATAACTACATAAGGTAATGTAAGAGGGAGAGCGAATCAATCCAAGTGGGGCCAGCATAAGAAAAATGACACGATCGAGAATAAAAAAAAGAAATTAGGAGCCAACAACACATGAAAAAACTAAGAATGGAAGAAAGGGATCGGGTTGGTAGAGTTTTTTAGATAAAATAAACTCAACATCTATATATAGAAGAACAATTTATCGGATTTCAATATACCTACGATTTTCTATATTTTGCTCTACTTCTTCTCTCCCCCCTCCCCCCACATTATTCACTTTATATATCTTCTATACCTCAACAAGATTTTTTTTTTATAATTAATATATTTTTATCTATTAAAATTATTATTAGTGCTTATAAAATGTCTTATGTTGTTATAATTATTGTTATTGATGTTATTTAAATTCATGTTATTGTCATCAAATATTATTGTTATTATTTTATTTAAAAGAGTTACTATTACTAATTTTTTAATATATCTTGTATCATGCATACTCGACACAGCCATATGCTAATAATGATGGCAAGGTTGATAATGAGGAAGAGGAGGATGAAGAAGAGGAGGCAGAGGATTATAACCATGATGATGGTGGGGTGGTGTTGGTGAAGGTGATGGTGATGGATATAGTCGTGGTTGTGGTAGAGGTAATGGTGGTTGTTGTCGCGGCGGGGGTAGTGGCGGTAAACCTGCTGCTGATATCCCTTAATGTCCTTGACAATTCTCCTGTATTTGATGACATATACAATGCTTGTTCTCCACCGGTATCCTTTACAATTAATGGACATGATTATAATTTGGGATATTATCTCACTAATGGTATATATCCATCACGGCCTACATTCATCAAATTTATAGAAACATCCACAAGTCGAAAAAAACAAACTTTTTTTGCACAACATAAAAAATTAGTAAGGAAGGATGGGAATCAAGCCTTTGGAGTTCTATAAGCACGTTTTGTAGTCATACAAGACCCAACATTATTTTGGAATGTCCAAACACTAAGTAATATTATGCATGCTTGCATCGTATTACACAATATAATTGTTGAAGATGAGCGTGACACCTACATGCTTGTTGTAACAACCTAAAATTCACTATTAAATTTTTTATTATTTAAGATTTAGCGGAAGCAATTAAATCAAAACTTGTGAATTTTGGAGATATTGCCGTCGTGATTAGTACAAGCCCGGCCCTCGATCGTTCCCGTACTAACCACAAGGCTAAAGAATAATTAACAACCATAATAATTCAAATTCAAATCAAGGCTTCATAATGGCATTGAAACAATCATAAAATAGAAATTAGAGTACACAGAAAAAGTTTACAGTCCAAAGGAGTACATAGGTAAAGTTTCTTAAAAGGAATAAGGTCTACAAAATGATAAAAAATAAGTCTGGAAATTCCAATACAAAATGGAAGAACAAAAGGAAGAAGTCTGGCCACGCCACTCTCGATCTCCATGCCAAGTGTATGCTCAACACTCAGCCCCGCCCGATGCCTCATAAGCATCGAAGGCATAAAAAAAATCACCAACCTACATTAAGTCAGAGGGGCTTTCTACTCGTGGGAATGAGTAGCACCCATGAAACGGGTGGTCAGTACGCTATGTACTGAGCACGATAACCATGCACTAAGACCAACATATAAGGGCACATAATACAAGCACGATAACATGGCGGCATATAATCTTTATAGATAAATAAAGGCCAAGTTGTAGTCTAGATAAACTAATTATTTAATCTCTGATCAATGCTCATTTCACACCATGCTTATTATCATTCCATGCAAGTGTGGGAACCTCCCTATTATAACCGGTATACCAAAAACATACAGGGCATAAAGCTCCTGACCACTATTATTGCCGGTGGATCGGTCTCTAGGGCAAGATGCTCCTGGCCACTATTATTTTCCAGTGGACCAGCTTGGTGGTAGCACATGTGTAATTGGTGAATAAAGTATGATGATGAATATGGAGTTTATGATTTATGATTCGTGCATGTCCATGGTGAAAGCATTTAAATAAAATATTTAAGACACTAATTACTCAAAGTGGAAAATATTGAGACGGGACCAGCCGATCCACTGGTCAGTAATAGTGGTTAGGGTTTTACCCTATCTGCGACCGATCCACCGGTAATAATAGTGGTTAGGACATGATGTCCTATGTGTGACCGGCCCACCGGTTATAATAGTGGGGGATCCTGATCTCAATGAAAATAAACCAGAGTTTTGCTAATGCAAATAAAAGACACTAATTACTTACAGTGGAACACCATGCGAGGAGGAACCGAACCGATCCACCAGTTAGGAATAGTGGTTAGGGTTTTTACCCTATATGTGACCGATCCACCGGTTAAAATAATTGTTAGGGTTTGACCCTATTGTGACCGATCCACCGGTAATAATAGTGGTTAGGGCATGATGCTATATTGTGACTGGCCCACCGGTTATAATAGTGGGGTGTTCCTATGCTCGCATGGATTGATAAAAGGCGTGGCGTGAATCAGATTCTAATAAGAGATTAATTAAGTGATTAATCCAGATTATTCATGGGCCTTTGTACATACTTTTACCTGGTTGATCGTATGCATTTATGATTGTGTTATTTTATTATCCTACATTATTTTATGTGATTATGTGTTGGCCTTAGTGCTCGGTTACCTTACTTAGTACGTAGCGTACTGATCACCCTTTTCATGGGTGCTGCTCATTCCCACGAGTAGCGTGCCCTTCTGACTTTATGCAGGTGGGTGATATATCCAGTGGGGCTGAGTGATGAGCATGTTTGGCTCAAAGTTTGAGAGAGGTATGGCCATATTTCAGTCTTTATGTAACCTCTATTGCTCCTTGTTATTCCTTTTGTTTTGGATTTTTCGAAATTAAATATTAATGTTTGTAGCTATTACTCCTTTCGAGGAATTTTATTTCACACTCTGATTTCTATCTTATTATTGATTCATGATTCTTTACGCGTACTCTAATTTTTAATAAATGATATTTCGAGTTCTTTTATGAACTATTGGTTTGAGTTTAATATAAATCTTTTCTTTAGCCTTAGCACTTGGTACTGGAACGGTCGGAGAGAACCGGTTTGGTACTAAGTGTGGCAGTAATATTTCCAGAATTCACATGTTTTGAGTATTTCTATTTTAATTCTTCCACTTAAAAAAAATAGTGAATTTTGGGGTGTTACAATTTAGAGATAAATTCTATCCCCAATAAGACATGATAAACTACTTTAGACTAAGTAGAGGAGATCGACACTAGAAAAGCAACAGTCGATACATGAGGTAAAGGCTGACTAGGGGATCTTTTCGTCTTAGCCATGGAGCGAACATGTGTGTGTGCATACTAGACGATCCACATCACATGTTTCTTCTTGCCCAATATTTATCCCAAAACAAAAAGCTTAACCAAAACAAATTAAAAAAAAATTAATTACATCTGAATGCAAAGGGGGTTACCTAACAAACCCTACTTTAACCCTATTCTAAATGACCCGATGCAAATAACCCATGTCCCTGATCTATTGTTATATATGCATAGCATATTTATTGGACTAATTATGTTGGTATTCAATAGTTTCAAAAAAGAATTGAAAAAAAATATTGGTCTACGTATGGTTGCAAGTTACGGAATTCTTTCTAGGAAGACTAGGTTAGTTTGGTCTTAAAATAATCATAATCAATTAAAAATCTGACAATTAACAATACTATAAAAATTGAAAAATTCCAACAATAAAATATGTAAAGATTATGAAGATCATTCCTTTGGTAAACATATGGTTGGACCTTGCAAAATTATTTCCAGAAAGACTTGGGTAGTTCAGTCTTAAAGTAACGGGAGTCAAATAATCTAATGAAAAATTAGCAGTACAATAAAATTTTAAAATTTCCAACGCTAAAACTTTGTACAGATAGTAAACGTCAGCCCTTTGGTATCTTGCACGTTGCAGAATTGTTTCTGGGAAGACTTGGGTAATTCAATCTTAAAAAAATCGAAAGCAATTAATTTAATGAAAATTTTGGCTGTACTACAAATTATAAGTTTCCAGCAAAAAAATATGCAAAGATTATGAAGCTCGACCCTTAGGTATACATATGGCTGCACGTGGCAAAATTGTTCCTCGGAAGATTTGTGCAGTTCAGTCTTAAAGTATTCATAATCAATTAATCAAATGAAAGTTCTACCATAAAAAGTAAAAGCTTCGAACAATATAACGTACGTAAAGGTTCTAAAGGTCAACCCATACGTTATGTGAAAACACTTTAGAATACACCCAAACCACAAAACCAAACCAATATATATATATATATATATATATATATATATATATATATATATTCAGACACTAAGTTTTTTTGTTGATAATTAAGTAATTGAAACCAAAAATAATAAAAATAATTATGGTACGGAAAATACAATAAATTTATTTATAAGTATTATTATTATTATTATATTTATTATTGTTGTTATTATATTATGTTTTTTGTTCTTTTTCTGCATACATTTCTTTTATTGTTTTTAATTTGTAATACATAATTATCCATAAAAAAACAAGTATTTTTCATCTTCGTTAGGTTTCTTTTGTCCCTCCAAAAGAACACAAAACTAGATATTACTTCTATTAACTCATTATGGTCCACAAAGAAAGTTAGTTGTATTTATTTCATTTTCTATTTTCTATTTTCTATTTTCAATAAATAAAGGTCTTGGCCCCACTTTTCCCCTATAGTGTTTTGTGGGATATTTCAAAATATAGTTTACTTTTTCATGTTAATTAATAAAAAATATTTGAATGTCTTCAATTTTCATTTTCATTTCCATTGAATTAATTGGTAAATTTGATGGGAAAAAAAGTGTTTTAAATGCTATGGTCACGGTACAAAAATATCATCAAATTTAGTATAGAAAATATACTATATGTACCCAATTCAAAAGTATCATCAAATTTAGATCTTATAGAATCACTTAATCTCAAGTTACAAGATCATAAAACAGATGTGATAAAATAGATGAGAAATAGAAGAATCACATGTATATAATGAGATAAATAAAAGCTTTAGAGAAATGTCCAGATAACTACAATACTACGCCCATAATCCAAACATCTCTCTATAACATTCATCACTTTAAAGCACTGATATGGACAACATCTATGAAACAAAGTATTATTTTCCCAATTGGAATGAGTATGTGCCCATAAAATGGACACATTATTCATACTTATATATAGAGTAATATGATTAATTTAAAATACATATCATGTTGCACATAAATCATGGCACAAATAAAATGAAGTATGGAATAACGCACGATGCAATGCCATTAATAAAACTTGATAGAACTTAGGGTGCAAGCTATATTATTATCTTTACTTAGCAGTCACTAAACTAATTTCATATTCACATTGAGAACATGAATGCCATTATTTCCATGGAAGAGTAAGATGTCACAACATTTTTTAGGGGTAGATTATTCTTAAACCCACAAAAATTAGACTCCTAATTCTTTTGTAAACATACGTTCTTCTATCTAGTGGATTAGACTCATACAAGGAATTTAGGACACCGTGGAATTGATTGAACAAGTATACTAACAATGATAGAACTTTTCAGTCTTGACTAATATGGTATTTTACTTTGATGTTAATATTTTATTCAAGCATAATAAGCACACTTATCCCTTTTTATATAATATCATACGTTTAAGGTGCCACTAATCACTAGTCATTATTGCTCACTCTATCAATCATAATATTTTGTGATAATTATAGCCTCTTGTACGATTAATTTAAGCACTTAAAAATATCAACTAGTCATAACATAACATTTATATAAATGTATACCTAACAATTTTAAATTAAATATGTGGTTAAGATACACTCAAATAAATTAAATAGAACATGTCACATATGAAATAATACATAAAATAATAATAAAGACCTAAAGAAACCCTATTCCAATTATTGAATTACATCTATCCAACTCATAATTACATTTAGAAAGCCACTAGATTTATCTTAATGTAACACCCATAGTTCTCTCAACTTACAATTGTTCTTCAAAACATATAATGTGGAGGTATAATGAAAGAATGGGGATAAAACCGTTGTATCAAATATAGCAAGAGTTGTGTATGTATATCACCTAACTTATGCTATGTACAAGGCAAGGTATAAAACTTACAAACCATAATATACGTACAAATTTGTACCAAAAGAGTTTATAGCCTGAAAGATTACAAAAGCTAGGGAAGGGTTCAAGTACAAGGAAAAATAACATATAAGTTCAAAATTTATCTAGAATGAATATATCAAAAGTAGAGCATTAGATTAGCTCTTACACACTTTCTACTACACTTAGTGGTACTTTTTAAACAAGTCACAACAAAGATGTAGCCTGCTCACATAACAAGTAATAAATAAAAACACAAGATGATATGTTCTTTCATATATAGAAATCTCACACCATTCATACATTAAAAACAAGCCACATTCACATGTTATCTCGACAATTCATTTCAACTACTCAAGTAGTGTAACACATCACACTAAAAGTAAATCATCTGTTTCTAAAATAAATTAGCTAAGAAAAACACACACAACAACATAGTTAATTTCATCTGAACATAGATATCGAAACTTAATTCAAGAGGGACTATAATCTCATCTATAGTTCAAATGCCAAGGTTGCCAACCTTGTGCTTTCTAGATACCTATCAAGGAATCTATTCCAACATAATAGGAACTCACAAAACTAAGTATCTAATTTCTTAAATACACGTACCCTTGATAGGGTTTGTGATATTACCTATGTAAGTAGAACAAACCCTTCAACCTAAAGGCCTTTAGCACTTGGGCTAACCGAGGCTTGAGATGTTCCCTGACTCAATCATCTTTTATTTTAAATATCTAATACTTGAACTCAAATAGAAATCCTAAGATCCAAATAATAATCAAATTAGGCTAAGGTTGCAAAAGATCAGGTCATAAATCTAGGGTTAAGCTTGGATCCATAACCCCAATACTCAAATATAATAAGCAATATTATCACAAGATATGACCTCAATCCAATTTTTAGAAAAAATAACTATTCATTTCCTATTACTATTTATATTAAATAACTATTCATTCTTGGTTACTATTCCAGAGGTCAAAGTTAGCAGTTACTAGAAAGCTTAAAGAGTAATTCTAATCATGTTTTTTTATGTATAATTACTATACTAACCCTAATCATAATTAATTTATGGAATTTTACTACTCTACTATTCCTATTATCCACAATTATTCATTATTATTCACATACTTATGCTATAATAAATACCAAAAAAATTTGAAAAAATCATTAAAACTAAATATAACACAAAAAGACACAAAACATGTATATTGATCATTTTACCCTTGAAGGCCTAAAATGTGATTTTCCTATAAAATCTAGGATGCTTAGAATCAAACCACCAAACTTTAAATGCTTAGCATATTAATCATGATAAACACATTAGAACACCAAAAAAACCCATAAAATTGCAATAACATGTAAAATGGCTATTTTACCCATAAATATACTCATAATTCAACTAAAATAAACAAAACCCTAGCATTATCAAACTCGAACATATTATACATAAAAGTTGGCTTAAATAAACTCATAAAAATTCTGAAAAAATATGCACCCTAATATGCAACATTAATCCAACCAAACAACAAAAATTAAAGAGAGGGTGTAATGGCCAAAAATGGCACAAATCAACATCAAAGTATAACAACACTCAATTTTCTACCATATACAAAGTAGGGAGGGCCTACCAAGCTTCTATATAGAAATACAAGAAAATAAAAACCTCCCAAAGGATAGAATCAAATATACCTTGAGAACTTTAAAACATAAACATTTTGGGGGAATATTATGATAGATCAAACCAAAACTCAAAACAAAATAATAAATAAAGAAATCAAACTTATATTCCTACCTTAATTTCAAACCCCAAGGATGATTAAAACCAAAATATGCAACCCCAAGGATGATTAAAACCCAAATATGCAACCCAAAAAAGTTAGAGAAATGATTGAGAGAGGATGATTATGAAAAATGAGGGAGCAAAGGTTGATAGGATAATTTAACTAACTTAACCATTTAGTTTAGAAAATTATAAATAAATAAATAAAATAATTGGAGAAGACAGGCGACACCACTTTTAATAGACATAATTGTGAGTATCACTTGTTATTATCCCTTAATGAGTAGATTAGAAGGTAGGAAAATTTATATCATAAGAAAATTAGGGTAAAATAGTAAAATAAGCATTAAGGATGAAAAAATAAAATTTGCTACAATGACCAAGACCGTGAAAGAAACATTTCAAAAATGTAACTAAGGTTTTGAGTTTCTTAAAAAATGTATTAAACATTCCAATAAGAGGAATTTAGTTCTACAAATTACAGATTTTGAATAATTAGGATCTAAAAAATGGGGTGATAAATGTAAATATAAACAAGCTAGGAAAATTATAATAAGATAAAAGACCAAAATATCCTTACTAATCGTATTTTGTTATTAAAGTCATTTAACTAGTAATTAAACAAACTCAATAAAATAATCAAAAATATTTATATTGAACATGACTAAAAAAATTTGAACTTAATCACAATATTAAGTACATAAGGTAAAAAAAATCCTTCAGGTGTTCTAAACTTATTTTGTGTCATTTTATCATTAAATCATAAATTATACTAATAATAATTTTCCAACAAATTCACTTAATACATTTACCTCATTTTCTTATCATAAAACTCATTTTAATCCCATGTTTACAATTTTGATGCACAATGACCAAACTACTATTATTTACATTAATTTCCTTCAAACTTAATAAATTCACAATTTGTATAATTTAATTGAATTACTCCTAAATTTACATGAAAGTTTCTATACTCTAAAATACACATGAAAACAAAATTATAGAAAAAGTAAAACCACTTAAACCCACAAAAATTAATAAGCTTAAGATTCACTCACTTAGGTAGAGACATCCATCATGAATCTATTACATCTTCATCAATGATCAACATAGTATTCATCATGTTCTAATAGAATAATTTTCAAACTACATCTAACATTAGAACTTATTCAAATCATGCAAATCATTCTATCATATAATATTTTTCATGCTTATATTAAAATTAATTGTAATCATACATACATGAGATACATCAAGGTATTAAGGCATTTTAATTGACTTAATAACATAGCACATAACCTGCATCTATAGAATTAATTACATTACCTAGTTAGTTAAATATTCAAGCACAATATAAAAATACTCTTGATATCACCATTTACTTTGAACACTTAACCATGTTTAAAAAATAATTACAAGAGGTTAGGAATGATAAATATCAGTAAGGAAAACATATAAAGGAAAAAACAAAAGGATATGAGCAATAACAAAATTTTAAGGAGAATTAGGGGTGGAGTGGGCTGGTGTGCACCACAAACACCATATAGAGATCCCAAGACCACCATATGAGGCATGAAAAAGGTTAAAAGAATAATAATACTATAGGGTTTGAATCCCATAAAGTCTCAAGGATAAAAAGGTTGATGGTGGTGCAGACTGAATTGTATGAAAATGAAACAACAAAATTGTAGCAATGGAGGCAAAAATTAATCAGAACAATTCATTCATCAAACACAACCCAAACAAGGTTGAAATAATGATGGTGAATGATGATGAGGAAGTTCAATGGCCATGGAAATATCAAACATGAAGCTATAAAATAGAGGCACACATATTTGCCACAAATCATTAGGGAAAGAAGAAAACAACAAAGCTAACACTTGGATTTCTATCAATGCATGAGAAATGAAAATTAAAAGGTTGGGTGGAGGTTATTGGACATGCATGGGATTTGGTTTTTTAAGACAAAAGTGACTTGAAGTTAGGGGATAATTGGGTGAGTTTAACTTATAGATTACTTGAATGAAAAAGGAGTGATTGATGATGAATAAAATTAGGTATAATATGTGTAAGAATTAAGTTCTAGTTGAGATTTAGTCAAAGTAAATAAAATAAACCAAAATCTAGTTTTCCATAACATGGGGAAATTACACTAGTTATGTGAAGGGTATAATAGGAATTTTATAATTTTTAGAATACTTAAATATATGCGAAGTCTCAAAAACATGCATTTATTAAGAAAATAGTAAATAATTCCATAAAATCAATAAAACTTATGGAAATGTGAGAAATAATTTTAGGCACCCAAATATATATATATGATATTAGAGTTGGGTTAAAGCTCAATGGATGTAACAAGCAAAAACGGCAAATTAATAATCAACAAAACTTTTTTTTTGCAAAGTACTAAAATAAATGATTTGAATGGACATGGGTTAATGAAAAAATATTTTAGAAAATAAAAAAATATATAAATATTTGATATCAGATGTCATTTGGGTCCTAAATTGATAAAAATTGCTAACACTATGTAATTGTACAAAATAATTGCTATTTTTATTTTGTAATTTAATGATTATAAAGGAATGGGTGACTAAAATAGAATATATATATTAGGTAAGATTATAAATTATTTTAGAATAACCTATAGTTTTTGGTCGAATAGAAAAAATGTGAAAATAACTAAATTAGTAGAATAATAGAAAATGTAACCTTTGGCAAATTAATTAAATTAATTGTGGAAGGCTCAAATTTAATACAAATGATCTTGAAAACAATATTAATAATTTTATAATCCAATCATAGGTTTAATTAGGGTTAGGGAAAAATAGGTTGTTACACTTAATCCCTCATAGAGCATGATGATAATTAAGATTGAATGGTTTTAAAATAAATAAGGGTGGAATTGGTATTATTTATTTAGTAAAATTTTAATACTTAAATTAAAATATTTTTTGTTTGGGATTAGATCATCATCTAAGGATACCTACCATAGAGATGAGGGGCTAGTCTTCATTTTTTTGGTTTGCTTGGTTGCCTTTGTAGCATTATGAAAGGTCCACGTCTACTCTATTATAATTCTATGGGTCCCTTAGGAAGTATCAACACTTAAAAAATGAATGACTAGGTAGTTTTAGATGACACATAAGTCCTTTACTAGCCAAATACTAACTACCATAAGAGAGTCAAATTATTACTCTTTACACCCCCTTGAGTTTAATTAAATTGGATTCATGTTGATGGCCTTCAGAAATATAATTAGAATAAGTTGATTTATCTTATTTTTCTATACTTTGAATATGTGAGTGTGAATTGTATATTAATGCATGTGAAACTTGATATTATGCATGTTCATATTATTATATGTGAAACTATTACATGTATGTGTTGAAGTATATGACATAATTTCATTGAATTATGTGTGTGTCCCTTTTTTTTATGCATTGTGATGTGTGTTTATGTGTATCATGCTAGCTTATTGGAGGAGATGGTTTTATTCAGTACATCAACATAATGATACAAAAAATTCTAGATTTATGTGCGGATATTTGTTAGTTCATGAGTGATGTTGCTTGGATTTGGATCAAAAAAGTGAGGGTTATCTTGTGTAATTTTTCATATCGGGACATCTTTTGTTTAATTTTTCTCTTGAACTTTGCTTCCCATATGTAGCGTTTGGTGTTGTATTTGAGTAATGTAAGTCTTAAATCATTTTAAATTAAATTTGATAATCTCTCTTAAATCTTGTTAATGTTTAAAATGGATTGAAAATTATTTAACCTTGCATTAGGCATGGATTAGGTACTATACACACCGATCTCTAGATTAAATGTGACAATACTATTCCCATTTATGTTAGCTTCCCCAAATTTTTATTAAAATGATATATTATAATTGCAAAAGTAGGGTGTTACAATGGATTATAGCTATTGTAATTTTTTCTATGCAATGTAACATATCCCATGATTTCTATCGAATATTAATTGGGTGCATATATTTTATTACCTTTCAATTATATGCCTAACTTGAACTTGTTTTTTCTTATATATGACTTTTTTTGCTTCAAGTAGATCATAGAGTTCTACTTGTATTTCTATGGCTTCTTATCTCTATTTTTGTGTTGATTGGCACTGATTATCCACCCTTCTGGTGAAAGTTATTTTGATTGATGTAATTAAGTGATATGTTTTGGTATTATTTGCGTCAATGATTCACTAGCTAGTTGATGAATATTCATCATGTATATGATGACTATATAGTATACAATTGATGAAAAAAAATTTCATCTTGTCATTTGATGGCTTTGAAAGAAGAAACACAGAATTTCACAGGCTTGATTACCTAATAAACTAATGAATATAAGCTTTTTGATACAATGAATTGTAGTATCTAATTAGATATAGGAATTTAAGCCAATGAGTATAAGCTTTTGAGGTGATGAACATTAGACTTAGAAATTATGAATAAAAACCTTTAAATCAATTAGTATAAGCATTTGAGGTGATGATCATTAGAAGTGGAGATGATGAATAAAAACCATTGAACCAATGATAATTAGCCCTTGAGAGAATAAATACAAGCATTTAGTGTTATTCCATACACTATTCATCAATATTTTAAAATGAACATACACCGTGGTGTTAATGAATATTGTCGTTTGAACCAATGAATATGACCCGTGATGGTGGGAGTGCTTGATAAGCCATCAAGTTGATAAATATTAGTCTTTGACTTAAAGAATAGTTTATATAATTATTTTAAGTACATCAATATAGGTTTTTATTTAAAGTGAAAAAAGTTTGAGAAATAATTTTGTATATTTTTTGTATATTTTAATATGATATAAATTAATTATGAATCGATATTTCAAGTACCATCATAATAGTAATTCTTTTGTTTCCTTTTCGGAAGAAGGAATACGGACATCAGACATAATATGTATATGACTTCTAAGAAGAAGGAAAAATTAAAAATGCCACCATACTTTATACGTCAGGGTAAGAACTGCTTAATTTTGTTTACTACCTCGGCATGTGCATGTGAATAACGATTGCTAGCAAGTGATTGACCGTCTTTCCAAATCATTACTTCCTAGTAGATGGGGAGGGGAGAACCAACGTGTGATGACGATGAATGCGTATCTTCTTGAGTTATGGTAATAAGGAAGAAGGGAGATTGCATTAGCTGTGAACATCAAATGACAACTACGCAACAAGAGAGAGGGAGGAAGAAGGAGAGGAAGGGTGGGGGGTAGATAAAAAAAAAAGGGAGGGGGGGGGGGCGGAATCCGACTCGCGTTCACATGCTGACAAACATGTGTACTTTGAGAACGTAAGTAGTTACGTACCCTGGGAAATAAACTTGTGTTGATCCTCAAGCGGAAGATGTTTTATTCCCAAATTTCAAATTGATGTATAATGATCAAACTGTCCTTAACTACACTAATTACTTCTAAAATTAATAAATTTATATGTATTCAATTTAACACCAATGACTTTTAAACTTACACCAAAACTTATATACTTTAAAATTCACATGAAACCAGACTTATATTAAGAAAAAAAAGGGTTAAAACCACTTAAATCCATACAAAATTACAAGTCTAAAAGTCATTCACTAAGGTCAAGACACATCAATCCTTCACAAATCCATTACACATTCATCAATGATCAATAATATATTGATGCATCAATAGTATCTTCATCAAAGTTCCAGCAGACATTGAAACATATTAAAATCATGCAAACCCCTCATCCAAGTTTTTATGCTTATATTCAAAATGAAATGTAATCATACAATCACTAGCCATATCAAGGCTTCATGGCATTTGAATTAACCTAATGACATAGAGCATCACCTTCAACTATAGAATTAATCACATTACCTAGCTAGTTAAGTCTTCAAGCAAAATATAAAAATAATCTTGATATCACCACTAGCTTCATAGACTTGATCACCTTCAAATAATAATTACAATAAGTTAGGAATAATATAAATTTGTAAGGAACATATATAAAGTGATAGGCATAAAATACGTCAATCATATGGCCTTTAACATGTAGATTTAGTATGATTATATGATGATTATTTTTTATACTTTAGTCCATTTGTTCTCGTTTACTACTCTTGATCATATTTTTTAGGTAGTTCAAGAAAATGGGATCAAAAGGAGCGAGAATGCAATAGTTGAAAAAACAAAAACACATATAAGTGCTCAAAGTATGAAAGGGAAAAAAATACTTGCAAATCCTTTGAGCATTAAAGTTGCATACATTTTTGTTAGCTTTCCAACGCATCAAAAATCGGCTTAATAGGAAGTCAAACAAGAAGTTGTGGGCAAAATATAAAAATTAGGCAAAGTTGAAGCAACACCCATCAATACGACACTAAAATGTTGATTTTCACAGCCATGTTGATGGGTGGTCACGTATTTATAAGCTTTTTTTTCATTCAGTATAGTGGGAGAAATGAATGGGACAAAAAGATGGCAATTTTGGGAGTATTAAAGAGAGATCTAGGATTCTTTGTTTGGCATCACTAATCCAATCTCACTCTCAATTCACCCACAATCTTCCATCTCTTGATCTCAATTTCTTGTTCCCGGTTGGACGGATAGAACAGTAAATTTCTCATCTTGAATAAAGAGGGTATCATTATTTTCCTTTAAATTTTTTGTTTCAATTGATGCAAGTCTCTATATTTAAGATAGTGAGCTTAATAAAAGCCACGATTGGATAATTGATTTATGCCAAGGTGATGGAAAATCCATTGATCTAGATGTGTTGAGAGCTTGAACTCTACCCACAATAATTTCTTATCATATGCACTGTCCTAATGCTTTAATTGGTAAAATGGAAAAATTGATCACTTTTCTATTATTATTTATAGAAGTTTGGTGAGATTATAAAGATGAGTTAGAGTGGGCTCCATTCGCATAACTAAAGATCAAACAAAAAAGTTAGGAGACGTTGGTTGGCCTCTACACCTAAAAAAGGAAATATGATGCATAATATTGCGTTGCCTATTTTTGCACTCACTCTAGATATTGATGCTTCTTAATAGAAAATAGGATGTAGTGGTTTGAAAGAGCATTACGCTACATACTTTTGTTAGAATTTATGATAATATATTTTGATTCAACGTTTGAAGCCAATATTTGATCACATTGGAGTTAAGAGAATTGACTAAAACCCCAGTCTTCTATCTATTTGGATTTCACTTGTTCTTATATTATCTTTGGATTTCATTTACATATTTTATTTTTGTTTATAATTAAACATCATATATTCCATATTGTTAGAATAGACATATGAGATCTTTTCACCATCCTTTTACTCACTCCCTAGTCCTTTTGTGATCAACATTGCATGCTAATTCAATATTATGCACTTGTGGTTGGAAGTCAACATAAAGTAAAATAGGACATGGTTGGAGAAAGAACCAAAGTTTAAGGAAACTTAGGGGTGGAATGGATTAGCTAGAAACATAAGCACCACAAAAATACCTAAGACCACCACTCAAGGCATGAAAAAGTGGTAGGAAGGAGTCTACTTTAGGGTTTTGAAGGCCAAAAAAATAAAGGAAAAAGACGGTTGATGGTGATGCAACACCAAAGATCATATACTAGAAAATTTTTATCAATACCGACAAAATTATAGCATTCCATCAACAAAACCGCCAAGCAAACAACACCTGAACTATCTAAGGATGAAACAAAGATGGAAAAAGATGGTGGGATGTTGAATGGAAAGGAAAATATATAATGAGAAATTACAAAATGGATGCACACAAAATTGTTGCAAATTAGTAAAGAAAGGGGTAACAATAAGGCTAAGACTAAGGGTCTTTTTTATTGCATGAGAAAATGAATGAGAAAAAACGATTGAATGGAATTTATTGGACATGCATGGGATTTGGTTTTCTAAGCTAAAATTAATATGATATTAGGTGAAATGTTTTGGGTGTTTAAGAAAAATCACACACTACCACCATGATTGGTATAAATCTGGTCCCTACGTAGCCTCATACTAATCACAATTCACAAGGTTAAATGATACACATGAATATAGAACCTTAAGAGAAAACAATTAAAACATGAAGGAGTCTAATAGTGAAATATAGAAAATGCTAGAACAAGTGAGATTCAAATATCCATAAAATATAGAAACAAAGTCTAAAGTATGATCCCACTACAGAGGAATAAAAAAATAAGTTACAAATATAAAATAGTTAAAATATACTCTCTCCAACCCCGAAACCCGGATACCATGGCATCACTCTGCATTAACTAGCTCATCGTATGCAACATAGTTTTCTAAGGCGTCATCGCCTACTTGCATAGACATAGGAGGGGTCATTGCTTATGGGAATAAGCATCACTCATAATAAAGGTGATTAGTACACTATATACTGACTAAGGTAACAATATATTCAATATAAGGCACAACAACGTAGAGCACAAATATAAGTACAAAGTAGGGTTTGTCAGATCATTTACCCCTATTGGAGTTTTGTCCATTAGTACTATATTTATACATCTCTTGAATTATATCCACGTGGATATAAGATCGGACTATTAGGACTAGTGGACCAAGAATATCAACCATAAGGCATAATGCACCTAACAACTATTATAATAGGTGGACTAGTAAATATATACAACCCTAGGGAAAAATGCACCTGATCATTATTATGACCAGTGGATTGATAAATATCCTACATTAAATCCTAACCTACGTGGTGTTCCGCTATAAGTGATTTATATTTTTTCCATAGATTATTATCATCCAAAGGTTTTACTTATTGAGTTCAGGACCCCCAATATTATACTAGGAATAACTACCCTAAGAAAAAATTTATCCGACAACTATTATAATTGGTGGACTGGTAAATATATACAAACCTAGGGCAAAACATACCTGGTCACCATTATGACCATTGTACCGGTAAATATCCAATATCCGGACTCGATTCACATGGTGTTCCACTATAAGTAATTGGCGTCTTTTCAATAGATTATTACCATCCAAGGGTTTTACTTATTGAGCTCGAGACCCTAAATATTATCACCAATGGACCAAGAATAACTACTCCTAAGTAAAACGCACCTGGCCACTATTATGACCGGTGGAGCGGTAAATATATATATAATCCCTAGGAAAATCACACCTAGTAGGGATGGAAATGGGTCGGGTCTAAGTCAGGTCCAGCTAGACCCAGACCTGGATCCGTTCATATTACCTAGACCCATACCCATCAGGTCTTAAAAGTTCAAACCTAGACCTAGATCCACTAGGTCTAGTAGCTAAATGGGTCTCAAATGTGTCCAAAATTTTTTAAAAATAATAATTAATAATCTGTGTAAATACAAATACATTTATGTCTTATATAGCTTAATATGTATTTTTTTTTATTAAAAATTCCTTCTAGTGAAAAAATAAACATTTTAAAATAGTTACATTACCTTTTCAGATGATATTTTAATGCTTTTGGAATATAATAATATACATATTTCTTATAAAGTAAATATAGAAAAATAAAATTAAAAAAATAAATAAGGATATCTAATAAGATTATGTCAATGATAACAAACATAATATTAGTATGTATTTAAATATATAGACACACACACACACACACACACACATACATATACTAAACGAGTCTAGCGGGTTAAGTCTAGGTCTGAAACTATTGGACCAAAACCCAGACCCATTTAGGTATATATGGACCCAGGTCTAACCTAGACCTATCTGTTCCAAGATTCATAGATCTAGAATTGTAAAAATTGAGGCTGGTCTAGCGGATCTGGGTTTGGTCCAAGACCTATTGCCATCCTTAGCACCTGGCCACTATTATAACCGGTGAACTGAAAATCATCCTACATTCGAGTCTACCTCAATTATCTTCTACTTTAAGTGATTTATATTTTTATTCGTATCTTATTTTTCAAGTAACACACATCCACCCATACAATCTAAGGAAGACTCTTGACTTACTACCTCTCAAACAACCCAAACTCCATGAAAAACCTAATCCCTTAACCTAGAACATCCATGGACTCCTAGGACCCCCTAATATTTTTTTTCACCAAGCTAATAGTGACCCTAGAAACCTCATATTCATAGGTCAAGGCTCTCTCTCCTTTTTATCCACCTACGATCACCATCACCCACTAGGGTTTCCTCGCGAAACCCTAATCTTACCTATGTAACCCTTTCCTCTCATATCTTTACTTAGCCCACATCTCCCCTGATTCAAGCACCATCCCACTACTCACCCCAACTCTAAACCTCATAACTCAAACTTGTCAACTCACACATGTGATAATGACATCCTAGCTTATCACCCTCGAAACCTTAGTATTCCTCCTTCTACTTTCATACCCTCCTTTCTCACACAACTCTACCCTCCATTTGGCTTGACCCACATCTTCCATATTGTACACCCCTCATCATAACACTGATATTCAACCAACTTCCTCAACATTTCCCTAGAACACACCCAATACTTAAGGTTGATACCATCAAAACCCTAGTTTATGTCCCCATGAACCTTCCCATCATCCCACATACCAAAACTTTCCCAAGTACACTAACCACCAAAAGCACACTTTTTTCCACACATTTTACCCCCAAACAAGACTTCCCTATGTAAATCTTTTTCTTATGCAAAGTACACGCCCCCTATGCAAGTCTCACACTCCCCTTGCAAGTCTCTACCCGAACCCCTTACATTTTCAAATCTTTTTTACATTACTCCACAATATTTCATGAGATCACTAAGACATTTTCTATATAACAAATTACTCATTCCACCCTATTTATTTTATTTCACTTCCCTTGGCCACTCAAGTCTCACCTAAGAAATCTAGGCATAATACATGTTATTATTCAACTATGCACAAGAATATATCCACCATAGTAAGATTTAACCATACATATTAAAAAAAATGAAAACCATCTATATCATTACCTTACATCCTTGCAAGCCAAGCTACACTACACACATCAATTCACTACACATATATTCACACATAACACACAAATACACCCATTTCACATATAAAACTCATACAACAACCTAAATCTTAACTATATCCTTGCCTAGTTGGCTACGACCTTAAACAACGAAATCTTACACCTCTTCATGGGGAAATATTGGTTCAATACCTATAATGAGAAGATCAACTAGGTCATTTCACCATCTTCCTACCTATTTTCCTTTTTTCTTATTTTCTTAACCATAATAATAAGGATAATGATAATAATAATAATAATAATAATAATAATAATAATAATAATAATAATAATAATAATAATAATAATAATAATAATAATAATAATAAATTATTAAAATAAAATAGGAGGGGAGGGTGTAACCATAAGGGGCTAGGCAGATGACGGTGGTGGTGATAGTGGCAGCATGATGGTGGTGGTGGAGTTACTTGACTTAGGTGACTAGTAGTGGTGGTGGTCTTGCAGCGGTTGTGGCAACAACACCCACAAGAGAGAGAGGAAGAGAGGGAAGAAATAAGATGGGAGAAAGAGAGGTGCAGGTGTTAGTGTCATAGGGGAGGTAGGGAGGGTGGTTTAACCAGTGGTGGTAGCAGCGCGGGGTGGCACTGATGGTGGCACAAGGTGGAAAAGGGTAACTCGAGTTTCTCACTTTACACAAATAATGAGAGGAAAGGAAGAGGAATGAAATGAAGGGAAGGGCCTCGATGGACGTAGGGTGATGTAGGGAAGAGGATGGGAGGGAGTGAAGATGGGGTATGACCTACACTACAAAAAACTAGGCTTTTAACGACCAACAAATTTCGTCGTTAATGGCCAAAATTTGGTCGCTAATGTCAATAACGACCAAACAAATTGTTGGTCGTCGGTGGTCGTTATTGCTCCCTCGCTAAAGGCTTTAACGACCAACCGAAATTTTTTGGTCGTTAAAGCAATAACGACGACATATAATGTTGGTCGCTAAAGCAATAGCGACGGCTTATAATATTGGTCGCTGTAAGCAATAACGACGGCTTATAATGTTGGTCGCTATAAGCAATAGCGACGAAAAAAATATATCATCCTAAATAATATTGACGATCAATTTTTTTTTTGTAATTATATATATATATATATATATTTCAATCTTCTCAATCCCTGTACCTGTATCCATATATATCCCTTTTAACACGTGGATATAATTTTCTAAATACCTGCCTACAAACATTCAACTAAATATTCATACAAATAGTTTGTATTACATGTTTGGTACAACAAAATATTTGATCAAATATAAATATATTACAAAAGAGCTATAGGATGTCATTGCATTATACAAATATTATGATAAGCAGCCACCTAAAAATTAATCGTTCTATTCACCGAACCTAATAGACTAAGTCAGCCTATCAAAATGAATAAGATCTGCAACAACAAAAATATAAAAACAATAATTAATATAAGTATCAAATTAACAATGACATATCATATCAAAAGTTAATCAATCTTACATTGCAAGACTTGAAGTAATACACGTACAGGTATATTAATGAATTGATTATTTAATTTTATTTTGTCCAATTGATTAAAAGGTTTAGATAGATATCCTACATTCACAAAATTATTTTTTCTATTATACATATTGGAATATGAGTTCTTCTATCTAATGTTGATAAGACCAAACTAGATAGTATTGTCATGTATCTATATGATTGGCTCAAAACACTTCAGACCTAAGATTGTCAAAGTAGCACTACACATAAAATCTTTCATTTTTCCAAGTCCAAACTGTTATAGTGAATCATGGAGACGCTACTTTTCTAACCTTTTATTTTCAGTGTCTCGATTCTTAGATAGTTCTAACCATCAAAGTTCACCGAACTCCACAAGAAATGAGAAGGCATAACCAATACTCAACCAATTAATATAGTCAAATTCGAGCTGCTTAAACAGAAACATATATAGAACAAATCAAAATGCAAAGATAGTTACAGTTCTTTAGATTCCGAACTGCAAAACTCTTCCTAAGACCTACTACAATTGCAATCATTTCCACGCCCCCTCCCCATAATAGATAAATAATATGGCACTGAAAATTCAGAAAGAAAAACAAATTATTTGAGCCTCATAAGAAACAAACAAAATCACAATGTTCCGATACCGAAATCCAAAATACTCACACCCAGTTTTCTAGCAGAGGTGGTGGTAATGAAAGCATTTGATTCATCCTTCTTAACTTTTGATATATGTTACGCCTAAAGCTTACTTGAAGACAATAACCAAACAGTAGTTAAATACAAATATTTTTTTTTGATAAATTAGGAATTTTATTAAAAATAGGGAAAGATTTGTCCTTCTCACCACAAACCATTTCATAATATTAAGCAAAACACATACATAATTAACCCATCCAAATTCCCAAATTCCGAACATTTCAAACAATCCTCACACAACCGGATCAAAATTCCCAAATTTCAGAAATCAAGCATATACCACATAATTAACCCATCCAAATCAATCATACACCACATACATACTCAATTCAGCAGATAATTTAGCATAATCAAAGTTAATTCATAGAAATTCCGAACATTTCGAACAATCCTCACACAACCGGGTCAAAATTCCCAAATTTTAGAAATCAAGCATATACCACATAATTAACCCATCCAAATCAATCATACAACACATACATACTCAATTCAGCAGATAATTTAGCATAATCAAAGTTAATTCATAGAAATTCTGAACATTTCGAACAATCCTCACACAACCGGGTCAAAATTCCCAAATTTCAGAAATCAAGCATATACCACATAATTAACCCATCCAAATCAATCATACAACACATACATACTCAATTCAGCATATAATTTAGCATAATCAAAGCTAAGTCATAGAAATTCCAAACATTTCGAACAATCCTCGCACAACCGGGTCAAAATTCCCAAATTTCAAAAATCAAGCATATACCACATAATTAACCCATCCAAATCAATCATACAACACACACATACTCAATTCAGCATAATCAAAGCTAATTCATAGAAATTCCGAACATTTCGACCAATCCTCACACAACCGGGTCAAAATTCCCAAATTTCAGAAATCAAGCATATACCACATAATTAACCCATCCAAATCAATCATACAACACATACATACTCAATTCAGCAGATAATTTAGCATAATCAAAGCTAAGTCATAGAAATTCCGAACATTTCGAACAATCCTCACACAATCGGGTCAAAATTCCCAAATTTCAGAAATAAAGCATATACCACATAATTAACCCATCCAAATCAATAATACAACACACACATACTTAATTCAGCATAATCAAAGCTAATTCATAGAAATTCCGAACATTTCGACCAATCCTCACACAACCGGGTCAAAATTCCCAAATTTCAGAAATCAAGCATATACCACATAATTAACCCATCCAAATCAATCATACAACACATACATACTCAATTCAGCAGATAATTTAGCATAATCAAAGCTAATTCATAAAAATTTAATCGAAACAAATGTTAGGGTTTAGGATAATTTATACCAAATAATATCAGCCAAAATAGGGCGGATAAAGGGCACTGGAGCTTCGTCAAAGGTCGAGGAATGTCCGCCGATGGTGGACGTCACTGGAGGTGGCCGGCGGTGGCGTCGCGGTGGTGTCGTGGAAATGGCGCTGGAGCAGGGTCGAGCGACCCACTCTGCTTCCCTGCTCGCGCTGCTCGTCCGACCACAGCTGCTGCTGCCTCGCTCCCGTGCTGCCGTCGTCTGGTGGTTGTGCTGTAGTGGTGAGGTGGTGTCGTGGTGGCTGAAGAAAGCACGCAGAGGAGCAGGAAAGGGAAGGGAGAAGGGTAGCAGGGGGTCGGGCCTCAGCGCAGAAAAAAGCCAACGGGAAAGTAAGAGGGAGAAAGAAAGAAAAGGGGGGCGGGGGCTGTGAGTCTATGACCGACTCTTTTTTTTTTTTTTTTTTTTTTTTTTTTTTTTTTTTAAGTATGTAAAATATGATAACAAATAATTTTATCTAAATTTTATTTAATAAAAACCGTTTGCATAAAGATCCGAGAAATAAAATTTTTTTTTATACAAGTTTAAGTGACTAATAATAATTTTATATATTTATAAAAATATCATCCGTAAATAAAAATGAAAAAAATATAAAAAAAATCATAAATAAGTTGTAGAAATTTTAAATATAAAATTTTGCGAAGATCTTATCGACCTCATAAAAAAATTCATAGACATAAATATTTTTAATAGATAAAAATTATTAAATTTTTTCTACTATAAAAAAATATAAATATATATATATGAGACTTAAATGCCTTTAGCGACCAAAAAAATTAACGATTAACGATAAAAAATTACACTGGTCGTAATAGATATACCAATAACGACGACTTTTAATAGTGGTCGTTAATAATATATTAATAGCGACTAAAAAAATTTTTGGTCGCTAACTTGGTCGTTAATGCACCAGTTTTTTGTAGTGCTAGTGGTAATGGTTGATGCGATTGAAAGGGTGACAGGAGTAAGGGAGATAAGGTGAAATCAAGTAGAAAGGAGAGAGGGAAAAATAGAGTGGAGGGATTTTATACACTTAGGGGAGGGAGGAAGTGAATAAGGAAAGAAAGAGGAAAAAGGAGGGGAGTTGATGGCTATCGGCCGGTATGTAGGCCAGTCCTACTGCATAGGGGGGACAATGGCAAGGGGCAGGGAAGTGTGTGAGGGAGATGGAGCTTGTGAGAGAGGGGGGATAGTGTAGGGGATGTGCCAGTTGCACACCCTTTATGGCTGAAAGAGAAAAGAAAGAGGGAGAGAGAGGAGGAGGAGTTGCAGAGTTATAGTCTTGTATAGGTGCAGTGCAAGTAGGAGGTAGGGGATGAGGGTAGAATTGGGAAAAAAAAGAAAAATAAAGTGAGAGAAAGGGAAAAGTGGGGGGTGTGTGTTGGGTCACCGCTCGGGGGAGAGGAAGAAAGAGGGAATTAGGCAGGTTGGGGGGAGGAAGGAAAGATGAAAAGGGGAGAGGGAAGAAAGGGGATTGGAATGCCATTGGACACATCCCAAATGGCTGAAGATGAAGAAAAAAGGAAAGGAAGATAAGCAAGAAAGAAAAGAAAAAAAAAACAAGAGGAAAGAAAAGGTGGAAAGGAAAAAAAAGAAAAATAAGGTAGTTGGGTGCTTTGGATTTTTAGGAGTCCTAGGGATATTAAATAATAATAATAATAAATTTTATTAATTTATAAATTATTATATTTATTTATAACTTATTTTAGGTTAGTTAATTAAATTAATTTCTAATAACTATGGCCTTAAGTCATTATTATTTTCATAATTATTATTATTATTATTTTATTAAAAAGTGTATATATAATTAAACTTTATTTAATAATTTATTATTTTATTCTTTAATCCTAAAATAAAATGTTTGGGGTATTATAAAAAATAGTTTTAGTTTTACATCTAGATTGCTTGAATGAAAAAGAGGTGATTCATGATGTAACACCCCAAAATCACGACTTGAAAATTTCGTTTAAATTATGCTTTGCGGAAGCAAAAATTAAAGAATGGTGGGTGTTACCGCCACACTTGACATAAGTCTGGTCTCCTCACCATCCTTACATCAAGTGCTAAGGCTTAAACAAATCAAACCATCCAAAGTTAAGAGAAATATAACACGAAATCAAGAGTTTTACAAAAGACATATTATCCAAGATAAATGATTGTTTAGGAATTAAATAACTAACCATTTAGAAAATAACAACAGAGTACGCAAAAGTCATATATGGTCTACCTTACACTCTTACGGTCCAACAAATTACAAGGAAAAAGGGGAAAAAGGGGCGGGGTCCACTAGCTCCCTAAATCTACCTACTTGTCGGGGTGACGCTCCTCGTAGTCTTTTAGCCAACGCATGCCCTGGACGTACTCCTCTGAAAAGTGATAGTATCAGTACGACTTCCTCGTACTGAGTAAACCACAATGCCTCCGGGGAGGTAGCATACCCACGTAGCAAACATCATGCAAATACGGAATTTAAAGAGAATATATGCTCACATGCAAGGCCACGATTTTGAAACACACAACCACATCACATTTAATAGTACGAGCTAGATGAAAATCTCCATCAAAGGCATTTAAGGCATGATTATAATTTCATAATCAATTTAACTAACCAACGACCATACATTATGACCTAAGAAGAAGAGTTAGTGATATTCCAAGCAATCTCACCAAGGTCAAGTCATTCCTATTCCGATTATTATAGAAGTATTATGGTGGGTATCTAATCCGGTTATAAAATTTATAGCAATTCTCAAGTGGAATACAATCCCATATCCATGACAAAGATCGTCAAGGAGGGTGGTGCCAAAATAAATCACTCGATTCCAGGGCAAAGCTCGCCAAGGAAGCCACACGACATAACAGTCGCCCATACTAAACCTCAGAACTCAAGACCTTAAGTACGCGTACTCCCTATAAGGTGTATGGAATACCTATAGAGCAGAAGTGAGCCCCTTGACCTGAAGGCCCAAAACTATGCACTCGGCGGCCAAGTCCGAGGCACGAGATTCCTTTCCAACTCGAGTCTTTCTCTTTAAGTAATTATTGTCTTATGAAATTTCGGGTTATTATTTCCTTTAGAATGTCGAGATTCACATCATTCAACTTAGTCAACCACCAACAAACAACATCACATCCAAGACCACAAGGTCACAACCATTCCAAGCCAACACGGCCTAGGGTTAGGCATTATGCCATAGCCCGATTAATTATTCGATTCAATGTTCAAACCAATTATCCAATTATTCCCAACATTTATTTTAAGGCCAACACTTAATTTAATTAATCCATTTATCCACTTTGGAACACCTTTTTGCCTTAATAACCAAAATATCCCTCAACCTATAACTACCACATTTTCCTTCACTTTTATTACCGATTTTACTTACACAAACCATTTATCATGAAGCGTTAGCATAAAATAATTATTGATACTTTAAATCCGACAATCTCTTCGGTACTACAAAGGACCATATTATCCCTAACCATTTATCATACATAGTACATGTAAACACTATTAGCATGCATTTCTAATATTTCATAGGCTCATACACTTTTCACAAACAAATCTCAACACAATCATGGTATATAAAATTACATTTTACCTTAAACATATCCGTCTCATTATACTAGCATAAAACCAAGTTCGTTACCATTAACGTACACTTTTTCACATTTAAGAATATCACTCCAGCATATAAAAGATTACATGATAACACATGTTAATTTACACTTCATTATATTCATGTATGAATAAACTACAACATGCTCCCGTATAAACTACATTTTACCTTAGACATATTCATCTCATTTTACTAGCATAATTCAAGTTCGTTATCATTATCATATACTTCGTCAAATATTTAGAATGTCACTTAGGCACATGAAAAGATTGCATGATAACACATGTTAATTTACAAATCATGGTATTCATGTAGAAAAGAAATACATCATGCTCCCATTTCCCACAAACATATGATAATTTGATATATACATTCTATCATGATTTAGTCCTAGCAACTAGCTTATCATTTTCACATAAAAATTCTACCGTCTTCGGGTTAGTTGGGTTTACCTTGAGCTTCCTCCAAAAAAATACTCTAAGCAAGGTCGAGGTTACCTACAAGTGAAAACACCATCCAAACTACAAGCATTAATATTTATGCAAAATAAAATAATCGAAATGCAACCTACGCAAACTAATACTTGAAAATTATTATGAAGAATAAACGAGGCAGCCGGTGCATGAATTTAAGCACCGAACTTACCAAGAATAGAGTGATTACTTGGGGAAGGAAAATGGCTTCTTGGAGAAGGTAGAACACAAGGTAAAAGCTGGAAGAATTTTGAAACTAAATTCGGTGGAGGGGAGAGGGGAGTTTTGGGGCTGCACTTACCTTTGTTTTCTTACTAGAATTAAGGGAAGGGAAGAGGGGCTTCAAGGAGAAACTTAGAGGGATTAAAGGGAGGGGGAAAGGGGTGATATCTTCAGGTTGGGACACAAATAAAAGGGGGAGAAAATGGGGAGAAAAGGGGCTGCTACAAGGGTGAGTGGGGAAATGTGCTGCAGGTTGGTTTTTTTAGGGGGGGAGAGTTTCGAACCAGGGAGGCGGGGAAGGGCTGGTTTCAAGCATGGGAAAAGAGGAAAAAGAAGGGATAGGTGGATGGAATAAAGGGATAGGGGTGCAGGTTGAGAGGGGAGGGAGATACAAGCTATATCTCGCAGGAAGGGCTGGGTGACATGGGGTTTTGGGGCTGCACAAGGCTAGGTGACGTGAAGGCTAGGGGTGGCCTGATTTGCTAGGATTTTTTTGCAGGGAAGGAGGGCATGGGAAAAGAGGAAAAATAGGTGGGTAGATGGAGGAAGGATAGGGTAGGGCTGCAGGTTGAGAAGGGGAGGATGAGGCTGCAAGTTTAGAAGGTGGAAGGTTGAGTGTTGAAGGTAGGCTGCAGGTTGGGTGATGTGAGGGATGATGGTTGAGTGATGGCTGCCAAAATTTGCAGGCTTGGGTGGCGTGAGAGAGGGTGAGGTTTTATGGAGGAGGGGGCTGTGTTTGGGGAAGAGGAAAGGATGCAAAGGAGGGGGATAGGGCTGGGTGGAAAAGACTTATGCATGGGAAGGGAGGAAGGTGACGGGTGCATGGTTTGGGGGCTGCAGGTCGTGTGACCTGCTGGGGGTGGTTTGGGCTGGGTTTAGGTGGGGAAGAAGGTGGGAAAAAGGTGCAGGTTGATTAGAGAAAAGATTAGGAAGAAAAGAAAAAAAAAAACTCCTAAGGTAGTAGTTAACAAGAAGGTTATTAGGAAAAAGAATTACCACCTAAACAAGACTTAATCTCCTCCAAAAAGAAATAATGATACTATTATTATTATGACCAATATTATTATTATTATTATCATTATTTTATCACTTCCCCCATTTTATTATGTTTGCCATTATTGCCAAAATTGTTATTATTCTTACCATCCCCTTCTACTTTAATTACTCACCTCTTATGATCGGTATTATTACGACATCAATTTTTTTTCTTCCTCTACTCTTTCTTGCACTTAGCCCGGGTTATTTTTATAACTCAAATTATTTATGGAACCACTTGAGAAAACAAGGTGATCGATAAAAACAATATTAATAAAAAAAATAATAATAACAATAATAATAATCTTATGGTTCACTTTGCCTACTAATCACGTTTTAAGTCTTGCATGTCTAAAATAAGGGTTAATTAATACGTGGTATTACACATGATGTATAAAATTATGTAGATTTTTTTAAGAATTCTGTTCTAGTTGTGTTAGAGTGAAAGAAACCAAAATAATCAAAAATTTAGTTATCCTAAGCATAGTTAACTTAAGCTAGTGATGATGAGAGTAGAATAAGAATTTTATAAATTTTAAAATAATAAAATTGGTATAAAAGCCAAAAAAATATGTATTTACTAGGGGAAAATGAAATAAAACCCTAAAATTAATAAAATTTATTGGAAAGGATAAATAATTATAGGAACCCAAATATATAAAATTACTGAGTATTAAAGTTTGTTTAAAGCTTGATGTATAAAAAATAAGTAAGGAAACAACAAAATGAATAATATGTAGAAATGAATTTTTGGTAAATGCATAAAATAAATGGCTCAATATCTAAATGTATATGGATTAATTCAAAAATATTTTAAAATTATATATTACATATATTAACCGTGAACTAAAATAATCATAGAAAATGAGATTTATTACAAATAAATAAAATGAAATACAAAAGGCTCAAATTTAACACAATGGTCTAGATATCAATTTTAATAATTTTAGAAACATATTCATAGTGTAATTATGGTAAAGGAAAAATAGGATGTTAAACATAACCCCTTGTAGATGAAGATGATAATTAGATTAAATGGGTTTTAAATAATTAATGGTGCAATGGGTTTAATGTGAACGCTTCAATAAAATATTAATTCTTAAATTAAAATATCTTTACTTTAGAATTAGTTTGATCTCTAAGGATATTTAACATAGACATAAGGTGTTAGTTCTTGTTTTATTGGTTTTTTGGTTACCATTTTGGCATTAGAGAAGCTTTATTGCATCGAATATAACATAAATATAATATTTTAATCTTCTCCTCATTAATCAATCCTAAATTTAAACTTAATTTTAACCCAAAACATAATATTTTCCTTTTCTTTATTTTCCTTTTTCTTTTTTCCCATTTCATCTTTTATCCCCCAAAGACTTCTTCTCCTTTTTGTGAGTTTTGCTTCTCTTAGCTTCAATTAATATGAGATGCCTTCCTTTTGTGACTTATATTGCATCTACACTCCATCATAATTTATTACCTCAATCAAAAGAATTGTATGCCATCGATCTATGCCAAATGATCCCCTAGCTTTTGCAGTACACCTTTTACTTCTGCAAATAATACTACACTTTCACTCCTTACTCCTTTTGATGCATTTTTTTAACTCTCCTAGACTCCCTCCCTTTATTCTTAGTTTCATTGAACATGTTCTTTGTTGAAGCTCTGCCATTTATGTACCACAAGGTTTACATTTTTAGTCATGCCTTATGTTGTTCAAACATTAGAACATAAACATCTCACATTATTCAAGCCCTGCTATATGACATCCTTATACAAGACATCCATTATTTATGCCAAAACTTCATGTAACATCGCAACCTTACAACACGTACCTTAGTTGTATCAACCACAACCCTAGCTATGTCAACCACCCACGCAGCCTCCCCTAGCACCTTCAACTTCCCATACAAACCTCCTCTAATTGTACAATCACCTCACACAACCTCTTTCTTCAACAAACCCACCCTCCCTACCTAAATACCTCAAGCAAACAATCCTTACTTGTGTGATTCCCTCTTGCAATAAACCCCTTCGTAGGTTACAATCTCACATAAACCACCTCATATGTGCCACAACCTTACACAAATTGGTGACTCTTCTTTACTTAGGCTCCTTGCCTTTTCCATCCTCTTTTGCTTTACCTTTTCCATGGTTACTTTCCAAAGTTCTAACCATGTATTATTCTTGGTTTTTAGGTAATTTTTTGATGGTTTTAGAGGATGATTCTTAGGGTTTTCATTTGCTTAGAGATCAATGAAATTTTTGATAAGGATATAAGTCATAGGTAGGTTTGTGAATGCCATGTGTAATTTGTATGAAATCTCATGCATAGTGCTATTATGATTTATAATCTATGTTGTTAATGATAAATCATGATAATGTTATGTTATATTATGGAAAAGAGAGTAGTATGTGAACGCATGCAATTATGTGTATTAGTTGGTTAAGCTTGCTTTGTAAGCCAGTAAATTGGCATGAATCATAGTATAAACTAGGTTACAATAAATGAATTATATGTATACATGGTTAATTATTTTCATGATGATGTAAGTTAGAGGTTGAAAATAAAACATGATGATGTGGCATCCCATTTTTATAAACCCTAATTTAGAAACCTTAATTATAAAACCAAATATGATGTGTAATTAATTATGATAATTATTATAAGATTATATGCATTAAATGTAGCATTATTATATGTATAATTATGATCAATTAGAGTTAAATTTAATTAGATAAATATGATAGAATTTAGGTTATTAATTATAATCCTAATTTAAACCCTAAGTGATACATATTTCATCGAAGAACTTAATCATTCTAGCTAATTTTTTCCCTAGTTCAAATTAGTTATCTAGCAACCCTACCCTACCCTATTATGTTTGTACTTCTACCACACAATTCCACCTTTTCCTCCTTTGACAAGTTTCTTTCCTTCATGCCATCTTCCTCTTGTTCAACCCATACTTTTCCTTTATCTACTATGCTTCTCTCATTTTTGTCTACTCAGCGGTGCGTAACCCTCGCCTATATAAGTCCTTCTCCCATCCAAATTTTCTTTTTCATCTTTACCTAGCAATGACAAAAACATCTGATTCTACCCCTAGCAATGCCTAAAACCACCAAAATTCCCCCTTTTCTATGACCAAAATCATCACACCTTCACCCTTATCTATAGCCAAAACCACTAAAATCCCCCCTTAGCAAAAGCAATAAGCATTTTCTCCCCTTATTATGACAATGACAAGTGACATTTGTCTTCTCCTCCTTGTTGCATGATTTTTTGTCAATGTTCTTATTATGTTGTTGTCTTATCAGGCTTTCTTTTCCCTAGGTATTTTCTAACCATTTTCCCTTATCTATTTTAATTAATTTCAGTTATTGTTGTATTGTATTAGAGGCTAAAATAAATTTTATTGGGTGTTATTTTCTTAGGTAATGTTTGAGGTGTTATGGAGAAGATGGTTATTTGTGCTTTTTATGTAGCTTGAATTTCGTTAAATCCAATAACTCATAAGATGGTAGAATTTATATGCAAGTATGATAGATTTTTTAGATCTAGAATCACACTAGGGTTTGGAATTATATAAGTGTTATGAATTATATAATATAAAAAACATTCTTGTAAATAGATGAAATGGAACTTTAACTAACCATTAAATATAAGCTATATGCATTATAATTTGTTGATTAGTTAATGTGAAAATGTCTAGGATTTTGTTAGGGTTTGTAATCTTGTCATTTTGTGATGTGATTTACACGATAAGTGTTCTATAATTATCATTTCATGGTAAACAGTGCTGATATAAATATTATAAAAGCATGTACACATGATTATGGTTAAAATATCATAATTGTAGGAGCTCTTAATTTTTTTTATTCAATGGTGTGCCATTCTGCATTAGTATGGTCATAGCCTACTCTCTAAGTAACTTATGGGCCCTATCGAGGGTATATACTTAAAAATTAGGTATTATAGGTATAGAGGGTATAATATTTTCTTATGCACCAATGTGACTAAAGTGTTATTATATCTATAGGTTAGATAGTTAAGAGGGTACAATGATATCTTATGTGCTAATAAGACCAGTGTACTTATATATCTATAGGTTATTATTGTATGCCCGTGATGTAGGATCATCCAATGAACATATGATTTTCATGTTCATATTAATCCTCAAGGTAAGGAAGATGATTTAGCTTTCCTAATGTTGGAGCCTATTATATTAAATATTCTTGATAATTCTTATATACTTAACATTGAAAAACATTCAAGTTATTCTTGTAGGTATGTTACATATTTTTGAGAAGAAGATGTTCATACACTTTGATGTGTACAAGTATTCAAAGCATGCAAGGCTATGATATACATGGGATGATACATTACAACAAGAATATAAAGTGATGATATTCATTATTTGTATTAACTTGTTGTAAAACCCTAAGTATATTTTATGTAAGTTAGGGTATTGCTATAATTTCATGTATGTATCTTAGTCAATTGTATAGCTTTGTAATATTAATTCTTAATATCATTTAAAAAATGATAGTATGCTTTATATTAAGGTTAATATGGTGTTAATTCAACCATGATTAATGGGTTGGTTTAAGAGCGAATAATTGGCTAGTTTAGGCTAGCTAACCACTGACTCCTTTTTCCCCTATATATACCTTTTGTGCATATGATTGTATGCAGAATTGAATAATAATTTTTTTGATCAAACTTTGAGAAAATTTAGCTAAATTCTAATCCTTCCTTTTGGGTTGACATTGAGCAAGGAAAATCTGGGATTCAACCTTCCTCAACCTATCTTCAATTATGACATATTTGAAGGCTATACAAATCTGTTGAACCTCTCCTACTTGTTTACTCAAGTTCTTCACCTATACTCTATGAAATTACTTTGTTTCTTTTCCATTATATTGTGGGGGAGAGCTTCTCATACAAATTTCAATCTAACCTTCCATTACTTTGGTAAAAACCACACCATGTTTGGTATCAAAGCTTCATTTGTTCGAAGCTAATGTTGAACCAGTAACCTACAAGCCTGAAATCGCTTGTGTTCTTTCACCAAGAACTCCACGAATACTCCACCATTTCTTTGAATTCTTGATTCGTGATGAGCTTCTTTGATTTTTCTTGACATTCTTGCTCAAATTTCTTGCAATGATCTTGTTGCATTTTCCCCAACCTTTTCACATAAAATATCGACCAACACTTACCTTCCAGTAGTTCACCAGTTTGATTCATCTATTTTCCACGACTATTTGTGCCTCTCCAGCACTTGATTCCTATTGAATTCTACTCTCCATTGGTGTTTGATCAACTTTGTAGCAATCCTTTTCAAGTTCCCTTTGTGCAGCAAGCAAAGAAAGCAGCAAAGAGGTTAAAACCCCTGGACAACTTCTCAGTCGCTTGAGTCAATTTGGAACTTGCAGGCACTGTATTCGACTCGTATCTCATCATTTCCTCTCGAGAAATCACTCCATAATATACCTATGGATCTCCTCTAAATATTCTAAGCAAACATCAACACAAATCTCCCATTGGAAGACAAGAATTTGTTGAAGACACATAATATTGTTCTATGATTTTATGTAAATGAATTTCACATTTCTTATAGAATAACCTCTTTTTTGTGTGTGTACCTACGTGCAGTGGATATTCTTGGGGCTAAAATATCTTCTTTGTGCCTAAGCAACCAATTAGTTTGTCCTTTGTTTGGTTGTAGGAATTATCAATTAGTTTGTCCTTTGTTTGGTTGTAGGAAAAACAAATCCAGCACCTACACTTTGTGGAACCTATTGTGTGCAACAAGTAGGGTTGTGCGTTAACCTTCACCATGGCTAGTGAAGAGGTGCATGCCCTGGTAGAGTCCATCAAAAGCCTCACCACATGCTTGGATGCCTAATTACAAAATCAAAACACACTGCAACATCAACTCCAAAGTGTGGAAGCTAAGTTGGCCGACCAAGAGAAGTGTAAACCATGGCAAGTTTGAATGGAAACCACACATGATAGTGTGGAAGGGAAAGTGAAGCCTATGTACCATGCCAAGAGTGGACGTGGACCTTTAAATTTATCTCATCATGAAGAGGGAGAAGAAGAGGAAAATTCTTTTGGCTCAAGCAACCAAAGAAGAGCACCTACATTCTATGTAAGAAATGTACACCATGAAGATCAATATATTAAACTTGACCTTCTTGAATTTTATGGTGAATTGAATGTGGAGTCATTTTTTGAATTTTTGTGTGAGATTAAGGATATTTTTTAGTTTCGATAATATGATGATGATAGAAATTGCAAATTAGCTACTCTAAAGTTCAAAAAGTTTGCTCGAATTTGGTATGATAACTTAAAACGAACAAGAGAAAGACAAAAGAAGTCTAAAATAAAATCTTGGGAAAAACATAAAAAGAACTTAAGAAATAAATTTTTGTCTAGGGAGTATGAAAAAGATATGTATGTTAAAATGAATACCCTAAGGCAAGGCTTATTTAGTGTAGAAGAATACACTAGAGAATTTGAAAGACTAGCCCTTATTTGTGATGTTCATGAAAGAAAGGAAAAAAATGTGCTAGATACTTAGGTGGCTTGAATAAATTAATAAGATACAAGGTTGATATCTAATCTTACGACTCTCTTGATGACTTGACAAAATTGGCAGTGAAAATTGAAATACAAATGAAATCAACTAAAGCCTATGTTAAGTCTAATGCTTCAACTTCAACTAAACCCTATTCTAACACCTTTAACCTTAAATCAACATTTTCATATGATAAAAATAATAACAAAGATGTTAAAGGTAAAAATAAGCTGGTTGATATGGAAAATAAATAATTTTTCAAATGTAAAGGATATGGACATTTTGCTGGAAATTGTCATAACCAAAGAGCCTTAACCTTACATAAAATAGAAAAAATGGAACCATGTAGTGATGATGATGAATCAGAAGTTGAATCTCCTAATGAAATATTAACTATGGAAGAAGAAGAAGGAGACTCATGCTTTGTAATTCAAAGAGTTTTGCAAATATAACCTAGTATTACACCTAATCAAAGAGAAAAGATTTTTAAAGCTAAGTGTAAAATAGGTAATATGGTTTGTAGACTCATAATTGATAGTGGTTCATGTACTAATGTTGTTAGTGAGGCAATGGTTAATAAGCTTCATTTGAAACTACTAACCATCCTAAACTCTATTATTTACAATGGTTAAACAAGGAGAAAGGAGCTAAAGTAAAAAAAAAGAGCTTTAGTCACATTTTCTATTAGAGACTATCATGATGAAGTTCTATATGATGTTTTACCTATGGATGCTTGTGGCTTACTCATAGGTAGACCATGATGATTTGATAGAAAAACAACTCATAATGGGGTAACTAATGAATATGTGGTGAAAAAGGAAAAACAATAGTATAGGCTCACACCTTCTTTATATGATCATATGCCCTTAAGTGATGATAAAAAGAGATTATTTTTACAAGCTAAGGCTATGGAAAAATTTATAAAAGAAGAAATAATTTTTTATGCTTTAGTTTCTAAGGATTGTAAACCTGAAAAACAAAAACTTGCAGATCCTAATTTGATTAATTTGCTTGATGAGTATAATGATGTATTTCTTGATGACTTACCTCTCGGATTACCATCTAAAAGAGGTATAGAACATGCTATTGATCTTGTTCCTAGTATGCCTATTCCTAATAAACTGGCTTATAGATATAACCCAGAAGAAGCTAAGGAATTACAAAAACTAATACAAGAGCTTATGGATAAAGGATTTGTAAGAGAAAGTATGAGTCCTTGTAGTGTTCCAGCTTTGCTAGTGCATAGATTCTAGGGATGTGAATAATACTATCGAATATAGATGATATGCTAGATGAACTTTATAGAGCATAAGTATTTTCCAAAATTGATTTGAGAAGTGGATATAATTAATTAAGGATTAGAGATTGAGATGAATGGAAAACTACTTTTAAAATAAAATATGGTCTCTATGGGTGGATGGTTATGCCTTTTGGGTTATGTAATGCACCTAGCTCATTTATGGGACTTATGAATAAATTTCTCCAACCTTTCCTTGGTGATTTCATTGTTGTATATTTAGATGATATTCTTTTGTATAGCAAAAATAGTTATGATCATTTAGTGCATTTGAAGAAACTATATGGAAAACTTTAGAAATATGATTTTATGCTTCCAAGTGTAGTTTTCCTGGGCTATATTATTAGTGGAGAAGGTATTAAAGTAGAACCTCATAAGATTAGGGCTATAAAAGAATGGCCCATCCCTAATATTGTTCATGAAGTGAGATGTTTTCATGGATTAGCTAGCTTTTATAGAAGATTCATTAAGTATTTTTCTACCATAGCTACACCTATTACTCAACTCATGAAAAAGGGTGAATTTATTTGGGGACAAGAAGCTACTCAAGCCTTTGAAACTATAAAAGATAAACATTGTCATGCCCCTATTCTATCCTTACCCAACTTTAACCTTCTTTTTGAAGTGACTTGTCATGCTAGTGGTGTTGGAATATGAGGAGAACTTTCACAAGAAAATAAACCTATAGCATTTTTCTTTGAAAAGTTGAATGGAGCCAAATTTAACTATTCGACTTATGACAAGGAATTCTTTACCATTATAAGGAGTATTGAGACACAGAGTCATTATCTAAGACCAAAACTATTTGTGTTCCATTCGGATCATGAAAGTTTAAAATACTTACATAGTTAAAAGAAAATCCATCCTACACATGAGAAATGGGTAAATTTCTTACAATCCTTCATGTTCTCTGTCAAACATTTCGATGATAAAGATAATGTAGTCGTTGATGCTCTTTCTCATAGGTCTACATTATTTGTTATGATGGATGCAAAAATCTTAGGTTTTGAAATGATTAAAGAATTATATCCGAATGATGAAGATTTTAAGGACATGTTTAGTTCATGTAAATAATTGGATACCATGGAAATTATGTCATATAAGATGGATTTTTGTTTAGAGTAAATAAAATTTATATTCTAGATCTAGTAGTAGAGACTTTCTTATCAAGGAAATACATGAAGATAGCATAGCGAGACATTTTGGTATAAATAAAACTATGGAATTATTACAAGAAAATTTCTATTGGCCAATAATGGTTAAACATGTGCAGACCATGATAAGTAGAAGTTTTACGTGTCAAAAAACTAAAAGTTACTTTCATAAAGGCTTATACACACCCTTACCTGTTCTTGATAAACCATGGGAAGGAGTTAGTATGGACTTTATCCTAGGGTTACCAAGAATGAAAAATGGTAAATATTGTATTTTAGAGAAATTGTTAAACTTCATGGAATACCTAAAAGCATAGATTCTAATCGAAATGTCAAGTTTATGAGTTATTTTTGGAAAACTTTATGGCATATGCTTCGTATTAAATTTTTATTTAGCACTTCATATCATCCTCAAACTGATGGTCTAACTGAGGTAACTAATAGAACTCTTGGTACACTATTAAAAGGTTTAGCTAATAAAAGTACAAAAGATTGGGATGTTAAGTTAGCTCATTCAGAGTTCGCCTATAATCGTAGTCCTTCTAGTACTACTCAAACTAGTTTGTTTGAGGTGGTGTATGGTGTAAATCATAACATGCCTATTAACATGATTTCATTGAAAAAAGGTGAAATGTAAAATTATGAGGCTAAAGATAGAATATAATTTTTTCAAAAACTTCATGAGAAAATAAAAAATAATATTGAAAAATCTAATGCCAAGTATAAAGCTCAAGCAAATAAGCATAGAAACTCTTATGTGTTTTCTCCTTGTGACTTAGTTTGGTTACATTTGGGTAAAGAAAGATTTCCTAATTTACATAAAAATAACCTAATGCCAAGAGATGATGGTCTATTTAAAATACTAAGAAATTTTGTAGATAATGCTTATGAACTTGAACTTCTAGATTTTTATGGTGGAATTTCTAAAAATTTTAATGTTGGTGATTTGTCTCCTTATTATTCTGTTAAAAATTTGAGGGTAAATTCTTCTCAACTTGGGGGGAATGTTGCAGGAGCATCCAATGAACATAATGATTTTTATGTTCATACTAATCCTCAAGGTAAGGAAGATGATTTAGCTTTCTTAATTTTGGAGCATATTGTGTTAAATATTCTTGATAATTCTTATATGCTTGACATTAAAAAACATTCAAACTATTCTTATAGGTATATTACATATTTACAAGAAGAAGATATTCATACACTTTGATGTGTATAAGTATTCAAAGCATGCAAGACTATGACATACATGGGATGATACATTACAACAAGAAGATAAAGTGATGATATTCATTATTTGTATTAACTTGTTGTAAAATCCTAAGTGTATTTTATGTAAGTTAGGGTATTACTATAATTTCATGTATATATCTTAGTCAACTATATAGCTTTGTAATATTAATCCTTAATATCATTTAACCAATGATATTATGCTTTGGATTAAGGTTAATATGGGATTAATTTAAACATGATTAATGGGCTGGATTAAGAGGGAATAATTGGCTGGTTCAGGCTAGCTAATTGCCGACCCCTTTCTTCCCCTATATATACCTTTTGTGTGCATGATTGTATGAAGAATTAAAAAAGAATTTTTTTGATCAAACTTTGAGGAAAGTTAGCTAAAGTCTAACCCTCCCTTTTGGGTCGACATTTAGCAAGGAAAATCTAGTATTCAACCTTCCTAAACCTATCTTCAACCACGACACATTTGAAGGCTATACAGATCTGTCGAACCGCTCTTACTTGTTTACTCAAGTTCTTCACCTATACTTTAGAAAATTACTTTGTTTCTTTTACATTATATAGTGGGTGAGAGCTTCTCATACAAATTTTGATCCAACCTTCCATTACTTTGATAAAAACCACATCAACCCCTCAAGTAAATTAAAAATGGAATAAAATATTGGTTAAGAATATAAATGGATTGTTTTGGGTTATTTATTTGATAATTATCATATTCATTAGATAATTTGGTATATGGTTTGATAGTTGTCTTAGCACCCTTACTTGGTATTTGGAATTGATTTTGACTATTTTAATTTTATAGTTATTTAAGTTCCCTCCCTTAGTAATTTGAATTCATTTATAATTTTTTTGATTTAGTAGCTGATTCAATTCCCTACCTATGTATTTGGTATTAATTTTATTAGTTACATATGACTATTAAGTACTTCGGGATGATGTGAAGTAATTAAGTATGATTTTCTATTAAGCATAATACTTCTATGTTATATATATTATCCCATGATTACTATATGTTGATATGGCATGTGCTTTGTGCTTTAAGTTTGAATTTTAGATTACTGTGTGATTAATATGCAATATGGGCATGCCATCGCTTATGCATTGTGATTTACTTAGTATAAATAATTTGTATTGATACTAAATTTGTAGATGGCTATGTGTAGAACATAGAGTGTTTCAAGGTGTATATTAGTGGAAAGGATAAGTGGAACGCTAGGAAATATGATTCATAATTTTTCTTTGGATGCTAATTATTTTTCTAATGGGATTAAAGGTATAAGAGTTACGGCAAATCGGTAGTGTACCTTCGATGCTAATTATTTTCTAATCAGTTTTTCCTTTGGACTGTTATGTCATTGGCTGCATTTTAACTTATCATTTTTGTATGGATAATATGATTAATAATTTTTATCTATCTATTATCTCTCAATTTTCATTGAGTGTTTTAGATCAAACTTATTTGAGTCTTAGCACTTGGCATAAGAAAGGTGAGGGAATATGAATTATGTTAAATATGGTTGTAACACCTATTATTTTTGTAATTAATGTTTCCACAAAAAAATTAACTAGTAAAAATGAGGGTGTTAAATATTCATATCATTTCATTATATCATGAAAATAATTGTTTTATGATAATCATTAAGTGTGTTATGATTTTCTTTCAAGAATAATATGATAAAATGATGGCTGAGAGAAATATAAGTTACCTAATAAGAAACTTTGATGCATTTCAATAAGATAAAAGTTATTTTTGTCAATATGGGATAGATATGGATTCTTTGATATTTTTAATATGAAATTTGTTTAAAATATTCTAGGTTTATATTGTGGAATAATTAGAGTAATTATGATTGAAATAAGTCTAACAAAATACAAAAATAGCTTAAAATAAGAATAGTAACCCTAGAGATAGGCTCATTATTGTATGTATCAAGCATTAGGGTTAGACCTTATTTTCAGATATATTATTAAGAATGATATTTTAGGATTATTTACTAAATTTTGTGGTTATATGAGCCTCATGGAAAAAGATTATGTTTAACATGTGAGATTAGGATTTAATGGGGAATTAGGAATGATAACCCTAAAGGAAAGTCATTATCATTTTTGTAAAACGTTGGATTTTGATCTTGATTTTTAAATATGTTGATAATAATGATACGTTAGAAAGGTGCACTAAATTTGGCAGTTAAATAATTATTAGGGATAAAATTGTGCTCAACTTGTGAAATTAAGGTTTCATAGTGGAATTGTGGCCTTTATCCTTAGAAAATGTCCGAAACCTCATATGCTTTTGTTGTATACACGCTATATGTTTATGTCAATTCTATTTTTTTTTCTTGAATATTTATATCTATGTATCCATGATGAAATTGAGAAGATAATATCTTAATAAGATATTAATCACTTAAAGTGAAATATCACGTAAATTAGGATAAGGTTGTTGATTCCACTCCACTAGGTTCTTAATGGTGTCTAGGTGCATTTTACCCCAAGTGATGCCTCATGCCATTCCATCGGTTTAAGAATAATGGCTAGAATCATGTTTTCTTTTGGAGGTGTTCATTCCACCATCTTAATAATAGTGGCCTAAAAGTTTATGCCTTAGGAGTCCACTCAGTTAGATAATGAATAGTGGGTTCCTAAAAATAACATAAATAAGAAGAAGGATTATGATTATATCTTATAATGAGATTTTCAAATTATCTCTTCTCATGCATTATATCATGTTTAATCCATGCATAAGTTTATTCCTCCATGTAATCTTATGTGTATATATACTCTTGGTATGAATGTATTGTTACCTTACTTACCATATAGCATATTGATCATCCTTCTCATTGTTAGTTTGTAATCCTATGAATAGATGACCTATACTCTATTGTGCAAGTCACTAGTGACCATCTTGATGATTTTGCTAGTTTTGATGAACTACCTATGGAGGAATGATTCTTTATGTATTAAGGTTAAACATGTAGTTAACATTATCTAGTAGCTAGCTTTTTTCTTTTAGATTCCTTTTTAGACTCTTAGTTATATAGAATCCATTTTGATTGTATTCTATTTATGATGGCCTTAACTCTTTTTGGCATAAAATAGAGGGTGTAAGGTTCCATTGAATTTAGTGGAACAAATGATAGTGGGAGGTATTAAGCAACCGGCTTAATAATTCCTGTCTACTCAATTAGATTAAGAATAGTGGGCTCCTACATGAAACATAAATAAGAAGAAGGATTTTGATAATATCTAATACTAAGATTTAGAAATTAGTCTTTCTCTTGCATTGTATAATGCATTCCTCTATGTAACCTTACGTGTGTATATATGCTTACTATGCTTGTATTGTTACTTACTCAATGTATAGCATACCGATCAACATTTTCATTAATAGTTCTCAATCCCATGAATAGATGGCCCTAGAATTTGTTGCGTAAGTCACTAACAACCATATTGATGATTTTGCTGGTTTTGATGAACTACCTATGGAGGAGTGATTCTTTATGTCTTGGGGTTAAACATGGAGTTAATGTTATCTGGTACCAAGTTTTTTTCTTTCGAATTCCTTTTTGGACTCTTAGTTTCTACCCTCAACTCTCCCCGGGAAAGCATGTATTTGAGTGATTTTTTTTTAGTCATTTTGATGGGTCAAGTTTAGGTTAACTTGACAAATAATATACTTTTAGTTTTTGATGAGTCAGGTTGGGTTTGGGCCAAGCTAATCCTAGATTGAATCACTTTAGATTTAAGTCGTGTCAACTAGTATCTACCAAAATTAATCTAAGTCAATAACCTCGTAAGCAACCATAAAGTTTAACTTCATGTAAATATGTAATCAATGATATGTTTATTATTAATTACTATTTATTTATTATTATAGCTTTATAATGTTGTGTTTTTAAACAAAAAAATGGTAAAATTAGAAAATCATTGGTGAATAATTACGTTCACAATAAAAATAATAAAAATAAATAAAATTTTGATAATAATATATTTTAAAAGCATTAAATTAATAATAAGACATGTGTATTTTTTTTTATCATAACTGATTAATATCTAATTTATTTTCATTAAGTCGGATCGAGTCGGGTTGATAGCGGATTAGGTTGATGGCAATTTGGGTTAATAACTTGTTGGATTGATGTGGGATTATAGGTTGGTGTTGGCTCAGGTCAGGTAGGGTTTTATGCGGGTTGGATCTGGTCGGGAAAGTCCCATCAACTTTTGCCAGCTCTAGTCAGGATACATTGATGGAGATTTTCTTAGGGGATACCACACATTGAGTGCACCTACTACGAGAGCTAACACACAATGGGATATCACACCAACCACATATCGTCAAATTCATTAAATGGTCTTGTACTAGGATCACCTCACCCACCACACATCAAGTGCTTCCTTCACAAGGGTTAAAAAGTTGGGATACTACACCTATGTAAGGAATGGACAATATAAAATGTCAAGAGCTTGTACTAGGATATATTACCCACCCGAACTGGACATCGATACTATGTTGGTCTACCATAGTATAATAAATAGGTATCTTCTACCTCAAACCTATTATAATAGTCATATACCTCAAAGATATGCACATATCCCCTACCGATCGTAACCTAGTAGAAAAATAAATAGGTATTGAGTAAAAATATAAAAAAGAGGATGACCCGCCTACTAACTCCCAGCTAGCTACCCAAAGAATTGGAAAAAAATGCTCTGATGAAATATTAGTCCCTTAATTGTTAATTACTAAATGATATCAAAAATCACAAATTAATTCTATTATTTTCCAATTTGGGTTTTTCAAAGTTATAACACCAAACACATTGCAAGGGATATAAGTCACCAATTAGGTGTTTAGAGGTGATGCCAAACTTAACCAAATACAGGCCCAATTATCATTATTTTGATCTATATTAATTTTAGGAAGAACATGGTTGTAATCATGATTAAAATTTTAATGGCATACAAACATTAATATAGAATCTTAACAAAAAGGATGTTAATCAACAATTAAATATGGAAAAACAAAGTCAATCAAATCAACTCGTTGGTGTCACTGATCTACTATTCAAGGGAAACTGGTCAATGGGTTTAACAAAACCAGTTGATGGTTCCAAGCAAAGACCAAACCACTCTGGTCATAAGGCAACTGATCAATAGGTTTGGAAAACCAATAGACTGCTTATAGGAACCAGTTAGATGAACATATTGACTAATATCACAAAAAACCAATCAAAATCCTCAAACTAAGCAACTGTTCACACAACCAATGAATGGGTCCAACAAAATGATTAACTAGTCTAGATAAAGGAACACCTTGAATAGCGATTTTCATACTAAAATTTCACCCAACTTGCCATATTAATTCTAGCATTTTTCTATGTCATCAAATACATAAAGAGACATACTGCACATATAGAATAATAAGGATATATGGTAATATTAGCATTAAATGAAATCTTGCTCAAAACTACCAAAATCATGCATAATATAAGACAACCTAAGACATTCTTAAATTTAAAGAAGAAAACTATATAGGCTACTTAATTCCTAGAATACAATAACTCATGTTCAATAGAGAATCCTCAAGAACATGAAACCATAATAAGCATCAAAAGACCTTATTCATATCAAAGATAAGAATACCTTACCATCAAGCAATTATTTTAGCACAAACTCTTAGCTTGATGGTTATCTACTTAGATTTTGGTTCCTAAGAGAACCAATAATAGAAACCATTAAAAATCCTTTCCAAAACTTAATATAAGATAAAATTAGAAGGAGAAGGAGATGAAAAATGACAGAGTACAACATTTTCTTATAATTAAAACCCAAAACCAAAACCCAATGTCTTCCACATTTTTCAAAATTATAGCGCTTCCTTGTTTAAAAGAAACAAAGTAGACCTAAAGCTAAGATTAGTAGAGGAAATGAGAGATAATAATTTTGACCAAAGGATAGGAAACAAGAGGCAAGTCTCTATTTTTTCCAACGGAGAAGAAAAGAGAGTAAAGTGGAGAATGTCCAACACATGTAAAATTTTTACAAAGGAAAAGGGAGAGAATTTGCAAATGCATATTATAGGGAGTTAATTAAATAAGAAATTGGGTATATATGAGGGAATGTTGGTCAACATACCCAAGTTAAAGAGAGGGAAGTATGAATTAGAATGAGTGTGGGAAACTCAAAGTGTAAAGAGATTACAAGTTGAGGTAAAGGAGTTAAGGTGTGACTAAGAAGAGACATAATAAAGGTTTGGTAGGTTAAAGGAGTGCTATAGAAATTCAAACACATAGCCATGGCTACCGGAAGTGAGAGGAATGTAACACCTCCAAATTTACTACTGAAAAATTTCATTTAATCGAAAAGGTTTAGCGGAAGCGAGAAGATAAAACTATAAACTCGGTGGCATAACCACCACATTTAGTACCAGATCGGTTCACTCCTACCATTTCAGTACTAAGTGCTAAGGCTAAATAAAGTTAACAATAAATACGAATCATTAATAAAACATAAGCCATACAGAAATCAAAGTGCAATTTAGGATTACAACTAAAGAGTACGTTTTTCAAAACATAAAGCATAACACAAAACACAACTAAAATACGATAGTACAAGGTCAAATAAAGGAAATAGAGCCTAGCCGAGTCGCTCTCGATCCCCAAGTCAAGTTTAGGTTCATTGCTCAGCCCCATCCAATGCCTTGTATGTGTCGTAGGCATCGAAGACATCATCCCCTACTTGCACAAGCTCAAACGGGTCTTCTGCTCGTGGGAATGAGCAGCACCCATGAAACGGGTGATCAATACGCTACGTACAAAGTAAGGTGATATGAATCTTAAGAACTTATATTTAATTAATTTTGAAAATTGTTGTGAATTATTTACTTATAATTGTTTGTCTTATTTGGTGAATAAATAGGAGTGTAATGCAGCATATGGACTCTGTGGATCTTTGGATGCAGTTGCTGGAATGTGCAGATTATGTAGTTTTTTTGTTAATTAATTGTAATCCCATATGATGAAATTGGCTAATGGAAATTAGGTCGGTTGTATAATCCGCCACCCGGTCCTTAATTTTGGACTAGATGGATTGTGGATTAATCAATCCTTAATAGCCATGATTAGCTAAAGTGTTATTTTAGCTGATGGGAATTAAGTCTTAAACTTAATTGTATTTGGGGCATTTTATTTTGTGGATTGATTGGGCTGGTTGACTATTTATGTGGCCCAAAGTAATAAGCCCGTTCGGCCTTTCCGTTGTAAATCTGACAGTGTATTCGTTGGTCTGTATTGTGTATTTGTACGCCACTATACGGTCTGTAATACGCATATAAATAGCCTGGTAAATGTGTAATAGTGAACAATTCTTTTTTACAGAATATTTGGCTGAGTTCTCGATTCTTCTTGCGACTTGTCTCTCTCTCTCTCTCGGCGATTCTCTCGCTCGCTCATCTTCTCTGAATCTTCTCTCTTACCTTTGATCGATATTGATCATTCTTTCTTCAAATTTCAATTGCCGTTGTACAAACTGTGCCTCTGAATCTTTGGGTCTTCCTTTGGAGTTGTTCCTTAGGCTGAATCGGCGAATCGAACATTGCGCTCGATTAATCTTTCGATCCTTTCGAGAAACCCTAACAGGTTTCCATCATAAGGTAATAGACACACTAAGGCCCACATACACAGAGATACATTACATAGCAGACATGGCATAGTTACGTAGATAGCATGCAATAACACAAATAAACAATACCACTTATGAGCCAGATAACTTTTTCATCAGATCTTTGATGTTTATAATCGATTCACATCATAGTCTTTATCAGTCCATGTGAGTGCTGTAACCCCACTATTATAGCCGGTGGAACAGTCACGAGGGCCATGCCTTGCCACTATTATAGCCGGTGGACTGGTCATGAGGGTAACCTACCACCATACCAACCCTAATACCATCATTCAAACCCTAATACCACCATATAGCCGTTAATACCACCATGTAAACCATAATACCACCATATAGCCATTACTACCTCCATGCAACCATTAATACCACCATACAAACCCTAATACCACCATGCAAACCCTAGATTTCATTATACAAAACCCTAAATTCAGTCCACACAAGGCCAAAGATCCATCCATACCAAACCCTAGATTCAAACCATATAAAACCTAAATACTTGTCCATATAATACAATTGATTAGTTTCCTCCATTCATAACCACAAATTAGATTCTTCCATACAAAATCATGAGATAGATTCTTCCACATAAAATCATAAATTAGAATCTCCCATATAAACCATAAATTAGATTAGCCCATGTAACGTCGTACATTACATTCTCCCATAAAAAATCATCCAAACCATAAATTAGATTCTCTCACTCAAAACCATAAATTAAACTCTCCCACGCAAAACCATAGAAATCATAAATCAGATTCTCCCACACGAACCCTAGAATTCTCCATTTTATTCCTCTACTCATGAATCATTAAAATAATTAGGTCAACTCACCTCCCTTGGTCAATATCTTTCCCCATCCTCCTTTTTAATCCTTTCTCCTACACAAAACACATCAACTCCCTCACATGCACGCCTTACAGGATCACGACACATATCATCACATATACATAATACATATGCCATGTAAACACACCACACATACTTCAACTCCATGTCATGCCACACACGACATAATTAATAATGATAAACATAGGGTACGTACCATGCGAAGCACATAATACATATAAACACACAAAAGGCCTTAGTTACGTCCTTACCTAAAGCGACGCCGGGCTTGGAGCACACTCCTACAACTCATTAGGGTTTTGGTTAGATTCACCTATAAAAGGGAAAATACTAAGTATTAGCTTCCCTCAAAAGTACCGTCATCCCTTATTTTAGTCTAAGATTAGGATTATTATTATTAAAGAGAGTATTTTATGAAAACTAGGGTTTTTATCTTAAAAATAGTCTACTACATATTACTAGTCAAAATATGTTTATTTTAATAGTTATTGCTACACTTATATTATTAAACCTATTATCTCTATCCTTCTAATAATAGTACTAATACTCATTATAGTAAAATAGCGATAAAACTAATAATAATAATAATAGTAATGCTAATGCTTATAGTGATAGAAACTCTAGCACTTTTAAGGCTAAGTCTACTAATAGTGTTAGGGTTAAAATGATAATATAATAATTACAATACCAACAAAGTACAAATATTTCTAAAGATAATAATGATAAAAGTTATATTTTGAATAATAATAATATAATGTAATGGTTCAAATTTTTTTGTCACAATAATAGAAATAATGATAATAATAGTAATAGTAATAGTAATAACTAATAATGTTAGTGACAAGGGCATTAGGAATAATATTAGTAATATTCGAATATTAAATAGTAAAATACTAAGGTTAAGTATTCTTCTTCTTTAAAAATAAAATGATAATATGCCAACTTCGGTTTAAATAAAAATAATAATAATGATAGTGATAATAATGTTAAGTATAATAATAATAATAACGACAATAATAATAGTAACCAAAATGGTAATAATAATATAAGGGTCCAAATATTTATATTAATAAATAAAAGCGATAAAGGATAAGGTTAGTATTAACAATATTAGTAAGGAAATAATGATAATGATAATGGTAATAATAACAAGAATAATAGAAATAAAGTTGGGTTAAGTAGAAATAATAATAATAATAGTAATGGAATTAATAATAATAATAATAATAATAATAATAATAATAATAATAATGATAGTAAAAATGGTAATAGTAATATAAGGGTTAAAATATTTACCATAATAGTAAAGATAATGATAATAATCCATAGCTAGCATTAGTAATAATAATAATAATAATAAATGAGGAAAAGTTTTAATCATAATAACCATAAAGTTGTAGACCATTATTAATGATAATATTATTATTGGTTAGGAAAATCATAAAGTTACGTTAAGTAATAATAATAACAACAACAACAACAACAACAACAACAACAACAACAAAAACAATAGAGATAACTATATTAACACTAAAGTTGTTAGTAATAATAATAATGATAATAGTATTAGTAGTACTAGTAGAAATAATGATAATAATAATAATAATAATAATAATAATTAATAATGATAACCATTTTAAATGCTAAAGTTGTAGCCTTTTAGATAGTTTGACCTAGTTATAATTATTTTCTAAAATTAGGTTAGGAAATAAGGAGGATACATAATGATAATAATAATAACCATGATAATAAAACACTAATAATAATAAGAATAATAATAGTAGTAATATTGAGGATAATACTAGTAATTTTAAATAAAATTATTAACACTTATAGAAAATAATTTAGGGGCTAGGGAAGTTGGAGCACTACCTTAGGTTAGTGGTGGAACCGGTGGCGGCGCGTGGCGGAGACGGCGGCGGTGGTCGAGGAGGAAGAGAGGGAAAGATGGTTATGTAGGCTAAGAGAGGGGAAGTGGAGGGGTGTTTGAGTTGGAGGAAGATGCACTAGGTGAAGAGGGGTGGAATGAGGGTGGTGGCGTGGTTGGGAGTGGCGGAGCGCAGTGGTTGGCGCAGCGGCCGAAGGTGGTGGAAGGTAGTGGAAAATGGGGGAGGTAGAAGGAGAGGGAGGTAGGGGAAGATGAAGGTATGGGAAGGTAGGGGAAGGTCGCCTGGGTGTTTTGGAGGGTGGAGGAGGTGCTGGTGGTAGCGGGATTGGGGCGAAAGGCGGCGCAAGGGGCGACGAGGGGCTGGAGTGTGCTGATCGGGAAGGCACTTTTGCACGGCCCGGACGACTCGTGCAGGGAACGATAGGGGATGAGGGTGGTCCAGTTTTGAAGAGGGAGGTGTAAGGATGGTTTTGGTGGGCAAATTTTGTGGCAGCGGTCATTAACGGCAGCGAGGTAGGGATCTATTTGGACGGCAGTGAAAGACCATGTTTCTGGGCTGAGGGAAAAGAGAGCTCGATTATGGCTGCGAATGAGGGGTATTTATAGGATAATTGAGGAGGAAAAAGAAAAAGGAAGAAGAAGACGTGCTGGGCAGTGTGGCAGGACCATCGGCCGGCGGTGGCAGGCGGTGCAGTCCTGCCATGGCAGGTTAGGTCGGGGAGGGGGAGAAAAAAAGGAAAGAAATGGGCACGCGGGGAGGGGAGAGATGGGGCTTGTTGGGGTTGAACAAAGGAAGAAAACGATAGGGGGAGGGGCAGGTGAGGACGGCCAGCCATTGGTCGGTGGCTACCGGCAAAATCGGGGCTGCAAGTTGGCGTTGCAGGTTAGGTTGGGGAAGAAGAAGGCAGGGCGGGGTGGACCAGTTGGTCCAGGGGAAAGAAAGAAAAGAAAAAGGAGGACGGTTTGGCCAGATGGGGGCAATGGGCTACTAAGGAGGGCTAGGGAAGTTGGGTCGCGCATAGGGAGAAGGGAGGAGAAGGGTCTGGGCTGCATAGGCTGGCCCAGTCGGGGGGAAGGAAGAAGGAAAAATAAGTAAAGGAGGAAGAAAGAAAAAGGAAAAGAAAGGAGAAAAAGGAAATGAGACAAATGTTAAAATGGTTAGGTTGGATATTTGGTCTTTATTTATTTATATATTTAATTTAGATATTTAATTTTAATAATAATTATTTTAAGTATAATAATTAAATTCATTTTTAAATTAATTAGGCTATTTTGGATAAATTGTCCTTAACTTCCATTTTAATTAGTAAAATGTCCAAAATTTTCTAAATAACTTATTTATTATTTCCTACTTATTTTCCTCAATTAATTTTCTCTTTATTTAATAAAGTAATTTATTTCCTTAATTTTCCCTAATAAATCATTATTTTGCTATAATTCCTTAATTAGAATTTTTGGGGTATTTCAAGGAAAGTGAGAGAGAAAAGCTAAGTTGAGATATGCTTTAAAAAGTGCTTTTGGAAAAACTTAGCAAAAGAACAAATCATGGAATGATTTAAATTATGTAAAAATAATCCAAAGCATCTAAATATGTTTGTTAGTACAAATAGATTATAATTAGAAGTTTTCATAAATCTTGGAAAGATATTCAAATTAAAATAAAAATGGATATAAAATCATAGGACAACCAATCAATTGGTTTATTGAAAAATAAAGTTGCTATTTTATAAGCATATTGATCGATTGTTTAGGAAAACTAGTCTATCAGGGCACATAAAACTTACAACTTTATTAATATTTCAAGCTCTTTTCAAAACCAAATCTCATTTATTTTTATCAACATAACTTTATATATAATTTGAAGGATTTTTGGATGAGATATTTTATTGAATACCTCCATTCATACTTAATGAGTTGTTTATAAATAGTACCATATGTTTTCATCTTGTGAACAAAGTATGGTAGCGTTTGTGTGAATCCATTTCCATTAAACCCTTACAAATAAAAAATTTGTCCTTTGAAGAAGTAATTGCATCAAAGCTTATGGGTTGACCAACATAGCTACAAATCATACTAATTATGTCATTTACCCAAAAAGGGAGTGGTAAAACTAGGATTTTTAGCCATAATGTTGGGAACTAGAATTCATTTTTATTAAATGTGAATTCAAGACCCCATTTTTTGAGTAATAGGGATATGGTTAAGTAAGCCAAATACCCTCCATCATAGATGGAGTTATGATCTTCTTTAGTGGAAAATGTAAATAGAAAATAACCCTCCTCATGGATATGTATTCATTGTTGAGTTATGTGATTCCAATTTTACCTAACATAGGCTTCCATACAATGATAGGTAGGTCGATGCCTGCATACTATACCCACAAGGGTATTATACCATAATGTGATTTCAGCATCAACTTCCTCTTGTCTAATCTTAGCAGCTATAATTCTTTCATGCACACTAGTGGGTTCATACTTCAACCTATGTTGATTGTTAGGTTTTTCGTTTTTGCACACAATGTCACTCCATATAACAAATTTTTTAATAAGAATATCTAAATAATTAATCACATGTACTTTTCTGGGCTTATTTCTATCATCTCATTCCATGATTTTGTTGTTCAAACAATTACTGATTTTGGTAATTAAACTCTTAGAGGACTTATTCAAATTATTGGTGTTCTTTAATTTTAGTGAATATTCAAGAATAAATTCTTTCTCCACTAATATAAGATGAAATACTTCAGTCTAAGAAGAGGGGATCAACACTAAAGAATAAGCCAGCAAAACATGAGGAGAAAGCTAACTAGGGGATTTCTTCTTCTTTGTCATGAGGGGAAGGTGTGTGGGCACGCAATAGACAACCCACATGTTTCTTTTTACCCAATATTTTACCCAAACCAAAAGAATAGCCAAATGGAGCTAGCATAATAGAAATAAACTTGATCTAAATTTGTAGTGGTGGTATAATAAACATTACTTTAACCTAATTTTAAATGATCCAATGCAAATAACCTGAGTCCCTGATCTATTGTTATATATGTAGAGTATATTTATTGGAATAAATATATTGGTCATCAATAGTTTCAAAAAAATATATTGGGAGGAAAGACAAAGGGAACAGATAGAGAGTATGGTCAAACAAGTTAATTTAAGTAAGGGGAGGCAGGATGGTATTAGTTAGGTATATGATCAGAGGGGTATTTTTCTGTCAAATCTTTTTGTGAGACCTCTTATCGGAATGTGCCTGGGGGAACTTCGAATAGAAACTTTTGTAGTCGGATGTGGAGTGGGTTGGCACTGCCAAGAATCGAGCTGATCACATGGTTTGCGATACAATAGAGGCTTAACACAAAAGATAGGTTGGTCAGACTTCGAGTTGGAAATATCAGTGAAGCAGGATGTCCTTTTTGTATAGATGGACAAGAGTCGGTCAACTATGTTTTTCTTTGTTGTAGTGTGACAGGAAAGTTATGGTATGAAATTTATGATTGGTTTGGATGTACTTAGATGATGTCGAGATCAACTGAAGTCATTGCTGCTATTTGGTTAGGAGGTAAAGAGAAAGGTATAAAGGGAGAAATTTGGTCAACTGTTTTCTTCATCATAATGGAAACTATTTAGGAATTTAGAAATAATATCATTTTTGAAAATATTCAAATATGCAGAGGTTGGATGACATTACTTATAAAGCAAATGATTGGCTTTTAGAGCAAGAATAGAAGAGAAAATTTTTCTTATAGAATCAATGATGTTGTCCATAATATCCAATATTTTCTGTGAGTTGTAGGTATCGTGGGGTGTGTATTATTGTTTACTTAAATTATTGTTGTCCTATTTCAACTATCAAAAAAACAGTTTCAAAAAAAGAATTGAAAAAAATATTGGACTACGTATGGTTGCAAGTTGCGAAATTATTTCTAGGAAGACTTGGGTAGTGCGGCCTTAAAGCAATCATAATCAATTAAACAAATGAAAATTAGCAATACTATAAAAGTTTTAAAAAATTCCACCAATAAAATATGTATTGACTATAAAGATCCATCCTTCGGTATGCATATCGTTGCACCATGTAAAATTATTTTTAGAAAGACTTGGGTAGTTCAGTCTTAAAGTAATCCGAATCAAATATTCTAATGAAAATTAGCAATAATATAAAATTTTAAAATTTCCAACGATAAAATTGTTTACAGATTGTAAACGACAGCCCTTTGGTATCTTTGTAGTTGCACATGGCAAAATTGTTTTTTGGGAGATTTGGGTAATTCAGTCTTAAAAAAATCGAAAACGATTAATTCAATTAAAAATTTGGCATTTCTACAAATTAAATGTCCAACAATAAAATATGAAAATATTATAAAGGTCGACCCTTTGGTATACATATGGCTGTAGGTTGCAAAATTGTTCTCCGGAGGACTTGTGTTATTCAGTCTTAAAGAAATCGGAATCAATTAATCAAATGAAAAATTAGCAATACCTTAATGAATAAAAATTTCCTGTTGTATAACGCACGTGAAGGTTCTAAAGGTCAACCCCTATGTTATGTGAAAACACTTTAGACTGTCTTATCCGCAATATAATTTTCCATAATACTATACCTAAACTTCAAAACCAAACCAATCTATATATATACTAACTTTTTTTTTTGTTGATAATTAAGTAATAGAAACCAAAAATAGTATAAAATAAAAGATAATTATGGTACAAATAATACAATATATTTACTAGTATTACTATTATTCCAATCTTCATTATTATTGTTATTATTATATCATATTTTTTGTTCTTTTGTGCATAATGTTTTTGTTGTTTTTAATTTGTAATACATAATAATCTATAAAAAAATATTAGTGCACTAATATACATATTTTTATAAAAACATAGGCTTTTGTTTGGATTTAGAGTTTGGATGGGTAATAATTTTTATCTACCTTACGTCTCTTCAGCCCCTCCAAAATAACACAGAACTAGATAATAATTCTATTAACTCTTTATGGCCCAAAAAAAAGTGAGTGCTATTGATTTCATTTTCTATTTTTGATTTTCAATATATAAGGGTCTTGGTCCTATTTTCCCCCTATAATGTTTTGTGGGATATTTCAAAATATAGTTTACTTTTTCAAGATAATTTATCAAAATTATTTGAATGTCCTAAATTTTCATTTATGTTTGCATTAAATTAATTGCTAAATTTGATGAGAGAAAAATGATTTAAATGTTATGGTCACGATACAAAAAAATTGTCTTATCTGGTATAGAAAATATACTATCTATACCTATTACATATCAGATGCTAGGCTAAAGAAGGTAACTCACAACCAGAGATTATGCATAAAATCATCTGATCTCGAGTTATAAGATCATAAAATAGAATGTGACAAAATAGATGAAAAATAGGAGAATTACGTATATATAATGAGAGAAATAAGAGTTTTAGAGAAATATTTGGATAAATACAATACTACATCCATAACAAAAAAATCTCTCTATCACATGGATCACATTAAAGCACTATATCGACAACATATATTAAACAAAGCAACATCTACCTTATAGGACTGAGCAAGTGTCCATAAAATGAACAAGTTAGTACTTGTGTATAGAGTAGTATCATTAATTCAAAAGACATCTTGTTATAAATAAATCATGGTACGAATAAAATGAAGTATGGAATTACACATGATATGATCGATCACATTTATAAAACTTGATAGAACTTAGGGTGTGTCTACATGACGTGTTTGATCTATAACCACTATGTATTTCCTTCACTAAAATACTGGTGAGGTTTGTGTAATGGGTATACACTACTAGTTTGATCTATAAATATACCACCTCCAATATTACTACATAAAAATTGTATTTTATGAAAGCATTAGATACAAAAATAATAGGTGTTATCGCCACAATTAGTAGTAGTTTGGCATATTCTACCATCTGTATACTAAATGCTAAGGCTAAAATGTTATTTTACTTAAATTAAGGTTTAAAAAGTAAGAACAAAATAGTGATTTCACAACAAATTAACATTGTCTTAACAAATACAAAAGGATTTGGTAAAAGAGTTACAATATAACAAAAAGTGAAATAGTAGGGGGCATACAAGTCCAAGAAATATTCGAATCAGAAGATGTAGGGGAAAACACCAAATAGTTTTAACTCTCAACCCTTAATGGAAGCCATCAAACCAAATCGTTAAAATATTCCTACAAGGTAAACACTACTCATTAAATAAGGAGAGGACTGAGAACGGAACTTATCAGTACTATAGTATAGAGTGAACCATTACACAACACTAATATGCAAAGCCACATGAAACACATAGGTAATAACATGGTGGCGATACATTAAGGATATCATGTGATACTAAAATTGTAACACCCCTAAATTTACTACTGAAAATTTTCATTTAATTAAAAGGGTTTAGCGGAAGAAAAAAGATAAAACCGTAAACTCGGGGGCATTACCGCCACACTTAATACCATATCGGTTCACTCCTACCGTTCTAGTACTAAGTACTAAGTACTAAGGCTATATAAAGTTAACATTAAACACGAATCATAAATAAAACACAAATCATACAAACTAAAGAGTACGTGAAGAGGGTTTTTCAAACATAAAGCGTAGTACAAAAACACAACTAAAATATGACAATACAAGGTCCAATAAAAGAAACAAAGTCTGGCGGAGTCGCTCTCGATCCCCAAGTCAGGTTTAGGCTCAACGCTCAGCCCTATCCGATGCCTCGTAAGTGTCGTAGGCATCAAAGACGTCATCCCCTACCTGCACAAGCTCAGAATGGTCTTCTACTCATGGGAATGAGCAACACACATGAAACGGGTGATCAGTACACTATGTATTGAGTAAGGTAACAGATGCGCTAAGGCCAGCATACAAGACACACATCACAGTATACATGGAATAATCGCATGACCAACATGTAGTAAAATAGATAGTAAAGGCCAACTACAGTCCAGATAGACTTATTCTTTAGATCTCTGGTAAATATAGAGTTGATTTACATCATAGTCTTTATCAATCCAGGTGAGTGCGGGAACCCCACTATTATAGCCGGTGGATCGGTCATATAGGGAAAAATGCTCCTGGCCACTATTATTCACCGGTGGACCAGTCATGTAGGGCAAAATGCTCCTGGCCACTATTATTTGCCAGTGGACTGGTCTGGTCCCGACTCACATGGTGTTTCACTGTAATTACTTCGTATCTTTCCCATATCTTATCACAATTATGTTTGGTTTGTTGTGCATGAAAACCCCCCACTATTATAGCCGGTGGAACAGTCATGTAGGGAAAAATAAGCCTGGCCACTATTATTCGCCAGTGGACAGGTCATGTAGGGCACCCTGACTCCTGGCCACTATTATTCGCCGGTGGATCGGTCTAGGCTTGGCTCAACAATATTTCTCTTTAAATGGATAGTATCTTATTTGTGTCTTATTCAAAAAGCAATTCGCCCTTGACATGCATGTCACTAACATTCTACTTTTATCCTCTCAAGGGAGCCCGTCCCATATCTTGAACTTCTGCACCCCTTATCACGCCCCGACATCCATTCCATCTTACGCTTACACATAATGAAAATCTAACTCCTAAGGGTGTAGGTTAAGGCCCAACACCTCATGACATCAACTCTACCTACTATCACCCTCTAGGGTTTTCCCTTGAAAACCCTAATTGGACCTATGTGGCCCAACTTCCTCTCACTTACACTACCTTTACTTCATTTATCGCCCCACCTCTTATCTCAATTAGGTCCAATCCCAAAACATATCACTTTACCTCTCGATTTTGCATGTGACCTGAAAAATCCTAGTTGGCCACTTCAAACCCTAATACCTTTCTTTTCCCACAAGTAACCTCTCTATTTCTCACTCAATATTTCTTTTCTCCCATGGTACCCATGCTCACCCCTTTACACAATAAATTTTCACTCTTAACTTGTACTCTAGTCTCCCTTAATCATTTTTACTTCCACATTTTCCAACTTACTGCTTCCTCCCCAAAACCCTAATCGGGTCCCTTATACACCCTTACACCAACCTACGTACTATTTTTCATCCCAAGTCTCCAATCACTCCACAACTATCCCCTTAACTTAGTTACACACTAAATCAACTTTTCTCACGTAAAGATCATCCCTATGCAAGTTTTATCCATCCCATGCAAAAGTCCCCATGCAAATTTTTAGATTCCCATGCATGGTTCCCATTTCTCATTCATTTTGGTCATTTCTTCCTCTTTAATTTCCTCTCATGGATAATGAGGTATTTTGATCAACCTCATATCCCCCTTAATGAACTCTCTTCCCATTTTTTCTTTTTGTCCTTTCATTCCCACATCATATTATCAATTGTCCTATCATGCATGTCCTAGAGGCTGATATCATATCACACCATAAACACCACAAATACATATCATAGTCATGTCATAAGAAACACATACAAACATTCCTCAACTCCAAGTTGTGCTACACATAAGACAAGTTAACGACAATCATACGATACACGACATAGTATATTATATATAGCATCCAAGGCATACAAGCCACACAACACACAAGGGCCTTAGCTACATCCTTACCTAAAGCGACACCGGGCTTAGAGCACGCTCCTATAATTCCTTAGGGTTTTGGCTCGATTCACCTATAAGAGGGAAAATACTAAGGATTAGTTTTCCTCCTTCCAAAAGTACTATTACTCCTTATTTTAGTCTAAGATTAGGATTATTATTATTAAAGAGAGTATTATATGCAAAAACTAGGATTTTTATCTTAAAAATAGCCTACTAGATATTATTAGTCAAAATATATTTATTTCAAATAAATAATGCTATACTTATATTATTAAACCTAATAGCTTTATTCTCATAATAGTAGTACCAATACTAATTGTAACAAAATAATAATAATAATATTAATAAGAATAATGATAATAGTAATGCTAATGCTTCTATTGATAGAAACCCTAGCATTTTTAAGGCTAAGTCTAATAATAGTGTTAGAGTTAAAATAATAATATAATAATTGCAATATCAACAAAGTATAAATATTACTAAAAATAATAATGATAAAAGTTATATTTTGAATAATAATAATATAAGGGTTCAAATATTCTGGTCACAATAATAATAATAAAATAATAACAATGATACTAGTAATAACTAATAATGATACCATAGTAATAATGTTAGCTACAAAGACATTAGGACTAATATTAATGATATTCTAATATTAATTAGTAAAATACTAAGGCTTAGGTATTCTTCTTCTTCAATTGATGAAATGATAATAAGTCAACTTCGGTTTAAAAACATTAATAATAATAAAAGTCTCAATAATAATAATGATGATAATGATAAAAATGTTAAGTATAATAGTAATAACAATAACAATGATAATAGTAACCAAAATAATGATGATGATGATGATGATGATGATGATGATAATAATAATAATAATAATAATAATAATAATAATAATAATATAAGGGCCCGAATGTTTATATTAATAAATAAAAGTAATGATGGATAAAATTAGCATTAACAATATTAGTAAGGAAATAATGTTAATGGTAATAATAATAGTGATAATAAAAATAATAATAAAATAAATTTGGGTTGAGTAGTAATAAAAATAATAATAATGGCATTAATAATAAAAATAATAATACTAATAGTAATAATAATAAAAATGATAATAGTAATATAAGGGTTCAAATATCTACCATAATAGTAAAGATAATAATAATAAGCCATATCTACTATTAGTAATAATAGTAGGAATAATAATGAGATTAGTAATAATAATAGTAAACGAGGAAAAGTCTCAATCATAATGACACTAAAGTTGTAGGCCATCATTAATGATAATATTATTATTGGTTAGGAAAATCATAAAGTTAGGTTAAGTAGTAGTAATAATAATAATAATAACAAAAAAACAACAACAATAATGCTACTATTAACAATAATGATAGAAATAAATATAGTAATAATAAAGTTGTTAATAATAATAATAATGATGATGATAATATTATTAGTAGTAGTAATAGAAATAATATAATATTAATAATAATACAGATAATCATTTTAATGCTAAAGTTGTAGCCTTTTAGATAGTATAACCTAGTATAAATATTTTTGAAACTAGGTTAGGAAGTGAGGGTGATACATAATAATATTAATAATGGTAATAATAATAATAATAACAATGATAATACAAACAAATAATAATAAGAAGAATAATAATAGTAATGTTAAGGATAATACCATTAATATTAAATAAAATTATTAACACTTATAGAAAATAATTTAGGGGCTAGGGAAGTTGGAGCACCACCTCAGGTTAGTGGTGGAACTGGCAGTGGCGCATGGCAGTGACAACGGCGGCGGTGGAGGAGGAAGAGAGGGGAAGGATGGATATGTAGGTTAAGAGAGAGGAAGTGGAGGGGTGTTTGAGGTGGAGGGAGGTGCAGTAGGTGAAGAAAGGTGGAATGAGGGTGGTGGTGTAGCTGGGAGTGATGGTGCATGGTGGTTGGTGCGGCGGCCGAAGGTGGTGTGAGGAGGTGGAAGATGGAGAAAGTAGAAGGAGAGGGAGGCAGGGGGAGATGGAGGTGTGGGAAGGTAGGGGAAGGTTCCCCGGGTGTTTTGGAGGGTGGAGGAGGTATTCCTTATGTAACACCCCCAAAATTCACTACTGAAAAATTTCGTTTTAAAGGAAAGAATTAACGGAAGCGAAATAAGAAAACTATGAATCATGGGGAATGTTACCGCCACACTCAGTACCAGACCGGTTCACTTCTACCGTTCTAGTACCGAGTGCTAGGCTAAAACGGATTACCATCAGACAAAAGCTAATACTTAAAACAAGGATTCGTAAGGAAGTTAAATCATATCGCTTTACCCCTCGATTCCACACGTGACAGAAAAACCCTAGTTGGCCACTTCAACCCTAGCACCTTTCTTCTCCCACAAGTAACCCCTCTCTTTTTCACCCAATATCTCTTCTCTCCTATGACACCCATAATCACCCCTTATACAAAAATTTCCACTCTTAACCCATACTCCACTCTCCCTTAATCATTTTTACTTCCACATTTCCCAGATTACTACTTTCTCCCAAAACCCAAATCGGGTCCCTTATATATCCTTACAACAACCTACATATTATTTTTCATCCCAAGTCTCCAAACACTCCACAACTCTCCCTTTAGCTTATTTACACCTTAATACAACTTTTCTCACGTAACGATCATCCCCATGCAAGCTTTATCCAACCCATGCAAACTCTCGAAGTTCCCATGCAAACCCTAGAATTCCTATGCATGGTTCTCATCTCTTATTCATTTTGGTCAACCTCATACCCCCTTTAGCAACTCACTTCCCATTTATTTCTTTTGTCTTTTCATCTCCATGTCATAATAATAATCACCCTAACATGCATGTCCTAGAGGGTTAAATCATGCCACAGCACATCATAATCACCACGTATGGATATCACATTCATGTCATGAGAAAACACATACCACGTACCTTAACTCCAAGCTGCGCTACGCATAAAACATGTTAAGGATAATCATGTGATACACAATAGGACATGATATATATACAAGGCACCCAAGGCATACAAGTCACATAACACGTAAGAACCTTAGCCACATCCTTACCTAATACGACAATGGTCTTGGAGCACGTTCCTACGTCTCCTCCAAGTTTTGACTTGATTCCCCTATAAGAGGGAAAGACTATGGATTAACTTCCCTCTCACCAAATTGACTAGTCTTCCTACCTTACCCTTATCACAACTTACCATTAGGACTAAAAATAATAATGTCACTAATGGTGATAAGGAACTAAAATAATAATAATAATAATAATAACCATAATAATAATGATAATAGTAATACTAGTAGTAATAACAATAATGATGTTAAAATAATAATACTAAAGTTATAGGTCATTAATAATAGTAATAATAACGGTTATAAATATTTCAAGGTTAGGTTAAATAATAATAATAATAATTATTATTATAACATTAAGAGTAATACTAATAATACTACTAAAAATAGCTAGCATTTTTATAACAAGGGTTTAGGGGTTGGGGAGTTTAGAGGACCACCTAGGGTTGCTGGTGGCACAGGTGGCGGCGCACAGTGCACGGCGGCGGCGGCGGTGATGGGGGAGAAGAGAGGTGGAGAAGTGGTGGAGGGAGGAGAAAGGAAGAGGAGAGGGTGGCAGGGGAAAAGAAGATATGGGGAGGTAGAGGAAGCTCCCTTGGTGGTTTTAGAAGGCAGTGGGAGTGCTGGAAGTGGCAGCACCGGCGTTGGGCGGTGGTGAGAAGGGCAGCGGGGCTCGAAGCAAGGTTGATCGGGAAGAGCTCTTTGCACAGCCGAGGTGGCTCGTGCAGAGCAAACCGAGGGGTGAGGGAGGCCTAGGTTGGTGGAGGGTGATGCAAGGGAGGATTTCGTGGGTGGATCGGGCGGCGGCGATGGGGTGGTTGTCTGAAACGGGGATGGCGCAAGGGTGATTTCTGGGTTGGGGTTTCGAAAGAGCCCGATGTTGGGCTCGTGGGGGTATTTATAAGCTCGAAAATGGGGGAGGATCGAGAGAGGGGGCAGAGAGATGTACGAGCAGGTGGAAATTTAGCACGCCGGTCGTCGGTGGCGAGCAGACGTGGGTCTGCCATGGCAGACCTGTGGTCCGGTCGTCGGTGGCGGGCAGACGTGGGGGTGCGGGGAAAAAGGAAGGGGGCGGTAGCAGACCTGTGTGAGGCATGGGGGTGGTTGGTCGGTCGAGGAGGGACAGACAGGCGGTGCAGAAGAGAGGGAGAAAGTGTGCAGGCGGTGTAGAGGAGTTGTCGGCGCAGAAGAGTTGTCGGCGCAGGAGGGCGGTGATTTGCAGCGGGGCGCGGGGAAGAAGAAGAGGGGAAAGGGGCTGGACCGGTCGGTCCAGGGGAGAAAAGAAAAAGAACCGGCCGGGCGGCGAGGGCGATGGAGCAGCAGGGCAGGCCTGCGTGCGAGACGGGGGAAGGGGAGAGAACTGACCTGGGTCGGTGGGCTGGCCCAGTCGGGGGAAATGGGGGAGAGAAGGGAGAAATGAGGGGGGAGAGAAAAAAAGAGAAAAGGAAAATAAGGGAGAAAAGGGATTAAGGAAAATAATTAGGAAAGAAAATAATTAAAATGAATTATGGGGTGAGTCATAGTATTTTTTGTAGATAATTAAAATTTTAGTAATTTATCTTATTATATTAGTTTAAAGAGGTAGCTTTTAGAAAAATATTGGTTTGAACCTTATTTAAATAAAAATGAGCATGATAAAATAGCAATTTATTTATTTTAATTTATTAAACACTTACATCTAATTTGGTATACGTAAAACCCACAAAATAATTAAGTTAAATAAATTTAAAAGGCAAAATCCTTAACGTAATTAAATTAAATAAGTTTAAGAGTTAAATTATCCCTAATAAAAGTAATTTAATAAATTATAGGCTTTTTAAAATTTTTGGGGGATTACACATTGCGACAATGGTAGCGGCGGAAGGCGGCGCGAGGGGGTGCGAGGGCTGGAGTGGGCTGTTCCGGTTGTCGATTTTGCACGGCGGGAGCAGCACGTGCAGGGCGAGGTGGGGGATGAAGGTGGCTTGGTTTCAGAGAGGGAGGTGCGGGGAAGGTTTTGGTGGGAGGAGTTTGTGGCGGAGGTAGCTGACGGTGGTGGAATAAGTGTTTGTTTGGGCGGCGAAAAAAAAAACGGGGTTCCTGGACTTGCAAAAAAGGGATCTCAACTATGGCTGCCCCAAGAGTGTATTTATAGGCCAATTGAGGGCCAATACGACAAGAGAAGAAGAAGACATGTGGGGTAGGTGTGGCAGGACCACTGGCCGGCGGTGGCAGGCGATGCAGTCCTGCCAATTGCAGGTTAGGTTGGGTAGGGAGAAAAAGGAAAGGAGATGGGCACGTAGGGAGGGGAGAGATGGGGTTGGTCAGGGTCGAAAAAGGGAAGAAAACGACATGGAGGGGAAGAGAGGGGAGGTCGGATGGCGCGCGGTTGTAGTCGGTAGAAGGGAGGGTGTAGGTCGAGTTATAGGTAGGCACTGTAGGTCAGGGAAGAAGAAGGAAAAGGAAAGGGGGAGGACCATTCGGTCCCGGGGAGAAAAGAAAAAAAAGAAGAACCGGCCGGCGGTTGGACGCAGGGTCAGGGTTGCGGCTTAGGCTGCGTGAGATGGGCTAGGGAGGAGAGTTTGGGCCATGGGCTAGCCTAAACCGGGGGAAGAAATGGGAAAGAAAGAAGAGAGGAAGAGGGAGAGAAAAAATAAAGAAAAAGGAAAAGGAAAAAAGGGAAATTAGGGGGAAAATAGATAAAATAATTTATGAAAAATAGGTTGTAGTATTTTTTGTAGACGAATAAATTTTAATAATTTAAATTAATATATTTTAATATATTGGTTTAAAAGGTAAATTTTAGAAAATATTGGTTTGAAACATTATTTAAATAAAATGGGTATGATAAAATAACAATTTATTTATTTTAATTTATTAAATATTTACATCTAATTTTCTATACACAAAAATCTACAAAATAATTAAATTAAATAAATTTAAAAGGTAAAATACTCAAATAATTAAATTAAATAAGTTTAAAGCTAAGTTAACCCAAATAAAAGTGATTTATCAAATTATAAACTTTTAAAATTTGGGGGGATTACAAAAATGATGATCACTGACATAATCAAAAAAATTTCAAATACTAAGGGTAGGGTACTAAGGGAACTACCAAACCAAATACCAAACTAGGTAGTGTACAATAGCGGTTAGTGTAACAATACTCAAGTCAATTCATTTACATTCTTACAAAGTTACTAGTCCCAATTTTACTTTCTCAAAGTGCATATAATAATAAACTAAAACCATAAAGGTATACCAGTCATATTGGTCCATAAAGCATTACCGTATCCTCCCAACCATTGTATAACAACACTCTAGTTATATCGGTTCATAAAACAATACAATACCCTCCAAAACTAATTTAACTATCGATAACTCCTTTATGGTTAATAAGTCACCTATGGAGTATAATAGGGTCTTATTATGGTACAACAACACTCTAGCAAACCAAACAAATAGAGGGCTTCTACCTTTTTTTTTCCAAGGTAGCTAACCCTAGAGAGAAACCATTTCCAAACTTGAGGCCTTCCATTTTAAGTATTAGTATTTTATAGGGTAATCATAAATATCACAAATGGCACAATAATTTTTATTTTCATACTTAACCATTTTTCCATTATTTCTAATTGTTAAGGTAAACCCTAAGGTCATCAGTTTATGTCAAATGCAAGTTCAACACTAAGTTCAACCTATTAAAAATATAAGGTTATCCTATGTCCAATTATTCATAAAAAAATATGATAAAAAATTATCAAATTATTCTTAAAACCTTAATTTCACCATTATTATCCAAATTTCATACCAAACATTATTATTATAAGTGTTTTTCACGAAATGACTTAAAGAGAATGATTTACAACATTTTATTACGTAGGTAATCTTTACCATTTAGCAATTGACTATATTTTTCACTTTTCATACATTTAGTGAGGCATGTATATAAAATCCTATCATGAATTTCTAACACGTCGTATGTTTCATGCAACACATAATTACATATTTATAGCATATTATGGCATTTAATAGGGCAATTAACATTCTACTGCATCTAAGAAATCATTTCTAACCCTATATCATATGAATAACAACAATCATATTCTAACACTAATCACATGTGCATGTTTTTATACTATTTACATCAACCATAGCTGTCATATGAAGATAATAATATCATTGAATGATTATCATGGCTATTAAATAATAACTCAAAAATATTATAAACCCTAAAGAAGCCATAACAAAACCCGAAACATGCACATGTTAACCATTAAACAAAATAAACATGCATGTAGCTCATACTTAATAATATGTTGAACATGTGTACCTACCATTTACTAGCATGTTAATATCCTTTCAAGGACCCATGGATAAATCATACCTTAAATAACATAATGACTGCTATGTGTCACCACATGATTTCACATCTTAATAGAAGGATATGATTACCTCTTATCTAAGAAAAAGAAATAACGTAATATCCATCCAACTAATATCCACTCTAGCTCTTCAACACCCTTATAAAAACACAACCAACACACATATTAGCATTTAATATAACATAACCATAACCCCCAAATTAATTGACACCACTACCAAATAAGCGGTAAACAAGGAAGGAAAGCAATGACAAGAAAGAGTTAAAGAGAGGGGGTGAACAACATCACTTGTGGCATTTGCTAGAAGTGGAAGGTGGAAGGAGAACAAGAGAAGAGGTGGGCAATGACAGTTGTGGTCGTTGCTAGGGATGGAAATTTGGTGCTTTTTGCTGAAGCCAAGGAGAAATATTTTGGTAGATTAAGGTGCAACAAGGGAGAGGGTTTGGAAAAAATGACAGGTAGAGAAATAAGGGAAGGTTTGGATATTTTGTGCATAGCTAGGATAACAGCTTCGGTTGTGGAGGGTCTAGAAAGGTGGGGACTTTCGGTGGAAGTGGCCAAAGCCAAGGGGGTAGAACAAAGGTTTTAACTGTTGGTAGGGGAGGGTGTTTAGTGGTGGATTTGGTGGGAGTGTGCGTAGCTAAGGGATAGATGTAGAAAATGGAAAGCTTTAGTGAGGATGGTCATTGTTATAGTAGGGTGCTGATAGTTTTGGTCAAGGAGAAAGATGTAGCTTTGAGGGTTATGGGTGAATCTAGAGGATGGAAACCAATTGTAACACCCCAAAATTCACTACTTTTTTTTTTTGAAAAGCGGAAGCAATTAAAATAGAAATACTTAAAACCTGTGAATTCTGGGAATGTTACCGCCACACTTAGTACCAGACCGGTTCTCTCCAACCATTCCAGTACCAAGTGCTAAGGCTAAAGAAAAGATTTATGTTAAATTCAAATTAACAATTCATAAAAGGATTTGAAGATCATACACAAAATCAGAGTACGAGAAATTAAGAGTTAATTACAATACCCTTGAAGTTTCAAATAACACTTGTAACTTCCAAATAGAAACACATTTAAACAAGATAAAACCCGATGGGTCAAATTTCGGATTGCCTACTCACTCAAATCAGGCCTGCCACTCCAAAATAGTCTCGATCTTAAACCTGCACAAGAGGTCTGCTCCCCACCATCAGTGGATCATCACAGGACCCATCAACCAAGGTAGTATCAGTACGGGTCCAGTACTGAGTAAGGTGACTTGATCACTAAGGCCAACACATAAATACATAAATCATGCAGGACGTAAAAGAGCATATTCATAAATACATAAGATCAACCGGGTAAAAGTACAAAGGCCCAATAATCCGGATTAATCATTTAATTGATCTCCTATCAGAATTCGATTCACACCATGCCTTTTATCAATCCATGCGAGTACGGAAGCCCCCACTATTATAGCCAGTGGATCGGAGGCACATAGGGTATCATACCCTAACCACTATTATAGCCGGTGGATCGAAGACACATAGGACTACGCGTCCTAACCACTATTCCTAACCGGTGGATCGGTTGGCTCCGGCTCGCATGGTGTTCCACTGTAAGTAATTAATATCTTTTAAGCATTCTGGTTTGTGACTGTTGAGCTCGGGATCCCCCACTATTATAACCGGTGGATCGGTGACACATAGGACATCATGTCCTAACCACTATTATAACCGGTGGATCGGTCGCACATAGGGTAAAAACCCTAACCACTATTCCGAACCGGTGGATCGGTTGGTCTCGTCTCAACGATCTTCCTCTTTAGATAATTAATGTTTTAAGTATCTTATTCAGAAGCTTTCACCATATACATGCACGAATCATAAATCATAAATTAGAATCTCCCAAGGAAAACTATAAATTGAATTCCCCCAAGCAAATCATAAATTAGATTCCCCCATATAATATCATAAATTACATTTTCCCAAATAACATCATGAATTAGATTCTCCCAAACAAATTATAAATTAACTCTCCCAATCAAATCATAACTTAAATTCTCCCATATAATATTATAAATTTCATTCTCCCAAATAACATCATAAACTAAATTCTCCCAAACAAATTATAAATTAACTCTCCCAATCAAATCATAACTTAAATTCTCCCATATAATATTATAAATTACATTCTCCCAAATAACATCATAAACTAAATTCTCCCAAACAAACCATAATTTAATTCTCCCAATCAATCATAAATTAAATTCTCCCATATAATATCATAAATTAAATTCTCCCAAATAGCATCATAAACTAGATTATTCCTTATAAAACCATAAAATTTAGGTCAACTCACTTCCCTTAGTCAACTTCTTTCCCCATCCTCCTTTTTCATCCTTCCTCTCACACAAATCACATCGACTTCCTCACATACACAACACATATCATCATACAAAATTAATACGCATACCATGCACAACATACTTCAAATCCAAGTCATACCACGTATAAAATATTTAATTATAATAAACATTAGATACATAACATGCGAAACACATAATACACATAAGCACATAAAAGGGCTTAGCACTCCTTATCTAAAACGTCACCGGTCTTGGTGCACGCTCCCATTCCACTTGAGGGATTTGATTGGGTTCCTATTATATCAAAGCATACTAGAATTAGACTCTCTTATATAATTCTAACTTATTTCGAGGTTTGGTTTTAGGATGACATTTTACTATTCAATAATTAGCTATAGGAACTAATATAATTAATTCATTTATTTTCTTTTGAAAAGGTGATAAACTAAGGGTTTCTACCCTTCTCCCAAAATAGATTTAATAATAATATAACTATGATGGTGATAATAATAACAATAATAAGAATAATAGTAATAAAAATAATTAGTAATATAAATAAAGTACAATAATATTAATGATACTTTTTATAAATAGAATATTAGATATTAATGATATCAAAATTCTTAAAATTAAAAGTTGGATTTCTAACCCTCCCACAATGATAAAAATAATATTATTCAAAATTGTGACAATAAAATTAATAATGTATATATATACTTATATTATATTTTAATAAAGGTAATAATGGTAATATAATCAAAATAATGTTGAAAAATGTTAATAATGTTAATAAATTTTATAACTGCGAGGCATAATTAAAATTTAAGGCCTCTGTTCTTCCAGTAATAATCAAAGTATCAACCAAGTAATTATACTAATAATAATATTATTATAAATATTATTAATAATAACATCAATTATGTAAAAATCTAAGCAAATAGGTAAAGGCCGAGATAATTACTGTATCTTACTAAATTATTCTTCCAGACCTGTAAAAAAAATTTAGAAATTAGAATACAGTCAATATTACTAATAATAATAATTATAATAATAATAATTAAAGTTGAATTAATACTAAAATTTTGGCTAAAATTAAAATAATTATAAATAATTCGAAATAAAGTATTTAAAATGTCTTTGGCATCACCTTGAGTTGGAGGATGAAGGTGGAACCGGCGATGGTTCCCAGAGGTGGCCGGAAAATGGGTCTAAGGGGGCCAAAAATTAGGAAAATGGGTGATGGAGAGGAATAAAATTAAAATAATTATATGGGGCTGTAGAGGATAATTAGTAGGAGTTAATGGTTGGTTTGGAAGGTGTTAGAAGCGGCGCATGTGGTGGTGGAAGGTGGTTCAACATCTCAGGGTGAAATTTTCTGTCGAAGCAACTAACCAACTTTGTTCAATTATGGAGGCTTGTACAAGATGAATCGAAGGTTTTGTTTAGTTTAGTTAATTAGGGGGTATTGCAGGGAAGAGATTGGAAGCAAGATAAGGCGTTGAAGTTGGCCGGAGGTGGAGATAATGGCGTCTGATGGGGCGGTGGCAGGCAGATCTCTCTTAGGGTTTTTGAGAAGAAGAAGTCTCGAAAACATCCACCATTAGGCTATTTATAGATTTTAGATGGGTTATTAGGGTTTTGGAGGTCGGCAGGATGGGTTTGGGTGATAGGGTTTGGGTGGCCGGCGTCAGAAATCGGCCGGCGACTGCTTGGGTTGGGTCGAAGGTTCGAGAAGTAATAGAGAGGGTATGAGCGAGAGTTAAGGATAATTGATTATTCCAAGCTAATTTGCGAGCCGAGAGGAAGAAAAAGAGAGGTGACTCAGCCGGTCAGAGTTGTCGTAGCCGGCGCCGCCATTTTCGAGGGTGGGAGTTGCAGTAGTGTCGACGGAGGGGAGGGGAGGAAGAAGGAAGGAGGAAGGGGCTGGTCCGATTCGCGGGGAAGAAAGAAAGAAAAAGAGAGGAAGACCGGCGGTTCGGGCGTGACGAGGGTGTGTTAAATGAAACGCGGAGTGTAGGGAGGAATAAATGATAAAACACACCGTTGAGAAGCGAGCCAGAATGGGGCAGCTGTGCGGCTGGGCTGAAGGAAGAAGAAGAGGAAGACTAGGCCGCTGGCTGGCCCAGTTCGGGGAGAAGAAGGAAAAGAAAAAGAAAAGAAGAAGAAAAAGAAAAAGAAAAGGAAAAAGGGATAAATAAAAATAGTGGGTTGGCTCAATTAAATTAATTAGAATATTTTGGATATTTAAAAATAATAATATTTAAATAAAATAATCTTTAAATCCCTTTTTAAGCTAAATTAGGATTTTTAAAAGATTTTCCATAATTTCCATTTTAATTAATAAAACACACTAAATTTCTCCAATTAATTTATTTATAAAATTATTATTAAATTAAAACTATTTTCTAATTCTTATTTTAAATAAAATAATTTAATTAATTAATTTTCAAAATAAAATGCTTAATTAGCTAAAATACCCAAATTATCTTCTAATAAAAATACTTATAAATTTCTTCTTAATTTGACCTAATTAATTCAAAATAATTTATTTAAATAATTCTTATAATAAATATCCTTTAAATGTAGTTTATAAAATTAGAAATTTTCAAGGCATTTCACCAATGATGGTGAGCATCACTAAGTGATGATGGTGTTTTTTGATGATGATGATAATGGAGGAACGAAGATGATGACAATGAGGATTTGCTTCTAAGGAGAGTTTGAGAGTATGGATAAGAAAAACACATACCAAGGAGTGGGATTCAAGCCAAAAAATTAGGAGTGATGAGGCTTATATAGGCACTAACTGGCAAGATGCAAGGAGGGGAACATAGGAGTAGAGATAGTATGGAGTTTATAGAAGAAGGATGATGTGAGGGAGTAAAACATGCAAGTGGTATGGCATGGAAAAGAATTTGTGCCGGGGAAGAGAGGGTAGGGTAAGGAAAAAATCTAATATAAGATAGGGTTGTTATTTAGGAAAAGTTGAGTCAAAATAGAAACATCCAGTTATTGGAATTAGGGTTACATGATTCCAATTAGGATCTAAAATAAGATTAAATTTAATAACTCAAATTCTATAAAATTTTAACATAATTAAGTTTATATCTAATATGTAATAATAATGCACATAATGATAACACATTTAATACAAAACCTCTTAAAATAACTATTATAACTAATTACACATAATTACTATTTTATAATTAAGGTTTCTAAAAATAGAGTATTAAAATAACTACCATATATATGTATTTTATAAGGTAATAATTTATCTAAACCCCTGTATAACAATTTTTTTTTCCAAATTTAAAACATTATACGACACTTATTTAAATCATCATGTATATAATATATGATGAAATATTAGCAGATGATTACAAATGCTTTGTATACCACTTTTCTTACTATTGTTTATATGTTTTTTTGTAGTGGCACGATAAGGATGTTAAGTTTGTTTCACTAAATTAATAATAGTGTCTAAGTGTATTCAACTCTAGGAGGTGCTTCATATCATTTTACTAGTTCAAGAATAGTGGTTGTTGAGTCCATTCTACCAAATTAATAATAGTGTCTAAGCACATCCAATCCTGGGTGGTGCTTCATATCATTCCACAGGTTTAAGAAAGTTGTTAGGAACATGATGTGTTGGGACGTATTAAGTCCATTCCACCAGCGTAATAATAGTAGCCTAACATGTTATGCACTAGGAGGTGTTCCAGACTATTCAATAGATTATGAATAGTGGGTTCCAAAACATAAAGTAAATAAGAAGAAGGATTGTGATTATATCTAATAATGAGATTTTGGAATTAATTCTTCTCATGCATCGTATCATGTTTAATCCAAGCATATATGCATTCCTCCATGTGGCCCTATTTGTTTATACATGTTTACTATGCCTTTATTGTTACCTTACTTAGTGCACAACATACTAATCATAAGTTTTATTGATGCTTCTCAATTCCATAAGTAAACAACCTAGAATTTATTATGTAGGTTACTGAGGACCATCTTGATGACTTTGCTGGTTTTGATGAACTACCTATAGAGGAGTGATTCTTCGTATCTAGGGTTTGAACATAAAGTTAACGTTATCTTGTAGCTAAATAATTTTTTTAAATTTCTTTTCAAACTCTTAGTTCTATGGGACCAATTTTTTTGTATTTTATTTATGATGTACTTAGAGCTTAGTTAATGCTTATTTAACTTTTTTGAAAGTCTTGTTCATTCTCTATTTATTTTGTTTTATGTCTTGAGTATTTTTTATTTATATTTGATGTATGGGTGGTATGGTAACCTAGAATTATATAGAAAACAACTATAACACCAAATTGTATTATTATTATGCTTCCACTAAAATAAAAAAATTTCAGTAATTTTTAGGGTGTTACAAAAGCTCAACGTCTACTCTATTATGATTTTGTGGGTCCCTATCAAAACTCTAAGATTGAATAGAGAGGTAGTTTTGGTTAGGAGGTAAGCCATTTGGAGTTTTAGTTTCTTACTATCCATATGCCTTGAATTTAATCAAATTGGAGTGACCTAAAGGAGCATAATAACTCAAATAAGTTAAGTTGTCTTATTTTATGTGTGCTTTGAATTTGTGAGTGTTGATTGTATATTATCACAGATGAAGCTTGATATTTTATATATTCTTATTATTGAATGCAAAACTATGACATTTGTGTTTTGAAGCATATGTTATAACTTCCATGAATCATGTTTGCCCCTTTCTCTATACCTTGTGATATGTGTTTTATGTGTGGCATGGTAGCTCATTCGGTGGGATGTTTTTATTCAATATATTAGCGTACTAATACTACATGTTCTAGACACATGTGTAGATGCTCATTAACTAATGAGTGGATTTGCTTGGGTTTGGGTAAGAGTGTGAGGGTGCTTGGTGTAATGTTTTATATTGGAAATTCTTTTGTTTGATATTTTTCCCTTAAACTCTACTTCCTATTTATTACATTTTGTGTTGTATTTTTTTTTTGCGTAAATCTTAAATCATTTTACAATAACTATGATAATCTCTCTTAGATCATATTAATGTTTAAAATGGATGGAAAATAATTTTGCATGTTATTGGGCAACGACTACATCTTGTACACACCTATCTCTAGGTTAAATATGGTAGTAATATTTCCATTTTTTTTTTGGCGTCTTATACTTTTTATACAAATGAGATTTTATAATTGTAAAAGTAGGGTGCTGTAATGGAATATAGCTATTTTATTTTTTATGTAGCCTAACTTATCCCATGATTTATATTGAACTTTAATGTTAGGTGGGTGTGTAAATTTTCTTAACATTGAATTAGATGATTAATATGAAATTGTTTGTCTCATATGCGAATTGTTTGTTTCAAGTAGATTATAGGGATCTACATGTATTCATATGACTTATTATCTTTATTTTGGCATCCATTGGTACTGATTTCCTAGCATTCTAGTCAAAGTTATTTGGTCTAGTGTAACTTAATGAACCGTTTTGGTATTGTTTTTCTTGATGGATTCACTAGTCAATTGATGAATATTTTGTATATTTATGATGAATATGTAGTTGACAATTGATTAATACTTTTTTTATTTTCTTGTACTGTGATAAATTCAAAGAAGAAACTAGAAATTTTGCGAGCATGAATACTCACTAAACTAATGAATATGGGATATATTAGCCTAAGATTAGATGGATATAGGCCTTTAAGCTAATGAGTATAAGTTTTTGAGGTAATGAGCATTATAATTGGAGATAATGAATAAAAACCTTTGAAACGACAAGTATTATCCATTGAGAGAATAAATACAAGGCTTTAGAATTGTTCCATACTATATTTCATCGACTTTTGTGTATGAACATATACCTTGGACTCGATGAATATTGTCCTTTAAACCAATGAATATATATATATATATATGACCCTTGATGGAGGAAGTGTTTGATTAGCCTTCCATGAAGTTGATAAATATTGGCCTTTAAAATAAAGATTATTTTACATAATTATTTTTATTACATCAATATTGTAGGTTTCGACTTAAAGAGAAAAAAGTTTGAGAAATCTTTTATTATAGTTTTCTTATATTTTAATATGAAATAAATTGAAGATAAATCGATATTTAAAGTGCCATCGTAATAATAATTCCTTTGTTTCCTTTTCAGGAGAAGGAATAAGGGCATCATACATGATTGTACATGGCTTCGATTTGTAATTGCTTAATTTTGTTTTGTATTTCTGACTTGTGTCCCTCGTCCCACCACGGTACATGCAAGGAAAACAAAAGAAATTATATATATATACATAAATATGTGACTAACGGTTGCTCCGGTTTTTTTATTGCTGAAGCAAGTGATTGACGATCTTCCAAGAAGATGGGGAGGGGAGAAACAATGTGTGATGATGATGAATGCATATTTTCTTGAATTATAGTCATAAGGAAGAAGGGAGATTGCATTAGCTGCGAACATGAAATGACAGCAAACGATGTACACTAGAAAGGAAGAAAGAAAAGGCGGGAGGGAGGGGGTAAAAAAAAAAAAAAGGGGAGGAGGGAGGGGGGGGGGGAATCCGACTCATGATCACAAGCTGACAAACAAACATGTGTGCAGAGAGAACATAGGAACCGAGGAAAATAAACTTGTTATGATCCTCCCGCGGAAGATGTTTTAGAGACCGGCAGTAGAACAACAGGCATATGATATAGACGTCTTTTCAAAACGCGATCCCTCTCTAGCTCTTCTAAGGGAACCCATAAATCGTCTCGTTAACATCTTTTTGATCATCGAATACAAACCCGCCCGTGCGTGAACCATTATTTGTAAAATTGAGATCCAAGAAGATACTATGAGAGGTTTTAGTCATCCAACACAGGATCTTGTAGTGATACATAAGATACAGCGATACGTGGTACTCAGATTCACCCCCTTTCAATTTAGCTATCTCTCCCTTCCAATAAGTCGGTGGGTCGGAATGGGGTGGGGCGGAATCCGGTCGGGATTGAGAGTAGTTTTTTATGGTTAGATCTTTATTGAACCCTACGGTGTTATTTGGATCTGCGTTTACGACCATACCGATCTGCCTGTCGATCTTTGCTTGTTTTCGTGATACCCACACCTGAAGTACGGAAATGGTGATGTTAAAACCCCTGTACTTGTTGCGGTTTATTATGGTGACGTTGGCATTGAGGAGCTCAGTTGAGCCGTCTCCCAGTTCGAATGCATCGAGACGGGCTTCTGGCGGATGGAATGATAGCAGGTTGACGAGGAGCAAAGGTGTGAGAATCAGGCTGATTACGAAGGCTAATACGGGTCTAAACAATTTGCGCGCCGGTGCCCACCGTTTGATGTTGCGACAGCCAGGTTGGTTCTCTCCACCTCTCTCCATATTTTGGTGCTATAGATCGGTCGGGTTGGGGAGAATATGGAATGGAAATTGAGAAGAGAGATTCTTCCGTCCCACGGCCACGGTCGTGTAACTCCCGATTAATACATGAGAGACAGAGTTAAGATCGGAGCAAGGAGTAAGCGAAGTGATGTATGCTAGTAGCAACTAGAGCATATTATTTATAATCATTTACCGACAAGCGAAAGTCGCGGAGTTGTCTTCATTTTTTTTTTTTTTTCATCATCCCTTCTTTCCTTGTACATGCATTAATGCATATACCAGCCTTCATCAACCCTATTATTTTTTAGGACCCGACGTTCTCAAGTCCTTGTTTATTCCGGTATCACCGGCACTAGAAAAGACATTAAATATGGCGGTTAGAAATAAATATAGAGTGCAATTGGGGAATGTTATGTATATTTTTAAATGACGACTTATGATAAAAACAATTTAAAAAAAAAACGTTTAAAAATCTTACGAAAAGATATAGACGGTTGTTGATCAAAAGGCAGTTATATGGTTCAACACTCATCTATTTCCACTAAACTATAGACCAGAGTTTTATCGGTCAACGCCACTTATTCCTTTCCTTTGTTACGGTTGCATTCCGGTAAAGCATAAATGGTTATTTTTGCCACCAACTTCCGCCCTCCCTCCACTACAATAGGGCAATATGATAAATAATCCTATTTAATCTTAACTAACAGATCAAATAATATAACCCTCCACCTGGTATTACCTACCAGGAGAATCAATTAAAATCACCTAATTTGGTATCACCTAATGGTGGAATCGATGAAAACCCCCCATTTGATATTTACTCTCTTTAACAATGACCACTAAGATAATATACATATATTCTACCAATTGTTATAAATAGGGTAAAATTAAAATATTATCTTACTTAACCTCATTAAACGGGGCAAAATACATAGATTTCCCTTTATATTGTTCCACCACCTAGTCGATCATCCCATACTTGTGGATCCCTTAATAACTAAAATAGATAATTTAACTTCACTAATTAACCATATTCTCTTCCCTCGACAATATGTTGAAGACTCTCTTCCCTTATCGATTATCCACTCATGTTTGAGTTGTTATAATCGTTAGAAAAATTGTGGTGAAATATGGAAAATTACTCACAACCCTTATCTTTTTCATTTCTGGTATTTTTTTAAAAGAAAAAAGGAAAAGAAAAAGCCTCAGCATGCTTCCACTTTGGATGTTTGTTAAGAGCTAGGAAGATGATTGTTGATCTATGTTGTGTTGGCTATTGGCTAGTTTTGTAAAGGTTATGGTTTCCTTTATTATCGTAGATGTGGATTGTCCACCATTAAAACTATAATATCCTGAGTTGATACGACTATGCAGAGGCTAACCTAGAGAGCTTTTAGTGATCCATTGGCCTTAAAAATAAACATGAGTCCTTTTATCACGCACTTTATGAAAAACTTTTAGAAATTTTTTAAAACTTTCTAGGAAGATCATCCATCCTAAAAATTGACCTACAGTTGGCATGCTTAACTATGGAGTTCTTAGGACAAAACTACCAAAAAGAAGGCATTCCATGTTGATATATGTAGCCAAATTAACCATTATAATACTCAACTCATCCCTCCACTCAGAGAACGCAATGTTCTCATTACATCTCAACCACTAAATATCTCAATATAGTTTTATCTTAGAAATCGTCCCACTAAGTGACTAATTGGCTTGGTTAATTTCAGATCGAGGTTTGCTCTAATACCATTTATAACACCATGAGTCAATACAACTATGTAGAGGCTACCTTTGAGCTCTTCTTGATCGATCAGCTAGCTTCACAAATCAGCATGATTCTTTTTTAATATTTTTTTACCCATTCACGCACTTCTTAAGAACTTTTTTTTAAAATTTTCAAAACTTTCCAAGGGAGTCATCCATCCTAAAAATTGCTCTATGATCGGCACATATAATTATGGAGTTCTTAGGATAGAAACACCAAGAGGATGGTATACCATGTTGATATAAGTAGCCATATTAATTCTTATCATACTCCGCTCAATTTGGAGTATTACAACAACTCATAGGAAAAGTTTGACCATGTTATCTATATATTATCTATGGATCTCTTGTTCATCATTTTTAACACAATCCTATATGAAGGACCAATCACACATTGATTCAATCATCACATATGAGTTCCACACTACTACGGAAACGGGTTATAATAACGGGACATTAATAACGGTAGTTCGAAAACCGTTGTCAAACGCGTGAAAATTAATCGGCGGGAAGTTTTGATAACGGTTCTATTTAAAAACCGTTATTAAAAGGGCAACGTTAAAATTTGGACGGATGTTTTAATAATGGTTTCAGGTAAACCGTTATTAAAAGTATATTTAATAACGGTTCATATTAGAACCGTTGTCAAAAGTCAGAAGCTTTTAATAACGGTTACTGGAAGAACCGTTATTAAAAGATGTTTTAATAACGGTTCCTCATAGAACCGTTATTAAATCCTATTTTTAATAACGGTTCTCTCAGGAACCATTATTAAAACCCCAAAATCAAACTTATATTTCGTTTAGTTCTGTTTCGTGCCAAAATTTTCAAACTCTCTACACCTTTGTTCTCTTGCTCTTTTTTTCCTTGCAAACCCTCGCACGACCACACCGGCTCCTCTCAAGTAAAGGAAACCCTCGCACCACCAACTCTCCACCACGCCTCCGCCATTGCCGGCTCTGCATGTGCGTGCTGTCATTGTTCCGAAGCTAGCTAGCACTTGCACCTTCATCCTCTGTCGTGTTTGAAGCCCTTGCCTCTCTCAACATTCTCACCGTCGTGTTTGTAGCTAGCTCACTTTATGTATGTGTTTGTTCTTCTTCTCGTAACATTTTATCTACTTATATATGTATATATATATAAATGCATGCATGTTGGTACAGGGTTTCATTTGTTTGTTATTGAAAGATTGTGGTTTGTCGTTCGAAAATGGGTTGTTTAATGTATTGGCTGAAAATTTTGCTGTTTTTTGTTGAATTTGTTGCGTTATTGTTATATATTAACAAATGTATGTGTTGGCCGAGACCTTTACATATATATATATAATATGAATGTGAGTGTAGAATTATATACATTTTCACTCATAAAAACTATATATATATACACACACACACACACACACACATTTTCATTAATAAGTATAGGAGACTAGCAATAAGATATAGGAAATGTCATATAATGAAATGCAAATATATTTTACATATGCATATGTTAATGATTGCTATTTGATGAGGATTAAATAGATATAGAGAATAAGGAATATATAAAAGTGAATAATTAAATAGAGAGAAATAATTGTGTATGATAAGAATAATAATAATAATAATAATAATAATAATAATAATAATAATAATAATAATAATAATAATAATATGATTTATATATTATGCTTTAATTACATTTAGCTAGGTTTAGGGATTAGGTTTTTTTTTGTGGTTTAGGGTTAGGTTTTATTATAATAAATTATGGTTAATTAGCTAGGGTTAGGGTTAGGGTTTATCGTTTATTATGGTTAATTATGGTTTAGGGTTTAGGGTTAGGGTTAGGGTTAGTATTAATATCTTTTTGGAAATGTGTTAACATGATTCGTATATATATATATATATAGAATAGCATGATACATTTGAGATTAATTCTTTCTAAGCATGATTCGTATCGATAATATAATGGTACATTATTATGCTCAATACATAACATTCTAACATTATTTATTTATTTATTTTTTGTAGAGATATGGCCAACAAAAACATTGATAGGGATAGTAGTGATGAAGAAGGGAAGAGGGGACCTACGATTATGAGAATTATCATAGACATGAGGAATAGAGGAGAAGTAGTCGATTTGGGATGGAATACTTACAATCTTCCCATCGGCCCTTACGCAGATATGTTCTTGACCTACATTTCACTTGTGACCCGTAACCGTGTTCCTATCTCCTATAATAATTGGAAGCAGGTTCCACAGGGTCATAAGGAGCATATTTGGCAGAAAATCACGGTAAATATGCTATTTTATGTAATCATTTTTGTATGTCAAATGTTATTAATTTTATTACATTAACATCGGTATACATCTACATGTCTTATTTTGCAGAAAGTGTTCAATGTCCCAGAGAGTAGGAAGAAATGGCTTCTTAGACATTGTGGGGAGCGTCTAAGAACCTTTAGGTCATATTTAGCTCGTAGAAAAATGTATAGAAAGAAGGATGGTTCTGTACGACAGAACCCACCCAAACGATACGGTTTCATCGATCAAGAAAGTTGGAACCAATTCATTGCTTATCGTCTTACGGTGGATTTTAAGGTACTTGTTAGATAACAATTAAACTTTTTGTATCAATCCCAGTATTATGCTTAATATTGAAATAACCATGTCATTATGTTTTGGCTTGTCACATAGGAAAAAAGTACCCAAAATAAAGAGATTGCCAAGCAAAATAAATACCGGCATAATATGGCTCGCAAAGGCTATGCGGGCCTTGAAGAGGAGTTGGTATGCATTTTGTGATTATCTATTTACATGTAAATGTTGAATTTTATAATAATATTCTTAATTAAGAATATTTTTTGATTTGTAGCTCCTAGCCCAAGACTTGGACCCATGTACCTCGTCCATCAAAATTGGTACATTATGGAAGAAGGCTAGAGCAACAAAAGATGGATATATTAATGAAGATGTAGATGTTGCAGTGACAAAAATTGTAAGTTTGTAGATATTTGGAACCCTGCTTAGTTTTCTTTTAGAAAACTATTATATTATGCTTATTCCTATAAGTTAAATTTACAGGACGAACTTGAAACGTCAGAAGGTGAGGAGGTGGACCAATATAGCATTGTGGCCCAGGCTACAGGAATTGTAGAACACCCTGGAAGACACAGGGGCATTGGATTGGGTGTTACGAGAACAAGCATATGTGGTCGATCTCGTGGTTCTCGTAGCACTAATGAGCAAGTCGCCATCCTCACCCAAAAATTGAACGTGGCATTTGAAATGATGGCAACAATGGAGCAAGAGTTGTCATTTATTAAATCTCAAGGGTGTAAGCCATCCGATTCAGTAGACCATGATCAGCTTCACATACCTAATATAAATAGCGTCAGAGATAGTTGTGAAGCTGATGCATTTCTTTCTACTCTTCCCGAGGTAAGTATTACAAACTATGAATTGTTATTAAATGTATTCGGTGTAATAAATTATTAATAATGTGTAATATTTTTGTTTAGGGTTTGCATAAATGTGACTTATTAGCGAATGACCTTTCAACAATTTTGGCGAAAGGAAGGGTCCGCATTAGTCACAGTATTGAAACGCAGACAATCCACGGGTACAATTTAGCCCTAAATACAAGGCCGGTGAGTATTGACACTCCAATCATTGGCAGTGCACACTTGCCTTGTTATAAAGAGGGCGATGAGGAAACCACAGTACTAGAAGCTCATGGAAGCTTCGTGGCTTGGCCTGCGGATCAAATACGTCTCACTACTGAAGAGGTATTGACATTTGACATGTTCATTAGACCTTGTTTAGTAGTTACACTATATATACCTTTTTCATATATATATATATTTATATGCTCAATATATATTTTGTTTAATATTATCAATTAAGGAATCAAAAAAGAAGACTGCTTCTGCTAGTAAAACCAAGAGACGTACTAGCAGAACGAGCAACACAAAACAAGGCGCTGCTAAAGGAAAGAGAGCTAAATCTGAAAAACCACTTGCCCCACAAAAGATTCCTTTTTCAGATCAGCAAAGCCAACCTCCACCAGCATTAGCTATATTATATTTTTATGCCCAAAACTACCTCAGGGACAATTATATTTTCATTGATTGTCGTCCTGAGTATGTTGGGAGGGACGATGCTATTTACATGGTATCGACGGCTGACATAAGCGACATTTATAATCAAGAATGGATGTCAACCATAAGTGTCGCCGTCTATGTCACGTAAGTATTATTTCATTTTGATATTTTAGTACTCTTAACTTATACAATTGGAATTTTTATGACCTCTTATATGAGTTATTATTTATTAACAAATATGCATTGTTTTTGTTGTCTATAGGTTGGTAGCTACTCGAGCTGCGATGGAGGGAATGATGTCCTCTATTGTGTTTGTGTGCCCATACTACATAGCTGACGGTAGTACAATAAGAGAGGGTAGGCACATAAACTATTTAGCGGATCGCATTTTGATTGAGGGACACAACAAGCTCTATCTCATTCCTCACCTCGCAAGTGAACATTGGGTTTTGTACTCCGTCCGACCTGATCTTAATAAATTCTATGTGTTTGATTCCCTTCGAACCTATGACGTGCCTTTTGAAGTCGCTCGTCGTGGTGGGAAGGAATTTATCGACATGTTAGTATACTTTTCACTTCTTACTTCATTAGCTTATTTATACATATATTCGCCTAGCTAGCTTTCATTATTTGAGGTATATATGGTACTTACAATATTGTGTATCCAACTCTATTTATTAGGGCACTACAGACAGCGTATCAAAGGAGAGGCGGGAATGGTGTCCCAGACCCAAAGAATGTTCAATACGAGCCTGTCATAGTAAGTAGGAAGGCAACTATTTCGTATTTTCTTTTAATTAAAATTAGTATCTAATAGTTAGAGAGCTAACTGAATTTATATGACAGTGTCCACAACAGCAAAACGACAAAGATTGTGGATACTATGTATGTAGATCAATGGATCTGATAGTCCAAAATAGATCGGTCAACATAGATCCAAGCCATGTATGTTTTCTTTTCGATATTTTTCCATTAATGAATCATGTCATATATGTTTGATACTTGACGTAAGTGCTAACTGTATATTAATCAAAACTTGGGATTTGTAGTTTTTCACCGATGATTATGCACAAGGCCAGCAATACAATGTTGAAGAAATTGATGAAGTGAGAGAGCAATGGGCCAAGCATGTGCACTCATTCATTCGGTATTAGGTAGAGATCTATATATTCTACATGCATGTTCAGGCTTGTATTTTGTCTATGTCTTTAAGTCTTGTAATTAAGCTAGATTTATAAACATTTTGCTTTGGTGTGTAGAGCTACCAAGTTGTGGTATGCCTACTAATTTTGATTCTTGAGTATATATGTCCGGTGTATTAACAAGGGAATGATTGAAATTATAGTGTGATTGCAGATATGTTATCAATTGATGTTGTTTTACAATGCAGATTTGGTAATTATTTGAACATACAACTGTGTATGTGGGCAGGAACAAAACTGCAAAAACTATAAAAAAAAACTGGAGTTTTAATAACGGTTCTGATGGAAACCGTTATTAAAAGGTAGGTTTTAATAACGGTTCTTATGAAAACCGTTATTAAGAGATGTTTTAATAATGGTTCTTCTAAAACCGTTATTAAAACTCTGGTATTTTAATAACGGTTTTCATAAGAACCGTTATTGAAACCTACCTTTTAATAACGGTTTTCATAAGAACCATTATTAAAACCCTCTTTTTTAACAACAGTTTTTCTCAAAAACCGTTATTAAAAATGCATTTTATGCTCATATTGGCGGGTTTTTTTATATTTTTGATAACGGTTGTGAACCGTTATTAAAGATTTAATAACAGGCGTTTTAATAACGGTTGAAAACCGTTATTAAAACTGTAAAATAACCGTTATTAAAACTACTTTTTGGGGTAGTGCCATAAGAAATTGAATAAGAATTGTACATCTAGTAAGTTAATATTTTAAAGTAGTGATGTTTGATATAGACATGACTTGAAATATTTATTACTACAGATACCCTACCAAAAAGGAGTGGTTTCCTTCCAATAGTTGATGGAGTATAAAACTTATATGGCCTCTATAATGATGATATCCAAATCAGACAAATGATATTAGCCAAAACATGTGCATCAATTAGATAGGCTTGTTATGGTCTAATCCAACTAAAATTTAGGAGCTTTGATGCTCCTTATAACTCCCAAACAATACATGAAGCAACAAATAAAAGAAATGAAAAGAGGAAAAGAGAAGGAGAAATAAAAGAAAGAGCTAGCCCATGTGTGGTATAAGAAGGGGAGAGGAAGAGGAAAATAAATGAGTGAGGAAGATGTGAGGGAAGAGGAAAGGGAAATGAAGTAGGTGGGGAAGTGGGGAATGGGGAAAAGGAGTAGGTGGGGAAGTGGGGAAGGGGAAAGGGAAAGGGAGAGAAAAGGGTTGAGGTAGTGTTTTTGATGAATCACTATATCATATATATTTTAGGCTACAACAGCTATATATTCCTATTATATTGACAAAAGAAAGGACCTGGCTATGATATATTAAGACACACACATATTTATTATACTATGTAAACACATTTCTTCAAGTTGTTACTGTATGCTTCTTCGGTACTCAACAATAGCTAGTAATTTGCATTTGCTTTTGTTGTATTAATAATTTTATTCGACACAGTTGGGATGCCAATATGTTTGTGTGTGTGTGTGTATATATATATATATAGAAGTTGGATATGTTCTTATATCTTTTTCATCAAGGAAAAAATGGGTTAATATTAAGTAGTGTATCTATTTTCTTTTCATAGGTATATTCTATGATATAACCATGATAGATGCTCCATCTTTTAGATGTAAATGTGGAGTTACCTTTTTCTTTAGCTTGGAGAGTGGGAAGGGAAATTTACAAACCTAATAAAAATGAGGAAAATAGTATGATGGATCAATGGGTTGTGGCTTAATGCACCCACAAATTCAGTATTAGAGTCCAAAGGGCAACCTAATACAATTGCTTATATAAAGTTAAATATAGAATATTTTTATAATGCATGCCTCCCAAATAGTTTACTTTGGAAACATTGATGTGAACATGAAATTAGCATAATGTCACTACTTTAAAAAGATTAAATAATTTTTTATTAGAATTATTAGAAAAATAAAAATCAATATCATGATGTTTATGAGATTTTTCTTTATAAATAGATATCTATATTAATAAACTTTTAGTAATAATAAAAAAAGTTATGTTAAAATATCAGTATAATTAGGGGAAATATTATGATGACACAAATAATGGATATATATTGGTAGGTATATATTCAAATGTGGTGGAATACATCGAAATAGCTTAACTGGAATATGATAGGTATCCTCCTATGTTAATTTTATTTGTTTTCCACCATGACGGCTAAACCTAATGCTTGATTGATAGACTAATACTTCATCATCTATTTATATTTTCCTTTCACATGTAAGAAAACAATACTTCAATATTATGTCAATAAGTGCTTCCATTATTCCTTTTCTTTTTAATAGGATAACATTCAAGTAATATACAAGGGCTATGCTAAAGTGATAACTAAAACTTATGAGGTTGCTATGTAATTGCACAGCTCTGATCGATGTAGATCATTTTTATCTTATTCCCTTTTTAGGATGTCAAACTAGTATCTTAAACAAATAATTTGCCAAATTATTTTGTTATATTATAATTCCATAGTCAAAATTTGTAGTTTGACCATATTTGATTAGACATTACTATATGAAAACCATTGATACATACGTATTATTTATTAATGTACAAAACCTATTTTATAATTTTCAATATCTACTATTATTTCTTATATCAAATTGATTATGTGAAACTTTATTATTCTAGTTTATATGTATATAAATTATTATAACAAAATAGGAATTTTTTTAAGGAATTATATAGGGCAATATTGCTACTCTAGTAGATGAGTTAAATAGGGCAATGACATAAAAATTACCATAACTATTTTAACTCAAATAGGGCTATATTCTCATCCTAATAGGTAGGCTAAATAGAGAAATATTTTTTTCCTTAATAAGTAAGCTAAATAGGGCAATATATATTTCCTAATAGGTAGGCTAAATAGGGCAATAATTTAAAAGTTCTCCTAGTAGCTTCAATTCAAATAGGGTAATAGTATTATCTTATTAGAATGAAAATAAATAGGGTAATTGCAATTATACTATTAGAATGAAATATAAATAGGCCAATTCAAAAAATTTCCCTTATGACTCTAATACAGCACAAATAATAGGACAATATTAGGGTAATTTTTTCTTCTTCCATTAAACTAATAGGGTAATTTTCGGTAATTTTCCATCTAATAGGGTAAATAATATTGTCCTATTTGACTATACATCCTATAGTGCTCCCTCCTTTCGTAAAATTTGCACTTGTAGCCTACAACACACCATACCACAATTCCATGCATTTAAAACTTGCACAGATTCCCATACACTTGCACACAAGTATCAACATTGTGTATGCAACTCATGAGAATATGAGAACTACAACAATCACTTAAAAAATTTTATTAATAAAAACCAACTTACAAACTTATATTATATCAATGCACACATCATCACCTATCTACATAAAAATCTCCTCAAAAGTCAAAAATAACTTTTCATAGACCTCACAAATCCAATCCAACCAAACTAACCCGATTTAAAATCCTATCTAAAACTAACAAATTAAACTTGATCTTAACCTAAAATGCCAAAATAATTTGAATCAATTAGAATTAAACCTAAATTTAGCCAACCCAATAGTGATAGGTATTCAAAATGACCTAAACCATATGTAATAACCCTAAATTTACTACTTAAAAAATTTATTTTATGAAAGCATTAATTATAAAAATAATAAGTGTTACCACCACATTCAATATAAGTCTGACTTCCTCTACCATATTTATGACTAAGGTTAAGACTAAAAATTTACCTTAAATTAAATTTTGCAACTTAATAACAAAATAGTGATTTTATTACAAATTAACATTTGTCTTGATAAATACAAAAATGGATGAGGAAAAAGAGTTACAATATAATAAAAGGATAAATAGCAAGGAACATAAGAGTCTAAGGAATATCCAAATCAATAGATATTAGGGGGCACACCGAATATTCCTAACTCTCAACACTTAATGACAACCATCAAATAGAATCCTCAGAGTATTCTTGCAAAGTCATCATTGCCCATTGAATAATTAGGGGTCCAAAAACAAAATCTAATAGTACTATACTACTGAATGAACCATTACACAACACTAACATGTGAGACCATATAAAACACATAGATAAAAATATGGAAGGAAAACATTAAGGAAATCACGTGATACTAAAATGACCAACACTTACATAATCAAATCAATTCCAATTATCAAGGGTAGGGCACTAAAGCAACTACCAAATCAACAAATCTATATCCATTCCACAGCTAGGACACCTAATCCTTAAGTATTAATACCCCTTTATAGGGAATATAGGTCACCTATTGAGTAGACTAGGATCTTGTTAGGGCATAAGGACACATCACTAAACCAACAAACTAAGGGCTCCTACCTCAACCTTAGGGTAGCTAACTTTGGAAAGCAGTCATTCCCAACTCAAGATCTTCCATTTTACTTATTAATTTTTTTTAAAGTGACCACAAATAGCACATATTGCATAATTATTTTCATTTCCATAAGTATTCATTTTTTTAGTTTTAATTATCCAAGTTAAGATGAAAGCCAACACTAAGTTCAACTTATCAATATTCTAAGGCTATCATATATCAAATTATTCATGAAAGATCCGTTAGGTTAAAATGATCTAAATGCCCTTGCAACTATAATTGCACCATTATTTTCCAAATTCCATGCCAAACATTGTTATTATGAGTATTTTTTCATGGAAAGGTTAAAATACAATAATTCATAATATTTTAGTAAGTACGTAATTTTTACCATTTAGCAATTGACTATATCTTTTATTTTTTATGCATCTAGTGAGTTAGGTTTACAAACATTAATCATGCATTTCTATTAGGTCATACGTTACATGAAACACATACATACATAATTATAGTATGATACAACATCTAATGGGCAATTTACATTATGCTACATATAAGGATATATTTCTAACCCTGGAACATGCTAGTAACATTTATTGTATGTTAACCCTAACTATATATGCATGCTTTTATGCATTTTATATCACCCCTATCTAACATATAAAGATAATCATGGTATAATTATCATGGCATTTACATCATAATCTTGAAAAGATAAAAACCCTAAATATACATATGTTAACCATTCAATAAAATACACATGTGTATATCTTCTATTTAATAACATGTCGGATACATGCTTATTATTTTAATAACAGACTTTATTTGATCATGAGAAAGAGATTGATCAAGTTGTACACCAAATGTAGGTACATACACCTTATAGTACTTCCCTAAATTAATTAATATGACAAAGCACCAATATTAATCCTATTAAATACTAGCAGTATAGTAGCAACAAGTGGCTCCTATATTTAACTAGATTTAATGCATTAAGCATAATTGAAATGATGTCAATAAAGTACCTAGATTAGTACACTAAACATGTCTAGCTATATTTATCTTCTTTGATCCATACGTATCTAAATGTTTTACTATTTTGGTTAGAATCAAAAAATTATTAGGTGAATTGTTATCTAACCTACCTGTAATTTATACATATAAATTCTAGCATATTTATATGGCCAACTAGTAGGTAAATAATCTTACATACTATCACTATGAAGAAAGCAGAATAAGGCATGAAACATATAAATTATACTTGATAGAAATATATATATATATATTATAGAAATTAAAATAGAGTTAAATAAAATCTCATGAAACAAAGAAAAATAAAATCACATCTCAAACTCTAATATAGAGTTTAAGTCTATTCCCCAATAATAAATAATCAGCCAGCCATAATTATCAAATTAATTACACATAAATACATATCCAAAATATAAATTAAAAATAGAGAAAGGAATAATAGGAATTAATTATGGATGAAAGATTCAGAATTTATTAAGATGAAAAATTAATTTCATCTGAAATAAATTCTACTAGTATAAATTTTCTCTTACTTCTTCTCTTGGTTCACCTTTATTTCTATGCAAATAGTTTTCATCTTCTTCTTCTTTCTTTTTCATCAGTTTTGATGTGCGCATTGGTCATTATTGTTCTCTGCATCTTTACTCCTCACTTTCTGTGCTTTAATCTTTCTTCTATGCCTTAGTCCTTTGCCACCTGGCTCCAGGTGAGCCATATTACTTCTCTCTCTAGATTTTTCTAATTTTCATGCTACCCCTGACTAGTCGCCTAGCTCTCTTTTCTCTTTATCTACTCGATAGAGCCTTTTAGCTCTCTCCTCTCTTTACACTCCTGTAGGCTGCAGCCTTTCATTGCTTCTCCCTATTTTTTTTTCTCTTTCACTACTCGTTCTCTTGTTTTTAGTGCATTTACCTAAAGACGCTCCCTTCTTTTTCTTTTCTTGTTTTTGGGCCTTTGGGTCATTGGTCCAAAGGTCCAACTTCTCTTTGCTTTTTTTTTATAAAAAAAATACCTCCAAAATAAAATTAATAAATAATATTATATTCTAAATTTATTTAATGATTATCAACTTTATCTCAAAATAATAACATTTATGCAATTATTATCATTTAAGCATAAAATCATAAGTATTCACCTATATAACTCAAATAAAATACTAAAAATTAAGATTATAAGAGTATAAAATATGTCAAAATATGAACTCATCAACACCCCCACACTTAGCTTCTTGCTTGTCCTCAAACAAGTAATCACTCTAACAAAAAAATTAAACTAATTATCTACTTCTATAGGTCTAACAATTGCATTTAACATGTGCAGCAAGCCCTTTAAGCTTCTAGGTCACCAATCGAGAACGAGTGAGTTCTTATGAGGGTTTCACATATGATAGACCTACAAAATAACAAAAAAAAAAATAAAAATAATAATAATAATAATAATAATACTAATACTAATAATAAAGTCACACCTAACACCCTTAACTATTTTTGTCTCAAAATCTTTTACTTTCATACATCAAGATTAGCAATAAACCAAGATTCATTATTGGGAGATTTAAGGGACTAATTTCAATATATGGTTCATACATAAACATGATAGGTATGGATAGATTAATATTATGGATGAAGGTCTACCATGCCTTAGTCACATCAAGATCCATCCTCGCTATAGATATCCTTACTAAATGAAATTATGGAAATTGTCATTCGTATAGTGGTTAGAGATCATCTTATAATGAGAGAAATGCATGCAGCCTATGAAAGGTGTGTTTGAATTTTTCATGGGGAATAAATGGGCAATGAAGATAATAAAATTTTATATTTGAGAATTGATGATGATATAGGATTTGATGATGTGCATAATGGTTTATGTGATGATGTTCTTGAGATGGTATTGGATGAGACATGTTGTATTTTGACCCTACTGGCTTTAGCTCATGCTAGAATCTCGTCTTTTATTTTCTACATTCTATAGGCGAGACCTGGGATACCTTTGTCTCAAGAGGTAGTAACATAAAGCAATGCTAGTGCAAGCTTAAAGCTGGCATATGAAATGTAATATAATGGATGTTTGTTTAGTGTTGTTTCATTATTGATGATATGTTATTGTATTTTTTATAAGTTAGTGACATTAGGATCTTTGGTTGTAACACTAACACACAATATTAGTTTCGCATGGGTTGTTCAATTTGTTAAACTATAGTTGATGCAAATTTATGCCTTTGATAACTTACTAATACGTAGGAGAAGCAAGACATCATTATCGAGAAGGTCACATAAAATAAATGCAAGTGTATCACTATTATGAAAGGCTTGGATCTTTTTGGTGAGATTTGTTGCCTTAAATTCCTTGTTTTTATTCTATATTCTCAATTTAGTCAGTGAATCATCTAACCTTGATCATCAGTATCAAGCATGTGATAATTGAGATTGTTTTCTCATGTATGAAGCTTAGTGATGTATCTAAGAGTCTTGGAAAGAATTTTTCTACTAGAGCTTTTGTGGTTAAGGTTTGTGCTATCCATACTTTATTTGATGCTATTTCTACTTCAGTTTATTGATGCCTGATTAACTATCTTGCTTGGTGATTTTAGGGACCAACTAAAAAGGAGCATATGATGTCCAATGCGACATATCTTTTGACGTTGTAGAATTCATCATGGATACCTGGCCAAATGTAATATACTATAATGTTTTGATATGCTTGTATGCTGTGTTTCATTCTTTATTTTAGCTAGTTTTGTTCCAAGTACTATAGACGTGGACATTGTAGTTATTTGTTACACTATAATCTAATGTTATACACGTAGCACTAAAATATGACACACATATTCTTATATATTGAAATTGTTCGGTCTATTATTTTTGAAGAGGCTCAAATTACCTCTTCTTGGTTAAGGTTTGGCTTGTTTAAATGTGATGAGCATTTTGAACCTGCATTAGTAGTGGAATTCCAATGAAAGTTAATTGGAAACTCTCAATACTATTCTTATTGGTACTATGGGGATGGTTAGTGTTTCTCCTTTTTTATTGGCAGTTTATTTATTGGTGTATGAAGTATAATTTGACACTAACTCAAGATTGGTGTATGAAGTAAAATATGTTGATTTCTTAAAATTTATTCCATAATCATCCTTTTTCCTTCTTTCTTAGTACTATGGTTTGCATCTTCATTCTTCAATTTAGTAATTTTTGTTTGGATGCCATGTCACTTTTTCATATAAAGTGACCTCTTATATTTTTTTACCCATTTGTGCTATCAATTTAAGTTAATTTTTGCATGGCCAGTTTTTGAATCTAGTCTTTCACCATTTTCTTAACTTTCATAGGTTCTATAGACTTCTATTTTCTTCATTGAAGATGGCCAAAAGGTTCGAGCAACTTGATTTTTGGCACTGGGATGAACAAATGAGGTGTACTTTGCACTTTGAGGTTGGTTAACTGCCTTACGGAAAAAGAGTTATGTATAAGATATGTTTTATTATATGCGTATTTTGTTTGGATAAAATTCTCCCTTCTTATTTGATTTATAAGCGTTTGATCCTTTCATCCCGAATATGAACAAGAATCTAGCCACTACTCTGCTATGTATCAACTTTACAATGTAGAGGTGTTCAAAACTAATATAGCAATGAATTTAGTTAGCAAATTTTAACCCAAAAGTATTCTGGTATAGTTTAGTTATAGCTTAGACATTTTATGGTGTAATTTACATCTGCTAATGTACATCCCTATCAAAAGAATAGTAACTTAAGTAATATTGAAAGATAAAGATTAAGAAACATGAAAATTTAATAAAATAAAATAAAAATTAATTATAGGAATGCATGTTTAATTAATTAACTCATGTTATAATCTCAAAATCTATTTGAGGACTTTTATTTGTTAGGTTTGTGTAATAAATGTTTATTTAAAGAACAATTCTCTAATTTAATCCATTCCTCATGTTGACTTGTTTTTCCTATTTTCCACATTTTTCCAACTCTACATTTCTATGTGAATAGATAATTAGGTTATCTTGTCGGAGTATCATAGTTTTATTTCCAACCAGTGTATAGATGCCTTTTTTTATTGATTATAATGAATTTTACTATGATAGAAGCAATATATGTATCTCCTCCTTTGTTCCCATTCCATTCCTCTTAGTCCTAGCAGGCCAATCTTTGTTTTTTTCCACCGAGTTTTTCTAATTGTCCTAATTTGTTAACAATTATTCATGTTGTTACCTCTATTCGTATTAGTCACTACTACGCTACCGATTGAGCTAAAAGCTTAGCCTTAAATTTCTCATCTATCATCTATAAATTTTCTATAATTATAGTTGAGATGATATATATATATATATATATGTATGTATATGTATATGTATTAAGACTTGACTATCTATAATATGTTGCATCTGTATCAAGCATTCATACATATTGTAGATGATTTCACTTATGAATATATTATGTGTCTCTCTAATTTACTCGATTCATCTTCTCTATCTCCAACTATATAAAATATATTTTTAAGGTAATATATTATTTTTAGAAACCTTTAAAATACCCTCATTGTCTAAATTTTTTATATGAATTTAGATTAACTTGATTAAGTTAAATGCATATATATTTCTGGGGAAGATATATTGATAATTATTATCAAATGGAGGATGATAAGAATGAAAATGATGACAATGCAGATGAGAATGAAGAAGATGATGTTTGGTTCATTTATAAAGATGCTTTTGTGATTCGACTTATGAAGATGCTCGATGCTTTTATTTTTTAGTTTACAAAGATGATTGGTCTTTTGTATATCAAATTATAAAGATTCTTGATGCTTTTGTATATATGTCATATTACGAAGATACTTGATGCTTTTACTTGTTAGATTACGAAGATGCTTGATGCTTTTACATGTCAGCTTACAAATATGTTTTTGTATAATAGCTTGTTTTACAAGTTGTATATATAATTTTATACTTATAGGACTGTTATGGTTTTGGGAGCTAAACAACTAACTATTATGTACTACACAATGATAATTATATATGTTGAGTTAATTTATTGTCACTACAGGTGAATAAATTGTTACTACAGGTGGATATTGTGGTAACAAGTAATATCAATAAATCTTGTACATTTTGGTAAAGGTTTTTCTAACATATATATATATATATATATATATATATATATATATATATAGATATAGTTAAAATATGTATAACCATCAATATATATGTTGGCAATAGTTTCTAGGAATAGATATAATATTGTGTTTAATACTTTTAGTCACAGATATAATTATCTGGTCAATTCCTTTTATTATAGGAATAATATAATGGATAATATTTTTAGTTACAGATATTATTTTGTGGATAATAGTTTTAGATACAGATATTATTTTATGAGTAATACTTTTACTCATAGATATTATTTTGTGATTAATATTTTTACTTACAGATATAAGTGTAGGCATATGTTTTACTAATAGATAAATATATGTGGGCATTCTCAATTATTCCTAACAGATCATACATATCTATGGGTAAAACTTTTAAGTACAGAGTTTTTAACTATAGTTCTGTTACCAAAAAGAAAATTTGTCGGTAAAATCTTTTACCAATAGAAAAATAGCTTTTACGAATAGATAAATCCATGTTGGTACAAATCAAATATTTAGTAGTGTATTGACAATAAATTATTGGTATTAAGCGTTTATCATCATTAATAAAGATTTCAATATTAACTCATTCCTTGGCAGCATGTTTTTCTCCTATTTTGATTGATTAAATGCTTTCACTTATTACCAACAATACATTGTCAGTATTAAAGGCAATATCGTCGGTAATAAGATTTTTATTTGTGCTTGACGGTAATTTTCCTGCTACGGGATTTCGATGAAATAGATTACTTATTACTTATGATATATATGATCGGTATGAAAAAAAATAAAATTTTGGCATTTATTTTCCTATCATTTTAATAAAAAAAATTGGGTAAAAAATTTGGCACCACTTAATATTGATGATAAGTGGATGGATTTCGATGAAATAGATTACTTGGCATCAACGATATATATCATTGGTATTAAAAAATAAATCGTTGGTATTTATTTTCTTAATATTTTAATAAAAATATTTGGAAATAGATTTTTGACGCTACTTAATGACGATGATAAGTCGGTATTAAAAATTTTCCTAATTTTTTTAGACAAAAAAAAAAAAAATCATCGTCGAATCTAATACGGATGAGTAATCATCTCTATTAAGGTCTAACAGAAAAGATCAGTTGTCGTCGGATCGTCGGTATTAGACTTTTTAGCTGACGATAATCTATCGTTCTGTCGAGGTTCTGGTGCTTCAGTTCGGTGCTTGCTTGACCTATTACATGCGTTTAGCAGGATTTAAAAGGGTGGGGGATCATATCCTTTTTTATTTTTGTCCAAGAAATATTTGGTTTTAGATAGTTAAGAAATGACATGAAACAGCGTTGTGAGACCATTAGGAGCTCGAAAGCCGCATCTTAGGCGTTTCAATGGTGTGCTAAAATGGTCACGTTCTTTTTCCCCCCCTCTCCCCATTATTATTATCTTTTACATTAACCTGACAATGCTATTAGTATATTGAGCGGTCTTTAAATATTTGTTACAGTGTCTTTTAAAAAGACCAGAGAGGGATCAAAGAGTTGGCGTTCGCGCAGAGTTCGGGTGACTGCAATCAATCATAACATTTTAGCGTCAAGTTCCTTCCTACGGTAGCCATGTTTTTCCTTTTAAATACAGGATCGGGAATAGCTAGGTGAATACCGTGTCTCCTACCTTCTGGCTCTTTCCACAGACGAGATATCCCACTAAAAAGCTCCATGTTGTTCTTCTATTCATTGTTATACCACTTCCAAAGTTGAAGCTGCTATTCTTTCGTCCTTTAAAGCATTAACCCTGATCATCACGTCAGTTCCTCGGTTAGTAAGTCGAACACAAAAAGTTAGTTGGCACACACACCAGATACAAAGAAAGAAAAAGGGAAAAGAAAACAAAAAATTAGAATATTCAAATGTCTTCTCCGTCTTTCAACTCGCTCAATAATGTGCCGCCGCCTCCCTTCATTCCTCCCGAGCAACGTTTACGAGATGGATTTGCTAATCAAATGGCAAAAATTGAAGCGCTCCTCATAGGTACATTCTTTGTCTATGGGTTGATCGTGTTGTTTGGGATGGTCAGGCCTCGTTTTCGTACCTCATGGTTGAGGACTATATCTGGAGCTGGTGTTGTCCCTCTGGCAGGCTATCTGCTGTCCTTCGTTCCGGGTCTGATGAGCCCAAGCAGCAAAATATCAAACGATATATTCGCACTTTGGATGGCTTTCCTTGTTTATCTAGCTGCTACTTCCAACGCCTTCAGTTGCTACAGCCTCGGCGACAACGAGGATCGCCAGAAGAGGCTGTTGGCTGACTACATATTCCCATGGGGTGTAATCGTGGGTGCCGTCTACAAGAATTTAGCTGTCCCCCAGATACTGGGGCCGGTGGTCATCGTCTTCATCTTAGTGGTACTAAAGATGAAGGAGAGGCAGGTAGCACTGTCGGCTGCGACTCTGTCAGCCTCCGGGCTGTCGCATTCTGCAGAGGTAATCCATAAATTCCTCACGGATTGGAAGCATTTGCATGGGGAAAGCTCCGACCAGGGTAAGGATCTTTTGGTGGATGTCCGAGACCTGAAGGTGACTCTCGATAAACTCAAGAGGAAGTGGCGAAGTAGGAGGCAGGAGAAGGAAAAAACGGACAAGCTTAGCTCCTCTGAGAAGGAGCCCATCACCATGGACGAAGTACGGACGCACATCAAGGATGCTGTCAAACTCGGAAACACCACAGTCGAGAAGCAACTCAAGCGCACGTGCTTCTCCTTCTCGTTATTCTGGCTGCTCTTAGCAAAGACGGCCGGCTATGAGAAGTTCGACGAGAACGCGCCGGCAGTTAGCCGCCAGATCCTTGATCTAGAAGACGATGACATCTTCCAGCTGATTCAGAAGGAAACCGAATTTCTCTACGACTATCTGTTCACCAATCACTATGCCGTCTACATTCGGGGCATGCGGAGAAAGTTCAACCATCTGTTGGTTATCCTTTTCTTTGTCTGGACCGTCGTGCCCATATTCACCGAATATCGTCCTCAAGATCAGGAAATGGCCTACCTAGTCCTAGCCGGGCGTATGGTCGACACCGGCGTGACAAGGTTCGTCATTCTGGCGATCCTTTCCGTAGAGTTTGGGCACCTTGCCATCTTTCTCACTTCTGACTGGGCAAAAGCCATCTACGTCTGCCGCTGCATCCAAAAGCACAAGCTGGGACAACCCAACCTCACTACTGCTAAACGCATCTCTCTCTCTCTACTGAGGATCTGGACAAAAGTGGTGTGTGGGCTCCCTCGTCCCGGCAGCAGCGGGAGAAAAACCATATCTCAGTACTCCCTTCACCCCGCATATCGTTCCGTCCCTTGTATGCTGTGGCTCAAGCCCTGCCTCGACGGATATATAGGTCTTCCGAGGATGGGCCAGTCGGGTAGCAAAAAGGTAGAAATCCGTCCTGTCATAATGCGGGCAGTCTTAAAGCTTATAAGGAAACGAACGAGTAGTGATCGCAAATTGAGCAATGGCGAGTTTTCTTTAAAAGAGGGCCGCATGGACCAAAATCTTATTAGAGACTATGTCTACCAACTCGGCACACAAGCTCGTGTAATTCTAGTCTGGCACATAGCCACCAGCGCGTTGCAGGAGAAGTACAAGGTTGGTGAGCCGTCGATAGGCGAGGAAGACAGTGTGTACGAGAACTTCCAGGTGGCCAATACTTTCTCAAGATACTGTGCATACTTAGTCGCGTATGCTCCCAAGCTTCTGCCCGATAAATTGTACAGCGCCGAGTGCATCTTCGATGATGTAATCAAGGAGATTGAACAGGATAAAAATTCGATAAACCCTGCTGGCTTCAACTGGGCAGTTAGAGACATAGAGAAAAATTCAGAGGAAGCCACTTTGGATATAGGTCGTAGGCTAAGAGACGAAATTGATCGTTTGCTCCAAAGCGGAAAACTAGACAAAGATAAGCTCTGGGAAATACTGGCGGAGTTTTGGACAGAGATGCTGCTATTTTTGGCCTTAACGGACAAAGCGTATGCGTTTGAGACGCACGCACAGTATCTGTGCACGGGGGGTGAATTTATCACTCACCTCTGGGCTTTAGCCACCCATGTTGGACTTTCAAAATCACCTACTCTGTGGGAGTAAACAGAAACCCTCGGGAACTGTCTGATGTGGTATCGTATCACGCCCTTCCTCACTCGATTAATTCAATGTATGCCTAAGTAATTATCTATCCATAAATGTTTCCTTCCGCAACCCGATCAACCAATGCGGTCTTGGTCCTTTTTTTTTTTTAAGTTTTTTACCCCACTTTTCCTTAAGCGTAAAGTCTTTGTCTATTTGTTAAGCACATCCCAAGGCATTGTCATATTATTATTACAACTTTTATTTCCATTGTTATGTTACTTTTATTTTTGTTATTATATATAATAGTTTAAATTATATGATACTCATTTAGAATGTGCAGAACAAATATAAAATTGCCCGTAAACAATGCATAACAAAGTCAACTCAATGATATTCCGAATGATACGTGGGATATATAAATTAAATAAAATGCATATAATTTTGTTGAGTTGTGTTTATATTTAACTTAATTCAACCAAAATAAACAAAATTGGATAAATTTTTAATAAAGTGACATTACCAATCAAAGTTCTCAAGCTACACCAACTATAAAAACTTTGAACGTATGCAAATAAACAAGGCTCCTAGGCTTAGCAACCAAAGAAACTTTCAAATAACATCAAGCATTGAAGCTCTTGAGCCACACCGATGATCAAAACTTTGAATTTTGAAGCTCCCAAGCTACATTGATGATCAAGAAAACAACAACAATCAACATGCAAGACTCACTTCTAAGTGGATATTGAATCCAGAGATACATTTTCTTTTGTAGGTTTCTTTTTTCATTTTTCTTTTTTTAAAGGAGGTTGGTTAACTCATACAAATGTTATATACTGGTGTAGCAATTTTTATTTTTTATATAACGGGCTAAACTTGTGCCTGTTGGCCATATAGTCCATTCAACTTCTTATTTCCTTATGTTGATGATATGATTAAGATTTCTTATTGGTTTAAGTTGTTTGCTTTAAGGTGCATGAACTTTCAATGTCATTGGAATAATTCAAACACTAGACCAAAAGATAATGTACAAAGATAGAAGATTTGAAGGAAATGGCTATCACAAATTGAATGACAAATTTGAGGATCTTTAAGATTTAGAAGCTTACAATAGCAATTTTAATAAATCTTAGGCTCAAGTTGCAATTTTTGTTTTGCATTGATTTATACTAAAAAGATGTTTCAAAATCTTTCATTAATTTTGTTTAAAAGATTCTAAGAATCCATTTTACTTCAAGTGGTTTAAAAGAGGTTTTGGTGTCATCCTCAACTAGTTGACTAGTTTGTTAAATCCATCAACTCATTATGGTATATTTTTCATGAATTTCAAATAATGTATATATTTAAAACACATAAACTAGTGAAATTAGTCCCACTACAAAATAATTCACTTTTGCCAACAGAAACTTAGTCACAGATATTTTTTCTGTTGGTAAAAGTAACTAATACCAACAGATAATTTTCTTTGGGCAATAATATAGTTTTTCCAACAGAAATTTTTTATCTGTTGGTATTAATATTTTATGCCAACAGATATTTTACCATCACTTATATCTGTGGTTATTAGTAGCATTATACCAACAGAACTAATACCCACTTTTACATCTGTTGGTATTAGTGTTTATGAAATTCAATAATAATATTTGTTTTTATATAATTTTAATAATGATTAATTCTATTCTTTTTAATATAATAATAATAATAATAATAATAATAATAATAATAATAATAATAATAATAATAATAATAATAAAGTCATTAGTCATTTTTAGAAATAATAGTTTACATATATTATTATTAATTATTATTTTATTTCAAAGTTTTTATATTAATATTATTCATAATGGTGTTTTTTAACAATTATAATGAAATAATATATATTATATCTACTACCACTTACTATTAAATTAATTTATTATTAAATACTACCAATTATCATTCACATCTATATTATCTTAACAATAATAAATATTATCAATAATTTTTCACATTATTAATAATATATTAGTAATTATAAGATACTATTATTAATTTATTTAAAATAATGATTCATATTATTCTTATTAATATAATTCTTTATTAATTATTACTAAGAATAATTATTTTAGGACATTATTATTAGTATTATTATTATTATTATTATTATTATTATTATTATTATTATTATTATTATAATAAATATTATTACTAATTGTTGGAAATTATGATTAATATTTATATTATTCATATTTGTATTTATTTCGCATTATTAATTATTTTTAATAATAATTATTATTTTATTATAAATTATGATTAATATTATCTTAATAATACATTATAAAATATTAATTTTATATTAAATATTTTTAAATAATACTAATTATTATTTAAATTTATTATTTAATAATATTATTAGACAACCAATAATATTATTATTATAAATAGTAAAATTAATTACATTATTTGTAAGAAAAAAATTCTTTTATTAATTCTTTCAAAAATGTTTCCGATATTCTTTATATAGCGATTTTATTAATTTTAAAATTTTGGATCCTTTTGAAATAAATTTTTGCTAAATAAATTTTAGATAAAATTATTCCAATTATAATTTTTGATATTTAGTATTTTATTTAATACTCTTATTTAAAAAAAAAAAAAAAAAAAAAAAAAAACACCCATCGACCGGTGCCCCGAGTCCCCGACCCACCCCTCTTCTTTTCTTTTTCTCTCCTCTCCTTTCTCTCCCTTCTCTACTCTGTCCCTTCCTGACCCCCTGCTCCTGTCTTGAGCCAACCGCAGGCCAAACCCCAGCCTGCCTCCTTCTCCCAAGCTTCTCCCTGCTCCAACCACCCCGCCAGTCGACCGCCACCGGAGACGCCGCAGCAGAAGCCGAAGCAGCCGCAGCAGTAGCAGCAACCAGCAGCAGCAGCGCCGCCGCAGCAACAGGTGTAGCGAGCAGTAGCGCAGGTCACACCGCCACCGCCCGGTCACCGCCGAAGTCTCCCGACCACCGGCGAGCAACCCCTGACCTCCAGCGAAGCTTGTCCAGCCTTCCCTTGCTCTGATTTGTTGATTTTTATTTGGTATAAATTTCTGAAAAAACCCTAATATTGATTTGATTAATTGAGTATGATTTAGCTTGTGATAAGTTAAATTAATTGTTTGGTTATGTATATATGTGCTGTGAGATAGATTTGGATAAGTGAATTGTATGGTTTATGTTGAAATTCTAGAAAATTGAATTCTTGGCGGGGTTATGTCGGAATTTTTCGGATTCACCCGATTTGGTGATTTTGGATAAATTGATTGTATAATATGTTTTTAAATGTATCTAATTTCATATTGGAAGTGTTGATTTGGGAAAATTGTGCGTAATTGATCGGAATTGGATTTTTAGGTCTAAAACTCTTGTAGAACTAAATTGGATTGTGTAATCGGGTTGTTTTATTTAATTGACTGTTTAATTTATATTAGAATATATTTAATTATATTTTCGAACCATCAATTTATATATTTTAGCAAGAATTGATCGGATTTGTGTTACGGGCTCCAAAACCCTAATTATGTTAAATTGGGTATTTCTTTTATTGGTTTTGGAAAATTGATTATACGATATGTTATAAAATATGTCTCATTGCATTTCTAAACATTTAATTCAAATAAATTAATATAATTCAACCGAATTGTATTTTCGGGCCTAAAACCCTAGATTTCAAGTAAAACTATAAAATTGATCATTTGTATAATTGTTTTTCTAAAATTAAATTTATAGAAATAGTTGAAATGATCCTAATTGCATTCTAATACCTTTAATTGATAGTTTTAAAACTATCAATTTGAGGTAAAAGAAATAGTTGAAATGATCAAAGTGTTGGTGTTGTTTACGGAGACTTGAGTAATTCGCCACTCTATGTCTATAAGAGCACTAGGGGTGTGTGGAGCTAGTATGTTTTCTGAGCATATTTTTTGGAGGTGTCATTTTGACTATTTCCCTTACAGTAGTGAATTACAGAAACTATCATTTTCATGTGAGGAAATTTAGGGAAGAAAAAATAGTTTGCTCCATAACAAAGTACAGCCCTGCTCTCTTATCATGCTTTGTGCATTTTCATGCTTTGATTTGTATTTCTTGCCTTATCATGCTTTGTGCATTTTCATGTGTCTGAAATATTAGTGAATTTATCGCTGAAAAGTTTTCTTGAATTAGCTAACCTTTTATTTCTAGCAAAGTTGTATGTGAGGCTAGTCTTGCCACTAGTTTAGGCCATTACTCATTGTTTGTGTTATTAGTATTGTTGTTGTTTGTGTGTTTAGTTACTCTGGTTACTATTATTTATTCTTTCATTCTTATCTTAGGCGAATTTAATTATATTAATCTAATTAAGTTACATGCAAATTTTTTTAGGGAATACGCAAAAGTCATTGGAGATGCTAAATAGGATGGGAATGAAGAGGATGGTGTTTGATATGTTAATGAAGATGTTTTATATGTTAGTATATGTTACAAGTTGTATATATATTCTACCTATAAGATTAGTATCGTTTTGATAGTTAAACTAACGAACGATGATTATGTATGGTGTACTATATTTTATATAAGGATAAGTTATTGTTATAAGTAAATATTGCTACAACAGGTATTATGGACATTATTGTCGTTTTACTAACAGATATATATATATATATATATATATATATATATATATTGTGGATACTACTTTTAGTCACAGATTTTTTTTTGTGGGTAATAGTTTTAGTCACAGATATTGTTTTGTGGATAATACTTGTAGTCACAGATATCATTTTGTGGTTAATACTTTTACTCACAGATATAATTGTGGGTATAAGTTTTACCAACAGATAAATATCTGTGGGCATAAGCAACTAATACCAACAGATCACACGTATCTGTGGGTAAAACTTTTAAGCACAGAGTTTTTACCCACAGATTTGTCACAGAAAAATATCTGTTGGTAAAAACTTTTGCCAACAGAAATATGGCTTTTACCAACAGATAAGACCTGTTGGCAAAAGTCAATTATTTTGTAGTGTCCATTAGTTTCCCTTAGTAGTCTATGGATTTATTTTATAAAAAATTTGCTTAGCCTTGACTTAAACATGCAAATCTACTATTTCTATTAAGCCTATCAAATGTCCATTAAACCTAGTCCATTACTTTGTCAATCCACAACATAATTTTTTTTATGAAAAACCTATTTACCCTTAACTTAAGCACATTGATTGGTTAACATTTAGAATTATTAATTGAATAAATTTTAAAACAACTCTAATAATTTGTACAAGAAACCAATTTGTTTCACATAACATTTAAATGATCTACCAAATTTAGCAATTGGTTTGCTAAAATTTTCACAATTTTGCTCGTTGCACTATAAAGGTTACGACATACTCTGTGTTAGGTAGGCTTTAAATAATATTTTGAGAGTTAATATTTCATTATAATTTTTCTCCTTCTTATATAAAATTTTCTTAAGAATTAAATTCACAATTTTTTTGGACAAAATATTTGTGCTCATCATTCTCACATAAATAACTTACACTACTACAAACATTAGAAAAGGCAACAACTTATATACAATTTTTTAATTATAGACAACCATATATAACCTTTCTAATGAAAATAAAAGTGAGACAAAAAAAGAATGTATGATTAGGAAAGGTAAAGATGATAGTTACATAATTATAGTAGGCTTTTTTTTTTATTATCAAGAACTATTAGATAAAGGTATAGTTGATTGTTATAAACTAAAATCATCATTTGTACATTAAATAGCTTTAATTTTCAAATTTTATTAGTTAATATATGATAATTTTATATTATAACCAACATCTATACCATCCAAAGTTTTTTCATACTTTTAACGAAACAAATGTCTTTCATTCACATATACTTGAGAGAGAGAGAGAGAGAGAGAGAGAGAGAGAGAGAGAGAGAGAGAGAGAGAGAGAGAGAGAGAGACAGAGAGACAGAGAGACAGAGAGACAGAGAGTTATAGGGTGCAAGCAAAATTTTTATTCCACCTTTGGTTTCATCTCCACTATCCTTTTTCTTTATCTCCACTATTTTTCTCTATCGCCACTGCCTATTATCATTATTCTTATGCTCTATCTTTTGCCATCCTTTAATTCACTTAACTACTATGAGTTTTCTATTTTCAATATTTCTAAATGTTTCCATAATATTGTTAATTATTTTCATGCTTTTATTACCTCAATTGAATATGAATGTGCTTCTCAAATTTGTTGTATAATGTGTTTTATTCATCATTATTATATTGTAAGTGTATAACTCAATACATGTACTAACTAGTGTTATAGTTCTTTCAAACGTGTGTTGCTAGCTATATAGTAGCTACTATTTTTAATCTAAATGGATATATTGTTGATGTCATTGTCATTTTTTATTCTTGAATTATTTTATTGAATGTATTTTTAATATAGGGTATCATGGATCATATGTTAGTATAATTTGATATATTATCTAAGGAGTATGTAGGTGGTATTGAGGACTTTCTTAAGTTTGTGGTTGAATATGCTAAAGATCCTCTTCAAATATGTTTTTTGTTTGTAGATTGTGGAAATACTAACATATAATAGTTTAATGAAACACAATATCATCTTGTTATTTAAAGGATTGATAGAAGTTATGATAATTGTACATGGGAGATAGAGTCAATAAGTGTCCATCTTAGTAGTGTTGACCAAGGCAATTTTCAAGATGTTAACATCGCTTTTGTGGAATATTTGATAAATAAGTCCTCAATACCACATATATATCAAATTATCTAAATATATTTAAGAAGTGTGTGAATGATTTAAAGATTTCTTTGTATGATGGTTGTGCTATATTTATAAGATTATTAGTTGTTTTATGACTATACACCCTTAAGTCAAGATAGATGAATTAATAAAATCATCACTTTTCTTCTTAAGAAATTAAAAGAGATGTTGGTGGAAAAAAAATTCTTCATCTTAGGACATATAAATTAAATAAGATTATTTGTTTTGTAGGGTTGAATTAAAAAAAATCATGTATGTCCTAATGATTTTATATTTAATAAAAGTAAATATACGTCACTAGATAGATTCCATCAATTCTAAATACTAGCATTCAAGAATTCTAAGGTTCCTAACAAAGTATTGTGGTAATTTACAATTATATAAAGAATTTTTTATGATAAGCTTAGATGTTGGATTAACTTTCATCAAAATTGAAGAAGATGTTGAATTAATAGCTCAAAATCCTCTCATGGGACTCTAAGTAATCAAAAAAGTAAGAGACATAAAAATGCCTTTTAGAAAGAATAATAATAAATTAGTTCCTTCAAGTGGGTGGAAGAAGATGTTCCCTTATAGTGTTATAATTAACCTTAAGTGCCCTAATTTTATGTCTAATATGCCTTGTACCATTCACCAAGATTCATGATGATGCCTTTGATTCCTAAAATTTTGTGAAATATGTGACCACTATTATCCACGATGGAAGTCTCCATGTTCTCGTGCATGTGCAAACTAATGTGTGTGGGAAAATAGAATTATGGAATATGTAAAACCAATGCTTAATCATGTTGTAATTAAGAAGTAGAAGATTTGAAAGTGATGTATTGATGATGAAGATATTTGAACAAGGTAATATAATGATGATGATGACTCGAATATAGTGATGATGATTCATTGATGATGAGTGAATTATTATGGTGATTAGAATTTAATGGATGAATGATGAATATGATTCGATAATGATGAGATGATGATGATGAGGATGTTTTGATGATTAGGGTTTGATGATGGATGGTTTGTGGGTTAGGTTTAAGGTTAGGGTTAGGGTTTAGTTTTGAAAATTGGGGATAAGGTTAGTGTTTGGTTTGAAACTTAGGGTTGGGGCTTTGAATTAGTGTTTTGATTTTGAGATATATTTGGATGATGAGTATGGCTAGAAGGGCATGTGATATGGATTTTATAAAATATAATAATTAATCTCAAATTCTAATAAATTAAGAGATTAAGAGTTTCAATATTAATTTTTCACACATAATCGATTAAACTTGAGATGAACTCACACAGAATTCAATACTTATAATTTGCATTCAACTTTAATTCAATCTTGATGTATCTCCTATCATGGGTTATATGGATTTTTATAGCCAAGGCTACCAATTGGAAGATATTAGCTAAAAGGTATAATTCTACAAAAGATACCTAATTAAAAGATATTAGAATATAGAATATGCTAAAAGATACAATAATATAGAATATTCTTTAAAAAAGTAGATTTATGCTAATTTATTCTCTAGCTAATATCTAACTCTACTAATTAATTAATTAATTAACTAAATCAATTAATATGCACGTCCAAGGTGTTTATTATTTCCCCTATGCAGGTAGCTATGCACTAAATGCATGTCATGTATGCCATGCACATGCACATATACGCCTAGTAGCTTTTATGGTATGTTTCATCTATTACTAGAAATGTAACTATCTGCTTGTCTTTAAATTTTTAGGAGATCTTTTCTAAATGAAGAATAATTGGTTCCATAATGACTAATGTCAATTCTTGAGTGTTTGCTCTTGCATAATTCTCCTCTTATTGGCTTGAATTTTTCCTCAAATTTACATCGCCATAGTAAGGGCTAATGTCTCCAACATTAAATGTCCTTGATACTCCACCATATAAATCTAGCAAATCTAACTCATAAGCACTTTCCAAAAACTTTTGAAGTACTTTGAAAAGACCATCCCCTTGGTAGAAGATCGTTTTTCATTACATTATAAAATATCTCATTCCTTAAGTACAACCATACCAAATCTCCTAGTGGAAAAACATGTTAACTCCTATGCTTAATTTCTCTCTTCTTGTACACTTCATTTGTGTTCTCAGTATTGTGCTTGATTTGTTGATGAAGTATTTGAAAGAACTCCAGTCTTTCTTGTGCATCACAACTCTCCCTTAAACTTTCTTTAATGGCACCATATTAATCGGCATATATGGATTAATACCATATACTATCTCAAATACCAAAATCTTTGCATCCATCTTGGTAAGTACCATGGTCCTCCTAGATATTTTATCCACCAAAACATTCTCTTTGGTATCCACATGCCTTGTAGAGAACGCAAATGTTTGTAATAAACTTATATACTTAGTATGTCTTGGACTCACCTTATTTTGACCATATAGATACTTCAAACTCTCATGATCTGAGTGAAGTACAAAAGGCTTGGGTCTCAAGTAATGGCTCTATGTCTCTAAACAATGCACAATAGCATAGAATTCTTTATCATATATTGAATACTTAAGTCTTGCACAATTAAACTTTTCATTAAAGAAGGCAATTGTTTTCCTTTCTTGTGAGAGCACACCCCCAATAGCTACACAACTAGAATCACATGTTACTTCAAACAATTTATAAAAATAAGATAAAGATAATACCGATGCATTTGAGAGCTTTTTATTCAAGTCTTCAAAAGCCTTTATCGCTTGATCATTCCAATGGAACTCTCCTTTCTTCATCAGTTTTATGATAGGTACTATAATGGTAGAGAAGTCTTTAATGAAAAACCTATAGAATGAGATAAACGTATGAAAAATTTGAACTTTGTGGACATTAGTAGGAATAAGCACCATTTGGATAGCTTCCACCTTTAACAGATCAACGCTAATACCATCTCCACTCATAATATAACCAAAACCACCCTCTCTATCATAAAATCATATTTCTCCAACTTACCATAGAGCTTCACCTCTCTAAGCTTTTCAAATATCCTCTTTAAGTGTTGTATGTGATTGAACTCACTCTTACTATATACTAAGATATCATTAAGATAAAAAATAAAAAATACTCCAAGGAAGGGTCTAAATACCTTGGTAATCCATGTCATGAAGGATCTTGGTGCATTACATATTCCAAATGGCATCACCAATGACTCATACAACCCATACTTAATCTTGAAGGCTATATTCCACTCGTCCCCTTCCCTTATTCTCATTTGATAATAGCTGCTCCTAAGATCAATCTTCAAGAATAACTTTGCACTATACAACTCATCTAATATGTCATCCAATCTTGGCATTAAAAATCTATACTTGATTGCGATGTTGTTGATGGCTCTCTGATCAATACACATCCTCCACGTACCATCCTTCGTAAGCACTAATAAGGTTGGAACACCACAGGGACTCATACTCTCCCAAATATAATCTCCATCTAATAACTCTAGATTGCACCTATAAGTTGGCTTGTCTGGTAATGGGACTCATGGCATAAGATCAATAGCATACTCAATACCTCTCAAAGGATGTATCCCATTTGGCAACTCATGCGAAAAAATATTGGCATACTCTCTCAAAACTTGTTGCAATTTTTGATCTATGTTAGCATTCTCCCCTCGTTGGACCTCCTTTACTACCAATGCATAGCATATCTTCTCATCTTTGATAGCTTCAATCATCTCACATTCCGTATGCATCAAAAAATCCATGCTACTCTTCTTTCTTCCCCTCCCACGTTTGACATCTTCCTTCTTTTTTCTTCCTTATTTTTTGCTTCATGTTCTCTGTTCCTTCCTCAATTCTCAAAATCGAATCCTCCCCATCTAGATTAGGTTTTAGCCTAAAATTCTTTTGACCCTTGCACAATTCATACTCATTAAGGACTCCAACACGTACAACCGTCCTATCAAATTGCCACAGCCTCCTCAACAAAATATGAGAAGCAACCATAGGTAGAATATCACATAAAACATCATCAAAATAATTTCTAAACTAAAAATAGATTAGAGTTTTTTTATTACCCTTATGCATTTGTATTTTTTGAGCCATTGGATTGAATATGGTCTTGGATGACTCATTGTCTCAAAAGCGAGCTTGTTCACCATCTTCTCACTAGCAACATTAGTGCATAAGCCTCTATCAATGATGACTTCACATACTTTATTATCAACTCTACACTTGGCTTTAAAAATCTTCTCCCTTTGAGTAAGTAGAGGTTGTTGTTGTACTTGGATCACCCTTTGCAATACATAACAATCCACTTAGTTCTCTTCTAAACCATCCTCTAGGCTATCACTTTCTTCTTCTTAGTCTCCATAAAGGTCATCATTCTCATCATAAGCCTCCATTCTTGATATCTCCTTCAAAGTCAATGCCCTTTGGTTTAGACAACCCTAAGAAAAGTGTAACACCCCAAAATTTACTAATTTTTTTTTTATTTTTCAGCAAAAGTTTAAAACCAAAATATCGGGTGTTACCGTCGTAATTCATATAAGTCTGACTTACCATACCATCCTTATATCAATCACAAGGCTAACCATTACAAGTAAAACAACGTAAGTAGAAATAAGAGAAACATTATAATGTAAATAAGAGTTTGGAGGTTATCTCCAAGTATAATATCTAAAAATACAAACAAAAGGGACACCATAAACCGAAGAGTCCAAAAAGGGTATATGGGTAAAATAACATCAGGATAACATGACTCTTTGCCTAACACCAGTACAGATAGAGGTCACTCTTCCCCATACAATGTATCAAAGGCAGAAAAATCATCAACTGGGTCCTCAAAGACCTACACAAAACCATTAGGGTCTTCTCCTCATTGGAATGAGTAGCACCCATAAAAAGGATTATCAGTACGCTACATACTGAGTAAGGTAACAATACAGTCAAAACAGAGAACACATAACTACATGCATCCACAGTAGAAAGTAGTATACATGCGAGGTACAAGATTCAATGTAGAGCGATTATTAGTCTAGATTTGTATTACGAGAAAATAACATGATTCAATCCTTTATTTAAGTTGAGTTTAGGGATCCCACTATTCTTAAACTTGCAAAACTATCTGAAGCACCTCTCAGGGACAACACACTCGAGACCCTATTATCATCCGATGGAACGAACCCTACATCTCTCAGGGCAAAACACTTCTGAGCCACTATTCTTAACCGGTGGAACGGTTTGACTCACCTCTCAAGGACATTATACCTGAGCCAATATTATCATCTGGTGGAACGGACCCTACACCTGGTCTTGACTCACGTAATCTTCCACTTAAAATTATTAGTGTCTTATTCATTACTTATCTCATATCATATTCTTATTCACATTGATTATAGGGCCCCACTATTCTTAATCTGGTGGAATGGATTGAAGTACCTCTCAGGGATAGGACACCTGAGCCATTATTATCATCTAGTGGAACCGCCCCATAAACACCTCGACCCAACTCATGTGATCTTTCACTTTAAATGATTAGTATCTTATTCATGATTTTTGTATGAGTACAACAAATCCTTAAGGTAAGCAAGACATTAACATATAGATAACAATGTCTTTCCTCACAGACTATAAGCTTATTTACCCTCACAAATCCTAAGTTCAAATTTTAGCCGTAACTCGTCCTATATTAAATCATTTACCCACCATATTTAGTATATCCTCCTTAAATAATATTTTTATTAATATATTTGAAACCCAAAGTTTAACTCCCACATATCGCTCATGCAATAATAGCCTGATATCAAAAGTTACCATTTACAAGGTTCCCAAAACCCTAACTTCACATGTCATTCATAACTTTTCCTAGAAGGCTCATATAATTACCAAATTTTATATACGACCCAAAAATACCAATATTAGCAACATATCCAAAATTCGTGGCCTAACTATAACGTTTTATTTATGTGATAATGACATTATCGCTTTAGGGTTACTAATTCCCAAATCAGACTCTTCTCCCATCCAAAGAACTTATGAAATTCACAATCATGCCCAAACACTTCACATGATATTTATTAGCATACTATATTCCTCCTAACACATTTAAAATACCAAAATTTCCATATTAATCCATATTGATCGAAATACCCTTAAGGATAGCCGATAGCCCTTGTTTTATAAATGCTTATATTATCTGTATCATTATTTCCCACTTTTCATGCTTATTAGGCCCATATTATTCTTCCACACATTATACTCTCCCATATAAATTTCGGTATAGTGTAACAGTATCATATCGATACTGCTTTTATCGTTCATACTCTTTTCTAGCATATAATCCAAAATTATCATAGCATAGCATTAACAACATGGATTTAACAATATAATAATGAAAACATGATAATACACAAATCCATTCAAAAATATAACCCAATTCCCTAAACATTGACTAGTATCCTTACAAATAAGGCTCCGGTCTCTAAGCACGCTTAGCCTATTCCGGCTCTTCTGATACCCCCGGTGATTCACCTAAGAAAATTAGCAAAACTATAATTACTGAATTAATATTTGATAGGTGACATAGTAGTAGTAGTAGTAGTAGTAATGATAATATAATCATTTTTGAATTTACCAAAACACCCTTATATATATATATATATATATATATATATATATATATATATATATATATATATATATATATATACATGTATATATACGCAGGCATTATATGGAACTTACGAGTTATGAGTTAAAACATACACTTAGACCCTCTCACGTTGCATGCATGCACCGTGAGGATTGAGCCCACGATAGGAGGAGAGGATTGGCTGGGAACTACATAGAGGGGGGAGGTCGAAGGTGTTGGTGCTACGGGAAGGCTGGGCGATGGTGGAGAAAAGGAAGATAGGGCTGGGCTAGGGAGTTGCTAGCTCGTTGGGGCGAGGCGCAAGACTAGTGCATGGGCTACGGTGGAACAGGGCAGTAACGTAGGGGGAAAGGTGGAGGATTTAGGGTGTTGGAGTCTATTGTGGAAGCTATCGAACCAAACTAAGCTGAGAAAGATAAGGAAAACAATGTAAGCTGGTTGGCTTGGGGATGGGGGTCGAAGCTCCTGAAAACAGAGGCAAGGAAGAAGGAGGAAGGAAGGAAAGGGGGTCAGGGAGGAGAATATGGTAGGGACAGGTGGTGTAGGGGAGGGCTACGGTTGGCAACGGCAGCGACGAGCAGAGGTCGCGGTGGCGGCGGTGTGGTTGGCAGTTGTAAAGGTTGGAACCTGTAGGGAAGAGTTTGCATAAAAAAATAAAAGGGAAAGTAAATGGAAGGGGCATTTATTTCTATGGGAATGAGAGAAGAAAAAAAAATAACTGCAAGCAAGGGAGAGTGTAACCGGGTGGGGGAAAGAGGAAAAGAAAAAAATAGAAAAAAAATAAAAACTAGAGCCAGGACTGATGGATATAGATAGTAGAGGAAAAAAATAAGGCATGCACGTAAGTGTCTGAGAAAAAAAAGGTGCACGCAAGGATAAGGAAAAGGAAGAAGAGGAAAGAAAGAAGAAAAAGAAAAAAAATAAAAGGAAGGATGGGTTTAGATTAAAATAATCTTGGTTAAGGTATTATGATACATTAAATAATTATCCTGAAAAGGGAATAAATTGGACAAAGATAGGTTAAATAGAACAAAAAAAGACAATTCCAGTGGAAGTGCTAGGCGGTATGCAACCTCGCCAACCCTATCAAAAACTTCTTAAGGACCAATGTATCTCAGGCTCAACTTACTTTTCCGACCAAATCTCTACTCCCCTTTGGTAGGTGAAACCTTCAACAGAACTTTGCCCCTGGCTCAAAGCCATCACTACGGCGCCTCTGATCTACTTAGCTCTTCTGGTGACTTTTTGCTGCTCTCATCCTGTCCTGGATCAACCGAACTTGCTGAGTCATCTATTCAATCATCTCCGGTCCAAGTACAATAGTCTCGCTGATGTCGCTCCAACATAAGGGTGTCCGACACTTACGTCCATATAGTGCCTGGAAGGGTGCCATCCCTATACTAGCATGATAACCGATGTTGTACGAGAACTCAACCAAATGTAAATGTTCTTCCTAACTATCTTGGAAGTCCAATATGCAAGCCCGTAGCATATCCTTAAGGGTCACTCTCGTCCTCTCAGTCTGCTACACATAAAACAAGTAAGATAATAACATGTAAAACACGACGTATACTCATATGAGGAATCCAAGGCACGTAGGTCACATATCACACAAGCGACCTTAGCTATACCCTTACCTAAATCGGCGCTCCTACGCCCCCTGGGAGTTTTGACTCGATTCACCTATAAGAGGAAAATACTATGGGTCAATCTTCCTCTACAAGAATTATCATAATGTTCCTATCTTACCCCTATCATGGCCTAATACTAAGGATAATATTAATAATAGTAGTTTATAAATAAAAAGTTAGGGTTATTATTATTCTCAAGATAGTTAATCGAATTACCACTAATCAAAGTAAGTGATGGTATATTCATAGTATTAAAGTAAGGCTTCTAATATTACTAGTAATAATGTTATTAATAATACTACTAATAATAAGAATACTAATAATGATGATAGTAATAATGATGATAATAGTAATCGAAATCATAGTATTAGTAGTAACAATAATAATAATAATACTAATATTAACAACGATAATAATGATAATAGTACTAATACTAATAATTATTATTATTATTATTATAATGCTAAGAGTAAGAACAACAACAACAACAACAGCAATAATAATAATAATAATAATAATAATAATAATAATAATAATAATAATAATAATAATAATAATAATAATAATAATAATAATAATATTAACAACAACAACAACAACAACAACCATAACCATGATAGTAATACTAATAATAATGATAATGACAATAATGATAGTAATAACACCCTTAATAATAAGAATACTAAAATTAATAATAATAGTAGATGTAATAACATTGATAATAACGGTTAGAATAATAAACATAATAATAATAATACTAATAATAGTAATAATAATAAGGATAATGATGATAATAATAAGGATAATAATAATAATAATAATAATAATAATAATAATAATAAGGATAATGATGATAATAATAAGGATAATAATAATAATAATAATAATAATAATAATAATAATGATGATGATGATGATGATGATGATGATGATGATGATGATGATGATGATGATGATAGTAATGATAATAATAATAATAATAATAATAATAGTAATAATAATAATAATAATAATAATAATAATAATAATAATTGTAGTAGAAATAATCATACTAATGATAATAATAATCATAATATTACTAATGATAATAGATAATAATATTAAGAATCATTAACACTTTTATTATTCAGGGTTTAGGGTTCAAGGAGTTGGGAGGCAACCTGGCTAGGTGGCGGCGCGGCGGTGGGAGGAAGAAGTGGAGAGGTGGATGTGGAGGCTAGGGGAGAGGGAAGTAAGCGAAAATGGAGGTGTGGGGTGGTAGGGTAGGATTCCCTGGTTGTTTTGGGGGGTAGAGGTGGTGCTATAGGCAATGGAATCGGTGGCAACCGGTGGCGTGAAGGCGGCGCGGGGTCGAATGGGGCTTTTTGGGGAGGCAACTTCCCATGGCTAGGGTGGCTCGTGCAGAGCAAGGCAAGGAAGGATGGTGGTTGGGTTGTGTAGAGGGCGATGTAGGGAGAATTTTGGTGGCCGGAACGGGCGGCAAAGGCGGCAGACGGCAGAGGAATGGTTAGCTGAATAAGGGGCGGTGCACGGTTTGGTTTTCTGGACCCCAAATTCCAAACGTGATTATGGCAGCCCTCGGGGCTATTTATAGGCCAATCGGGAAGGGAAGACGACAAGGACGCGTGACAGAGTAGGGGGGCAGGGTTATGGCGTCTGTCCGGCGGGAATGGTCGGCGCAGGTCTGCGTGTGCAGACTGTGAGTTGTTGGGGAGAGAGGGAGATGGAGTGCAGGAGAAGGGATGAGCGGTCTGGTCAAAATGGCCAGGGATTCAATGGGGAGGAGGGGAGAGGAATGGTCGGTGTAGTTGGTGTGGGCGTTGCAGCCTTTTTCTGGCGAAAATCTCAATTGTAGGCTCGAGCTGGAGGTTGAAGATGATGGGAGGGCAGGACCGGCGGTCTAGGGGAAAAGAAAAAGAAAGAAAAGAAAGGCCGAATCGGCCGGGAGAGGGGAGGAGAGGCATGGGAGTTGGGCCGTGTAGGGGAAAGGGTGATGTTGGGCCAACGGGCCGACCCAGGTCGAGGAAAAAGGGAAAAAAAGGAAGAGAAGGAAAGGAAAGAAAAGGAAAAAGAGGGGGGAAAAGGGGAAAAAAGAAAAAGGAAAATAAAGGAAATTGTGGATTAGTTTAATCAATATAATTTGGGTATTTTGGGATATTAAATAAAATATAAATATTAAAATAATAATTAAATTCTCTTTTAAGCTAATTTAGGGATTTTGAAAGAATTTCCCTAAATTCCATTTTTATTAGAAAAATACTCAAATTTTCTTATTTAAAATTATTTATAAATTTCTCCTAGATTTACCTTAATTAATTTCCTCTTATTTTAATAAAAGTAGTTTATTTAATTAATTTCCTAATAATTCCTTATTTGGCCATGATTTCCTAAATTAGGGTTTTGGGGTATTTCATCACTACCCCCTTAAAGAAAGACTTCGTCCCTGAAGACACCAGCAGTTTCCTAGGGTTAAGATCAAGGTATTCTACTTGGATAGGGCACTATTCTTACATCAGTAATCATCCCAACTACCCCTTTAGGGAAAAGTTTCTAAGAAATGGTTGTACTTGTAGTGAAGAGGTCCGGGTATGCTTCTCGCATGTCCTTCTTAGTTTCCCAGGTAGCTTCTTCAATTCCATACCGACTCCATAGGACCTTAACAAGGGGGACTGCACTTGAGTGGGTCTTTCGTAGTTTGGTGTCGAGTATTCGCACCGGTCTCTCTTCATAGGTCAATGAGTCATCCGGTTCTATCTCATCCGGTCAGATTATATGAGTAGGATAGGCAACGTACTTTTGTAGTTGCGAGATGTGGAATACATTGTGAACTTGAGCCAACTTGGGAGGAAGAACCAAACGATAAGCCACCTCTCCTATACGCTCTAGGATCTTAAAGGGGCCAATATACCTTAGGCTCAACTTACCCTTTCTGCCAAATCTCTAAACACCCTTTGTGGGGGAGACCCTCAATAACACCTTTTCTCTAGGCTCTAAGTCACTATCCCGGCACCTCCGATCCGCGTAACTCTTCTACCTGCTCTGGGCGGCTCTCATTCTGTCTTGAATCTGTCGGACCTGCCTAGTCATTTCTTCGATCATCTCGGGCCCCAATACCACCGTCTCAATGATATCATTCCAACATAAGGGAGTTCAAAATTTTCACTCGTACAAGGCTTCAAAGGGGGCCATCCTAATACTATCGTGGTAGCTTTTGTTGTACAAGAACTCTATCACGTGTAGGCGCTCCTCCCAACATCCCTAGAAATCTAGCACACTGGCTCTCAGCATATCTTCTAGGATCTACCCATCGGTGGCGGGGTGAAAAGCTGTACTCATCTTCAACTTTGTTCCCAAGGCCTTCTGTAGCTTTCCCCAAAAGTGAGAGAGGAACCTTGAATCTCTATCTGACACGATGTCCCCTAGAACCCCGTGACGACTGACCACATACTTCTTATAAGCCCTCACTAGCTAATCAATACTCTAGGTGGATCTCATCGGAATAAACATGGCTGACTTAGGAAACCTGTCCACAATAACCCAAATGATGTCATAGCCACTCCGAGTTCTTGGTAAACCACTGACGAAATCCATGGAGATCAAGTCCCATTTCCACCTCGGCAATTTCAAGGACTAAAGTAGCCCTGCTGGTCTCTGGTGCTCAATCTTGACCTTTTGACACACTAGTCACCGAGACACAAACTCTACCACTTCCTGCTTCATGCGGGGCCACCAATACATCCTCGTGAGATCCTTGTACAGCTTAGACCCTCCCGGGTGGACTGAGTAAGGAGTCTAATGTCCTTCTTCCATAATGCAGCGCTTCAATTCTGGATAATTCTGTGGTACACACCAATGTCCCTTGAATCGAAGGCTGCCATCCTCATGAACCCTGAACCCTTCTACTCGGCCTTCCTACATCGTTCACCGGATCCTTTCGAGCTTGATATCTCCAATCTGACCGGCTCGGATCTCCTCGAATAAGGTGGGAGTGAGTGTCAGGGCGCTCATGCGGGTCTCAAGGACCCCTTGCTGAATCATCTCAATCTCCAGACCCGACAACTCCCGTATCATTTGGTCCGCAACTACGTGACACAGTGCAGGATGTGAAGTCTTCCTACTCAGGGTGTCTGCAACTATGTTGGCCTTACTCTCGTGGTAGGTCAACTCTATGTCGTAGTCCTTGACAAGCTCTAACCACCTCCTCTACCTCATGTTGAGCTCCTTTTGAGTGAAAATGTACTTAAGGCTCTTTTGGTCCGTAAAGAATATGCATTTTTCTCCATATAGGTAGTGCCTCAAAATCTTCAAGGCAAATACCACAGCAACCAACTCCAGAACATACGTGGAATAATTCTGCTCATGCTGCATCAACTGTCAGGAGGCATATGCGACCACTCTACCCTTCTACATCAACACGCACCCCAGCCCGTGCTTGGATGCGTCACTATAGACCTCAAACTCATCGGTACCCTCTGGTAGGGTCAACACGGGTGTAGTGGTCAATCGTCTCTTCAGCTCCTGGAAGGCTTCTTCGTAAGTCTCATCCCACTGGAACCTTGTCGTCTTCTTCAGGAGGTTGGTTAATGGTCGGGTAATCCGGGAGAAATTCTGCACAAACCTTCTGTAATACCTGACCAATCCTAGAAAACTCCGAACCTCCGCGACATTCGTAGGAGGCTTCCACTCTGTGATGGCCACGATCTTGGCTGGGTCCATAGCCACTCCCTCTACTGATACAATGTGCCCTAGGAAAGCCCATTCTTGGAGCTAGAATCCGCACTTCGACAATTTTGCATACAGGAAATGCTCTCTCAGCAGATTCAAAATAGTGTGGAGGTGCAGCTTATGATCCTTGTCCCCTCAGAAATATACCAGTATGTCATCAATGAACACCACGACGAATCGATCCAAGAATGGCCTGAATATCCTTGTTATCAGATCCATGAAAACAGCAGGCGCATTCATGAGCCCAAACAGCATCACTGTAAACTCATAGTGTCCATATCGAGTCCGGAAAGCTATCTTCATAATATCAGCATTGGCAATCCTCAACTGATGGTACCCTGACCTCAAATCGATCTTAGAGAACGCTGTGTCACCCTCCAACTTGTCGAAAATGTCATCTATCCTCGGGAGCGGGTACCAGTTCTTCATGGTCAGCTGGTTCAATCCTCGGTAGTCAATGCAGAGACGGAGACTACCATCCTTCTTCTTTACGAATAGGACCGGTGCTCCCCATGGTGACACACTCGGTCGAATATAGCTATGCTCCAGCATCTCTTCTAGCTAGGCTTTTAACTCTTTCAACTTGACTAATGCCATCTAGTATGGTGCCTTTGTGACGGGCTCGGCTCCTGGCACCAACTCGATCTTGAAATCAATCTCTCGAACTGGGGGCATACCCGGTTTCCTCTCTAGAAACACGTCCGGGAACTCTTTGACCACTAGAGTGCTATCTAGATCAGCCAGGTCCTTGTTCAGCTCCTGTACGCTACATAAGTATAGGGGATATCCCTTCTGAACCAAGGAACACAGAGTCACTACCGTTACCACCTTGGTAGTGGGCTTAGGCTGGGTCTCTCGTTATGAAACCCTAGTTCCCTTTGGGCCCCATAAGATCACATACTTTTGGGTGCACTCAATTACAATCTTATATCTCCCCAGCATGTCCATACCCACAATCATGTTGAAATCCTTCAATTCCATCCCGACCAGGTCCACTAGGAAATCTACCCCGCCTATGACTAAGGCCACATCAGAATACAACTGGCTACATCTCACTCTATCACTGGAGGGAAGCATCACAGAAAATTCTACTTTAGCAGTAGGTGATATACTAGCTTTAGCAACGAAAGCAGATGAAATAAAGGACAAGGTGGCTCCTAAGTCAAACAAAACATGCACTGGCAGAGAACGAATGGTGCACGTACCAGTAATAACATCCAGCTGGCGGTCTGCCTCCGCTTAACTAATCACATTCAGGCGCCTGCCTGACTGGCCTCCCCTCTGGGGAAATGGTCTGGGCCCCTGAGGCCTTCCCTAGGCCTCTCTGGATGGGGCACTAGCTAGGGCGGGTGCTCGTTGGTAGTGCTATGGGGTGCGGTCCGAAGGTGCTGGTGGTAGGTCTGTTGCTGGGGCATCAAGGCTCTCTCCTGTGGTGTCTGACGAGACTGGTACTACTGAGCACGTGGCGGTCCTCAACACTCAAATGCTCGGTGGCCCCGTTTGCCATAGTTCTAACATATGATAAGATTACCTCCACAATCTCGGCCGGGGTGACTACGGCCGCAATGTCTGGATGTAAATCCTCCTAAGGGTCCCTGGCCCCTACTCTGGTCTCTCGGTGGGGGTCTCCTCAGTCCTCCTAACCCTGGCTGGGTCCTACCCCTAGAACTCTGGCCCTCAGGTTTCCTCTTCCCGAGGATGCTGGCCTACTCTTGGACTAGGGTGGCGGTGAGGCAGGCGCGTTCATAGAGTGTAGCAAGATCAGTGAATGGTACTACGCCCATCATTCTACAGATACCAAAGTTCAGCCCCTGCTCGAACTGAAATACTACTGTCAACTCTTTAGTAGTGATCCCGGGGGCAAAGGGTAGCAGCTCAGTGAAGCGAGCATAATACTGTCGCACCGTCATCGTCCCTTGGGTGAGCTATATAAACTCTCGAAGCTTGTCCCTCTTCAGGCTCTTCGGGTAGAATCTGGAATGAAGCGCAGTCTTGAACGCCTCCCAATCTACCGAGGGACCAACCCGGGCTCGGTACTCTACCCACCAGGAGTCTGCTACGCCTCTCAAGAAGAAGGCAGCTATGCTGGGTTGCCTAGTTGCGGGGCAGTCCACCGCCTTAAAGGTGCGATCTAGGTCTCTGATCCACCCCTCGAGGACCACGGGGTCCTCCTCGTAGGAGTACGTAGGAGGGTGGTGCCCGGTAACCCTTCGAAGCCAGTCTTCACCGACGCGCTCTATATGATGGGTACGTTGAACAAATTCCATGAATGCCTCAAAGGCCTCCTCCAAACGTGCTACTCAACTGTTCGCCCTCATTAGAATTTGCATCAAATAAAAGGCAAGGTTAGAAGTGAACCCACCAGTTCGCAATACTCATGACACACTGCTTCCCCCCCTTCTTGGGGAAACCCCTAATCTACCCTTACATTCCTCATTGTGGCCCAAACTCAAAATCATTAAAACAGAAGGGTTTCGCTAAGGTATGAAAACACTGTAAATTAGGTAAAACTTGTAAAATACATTCTGTTTTGAAAAGAAACATACATGGTTTTGAGGACCAATGCTCTGATACCAAATTATAACACCCCAAATTTAATACTAAAAAATTTCGTTTAATTTCAAAGAGTTTAACATAAACGAATAGATAAAACTATAAATTCGGGGGCATTACCGCCACACTTAGTACCAGATCGTTTCACTCCTACCATTCCGATACTAAGTGCTAAGGCTAAACCAGATTAACCATCAAATATGAGTTGATAATGAAACACTAGTCATTAGTAAAATACGAGTCATACAGAATCACAGTGTGGAAAGTTAAAAGTACAATCCAAAGGTATAGTTTTAAGGTTCCAAAAGTTTGAAACATTGTACATAAAAAATAGACTAAATTTAAAGACATAAGAAAGATAACGTGGACGATAGACTCCGGCCACATCACTCTCGACCCCCAAGCTGGGTTTGGACTCAACTCTCAGTCCCGCCCGATGTCTCGTAAGTGTCGTAGGCATCGAATATAGAATCACCAACCTGTACTAAATCAGAGGGGCCTTTTGCTCGTGGGAATGAGTAGCACCCATGAAACAGGTGGTCAGTACGCTACGTACTGAGCAAGGTAACCATATAACTAAGGCCAAACATACAAGGTACACAACACATGCATGATCATATAGGAAACATAAAACAATACAGATAGTGAGGCCGGTTATGCTCCAGTTAGGCTTGTTCTTTAAATCTCTTAATGACGCACTCAATTTCATACATACTCTTTATTAATCCATGTGAGTGCGAGAGCCCCACTATTATAGCCAGTGGACCGGAGATACGTACCGGGCAAAACGATCCTAACCACTATTATTCGTCGGTGGATCAGTCTCCAAGGCAAAACGCTCCTGGCCACTATTATTTGCCGGTGGACCGGTTTGGCCCCGAATCACATGGTATTCCATTGTAAGTATTAGTGCATTTCCCATGTCTTAGTTTTATCACGTTTGGTTTGTTGAGCATAGAATCCCCCACTATTATAGTCGGTGGACCGGAATCATATAGGTCAACACGCTCCTGGACACTATTATTCGCTGATGGATTGGTCTCTAGGGCACCCCGGCTCCTCGCCACTATTATTCGCGGGTGGACCGGTCTAGGCCCGGCTCAAAAATCTTTCTCTCTAAGTGATTAGTGTTTTATTGTATCTTTTTCAATAAATTCTGCCCTAGACATGCATGGCTAACTCTAGCTATACTTATCCTCCCAAGAGGGCCTGTCTCATATCTTGAGACCTCTGCGCCTCCTAACTCGCCCGACATCCTTCCTTTAATCCACTTGCTCACATCGGGAACCCGTCTCCTAAGTGTGTGGGTCTAGGCCCACCACCTTATACCCCAAAGTCCATTCACCACCTTCCCTTAGGGTTTTCTCCAGAAACCCTAACTTGGGCCTATGTGGCCCATCCCTTTTCTGCCTCGTACAATCCAGACTTATTCTAGCACCCCTACACATCACGACCCTTTGGTTGAACCCTCACTTTATGTCCCACTCATTCTCACTTATTTTTATTATTCTCTTTTTCTTCTTTCCCCTGCCCAAATTAGGATTCCCTCTAAACTCTAGCCTAGTCTCCTGCGCACCCTTATCCTGGTCCACGTACTATTTTTCGCCCAAAGCCCCCAAACACCCAAATGATACTTCCCTTACCTTCCACACGCCCCGAGGAATCTTTTCGTACGTAAGGTTCGCCCCCATGTGGACTGTAACCACCCCATGCAAACCCTAGTTCCTCCTATTTCACTCACTAGCCAACTTACTTCCCCTTGGTTATATTTCTTTCCCAACTTTCTTTTTCATGCTCCCAAACCACATCACCACATCAAATACCCTAGCATGCATGCCCTAAGGCCACATCATATCACAACTTGTAGCACATCCACATTAATACATAACAAAAGTGATTACATGGACGTACCTCGGATTCCAAGCTGTGCTACACATAAAACAGGTAAGATAATAACATGTAAAACATGATGTATAATCATACGAGGCATCCAAGGCAAGTAGGTCACATATCACACAAGCGGCTTTAGCTATACCCTTACCTAAATCAGCGTCGGGCTTGGAACATGCTCCTATGCCTCCTGGGAGTTTTGACTTGATTCATCTATAAGAGGGAAATACTATGGGCCAATCTTCCTCTACCAGAATTATCATAATTTTCCTATCTTACCCCTATCATGGCCTGATACTAAGGCTAATATTAATAATAGTATTTATAAATAAAAAGGTAGGGTTATTATTATTCTCAAGATAGTTAATCGAATCACCACTAATCAAAGTAAGTCTTGGTATATTCATAGTATTAAAGTAAGGCTTCCAATATTACTAGTAATAATGTTAATAATAATAATAATAATAATAATACTAATAATAATGGTAGTAATAATGATAATAATGATGATAATGGTATTCGAAATCATAGTAGTAGTAGTAACAATAATAATAATAATACTAATATTAACAACGATAATAATGATAGTAATAATAATAATAATAATAACAATAATAATAATAATAATAATAATAGTGACAATACTAGTCATAATAAGAATACTAAAATAATAATAATAATAATAAAGGTAATAACGATGATAATAATAGTTAGAGTAATAAATATAGCAAATATAATGATAATAATAATAATAATAATAATAATAATAATAATAATAATAATAATAATAATAATAATAATAATGCTAAGAGTAAGAACAATAATAATAATAATTATAACAACCATAACCATGATAGTAATACTAATAATGATGATAATGATAATAACGATAGTAATAACACCCTTAATAATAAGAATACTAAAATTAATAATATAGTAGAGGTAATAACATTGATAATAATGGTTAGAATAATAAACATAATACTAATAATAATAGTAATAATAGTAATAATAATCAGGATAATGATGATAATAATAAGGAGAATAATAATAATAATAATAATAATAATAATAATAATAATAATAATAATAATGATGATGATGATGATGATGATGATGATGATGATAGTAATGATAATAATACTGATACTAATAATAATAATAATAATAATAATAATAATAACATAACCAGGTTTTTGTCTTAATTAATACCATTAATTAGAAACTCTCCGAAATTAAGGTTAGGACATAATAGTAATAGTAGTAGTAGTAGTAGTAGTAGTAGTAGTCGTAGTAGTAGTAATGATAGTAATGATGATGATGATGATGATGATAATAATAATAATAATAATAATAATAATAATAATAATAATAATAATAGGAGTAGAAATAATCATAATAATCATAATAATAATCATAATAATACTAATGATAATAGTTAATAATATTAAGAATCATTAACACTTTTATTATTCAGGGTTTAGGGTTCAAGGAGTTGGGAGGCAACCTGGCTGGGCGGTGGTGCCGGCGGCGAGAGGAAGAAGTGGAGAGGTGGATGTGGAGGCTAGGGGAGAGGGAAGTAGGGGGAAATGGAGGTGTGGGGTGGTAGGGCAGGATTCCCTAGTTGTTTTGGGGGGTAGAGGTGGCGTTGTAGGTGGTGGAATCGGCGACAACTGGCAGCGCGAAGGCGACGCGGGGTCGAATGGGGCTGTTCGAGGAGGCAATTTCACACGGTCGGGGCGGCTCGTGCAGGGCAAGGCAAGGAAGGCTGGTGGTTGGGTTGTGTAGAAGGCGGTGCAGGGAGAATTTTGGTGGCCAGAACAGATGGCAAAGGTGGTCGATGGCGGAGGAATGGCTGGCTGAATAAGGGGCGGCGCACGGTTTGGTTTTCTAGGCTCCAAATTCCAAACCTAATTATGGCAGCCTGGGGGCTATTTATAGACCAATTGGGAGGGGAAAACAACAGGGGCGCGTGGCAGAGTGGGGGGGCAGGGTTATGGCGTCTGTCCGGCGGGAATGGCCGACATAGGTCTACATGTGCAGACCGTGAGTTGTCGGGGAGCGAGGGAGATGGCGTGTAGGAGAAGGGATGAGCGGGCTTGTCGAAATGGCCGGGGAGTCAACGGAGAGGAGAGGGGAGGAATGGCTAGTGCAGTTGGGGTGGGTGTTACAGCCATTTTTCCGAAAAAAATCTCGGTTGCAGGCTCGCGCTAGAGGTTGAAGATGACGGGAGGGCTGGACCGGCAGTCCAGGGGAAAAGAAAAAGAAAGAAAAGAAAGGCCGAACTGGCCGGGAGAGGGGAGGAGAGGCGGGGGAGTTGGGCCGCGCAGGGGAAAGGGTGACGTTGGGCCAACGGGCTGGCCAAGGTCAGGGAAAAAGGAAAAAAAGGAAGCAAAGGAAAGGAAAGAAAAGGAAAAAGAGAAAGGAAAAGAAAGGAAATTGTGGATTAGTTTAACCAATATAATTTGGGTAATTTGGGATATTAAACAAAATATAAATATTAAAATAATAATTAAATTCTCTTTTTAGGCTAATTTAGGAATTTTGAAAGAATTTTCTTAAATTTCATTTTAATTAGAAAAATACTCAAATTTTACTATTTAAAATTATTTATAAATTTCTCCTAGATTTACCTTAATCAATTCCCTCTTATTTTAATAAAAGTAGTTTATTTAATTAATTTCCTAATAATTCCTTATTTGGCCATGATTTCCTAAATTAGGGTTTTGGGGTATTTCATACACAACCTTGTCCGTGCTTCGATGCGTCGCTGTAGACCTCAAACCCGTCTGATCCTGATGGCAAATTCAACACCAATGTTGTAGTCAAATGCTGCTTCAACTCCTAGAATGCTCCCTCACATGCATCAACCTACTGGAATCTGGTCACCTTCTTTAGAAGGTTCGTTAAAGGACAATCTACCTTCAAGAAGTCTTAAACAAAGCATTTGTAGTACATGGACAAACTCGAAAAACTATGAACCTCAGAGACGCTAGTGGGGGCCTTCCACTCAGTCACTGCCACTATCTTCACCGGATCACACAACGACTCCTCCTACTAACACCACATGTCCTAGAAATGCTACCTCTCGAAGCTAAAACTAGCACATAGAAAGCTTGGCATACAACTTATGCTCCCTAAGGAGCGACAATATCATCCAAATATGTTGCTTGTGCTCTTCTCCACTCTGAGAGTAGCCAAGATGCCATCGATAAAAACCACCACAACTGATCAAGAAATGGTCGAAAAATCCTCGTTATCAAATCCATAAAGACAGCAGGTGCATTAGTGAGTCCGAAGGGCATCATCGTGAACTCGTAGTGCCCATACCGTGTCCTAAAGGTCGTCTTCATGATATCTACCTTAGAAATGTGTAGCTGATGATATCCTAACCTCAAGTTAATCTTCAAAAAGATCAAAGTGCCCCGAAGCTGGTCAAATAAGTCGTCAATCCTTGGAAGTGGATAGCGGTTCTTCACCGTCAATTGGTTCAGACCTCGATAATTGATACACAGACGAACAAAATAGGTGATCCCCATGGAGACACGCTTGAGCGAATGTAACTGTTCTCCACTAAATCCTCTAGCTGAGCCTTTAACTCTTTCAACTCCACTGGTTCCATCCGATACGACACCTTTGAAATTAGTTTGGCCCCCGGTACCAACTCAATAGTAAAGTCTATCTCGCACATCGACTACATGCCTAGGATCTCCTACGGAAACACATCAACAAACTCCTAGGTAACTGAAATATCCTTCAATACGGACACATCCTTGTTCAGCTCTTGAACTCCGCACAAATTCATAGGGTAACCTCTCTGTACCAAAGAATATAATGTATGGGCATATATGATCTTTGTCGTAGGCCCAGGCTTGCATCTCCTATAGGAGACCATAGCGCCCGAAGGTCCCTGTAACACGACTTGCTCTTGTGCGTAGTCTATCATTGCCTGGTACCTCCCCAACATCCATCCCCAAGATAACATCAAAGTCCTGGAGGTCCAACTCAACCAAGTCCCCTAGGAAGTCTACCCCACCTATCTCTAAGGCCACATCCGAGTAGAGCTTAGTGCAATCCAATCTATCCCCAAAAGGTAACATCATAGAAATAGATACAGTAGATGATGGAGACAAGGCATCTCTAATAATAAACGCAGTAGACACAAAAGATAGAGATGCTCCTGAATCAAACAATATATAAGCTGATAACAAAAAGATGGAGAACATACCTGTGACTGCATCCAACTATCGATTAGCCTCTGCCTGGCTGATGACATTCAAGCGCTACCTGACTGTCCTCCCTGGTATCCTCTACGATACCCTCCAGAACTCCGAGTATATCCTCCCTTATAAAGGAAAGGGTGAGGCCCTTGTGGTCTCCCCTGAGCCTCCTTAGGTTGTCCACTGGTTGGGACAGATGCCCTCTGTTGTTGCTACTGAGGCTGATAAGTTCCATACTGATAGGCCTGCTGCGGAGATACTAGCTATCCCTGTTGCTTAAACTAACCTTGTCGTCGTTGACACTCAAAAGACTGGTGACCCATCTGACCACATGCCCTGCACTGGACCGATGCCCCCTGACAGTCTCGCCCTGGATGATCCCAGCCACAAAAATGACACAAGAATCGCCTTGACTATCCTGAGGATCTACCCTTACCACCTATCTGACCTTGGGGTCAGAACGACCCACCTTGCAGCTGGAACCCTAGATGTCTGCCTCCCCGAAACTGGATCTTGCCTCCAGAATCCTGTGTCTCCAGCTTCCTCTTGCCTAGAATAGAAGCTTTTTCCTGCACTATGGTAGCGGCGACACACACCTGCTTGTATAACGTGGACAGGTCTTGAAAGGCCACAATACCCATCATCCTACGGATGTTGAAATGGATCCCCTGCTCGAACTAGTACACTATTGTAGACTCCCTAGCTGCTATCCCCGGTGCGAACATCAGAACCTCTGTGAACCAAGCATGGTATTGTCTCACTGTCATGCCTCCCTGAGTAAGATGCATAAACTCCTTCAATTTGTCCTTCTTAAGGCTCTTAAGGTAGAACTTAGTATGAATCACTGTCTTGAAGTCCTCCCAGGATATCGGCTGTCCTCCCTACGCACGACGACCTATCCACCGAGTTTCAGCATCCCCACAAAGAAAGTAGGTTGCAATGTTTGCCCTCCTAGCTGGTTGATAATCCACGGCCTCGTACGACCTGTCCATGTCCCGAATCCATCCCTCCAAGATAAATGGGTCCTCGTCATCGGCATAGAGCAGTGGATGATGTCCCATAACCCTTCGAAGCCAGTCTTCAACAATACCCTCATGTGGGTGGTACAGAGGTGGTGGTGGCGGCTGAGCCTGAGGCTGTGGTGGTTGCCTAACAAACTCGATGAAGGATTCAAAAGCCTCCTGTAAAGGACCGACGTGACCATTAATTGCCATGGTCAATTTGCTGCAAAACAGAAAATATGTTAAGAGAATATTCCTAGCTTACAAGCATATGATACACATAATAACATATCAAAGGCCACCTAGGCTACCCGTTCTCGATTCCTCACAAGTTAAACTAGGTTTTTGAAGAATTGGGATTTTTTTGAAATATGAAATAGATCGATAAAATTAAATAAGGGATCATTTGAAAATCAAGTCTTTTGAAAACAAAGCACGGTAATCGAAAATAAAGCTGTGATACCAACTTGTAATACCAAAAAATTTACTACTGAAAAATTTCATTTTTTAGTGGAAATTTAAAACCAAAATACCGGTTGTTACCGCTGTAATTGATGTAAGTCTGGCTTACCATACCATCCTCACATCAATCACAAAGCTAACAGTTATGAGTAAAACAACGTAAGTAGAAATAAGAGAAACATTATAATGTAAATAAGAGTTTGGAGGTTTTCTCCAAGTACAATATCCAAAAATACAAACAAAAGGGATAACATGGACCGAAGAGTCCAAAAAGGGTATCCAGGTAAAATAACATTCGGATAACATGACACTTTGCCCAACACCAAGTACAGATAGAGGTCACTCTTCCCCATACTATGTATCAAAGGCAGCAAAATCATCAACTGGTTCCTCAAAGACCTACACAAAACCATTAGGGTCTTCTCCTCATGGGAATGAGTAGTACCCATAAAAAGGATGATCAGTATGCTACGTATTGAGTAAGGTAAAAATACAGTCAAAATAGGGAATGCATAACTACATGCATTCATAGTAGAAAGTAGTATACAGACGAGGTAAAAGATTCAATACAAAGCTATTATTAGTCTAGATTCATATTATGAGAAAATAACATGATCCAATATTTTATTTACGTTGAGTTTAGGAACCCCAACTTTCTTAAACCGGTGGAATGGTTTGAAGCACCTCTCGGAGATAACATACCCGAGCCACTATTATTGTCCGGTGGAACGGACCCTACTCCTCTCAGGGTAAAATGCTCCTGAGCCATTATTCTTAACCTGTGGAACTGTTTGACTCACCTCTCAAGGACAACACACCTGAGCCACTATTATCATCCGGTGGAACAAACCCTATACTTGGTCTTGACTCACACAATCTTTCACTTTAAATTATTAGTATCTTATTCATTAATTATCTCATATCATATTCTTATTCACATTGAATATAGGGCCCCACTATTCTTAATCCAGTGGAACAGACTAAAGCACTTCTCAGGGACAGGACATCTGAGTCACTATTACCGTCTGGTGGAACAGACTCATAAACACATCAACCCAACTCACGTGATCTTTTTACTTTAAATGATTAGTATCTTATTCATGGTTTGTTTATGAGTACAACTTATCCTTAAGGTAGGCAAGACATTAACATATAGATAACAATGCCTTTCCTCACAAACAACAAGCTTATTTACCCTCACAAATCCTAAGTTCTCATTTTAGGTGTAACTCATCCTATATTAAATAATTTACGCACCATATTTAGTATATTCTCCTTAAATAATATTGTTATTAATATATCTGAAACCCATATTGACCAAAATTTCCATATTAACCCTTATTAACCAAAATACCCCTAAGGATAGCCGATAACCCTTATTTTACAAAAAGCTTATATTTTCTGTATCATTATTTCCCACTTGTCATGCTTATTAAGCCCATATTATTCTTCCACACATTATACTCTCCCACAAAAATTTTGGTATAGCGTAACAATATCATATCAGCTCTGCTTTTATCGTTTATACTTTTTTCTAGCATATAATCCAAAATTATCCTAACAGATAGTTAACATCATGCATTTAACAATATAATAATGATAACATGTTAATACTTATAGCCATTCAAAAATTTAACACAGGTCCCTAAACATCGACTAGTATCCTTACAGAAAAGACTCCGGTCTCTAAGCACGCTTAGCCTATTCTGGCTCTTTCAATACCCCCTGGTAATTCACCTAAGAAAATTAGCAAAACTATAATTACCGAATTAATATTTGATAGGTGACATATTAATAATTGTAGAAGTAGTAGTAGTAGTAGTAGTAGTAATGATGATAATATAATCATTTTTGAATTTACCAAAACACCCTTACACACACATACACACACACATACATATATATATACACGTATATATACAAAGGAATTATATGGAACTTATGAGTTATGACTTAAAACACACACTCACACCCTCTCATACTGTGTGCATGCCACGTGAGGATTGAGCCCACGATAGGAGGAGAGGACTCCCTGGGAACTACAGAGAGGGGGGCGGTCGAAGGTGTTGGTGCTGTGGGGAAGGCTAGGCAATGGTGGAGCAAAGGAATATACGGCTGGGCTAGGGAGCTGCTGGCTGGTTGGGGCGAGGTGCAAGGCTGGTGCATGGGCTATGGTCGAACAAGGAAGCAACAAAGGGGGAAAGGTGGATGAGCTAGGGTGTTGGAGTCTACGGTGGAAGCTATCGAACCAAAGAAAGTTGAGAAAGACAAGGAAAAAGGAGGGAGAATGTGGAGGGCTGCAGCAGTGGAGGGGCAGCAATGTAGGCTGGTTAGCTTAGGGTTGGGGGTCGAAGCTGTAGAAAACAGAGGCAGGGAAGGAGGAGGAAGGAAGGAAAGGGGGTTAGAGAGGAGAAGAGGGTAGGGATAGGTGCTACAGGGGAGGGCTGCAGTTGGCAATGGCAGTGGCGAGCAGAGGTCGCAGTGGTGGCGATGCAGTTTGTAGTTGTAAAGGTTGGAACCTACAGGGAAGAGTGTGTATAAAAAAAAAAAGGGAAGGTAAATGGCAGGGGCATTTATTGCTAAGGGAAAGAGAGAAGAAAAAAAATAACTAAAAGCAAGGGAGAGTGTAATCGGGTAAGGGAAAGAGGAAAAGAAAAAGATAAAAAAAAAACTAGAGCCAGGACTAATGGATACAAATAGTAGAGGAAAAAAAAATAAGACGTGCATGTAAGGATAAGGAAAAGGAAGAAGAGGAAATAAAGAAAAAAAAAAGAAAAAGAAAAGGAAGGATGGGTTTAGATTAAAATAATTACGAGGATGGGTTTAGAAAAAGAAAATAATTATTTAATGTTAAGGTATTATGATACATTAAATAATTATCCCAAAAAGGAATAAATCGGAAAAAGATAGGTTTAATATTATGAAAAAAGACAAAATAATCCGGGATAAATTTTAGAAATTTATTTCGGATTATGGATCAATGTTATAATTAAAAATAATTAACTAAGGTTTAAGACTAGTGAGTTAGGGTAAAATTGAAAGAATAAATTTTTTTGATGTTAGAATTGGGTTACGATATTAATTACTTGGAATTAAAGTTACCTAAAATTTCGGGGTATTACAAAAAGTGACCATAACCTCTACACTTAAAGCATTGTTTGTTCACCTTTTCAACCACTTGATCCTTGCCCTTTTTTTCACAAATGAACCTTCTAAAATTATCTTGATTTGTGGCTTGAGAAATTTAGAGCATTGGTTAACTAGCTTTGTTCTCTTCAACTATTTCTCAAACTTGATTGCTAACTTGGCTAGGTATTTAAACACTTCATAAGGAAACACCTCTACGTTCTCTCTAAGATTCATATTTATCCCTCCAATGAACTATGCACAACTTTGTTCTTCTCTTTATTAGATATCACACATTAGAGCTAATCTTTCAAACTCTCTAATGTATTCCTCAACTCTAAGCAAACCTTAACTCAAAGTAGTCATATTTATGAAATTCTCTTACTTTTATTCTCGAGACACAAATTTATTCTTCAAATATTTTTTATAAATTTTTTCCATGACCTAATTACCAATTTTCCTTCTCTCTCATTTCTATTGTTTGAATTATCGTACTATACTCTAGAAAATTTTTAAAAAACCTTATTATTGCTATTTGGCACTTTTTCTCATCATCAATATATTTATACTCAAAAATATATTCAAATATTTGGAACCATCCAAGAAAAGATTAGGAATCAAGATTACCTTCGAAATAGAGTAAATGAAATCTCTTGAGGTGTCATGTGGTATACCATAATTTCCTACATTCTCTTCTCCTTCTTCCATTTGATTTTGTGCCTTTCTCATATGGTCTTCTTCTACTTGTTTCCTTGGTTTTGTAGTTGCACATGTGAAACTTGAGCTTATAAAGTTTCTATTCTCCCCATACGTAGCTTTACCTCCTTAATTTTTTCCACTAAGACCTTGAGAATATCTCTCAAGTCCTCCTCTTTGTTCGGCATGTCCTCCCTTCACCAACTGAGTAGTGATTCTCCAAACATGCCAAGTGCTGAATTTTAGTGTCTTCTTGATGAATTTTTGGGAGATTCTTGAAGAAGAGACACATTCTTGAAGAATATTAAAGTAAAGACATGTTCTTGCAAGAATATTCAGTAAATATTGGATCTTGATCACAAAGATCAAAACCTAAGGGTTTGATACAAAATTGATGTGTGTAGGAATATGAAATTATCTACTTTATAAAACTAATGCTCGATTATTTTATAATTAATAAGTAGAAGATTTGAAAGTAACGTATTATTGATGAAGATATTCGAACAATGTAAGATAATGACAATGATGATTTGAATATGGTGATGATAATTTGTTGTTGATGATGAATGATTATGGTGATTTGAATTTGATGGATGAATGATGAATATGATTCAACAATGATTAGATGGTGATGAGGATGATTTGATGATTAGGTTTTGATGATGGATGGTTTATAGGATAGGTTTTAGTTTTGAAAATTAAGGATAGGGTTAGGATTTGGTTTGAAACTTAATAGTAGGGTTTTAAGTTAGGGTTTTGGGTTTGGGATATGTTTAGATGGTGAATATGGATAGAAGGGTATGCGATATATAATTAAGAAAATATAGTACTTAATCTCTAATTCACACAAACAAAGAGATTAACGGTTTTAAGATTAATTGTTCACACAGATTCGATTAAACATGAGATGAATTGACATAGAATTCAATACTTCATGTATGTCCAATCATAGGTTCTATGGCTTTTTGTATCCAAGGATACCGATTACAAGATACTAGCTAGAAGGTATAATTCTACATAAGATACCTAGCTTAAATATATTAGAGTATAAAATATACTAAAAGATACTAGAATATAGAATATTCTTCAAAATTGTAGATATATGCTACTTTATTTTTAAAATTTTTAGGCATTATCTCTATAGTATTTAGTGCGAGTTTTACACAAATCATATCATCATAAAGTACATTTTCATGCATGGGGAATTAAATTTGAGACAATAGCCATAATTGAAGTTGGTCAAGGACTATGACTTGGATTTAATTTATTATGAGTTTCAGGCTAATGAGAAGAAATCATATGCTTTGAGCATAATTGTGTTTAGATTACTTGTGTTAGGAACAGAAGGAGATGGAGATTAAGTTAAGAACTATTGGTAGTTTGGAATTAAGGATGAGTGCCCTCACCATCACACCTTCTATCTTTGATGAGATTCTAGAAAGTTAACTTAATGATGTCAAGCTTGAGAGGATCATGATTGTAATTGTAGAATGTAGTGCCTAAGGATTTCATATTCAAGAATATAGTGGTGTCAGATAATCTGTTTGATGGTGTATACCAAAAAGATGTATTGAGTTAAAAAGGAAGATCCTGGAGGATGGTCTCATTACTCCTTATTTCATCCATCCTAGAACAATAAGTTATATAAAGATTTGAAGAATGTATATTGTTGGACTTGTATAAAATAATAGGTTGCATATTTGTCACTAGATGTTTTATTTTACAAGAAATTTATGATCAAGCATAAGAGATTAACAAGGTTAGTCCAACCACCAGATATTTTAGAGTGGAAATGGAATTGTATATTCATGGATTTTGTAGTTAGCCTTATGATTACTTGTAATGGTTTTGATTATATTAGTGTTATTGTGCACTATCTAACTATGTCAGTAGTGTTCATACCAATGAGATCAACATGTAGCATATACCATTTTGTTAGCATTTTTAGGAAGCCCATTATGAGACTGCATATAATCCTAAGAGACATTATGTTAGAATTAAAATTTATATTTTTATAACACATTTAGAAAATATTAAAGGCCGCTTTTGGAACTCACTTGAAGATGGGTATCACTTTTAACCTAGCTATAGATCATATGATCAGGAGTACCATTCATACCTTAGAGGACATGCTTCAATCATGCATGATGCACTTTAAAGGTATTTGGGGGGGGACCACCTGGACTTGAATGAGTTTTCCTATAACAATAGTTACCATACAAGTATTGAGATGGTACCTATTGAGGCCTTATATTGGAGGAAGTGTCATAGCCCTTTTTTTTAAGCAATATATTTGAGTGTAATACCCCTCACTTTTGTGTAATAAATCAATGATAAATTTTAAAAAAATTTAGGTCTTTCATTTTAATTCAATGTTATGATTGGAGTTGGAATAGAAATTGATTTGAAATCACATTAAAAAAATGAGGTTTAATGAGTGTGGTAGGCAAACTAGTCATCTAGTTTTGTGAACCGATTGACTATTTGTCATTTTACCCAAATTAAGTTCCTCAACCAAACCGACAGAATGGTTTGGGAAAATCGATCTACTCGTGGATGAACAGTCAACTAGTATACCCAAACTGATCGACTGGTTTGTTGAGCTAGTCATATTATTTGAAGTTTGATTTTCTAAAAATTCCTTTACACAAAAATAGAACCTTACCAACTCATACCAGTTATTACTAATAGATTTCTAACCATTTTCATAATATGTTTAACCCAAAATATTACCTCAATTTGTTCTAGAGTTCAATTGAGACACATGAAAGAGAGAGATGACCTTAGCCAATTGTCTTCTAACTACTTTATCCTCTACTTTATTTTAAGATTGATTGCTTTGATCTCAGGCTTGATTCTAAGTATTTGGTAGATTCCTTCCATGCTGAATTCCCATTCCTTCTTCTATGTATGTTAATTTTTGTCTGTTTGACCTGAGTTCTATAGTGTCACAAATTGAGCTTAGGAGATTCGATCAAAAATCCTAGGCAAACCCATCTATTCTAATCGAATTCAAAGGACCACAAGTAGGGTTTTGAGTTTCCTTCTGAACCCTCTGTGTTTTCCTTCAATTGGTTGACCATAAATAGCCCCAATCCTCCAAGCATTGCACTTTATTTTATCCATAAAAACTTCCTTGAGTTCTGCTTTCTTAGAAATCATATACACATAACAAATCATCCTTGAATTGAAGAATAACCCATTAGGGAAATTCTAAATCATATCAATATCCATGACAATGACTAATGTATAAATACAACTCTCACTAACACTATATACTAGTGCTAAGGGACTTTCTCAAAGATCTTAAGCATTAGGGGAATACACTGAATTATGGGTTTCTAACACCATAGAAATGTCTACTATATTTAAACAAATATCCATATCCAACACTAGGATGAACATAGGACTTCAACTCCCTCCACCATTATACATTGATACTATGGGGCTTTCTCAAACATATTCAACATCTATCACACTTAGAATCTTAGTCTGGGGGGAATATACTCAATTTTGGACATTCTACTCCTATAACACTAGTGAGAATGGGCTTTTCTCAAGGATTGTCAACATCCACTACTCTTAGTCTCCTACATTAGGACACTACCATAGTAATCAAATCCTAAGTGTATATATATGGGGAAGGCACATAAGATTCCATTTTTTAATTCCAGTTATTAATCTAAATCACATGTTTTAAATTCTAACACCAAGCAGTGAAAAAGCCAATCCAAGCCTCAAAATTAGTTTTCTAAGAGATAAAACCAAACTCAACAATAAAAGCATCACAACTCATAAGGAACACAAAACTTTCCATATTATTTCTTTTTTCCTTCTTAGATTTAATTATTGGAGATCCAAGTGACCATCAAAGTTAGAGAGTGAAGGCTATACTCTAGGTAAATACTTAAAAAAGAACCATAACTATCCCTAAGGACCAAAGGTGAGGAAATCTAATAAATTAGGCCAAACAATCAATTGGAATCACAAATCAATTAACCCTTAAAAGTGCCAACAACTTGCATCATCTCGGTTGATTGAAATAGTAGTTCAATCAAACAATCATTCAAAAAAGATAAGAAAATAATATAGCATGCTCATTGACTACTAGGATAACTGAATCGATTGAAATGATGGTACCATTGACTAATGAGTCAGAATAGTCAACCAATTAAGTCATATTTTTATGAGTTATAACATCAATTGAATACCTAAATCAATTGATAAAAAAAAACCCATTTAGTCAACTAATATGCCCATTAGGTCAATGGTCACATATGCTATTAAACATGTAAATAAGTGTGCAATATGAGGAAATTAACCATAACTCCTAACATGCATTTAGACACATCAAGGGCTTATGAAATCATGATAAATAGCAAGGATCATGGACTAACACTCATGAAATTAAACACAACATATTCTCATGCTCAAAATAAAAAGAATCATGCTTAGAGGAAAAAAAAAGCTAAAAAAATGTTTAAAATTCAAAAGATAATATGATTCATGCCCTATGCTAAAAAATTTAATGATTCAACTAGCACATGAATATCATGAAACATAACAAGATTATGAGGCCACATTTAACAACACACACTCTTAATCACGTTAAACATGCATTACCGTCAAGAAAAAATCTATTAGCACAAGAATAACCTTTTAACATTGGCTTCTACCAAAGCTTTTGATTTTTGTCAGAGAATCAAGAATCAAAATAGTAAAAAAAAAAGAAAAAAAGAAAACTTGTTTAAAACCCATTAAACAAAAAAAAAGGAACTTGTACAACCCAACCTTGTCCTAAGATTTATCTTATTAAGAAGAAAAAAAATCAAAAATCATTGTTCCTTTTCTTACCTTAATCCTCCTTTTTTTTGAAGGAAAAAGAGAGAGAGAATTAGAATTAATAATAAGAGAATGAAAAAGAAGAAAACTAATTAAAAAAAGGGGGCATGAGGATTTCAACCCTGGTTAAGCAAAAAGAAAAGAAAGGGATGAAGAGGAAGAATAGGGTGAAACTCTTACTAAAATTATTTCAAGGGAAAAGAGAGAAGAGAGAAGCAAGTGTTGGAGAGAGTTGATGAATCGAGATAGAACACTTCTATGGTCATGATGGTAGAAGGAAAAGTGGGAGAGAGAGTTGACTTGGGTGAAGGGATGGTGGAGGGTAAGGAAAAGTGTGTCAAGAGTTGCAATGATGAAGCATGGATTCATGGAGTAAGGTTTCTAACCAAGGCAGGCCTATGATAGGCGCAAAAACCTCAAAGGAATTTGCATATATAGCCTAAAAGGTAAAGAAGTGAAGTGAGGGGAAAAAAGATGAGGTAAGAAAAAAGTACCAAATTTTTTTTTGGAAAGTTTGATTAAGTAAAATGATTTATTAATCTAAATAATATAAAACTATTTACTAAACACTCTAACTTTTTTAGTAACATAAAAAGATCATAATGTAAGGGTTTGAAATCATTAGGCATGAATTGAAATCAAAATAGAAATAAACTAGAGAATCACAAACATAAGTTGACTGATCGCCTCATTTGGTTGACCAACGTATCTTGGGTAAAGTGTATGCTTCTTAGAGTTGTCCCCATCAATTAGTATTATTCGATCGATGGAAGCCCATTGAATGAATCATTACATCAATTGACGGATGGCCCCAAAACACCCACTTTACACAATTTCTCAATTCTGTTCCAAAAACAAAGTCACCTCATTTATTATCAAAATAATTTTAAACCCATTGTGAAGAATTTTAAGACGAGGTATTAAACAAACACTCCAAATAGTACACAATGACTTCTTTAGATAGAATAATCACCAAGAATGTGAGACAAAGTGTTGATGAATGTATGAGTTTATGAGTCCAAAATAAAGAGTAAATAATCACTACTCTATAAAGTATAATTGCTATTTTAGACAACATAATCACCAAATGTTATATGTAGTACATAATGACTTCTCTAAACACAATAATCGCTATCTAATTAGTTATGTTCAAATGTGGAGATAGTTGTAATCTAAGGATATAATTATATCTATACTTATAACTATACTAATGATATATAAAATAATTATTATCAAATTATTACCGCTCTATGAGAGGATAATCACTAAACTATTATATAATCATCATCGCTATCTGGATTTATAATTAATCATCATTGCTCTAAGGATTTATAATTACTGGTCTAGACAATAATTACAATGTTAGTATGCGATTTCCTTCTACTATATAAGGACATGATTTATTTATTGAAAACATGTTTTATCTGTAAAAAAAAGTCAAACACTGTATAATAATAATCATAAAATTTTATCACTAAAACTAATAATTATTAATATTATTTAACTAATTAATATAGTTGTATATTATGATTCTAATTATAATAATAATTATATCTATAATAATATTTTCTCAAAAAATTTATTATTATATTTATATTATTCGAATATCGGTTAATGATCGATAATGATATTATGTAAACTGAATTTTTATATATAATAAGATAGAATGATATTGATACACGGAAGCAAATATTCATTAAAAACAATAACTTTATAATATACACTTATTTTTCCTTTATTCTATAGAGAGCACTTCCTCTATTCTATGGAGTGCACCATGCGTATCATATATGCTTTATTGGCCGGTCTGACATGTTTGATGTGAACGTTGGAGGATTCCTTGTTCAATACCCAACAGTGAAATGAATATTGACAAGTGCAATGCCTGCAAGGTGCAACAATGATGTGCTATGCAAACATTTGCTGTATGGCCAATATAGGCTATAGTACTATAACGGTACTTACAAATCAGAAGTAAAAGCATAAAGGTGTTGCATCAATTTACAGCCAAATTGCAAATTCCAGCTCTCTGGTATATACGTGCACGTATATATATTGGCAGTCAAATTACGGAATGAGACCTCTTTCATGTTTGCTTTCAGGTACACAAAGCCGCCTTTGTTGGGCCACCGCAAATTTGCTTCAGCTTTGATTTGACGAGCCCGATATTCCCGTTCAAATCGAACTCAACAGCTTTTAGATCCATTGCATCTGCTGCTGCAAGATCATCCAAGAGAACCCCGCTCTTTGCCAAAATACCAGATACCAATTTTTGTAGAGGCAGGAGCCATTCATAGCAGGCTTTCTTTAAATTGCTCTTGGATAGCACTCCTGTGTAGTTTGTTTCCCCTGTTGGAAATTTGACTTACAAATTGTCAAAGAAGCAGTTGTGTAATAGTTCAACAGTGACTAGGTCAGAAAACCCACTTCGTCAAAAACGCAAGAACACCAAAAACATCCTCACCTGCTGACTCTGTTACTAGAACAAATCTATACTGGCTGAGTGCCGATCAGGGACGAAGCCAGGATATAAAATGCATGGGGTCCCAACTCCCAATAAATAACAAGCATATATCTAAATATAAAATAATAACAGAAATTATAATTATAATAATAATATATTTAATATTATCCAAATTCATACATAAATATTCGTTTACAATTGTACTCGTCGAGGTTTCATATTTTGAAACCGAGCTATAATAGTCTCATTACTAATGGTATCGGATACATCTTTTTCTATATATGACATTAGACAATTATGTACCCATTCATCACACATACGATTTCGCAACTTGTTTTTGATAAAACTCATTGCTGAAAAGGCTCTTTCAACAGTTGCAGTAGCTACCGGTAAAATCAAAGCCAGCTTCACAAGCATATAAACCAAAGGATATGTAGTGTGCTTTTTTGTTTCCACTAACTTCCTTGAGAGATCACCAAGTCCTTTTAATTCAGAAAATCTTTCATCAGATCGAACATCCAAAATATAATTCTCAAGCTGATTATCCAGTATCACAACATCAACATCAGAAAAATCCTCGGGATAAAACTTTGTCAACCTAATCAATGAAGCTTTGTCAAAAGCAGAAAATAGCTCCGATGGATTCAAACATGCTACACATGACAACAACGTAGTGCCTATCACATCAAAACGTGATTCAAGCTCCTCTAATTGCAAGTCTAATATGCTGTAGAAGCAATCAAACTTGTAATGATGCATATTTGTAAGAAATGGAGCCAACCGTTGTGATTTGTTTTCCTTAACATACCGATCATCCATATTTGCAATAACAATATTCTTATCGTGGCAAAATAAAGAAACTTCAACAATAAGATCTTCCCATCCTTCATCCCTCATCGTTTGGAGGCGTTGTTTAGCAAGTTGAACAAGTCTCATGGCATTTACAATGTCTTGATCACGCTTCTGCAACATCTGAGATAAATCATTCGTGATACCTAGAACCCTTCTCATCAAATGTAACATGAAAACACACTCAAAGGACATTAGTAGATCTTTGAAAGCTCTAGCCTCACCTTTCTGTCTACTTTTTGAATCTTTTTTCAAAAAATCAAGTATTTCAATAACCGGAGAAAATAACTTAACCAAACTTGAAAGAGACTTAAGATGTGAACCCCAACGAGTATCTCCAGCCCTTGAAAGGGCTGATTCTTGATTCAATCCACGCCCATGTTCGATCTTGCCTAGATCAAATGCTTCTTCTAATTCAAGAGCACGTTTATCTCGAAGCATATCTCGACGTTTGTTAGATGATCCAATTACATTAACAACACCAGTAACGATAAAAAACAACCAATCAACATCTTCATGAGACCTTGCAACTGCAACGAGTGCTAACTGAAGCTGATGAGCAAAACAATGAATATAATATGCTGAATTATTTTCAATATGAATCAAACTTTTTAAACCACCATATTCTCCTCTCATATTACTTGCTCCATCATAGCTCTGTCCTCGTATTCTTGATATGCATAATTTATATTTCACTAACATTGTCTCAAGTGTTGATTTGAGTGACACGGCAGTTGTATCCGCTACATGTGCAATACCAATAAATCTTTCCATCACAAAACCCTTACGATCCACATAACGTACAACAACAGCCATTTGTTCTTTCCCAGATATATCACCAGATTCATCAATTAATATGCCAAAAACATCATCCCCTATCTCCTTAATAATCTCATTACTTATTTCAGTTGCACAAGCACAGGCAATATCTTTTTGAACATCAGGAGAAGTCATCTGGCTATTTCTCGGAGCATTTTTCAACATATAACTAGCCAGAGATGGATTAACTTCTTGTAATATTTTTAGGAGCTCATAAAAATTACCTCGGTTTTTTGAACTATCCGATTCATCATTCCCTCGAAATGCTAGTCCTTGTCGAAGAAGATATCTAACAGCAATAACTGATGCTTCTAGACGTATATGATACTCAGATTTCATTATTTCATATTGTTTTGACAAAGCAGCTTGAATGCCATACTTTTGATTCATCAAAGTATCACATTTTTTCACAGCCTTGTTATGAGGACTATCACAATTACCAACATGAACTTCAAGCCTATCCTTTTTATTCCAGCCCCCAAAACCTTGACCCACAAAATGATCACCACCGGCTTCAAATTCTTGTTTAAACAAGTAACATGGTAGGCAAAAAGCAGCATCTTTTGCTATACTATATTCTAACCAGTCATACTGATCAAACCAAGATGCAACAAATCTTCGATTTTTTCCGGCAATAAGTTTAATTGGAAAATTGTGTGCACGAGGTTGGAAAGGACCAAGACGAATATAAGCTCTCCTTACCTCATCTTGTTGATTTGGATGGAAATCTGAAATTTTTTTCCTCAGACCTGGATCAAGTTCCAGAGAATTTAAATCCACCCAATTGCGTTGTGTAGCTTGAGATTGATGAAGATATGGAGAAACTTGTTCATGAATTACAGGACTAGGAACTGGATTAGAATTGTTCTCATTAGGTCATTCTTTGTTTTTAGGCCGCTTTTGAAGATATTTCGACATGCTAATTTGATCAAATCTGCAATTATGAATACAACAATACAGTTATACAAGATGTAGTAAACAAATACTCAACTAATTAGAAATACAAACTATTCCAATTTCACATATTCACAATTACACAAGATGTAATTAACAAATCTCAATACAAACTATTCCAATTTCACATATTCGCAATAAAATTAGAAATAAAAATACAAACTAATTCAATGAACAAAAATACTCATACTCAACTAAATCAACATTACACAATAATAATTCATACCATACTAATTCAAAATTAACATAACCTAATTCAAAAATATACAACAATCAACTAATTAACAAATCTCAATACAAACTATTCCAATTCACTTATTCACAATAAAATTAGAAATAAAAATACAAACTAATTCAATTAACAAAAATACTCCTACTCAACTAAATCAACATTACACAATAATAATTCATACCATATTAATTCAAAATTAACATAACCTAATTCAAAAATATACAACAATCAACTAATTAACAAATCTCAATACAAACTATTCCAATTTCACATATTCACAATAAAATTAGAAATAAAAATACAAACTAATTCAATTAACAAAAATACTCATACTCAACTAAATCAACATTACACAATAATAATTCATACCATACTAATTCAAATTAACATAACCTAATTCAAAAATATACATTAATCAACTCATTTACAAATCTCAATACAAACTATTCCAATTTCACAAATTCACAATAAAATTAGAAATAAAAATATAAACTAATTCAATTAACAAAAAAAGATATTATATTTCATCTTAAATAAAATTTAAAAAAAAAATAACCCTCACCCTCTCAAATCTCAATCTCTCTGGATCTGGACTCTGGTTTGGCTCTCTCGGGGCAGGGCGGCGGGCAGTAGCAGGCTGTTTTGTTTGGCTAATTTGCCGTCTGCCTCTGTCGAGAGTTGAGACAGAGACAGACAGTGACACCAGGGACGGAGGCAAGATATGAAGATAGCAGCGCAGGTCAGCAGCTGCAGTGTGCGACTGGGCGGTGGCCGGTGGGTGCCTGGGGTCGAGACTCGAGCGAGCGGGCGCGACGGCTGGCGAGTGGCGGGGTAGGGTAACGGCGCGGCGGCGGCGCCTGTCTGTAGTGGAGCCTGGGGTCGAGACTCGAGCGGGACTGCGGGAGAGAGCGGGAGTCAGGGAGACAGACAAAAATTGAAAGGCCGAAAGGGAGAGCAATGAATCAGAGCAACCAACCGAGCAATGGAGCAAGTCAGCCAAGTGCCAACGACCCTGTCAAGTGTGAAATTAGAAAAAAAAATAGGGTAAAATTTTTGCAAAACTGGGGTTCGAACCCAGGACCTCCGAATACATTGAAAGTTTTTTGCAACTCTTTAACCACCGGTCTATAATTGTTTTCCATCTCTTTTGTTGTATATAAAATATATATGGTTTTCAAAAAATCCATGGGGTCAGGCGACCCCATGTGCTCTGAATTGGCTCCGTCCCTGGTGCCGATCTAACCTGCGGATCATGAATCAACAGTGCTGTAATCAAAATCAGTAAGCATTGGCCAAAGGGAACTTACTCCAAGATGAGTTGCATATTAGAAAAAACAAACAGTAGTAGTACTACTACCACCACTAATAATAATAATAATAATAAAGATTATGTACAACATCACACAAAGGTGTTTTCAGCACGTAAAGAATGGTATGAAACATCGATATGGATACAAAAAAATTTAAATTAAAATGTAAGGTCAAGGAGGTGAGAAGGTAAAGAAGATTACAGCAACACATTGCTCAGGGAGAGAAGGCTGTCCACCTGGAGGACTCAAAACGACCTCCACCAGTTAAAGAACATTGGCACTCCTGAGAAATGACGAGGTATCGTCTTCTTTTACGGCTCCATCATGGTCTTCCGTGCGATACTCAGATCCCAAAATCTTTAGCACAGTCGAGGAGAAAGCTGGTCTATGAAAATGACAAACCCATCCAAAATCACCCTATAGAACTCACCTTAGGCAAATAATGGGTGCTTATCGCCCATATCAGTGGGATAGAAAGTTCTTACTGTGGACGATGTAATGCTATTTCTGACTAAAACCTGCAACAGATCAAGCCTGAATGACCCAGGAATGTCAGCAAGTACCTTATCCAATGTAAAGACATCAAAACTGAACTTATGAGTTAACTACACGTGAATGAAAACAAGGGGGGCGAGGAGAGGGGGAGAGGAAGGCCCATGACAGCATGGTCGTGGTTTTTTATAATTTTTCGTTACTTTATCTCCCCAACAGGTATGAAAGGAAAAAGACATCCGAAGGAACGCAGGTGTATTGAATTTGTATGACACTGTCCAGCATTCGATAAAGATATTAGTGGAGTTTGAACCTAACCATTAAGGCCATTTTTCCTTATGTCAAGCATTTTAGTCCTAGCCTAACAAAGTCAAAGCGATGTAGCAGACAGCATTATTGCAACATATTCAAAGAATTCCCACTTACTCTCCTCAATTTGGCAACAAGAAGACTACTAGGAACTCACCAGTTTCAGTGCCGTTGAAGCATTTTTCTTTTGAATAGCAGAAGGCGCAAATGTTATGACTATCATCATAACCTGAAAAAATGCATATGGTGACCAGAGTATGAATAAACATGAGGCGTAAACAGAAGTATAAAGGGGGGTACCTCCAATGCAGGACTTAGACAAGGTATATGAACTGGGGACGTTTTATGTTCATCAATATGTGGTTTATTGACACTGCCTGTTATAAGTAGTAAGAAGTCTATGGCATATCCCTTCAAGTCCCACGATAGCTTTTCCTCAGAGAATATGTATTTCAGCATGCCCAATGCTTCCCACCTTTTTATTTGCCTAATATACATTTTATACTTGCGGATACTGACGTCTTGCCCAGCAACCTCAGCTGCCTCTTTAGATATGTAACCCCAAAGTACTAGATGAACACAGACGATAGTGGTGAGCACTAGTAAAAGCAGAAACAAGAAATGAAACCGAGACATCAGAACCAATCAGACCACATACTAACCTGAAAGTACAGCTCCATGCTTTACATAAGAAAACTCATTCATATATTCATCTGAATCACCTGCACCTTGTGTGGAGAAGGAAGAAAGAATAACCATCACAAACTTCATGCTTATGTCATATTTACATAATTTAAAAGCATGGTAATCTGGGAGAACATACCCTCAACAACGGATGCTGAAATTCTTTCAACCTGATGACCAGTGAGCAAACCCATGTATGAAAAACCACAGCACCAAAAGAAGTGCGAAAGCTGTAGCACCAAGTGAATACAACTTGCTTCGTTCCACATGTTGATTGACACAAGAGCCTGCACCAAAAAGTGAATTAAAGCAATGACAGCCAGGCAAGTGAATCAATAGACTAAAATCTTGTAGGCTTGTTACAACATAATTTAAGATGAGATCCTACCAGGTTTTGCAACACAAAAAGGCCAAGTAAAGCACGGAGCTCTTCTTTGACTCTGCTTTCCCCTTCACAAATAAAGAAAGTCAGATCACAAGTGCAATCAAAAGAATTAAGCGAGCCATAACATAATAAATAAATTTGTAGGGGGCCTACTGACAACACTTCTCACAAAGTGCTTCTGTTGAAGTGGCCAAATCTATTGCTTTCATAATCAAAGCATGCAACCTTCACAGCTTTGAGGATAGCAGGAATAACCACTTTCACCATCTCAAAATGTGGTCTTTTAATTGAGAGAAACGCTGGAGAAAAAGCCCCATGAGAAAGGTACAAAAAGAGTTCTTTTGGTCAGCAGGAAATCAACTTTGTTTGGTTTCAGTTTTTATGTTCAAAAGATTGTAGTATCTAATATGGTACTCTCAGACTTCTTTGCTGGTCGGCTTCTAATCAGGGAATTCGAAAAAATGACCAGTACTTAAAAACACATCTCCATTATTTGACACGCTGCGCTATTGTTACCTTTAGAGAGCCCATGTAAAAGAGGAGGAACGTAACCAAGTGCATCCTCTGTCGCACCATAGCAAGTTAATGCCAGTTCAAAATTTGTTGAGCCGTCATAAAAGCCACAGTGGTGTATGTATATATATATATATATACCAAAGAAGTACATAAAGAGGCAGATGCTCTAGAATGTACTAAAAGAATACAAATGAAAGAAAGACATGAGACAGGCAAGAAGCAAGGAAAAGATTATCAGAACCGACTCATCCCACCTCACAAAAGATTCTGATGATGTCCCTGGAGCTACATTTTTAAGAAAACTGATCAAAAACATTTTCAACAAGCTCAGAGCACTGGTTGGACAATCCAGCAAACTTGGCAAGTGCTTTCGGCAACCGAAATGAAAGGGCATCGATGACCCCCTAGAAAAGCCGGTAGTCTCAAAATCCTTTAGGACATGAAGGTAAGAAAATGTAAAAATAAAAATAAAAAAATAAAATGCAAGAATCAAGAACCACAAGTTTCCTTAACCTATTGGATTTACTCTGACATTATAAGATCCACAAATATGATCAATAGAACAAATCAAACCTAGCATAGACAGCCATTGTATGATCTATCAGACTCACATCCATCAGTGATGACCGCGCGAGTAGGCAACTATTGTTGCCGAACACTTGATTGATATCCGTTCCCTCACTAATCAATTGTCAGGGACGCACGCCCGCGGCGCATGATGAAATTAAGAAAAAGCAACAACCGTGACATCTTTTCTTGGTTTACTGCACACATCTTTCTGTACAGATATCCGTAGAGAAATAGGTACAAAATAAAAAAGTACAAAACCACTAAAGACTGATAGCCTTCTTCAAATTCAAACGTTGCCACCTACATCCACATTTTGCAATTTTTTTTTTACTACTCTTGAAACTAGTGATCCCATTAATTTGAGGACAAGAAGTTATTTAACCTACCTTGTCCACAGAAGGATTAGAGATGCAACTCTGAATCTGAGACAAAACGACGACCGCTTTAACATACGCTTCATTATGTGCTGCCTCCAATATAGCAGAATTTGAAATTGTGGTGATAAACCGAAGAAATGAGTTAATCAGCCCGCTCAATAAATCCAAATTTCCGGCTCCAACAGCCTGCAAACCAATAATTATTGAATATCTGAATCAACGCTGATCTCTGCTAAACTCAACGAGCGAAGTTACAAAATCGAAACACAGAAAGTGAAAACACTTAGGAAATGGCTTCAAGCGACCGTTGAAGAAAAGGAACCGAAAATTCGGGAGAACAGTTATCTGGCTGTTCAGGAGAAGCGTGACCGTTTGCTACTTCATTTTCTTCTGCCATTGCCTTTTGTTCTTCTCAGCAACTACTCGACTGGATCACTAATATAGCATTATAGCATTTGCAAATTACAAAGCGACTCCCTACAAAGATATAGAGCTATCCAAACTCCGTAAATAGACATAATGCTCGACTAATAACAACTTCAAGCGAGTTCGCGGGAAGGGCTGTTGATCTGTGGAAGGCGGGACAGGAGCCGTAGAACTGCAGGATCGTCAGAGCCCGACCCGTGACTTCACTGTTTTAATTGTTAACAATGGGGTGTTCGGTATTTTTTTTTTCCCAGATCAGATAAACGGTAAAAAAAATCCAAATCAAACCGCCCTAAACTAGGGACCGCAACCGGAAAGCTTAGGAATGGAAATCCTATCTCATCTCCGCATTCCATAGGTAAAATTATTCTTAAACCTGCTTCGATTATCCATTTTTTCTTATCAAGAAATCTCTGACTCGGTCCTTATACGGTGGAATTCTCATACCCACCCTAATTCTGATTCCCATCCCCATTACCTGATCCCTATCCTGTCCCCGTTACTGATCCCCATCCCCGATCATTGTACCTGTTCCGTGATCCCCACTCAATTATCATACTCTATTATATTTATAAAAATAAAATTATGATCTAATAACTTGTATAAAAAAATCCTCATAATAGTCGTTTCCTATACAGAGGAAAATAATCCGAATCCTTAAGGTGCTCTAATGACATGCATCCGTAACTTAAAACATAAATTAATTAATCCGATTAATAGATAAAAATAAGAAATAACATAATAACTTTAGCTTATACAATGTAACGACCATTCTAAAACCATAATATGTCCGTAGAAATTATAACGAATAACTTATAAACTACAAAAATATATAAAATAAACACACAAGTTCTATGTGACAATACTTTGAGTAATGCCAAAAATAAATTAGGTTGATGCATCTTCTATTACAAGTAATCCACAACTTACACTACATGCAATAGCCTTTAACAATCATTACATCTTATGTAGGTTGTATTCACGATCATTAAAGATATGAAAAAATATCTACAAATGTAGAGTTTCAACAATATAATTAGTCCACAATTTAGTAGATTTACACATTCATTTATTAATCCACAAATTACATCAGATCGCTCCCTGTAGTGTTCATATTTGTAAGTACCTTTGTTGGCTACAAAGTAGTGGAGGTTGGCATCAAGCATATATATATATATATATATATAAATTATATGATTTACATTACACAACTCCTATATTTTTTAGAACTATACTATAATTTATTCGATGGAAAATCTACACACAACAAGACCAAAATATATATCAATTATCTCTATATCAGCATCATCATCAAAATTTTAATACTCCAAAGTAGCTGTAGAGTTTGAAAAAAAATAGTATAAGCAAATATAATATTTACAATAAAAAAAACTTAAGGAAATAACTAAAATTATATGATAATACCTTTAATTTCACTCCATAACCAACCTCAAGTACACATCAAAGCCTCTATAGTATTACGATGAAGGCTACTTTGATGAGCACATATAATCCTCCCACTAGTGGTAAATGTTGTTTTAGAAGCAACAGTTGTCATAAAAATGACCAATACATCCTTAGTAATATTTTACAAACTAGTATACTTATAACCATCCATCTTCTACCAATATAAGATATCAAAACTAGCAAAGGTCCTTGGTGCAAGAGGATCTTCGAAGTACCAATCTAACTCCGACATTATAATTTCAGTGCTAGAATTGGACTCCATGAATCTTTCTAGTCTACAACCCTTAGGAATTGGAGTCTTCGAGAAAGAGTAAGATTGTGACCCTTGATGGACAACATGATATTGTTGATATTTCTTCTTATATTCTTTAGTCAGGTCACTCACCACTTTCTTCACATCATCAATCTTCCCCAAAGACACATCACCATAAACAGGAGGGTAATATAATTGCATCGTCTTTAACTTATAATTAGGATCCAAAATGCTTCCAATAGCAAACAAGCAATTTATGTTATCTCAATACTTGTTAAATTTCTCTTTCATATTACTTGCCATACTTCTCACCCTAATCTCATTTGTATTGATCTATCCATCAATTCCCAACTCAATCTCACACATAGTGGGAGTGGGGAAGAATAAATTTATAGTGACATTCTTAGTCTCTAAAAATAACTCTGTCACATCATAAAAAAAATCTCTAATTTAGAAGCAATATCTTTCACATTTTTCCAATCTTATTTAGGGGGAACTCTCTTATATAAAGGCTCATATTGCTTTAAACGATAAAACACATCTTTATATTGAATTGAAGTGTTGAGCATTAAATATGTAGAGTTCCACCAAGTCTTACAATCAAGTTCTAGTTTCTTAGTGCATTGAATTTTCATATGTTTAGTTATTTCAACAAAGTTTTCATGTCTTTTTGGAGTTGTTGTCTAAAATGCAACACTATAACAGACATTTTCAATAGTTTCAGTAATTAACTCTAATTCATCATTCAAACTAGATTTAATATGTGTTTAGAACAACACATATGAAACAATCTTCCTTCTAAGATAAGTGAACTTGGAGAAAGCTTTTTCAAAATGATATGAACCATAATGTCATTGGAGGTGCAATTTATAATACCTCAAATATTTACTTAGCCTAATCCTATATTATTAATGCCCTAATTTGGTTCTAATCTTGAGAAACCTTGTTTTAAACTTAACCTAATTTCTTAAAATCAAAAACTTTAACCAAATTTAAAACTTTGACTTGGATAAATCGTGTTATGTAAACCGCTAAAATTTCTACTAATCCTAACTATTTTAGCTAATCTAAAACCACCTAAATCTTTTTCTCTTTTCCCTTTTCTTTCTCCTATTTTTTCTTTTTACTCTATCTCCCACTACAATATTGGTATTTGGTTGCAACTTGCATTTGCAACTTGCTTTCCTTTCTCCACTTTCACAATCTTCCATCACCTTTTCAGCAATCAACCATCGCCCACCACCCTTTTTCCTTTCTTCTTCTTCTTCTTCTCTTATCCTTGCCGATTTGCACTATCATGTGCACACCCTGCCATTCTTCTTCTTCTTCTTCTTCTTCTTCTTCTTCTTCTTCTTCTTCTTCTTCTTCTTCTTCTTCTTCTTCTTCTTCTTCTTCTTCTTCTTCTTCTTCTTCTTCTTCTTCTTCTTCTTCTTCTTCTTCTTCTTCTTCTTCTTCTTCTTCTTCTTCTTCTTCTTCTTCTTCTTCTTCTTCTTCTTCTTCTTCTTCTTCTTCTTCTTCTTCTTCTTCTTCTTCTCCTCCTCCTCCTCTTCCTCCTCCTCCTCCTTACACAATACATACACATAACCATCACCATCACCTACCATTTTTCCCAACACTCAACCATCATTTCCCTGCACCACCTTGCACCATTTCACACACATCTTTCCTCTTATTGTCTCTATTTCTTTCCCCATTCACACCACACATACATATACATACATATATACCTTGCACACTATTCTTCTCCATCATTTTCTTGTGCAATTGCTTTCCCAAACCTATCAAAATACCCTGCATGATCCCCCTCTTCCTTCTCCTTTCTCCTTTCTCTTTTCTTCTTCTCCTTCCTCCCATTTCATGCCTTGTTTTTCCATCACACATCTTCCATTACCCCTGTGAACCACCACAACCACCACTCGCTACCCATTGATCAATGGACCGACCACCAAAGTCACCCCAACATTCCCCAACATCATCGCCGGCCATTTCCGCCAACCACTGCTTCTTTTTCCTTCTTCTTCTCCTCGCCCATTGTATTTTTAAAGAACACACAACCTGCGCATGGCCTAAATAATGGCAGCGTAACGCTAAAATTTCCTATCACATGCCCGTGTAACTCAACACAGCCTGCCCCATGCACACTTACATGGCCACACATGACCCAAATGCATGCTTGTGCACATTGATTCAACTTGCAAATTGTTTGCCCAGTGATCGAGCATGGCAATCCCACTTTACACCACCTATCCATGCATGATCCTTTATTTTGGTATAGGTGTGTACTACCTACAACATAGACATGCAACCCCATTTTCGGTCGTGTATCCTTTTTTAGACCTCCAAACCTTGTCCAAACACCACCAATTTTTTTACCATAGCTCCGCCATACATTCTACTACACATCCAAACACCTTGAGCTTCCATTTAACTATAGTTATTTCCATTTTTACCCTCTTTACCTTAATTTATCCTTTGGTTAAATTCTTTAAGCCTAACCATGGATTTTGTTGTTTTTCATAGGTGGTATTCTAGTAACTTCAGAGGAGGAAGTCTAGGATTTATGTGATTAGAGCCTGGTTCCCTTTTTGGTAAGGATACTATTTGATTATTAGGGTTTTTATGTTATTTTCTTATATGGTTATGTGTGTATTTTCATAATATCAATGCTTTATGACTTGATATATGATTTTCATGAAATTTTATGCTAAAATGGATATTATGTTGGAAGAAAGTGATAATGGGTAAGAGATATGGATGTGATATAGTTATGTTAATGATATAATTATGAGGAATATATATTATGGCATGAAAAACAGGTGAAATGAGTTTTAATAAATGGACACAAGTATTTTTTTTATGAGGTATGATGATGATTGGTGGATTTGGAAAATAATGTGTGTGGAAGGTACAAGAATTTATAAAATAAAGGTTATTATTTGTCCTTAAGGGTATTTTGGTCATTATGGGATAATAGGGGAACTTTAGTATTTTATGTGTTAGATGGATTAAAATATGATAATGACATCATGATCATGAGAAATTCTTGGAAGTGTTATTGTTTGTTTGGCGTCCTTCAATGAAATAATGGTTAGTTTGGGCATAATAACTTATAATGATAATGTTATCATTCCATGGGTAAAATTTAGAGGTTATTCGGATTCTGAATATGTTGCTAATGATTGGCCTTTTGAGGTTGTTTATTGGATTTAGTGATCATGTGAATTTTATAGGAGGAATTATGATTACTTATGAAATTAGGGTTTTTAGAAATTCTATGATTAGTACCTTAGATGAGATTATTAACACTTGTGTATGATGTGGGTGTTAGACCATGCAATTATGGGTATGATAATAATGATGGTATTCGAGAGTGACATATTGTAAATGATGGGTGAATAATCAATATGGACGAATGAATACTTTAGGGTGTATACTTATGGTTTGAAGAGACTTAAGGACTTTGACTTGTGTTTTGCGTCCATCTGCTTCAACGTTTTCAATGCCTGAGAATTAATCTCAAATAAGATACTAATCACTTAAAGTGAAAGACCATGTGTGTATGGTCAAAGTGATATATATATGTGTGTGTGTGTGTGTGTGTAGTGGAGAATAGAGGCTTGGGAGTGTTTTGCCCCAAGAAGGTGATACTTTTAATCTCCATTCCACTGGATTAAGAATATTGGAACCCTTGCTTATCATAAAATGAAAATATAATAATATAACCTATGGAAAAGATACAAATGATTTAAAGTGAAAGAATATATGAGTCAGAACTAATGTGTTGTTTATATATATATATGTCCCATTCCGCTAAATGATAATAGTGGCTTAAGTGTATTGTCCCTAAGAAGGTGCTTTAGACCATTCCATCTGTTTAAGATTTGTGGAGTTCCTACACTCAATATATATAAAATAATGAAAATAGATTATACTTAATAAAGAAATATGGATCATTATTTGTCCTTGAAATGTTTCATTGATCTGCTTGTATAAATCTTATATGTTGTGAAAGCTTGTGCTAATTGCATCTCTATTTTGATAGTATTATTTCCTTACTTATTACGTAGTGTACTGACAACCTATTTTATGGGTGTTACTCATTTCCACAAGCAGGGGGCCCTAATTCTTGTGTTTAGGTCTCAGAAGATCTGCTAGATGATTATGATACCTAGGATGTTTTATGTGGGGATGAGTGACTTCATCTGTATTAGGGGTTGGGTGAAGAGTAATGTTATCTAGTAGTTGTATTTACTTAGATACCTTTTTGGAATCTTGATCCATTGTATCCTTTCCTTTGTATTTTGTATTACAACTCAAAGTTGAACTCCAAACTTATTATTGCATTATCAGTGTTTCTTTTGTTCTAATTTCCTTGTATTACTATAAATATTTTAGCCTTGTGATTGATGTAAGGATGGTTGAATAAACCAGACTTATGTGAGTTATAGCGGTAACTTCCAATATTTTACTTACATGCTTCCCCTATAAAATGAATTTTTTTAATAGTAAAAATTGGGGTGTTACATTATTATTGATAGTCAAACTAAAACCCTTACTATCAATATTCCAATCAAATAAGCAACCAATAAGAGAGTTAGCAAGCACCTAAGTAGTATGCAAACATGACATATATACAAATCTAATAAAAATATTATTAGTTTATGTGTATACTTTTTTTTTTCATAAAACACGTAGAATTTACCTAACAAGCTGACTTTGAAGTTTCCAAGAATTATCAATGAAGTGCTTTGTGATAGCCATGAATCCTCTTTTCTAATTACTTGAAGTCCACATATTACTTGTCAATGCAATGCGACTTGCATTTGTCTCCAATAACTTCAAAGTTTTCTCTTTTTCAACATCATACATCTTTAGGATGTCACTTTTTATTGTGTTTCAAGAAATCACTTTAATAATGGTTGTAAAACATAAAGGAATCTTCTAAAACCTTCATGTGTAACCATAAACAATGGGTACACGTGCAAAATAACCATTTTACCAAGATCCTCCCTTACATGATCTTGGTTGAACTAATATGTACTAAGCTTTGATGGCCCATCAATGGACTTAGTTGGATTTAAAAGATATTGTGTCATGATTGCTTACTTTTAGCGCACACACGTCTTCAAGTGATCATATATATTCTTAGTGCCATTCTTACTCTCTCCTCCCAAGTGCTACTTAAAATAGTTACAAATTACTTTCCATTTCCCTCCAATTGATTTTCTTTTAAAATGATCCCATACAATTGATCATATTTTTCTTTTTTTAGCACTATCCGCATCCACGTTTCCGATGTTTTTATCACTAGAATTTTTATTTGACATCTCTATATTAGTTTCAGTATTCTCATCTTGAGATGTTTGTGCACCACTTTCCTGAGTTAGAGTACTTTCCATAACACTATCAACCTCTTTTTTAATATTTTCCATCTGTTTATTAAAAATAGTAGATACTAATAACCTATACATCTCTATAGATTTAGAAGGGAATGCATGATATATGCTAACTTATATTATAGAAAAATAAATTAAGTAACTAATCATAACATCTCAAATTCATCAATAGTCCACTAAGAGCTTTGTTTTCTTATCTATGTTGATGATTATTTATATATGAATCGATGATTATGTTCTTTGTATTTAAGAGCCTTTAGGTTTAGTATTATAAACAATATTTTTTAATAAATTAAAGCATCAAGCCATATTAATTTTCTACTAATTATTTTGATTGTATTGGTCATTATATAGTCTATCATATATTTGGGTACTTTTTATAATTTACACCCATAGGAATTAGGATGTGAATGTCTCCTTAATTAATTAAGGCTCCAATTGATTACCAATTATGGGATCTAACCTTAATTATTAGCTTAGTTTAGTATTCATTATTTATAAATCTGTTGGAACTAATTAGCTTTGTTAACTTAATTAGACCATAGATTGCTGATTACCTTATTGTTTTCGTCCACAGTCCACTATAGTGGGTGACACATAAGAAATAATATGTGGGCTGTGGCAAGTAACAAACAAACAAATCCACAACCACTATCCATTGCCAATCGACAACAAAACACAAATACACAACAAATATCATTCATCGGTCAACTACCATTTCAAGTATCAAAATTTAATGAATCTACATTATATATAAAGGAATAAAGCAAATTAGATATAGTACAAGTTACAAACTCGCAATACAATAGTACAACAAATTTATAAGAAGAAATCTTATATTAATCTTATACTCCATTATCACAAGCTACACAAAATGAATCTTTCTTATATTCATGTGACTGCATTCTTCATAATAAATTTAAAAACCCATGTATCCAAACAAAATCAAATAGATCTGATTAGGTGAAGAGAAAAAATTACCTTATATCAAAATCGAACGCTAATTAGCCGACATCTGCTACACTCCTCTATTATGCTCTATGAGTTTGTGACGAATAGATGATGATAGAGTGAATGGATGAGGAAGATGGTGGTACTAGTGATATTGGAAGAAGATGGAAAGGACTCTGAGCTAGAGGAGTCAAAGAGTCAAAGTCGAATAGTAGTGCACAAACACGGATGAAGGGAAAAAATTAACGGTGAAGGCATAGGACGAGATGAGGAAGATAATGTTGATTATCGATAATGGAGACTAACAAGAGAGGGTTGGGTGTGATTAAGGACTGAGGAGTCAAACCTAGGGGAAGATGAGTAATTTTTTAGTACTTAGTGAAAGAAGAATACTTGCAGTTGCAGAGCATGGCAAAACTTAGAAGGGAAGGGAAAAAAATTAGGCTAGGGGGTTGTTTGTTGTTGTTATAGATGAATGGCATGGACTTAGTAGAAGGAAGGACCGAAGGAAATTGGAAGGGAAAGTGTGACATTCCGAGTCGATACGACCACACGAAGGTTACCTTGGAGCACTTTTGAATTGATCGGCCGAGCTCACAGATCAATATGAATCCTTTCAACGTGATTTCTCCTCACTCAAGTGCTGTCTAAGAAATTTTTAGAAAATTCTGATAATTTCCAGAGGGTCACCCATCCTTAAATTTCTCCACAGCCAACATGCTTAATTGCGAAGTTATTAGGATGGAATCACCAAAAGAATGGTGTACCATATTGATATAAGTAGCCAGATCAATCCTGAAATACCCCAAAATCCTAATTTTTGAAATTATGGCCAAATAAGCAATTATTAGGAAAATCAATTATATAAATTCATTTATTAAAATTTAGAGAATTAATAAGGTAAATTAAGAGGAAAATAATAAAGAATTTAATTGGAAGAAAATTTGGGTATTTTTCTAATTAGCATGGAGGTTAAGGAAATTTATCTAAAATAGCCTAAACAAAGCAAAAAGGAAATTTATTTAATATTTTATAAATATTAATATTCTAAATAGCCAAAAAAATATCCTAATAATTTATGCAAAATCCAAAACCCTAAATAATTCTTTCTTTTCCTTTTTTCCCTTTTTCTTTTCCTTCTTTTTTTTCCTTTTCTTCCTCCTCCGACGAAATTGGGCCTCGCCCGGCCCAAACTGCCTCTCCTTCCTTCTCCTCGCTCGCGGCCCAGCGAGCCCAGCCGCCCGTGGAACAAAATGCTGCGTTTCGGCGCTAGAGTCGCTGAAACGCCGCGTCGTAATAAGGAAAAAAGTAACCGTTGCTAGACCGACGAGGACGTTGCATTTTGCCCAAACCTTTCCTCAAAATGCCGCGTTTCATTAATGGGGGAAATGACCGCTGCCACCCGGCCACTTCCCCCTCCCTTTTTCCTTCCCCTAAACCGCCGATCCACCCCCTTTCTCCCCCATTCTTCTTCCCCGTGCAGACGGCAGCAGCGACGCGTGCCTGCACTGCCGGCGCTGCCCCGACACCGGCGAGCCTGCCTCCCTCTCTCTCTCCCGTCGTTTTCTTTCCCCATTTTGGCCCCAACCAGCATTGTCCTCCCTCCTGAGCGGCCTGTAACCCTTCCTTTTTCTCTCTTGCAACCGCTTGCCGCCTGCCATGGCAGCTGCCGCCTACCAGCCAACCTGGCGCCTGCATCCCCTTGTCTTCTTCCCCTTGGCCTTGCCCGACCACCCTGCCTATAAATACCCCCATTGATCACCTGGATTCGGGATTTGGAACCCTAAAACCCTGGGTTTGCTCCCTCTCGTCGTCGCCCCATCAGACGCGTTGACCGCCATCGTCCCCCAATGCTGCCGGTCTAGCGCCGCCCAGAACCCCACCTTGCACCACCCTCCACCTAACCAATCCCTCCTCAGCCCTCGATTTGCCTTGCACGAGCAACCCAAGCCGTGCAAAATCGCCACCCCGAGCAGCCCCCTTCCAGCCCGTCGCCGCCTTGCGCCGCCTTCCACCGCCAACCCAGCCGCCACCAGCGCCTCCACCACCCTCCAAAATACCCAGCAGACCCTCCCCTACCTTCCCACGACTTCACCTTCTCCTGCCTCCCTCTCCTCCTTCCTCCCCCATCTTCCACCTCTCTCCACCACCCTCGGCCGCCGCGCCAACCACCGCGCGCCGCCACCCCTTGCACGCCACCACTCTTACTCCACTCCCCTTCACCTGCTGTTTCTTTCCCCACCTCAAACTCCTCCTTTTCCCCTCCCATCTAACCACCACCTCCACCTCTTCCTCTCTTCTCCACCTCCACCGCCGCCGCCGTCGCCGCCACGCGCAGCCGCCGGACCACCACCGACCCTAGGTGGTTCTCCACTCATCCAAACCCTAATATCCCTTTTATATAACTGCTACTATTTTTCTACTAATATTAATACTAATATACTTATTATTATTATTATCATCATTATTACTTTTATTATTATTATTATTGTTATTATTATTATTATTACTTTTATTATTATTATTATTATTATTATTATTATTATCATTATCACCCTTAGGAATAGTTTACTTGTAATATTGTGACCTTATAATATTATCATTTCAAATATAACACTATTATTAGGCTTAGTCTTAAAAAAGCTAGGGTTTCTATCACTATAAACATTTGTGTCACTATTATTAGTTTTATTATTATTATTATCACTATTTTTCTATAGTTAGCATGAACATTACTATTATAAGAATAGGGCTAATGGGTTTAATAAAATAAGTGTAACAATAAGTATCAAAAAAATAAATATATTTTGACTACTAATATTTAGTATACTAATTCTAAGGTAAAAACCCTAGTTTTTGTATAACACCCTCTTTAGTAATAAAAACTCTAATCCTAAACTAGAATAAGGGATTATGGTACTTATAAGGGAAACTAATACTTAGCATTTCCCCCTTTTATAGGTAATCCCGACCAAAGCCCTAAGGAGTTAGAGGAGCATGCTCCAAGCCCGGCGTCGCCTTAGGTAAGGACGAAGCTAATGGCCTTGTGCTATGTGTGACATGGATGTGTTGAATATTGTGTATGCTATGCTATGCCATGTATTATATGATTTGTGTATAACCTATCTTGTGTGTAGCGCAGCTTAGAGATTGAGGCATGTTGTATGTGCTTCCATGACATGAGCACAACATGTATATGCATGATGTTTATGATGTATTATGTTATGGCCCTCTAGGACATGTATGTTAGGGTAAATGGTAATATGAGTTGAGAATATAAGGATGACTGGAAATAAACGGGAAGTGAGACCACTAAGGGGGATATGAGGTTGACCTAAGTACCTCATGACCTATGAGAGAAGATTTAAGTGGGAGGATGTCCGAAATAAATGAGAGTTGGGAACCATGCCTAGGAGTCTTGAAGTTTTTATGGTGGTATTAATATTTGTATGGTGGTATGGTGGTGTTAGGGTTTAGTGGTATTAATATTTGTATGGTGGTATTAGTGATTTCATGGTGGTATTAATGGCTTATGGTGGTATTAGGGTTTGCATGGTGGTGTTATGGTTTGTGTGGTGGCATTAATATTTGTATGGTGGTATTAATGATTGCATGGTGGTATTAATGGCTTATGGTGGTATTAGGGTTTGCATGGTGGTGTTATGGTTTGTATGGTGGCATTAATGTTTATATGGTGGTATTAATGATTGCATGGTGTTATTAATGGCTTATGGTGGTATTAGGGTTTGCATGGTGGTGTTGTGGTTTGTGTGGTGGTATTAATGTTTCTAGGGTGGTACTAGGGTTTGCATGGTGGAGTATGGGGTTGAGAGTGAGAACTCACTTATATAAAGGTTGAGCGGGGGTTTCTAAATGAGAGAAGAGATTTTGGGGTGAAAGAGGGAGGTTACTTGTTGAAGAAGTAATGTGCTAGAGTTTGGTGCGGCCAACTAGGGTTGGCGTGGTCAAATAGGGTTTTGAGTGGCCAACTAGGGTTTTGTCGGTCACACGTGAACTTGGGAGATAAAGTAACACATTTGGGGAATTTCCTAATAAAAGAATGACGTGCGAGATAGAGAATAAAGTAACGTTTGGGTAAGTAAGAAAGAGTTGGGCCACATAGGTCTGATTAGGGTCTCCGAGGAGGAACCCTAGAGGGATGATGACATGCGGAGTTGACATCATATGTATTGGGATGGCCTATATTCTTGGAGATTGTGCCTTACTATATGCCACTATGCCTAAGTCTATGGGGGATGGATGTCGGGTGTGAGAAGAGGTACGAGTCTCAAAATATGGGACGGGCCCTCTTGAGAGAACAGTAGTAGAACATCGATGACATGCATGTCAAGGGTGGAATGATATCTAATAAAACACGGATAAGACACTAATCATGTAAAGTGAAAGATTGTTGAGCCGAGCCCAGACCGGTCCACCGGCAAATAATAGTGGCCAGGAGCTGGGGTGCCTTGGAGACCGGTCCACCGGCAAATAATAGTAGTCAGGAGCGTTATGCCCCGAGTGTATACTTTCCGATCCATTGGCTATAATAGTGGGGGATTTCGTGCTTGAAAAACCAAATTAAGTAATTAAAACCATGGGAAATACACTAAGTACTTATAGCGAAACACCATGTGATTCGGGGCCAGACCGGTCCACCGGCAAATAATAGTGGCTAGGAGCATTTTGCCCTGGAGACCGGTCCACCGGAAAATAATAGTGGTCAGGAGTGTTCTGCCCTGAGTGTATACTTTCCGGTCCACCGGCTATAACAGTGGGGTTCCCGCACTCACATGGACTATTAAAGAATATGTGTGGAATGGACATATTATTAATGAGGATAAAGAATAAGTCACCGGAAAGTATTCAGACCTTATCTTGCGGGTTATAACATGTTGTCTATATGATTGTACTATGTGTGCTGTGTGGTATGATTGTATTTTTGGCCTTAGCGCACCAGCGCCCTTACTCAGTATTGGAGCCGTACTGATACTACCTTGATTGAATGGGTCATGTGATGATCCACCAATGGTGGGGAGCAGACCTCCTATGCAGGTTTGATCGGTTACTATTTTGGGGTGGAAGGCTTGACTTGAGTGAGTAGGCGATCCGGATACTGATCCTTTTTGGGGATTGTTTTGTTAGCTATATTTTTTATTACGTTTCCCATTTTTAAAGAAAAAGTATTATGGGATTGTAATCCTAAATCGTATTCAAACTTCTGTTTGACTTATATCTTATTAACGATTTATGCCAAATGTCGTCTTGCGTTTTATGATACTTCGTACTTATTGATGATCGGATTTAGCCTTAGCACTTAGTACTGGAACGGTAGGAATGAACCGGCCTGGTACTAAGTGTGGCGGTAATACCCCCAAGTTTACGATTTTAATTCTCTCGCTTCCGCTAAACCTTTTGATTTAAACGAAATTTTTCAGTAGTAAATTTGGGGGTGTTACAAATCCTTATAACACTCCGCTCAATTTAGGGTACTCCATTCACCCCCTTTTAAAGAATGCAACATCTTCATTGTGCCTCAATCACTAATTGTCTCAATATAGTTTATCCTAATTATCATCCCACTAGGTGGCTAACTAGCTCATCTAAGTTCAGCTCTGATACCAATTATAACACTCTATGTCAATACAACCACATAGGGTTACCTTGGAGCACTTTTAGATTGATCTGCTGGCCCCATAGATCAATACAAGCTCTTTTAGCGTGCTTTGTCCTCACTCACACTCTTTCTAAGATATTTTTAGAAAAATTTGAAACTTTCTAGGAGGGTCACCCATCCTTAAATTGCTCCACAGCTAGTACGCTTAACTACAAAGTTTTTAGGATGAAATCACCAAAAGGATGGTATACCATGTTGATATAAGTAGTCATATAAATTCTTATAACACTCCACTCAATTTGGGCTATTACAGAAAGGGTTTAAGGGAACGGGCCAGTGAAGAATGAAACAAGAGTGGGAAGGAAAAAATTGGGTGACTAGCGAAGAAAAATAATTAGGCACAAAGTAAATAGTGTTGAGCATGGGTGGGCTGTAGGGTAGGGGACTAGGGGTACATTTATTTTAATTGTGTGTTATTAGAATGGGCCATAGGGCTGTGTTTAATTACCAATTCAAGGCGGGTTCGGGGATGGGGACCCCAAACCCATACCCGACCCATCCTTGAATAAATTCCTGATAAAAATCCTTAATCTCGAACCCGATACCCAAATTTACCCTGAACCCAAAAGGGTAATACCCGATGGGCCTCTAACCCATAGGTAAAATTATCATCCCTACCCTAACCAAGATAATTAACCATCTAAGAGTTGTATCAAAGAGTAGGTGAATAGACGTGACGTAAAAATATTCTATGATTTTGAAGATTGATTTATGAATTACGATAGAAGGAAGTAAGGGTAAATTTTAAAGATAATTATTTACCCTACAATATTGATATCATTGGAAATTATTAAATTAGGATTCCAACTCATCTTTCAAAACTCAAATCCTAGTTTTATGCACAAAGTTATGATTATTTTACCATATGTGTGCCAAGTTGAATTTTTACATACTAATGGATAAAGTGTCATAATTAGCATTATGGAAGCCATTATCTTTTCATATTTATTAGCTAGGTTGTTATTGAATTATTTGATAATTATGTTAACATATTAGTTAGTTAATTTATTTTGTTAATCATTAAAAAATTTGATAGGGTTTATCTTTTATCTTATGATGTATCTTATCTTTTTAAGATTTTGTTATGATTTATTGATAATAATTATAGGAGATTAATATGCATGTGAATAGTGCAGTGAATAGTGATTCATTAGTGTTTATCTTATTTAGATTTAGTTTATCTTATTATTGAGGAGATCGATATTATCCTATAAATATCTCATGTAGACTCATTATTTGAGGAGGATACTTAAATGGAGTTATAAAATTGAGTTTTCTCTCGCTGAAATCTTGTGTGAGTCTTTTTGTAATATGTTTATGTTATTTGTGTGAGACATAAACTAGATTTCTTTCTAAATTATCTTTTCTATGTGAGGGATAATTTAGAAATCCTCTATACATTCCCTCTGTTGGGTTGTATAGAGTTATCTAGTAAAGTTTACTGTGTATTTCTTCATTAGAGACCCTTTGAGATTTATCTATGTGAGAATTTCAAAGTTGATTTGAACAATTACTTTGTGTGATCCTTCATCCATATCCTCAATTTAGAATTCATCCTTTGTTTATTATTATAAAATTACATAAATAGGGGTTTTTAAAAACTACTCATTCTGTTACATATCAAGATGCATCATTTGGAGGGACACCAAAGGTATACAAATCAAAAGATAATGAATGATCAAAGTTGGTTAAATAGTTAACAATCGTTAGCTTTTTGATACACATGGAATACAGAACAAAACTTAAAATACCTAAAAAGGTCTCTATAATCTATGAATAAAGTCTAAAGGAAATGATGGGCAAAATGGCCCCTTTAAACTAAACACACTGCCATGAGAGAATCATTCTCTAATTGAATATCCCTATAGCATTTCTTGTTAGCTAACCAAAATCCATTGTAGGTCAAATAAAGATCTGCATGCATAATATTGACACAACCAATGTTGGTTCAAACCCAAAAAACCATTACGAGACCTGATCCTTAGCCACACCTCTCGAGGCTAAGCTCCTGAGGTTACCCAACGTGCTTCCATCAATATTCAATTTAATAATGTCATTCAATGGATAAGTCCACTTAACATCTATTTGCTCATAAATCCGACCAGATTAGGGATCTTGCCTAGCTTCTTTAGTGTATCCAAGGCTTCAATGCTTAATCGTAAACCACTTATGAAAGACAACCAAGATCAAGTTAGTGAAATGTATAATAAGTTGTAACACCTTATTTTTCACTATAAAAAAATGTGTTTTAAAAATATGTCAAAAGTGGAATTATAAAATGACAATCCCAAGAAAAACGGAGTGTTACTACCACATTTAACACAAGATAGATTCCTTAATGCCTACATCACATTATACATGAGGTTAAGTATCAAATCAACCAAATGCAAGGAAAAACTAGAGTGTGTAAGAAAACACTCAATGATATGAAAGTAAAGGTTTACAACCCAAGGCTGTGTAAGCTAAAAACTATACAAAAGCAATTTCAAGGGAGTATAATGTGGTCACTTAAGGACCATAGAAGAATGTCTCCAAAAATGTTGATGGTCAAAATTAAACTAAGCCAAAGAGAGGATAGACAACTCATCGACCATCCTTAGAAACCTGCACATGATCTCTTGCCTATGGGATTGAGCAAGAGATTACCAAAACAACCCCATCTATATCCATACATACTAAGCATACCAATTTACCAATAATGTAGATCAAGGTACAAGCAAGACTCACACGACATGCTCATGATGACATACCAAAAATATACATGCAATACACTTAATTTGTCATTCATGTACTATTACGTAAGGTTATACTAGACATATGTGGATTTATAAAGGTTCTTGAACAAGATAATTGTATAACAATGTATCACCTAAGGGAGACATATGGTATCAAATGTTTTGTGTATGTTTATATATATATATACATGTGTGTGTGTGTGTGTGTATGATGATGGTTATCCCACATTAAGCATTCAATGAAACACTTTAATGATAAAACTGTAACACCCCAAAATGCACTAAATTTTTTTTAAAGTGGAAGTAATCGAATTAAAACCAGTGAATTCTGGAGATATTACCGCCACACTTAGTACCAAACTGGTTCTCTCCGACTGTTTCAGTACCAAGTGCTAAAGCTAAGAAAATATTTACATTAAACTCAACCAAAAGCTCATAAAAGAACTCGAAAGATCATATGTTAAAAATCAGAGTACGCATAAACTTTTATGAATCATAATTAATAATAAAAAAGAAATCAGAGTGCGAAATCAAAATTCATCGAAGGGAATAATCTTACAATTTATAAATGGTTAAGTCGAAACACTTAACACAAGATAATAAATTAAAAAGATTAAATGCGAATCAGAAGAAGTTTCATAACTAAATGAAATCATATGAAGAAAATTACGGCCATGACACTCTCAAACTTAAGCCAAACATGCTCAACACTCAGCCCCGACTGATGTCTCGCCCACCTGCACAAACCAGAAGGGCATTCTACTCGTGGGAATGAGCAGCACCCATAAAAAGGGTGATCAGTACGCTACGTACTGAGTAAGGTAGCTGAACACTAAGGCCAACACATAAGCACATAAAATCATGCATAAGAATAAAAGATCATAAAGACCATCATCATATCATAATATCGACCAATCATTCAGGTACATACATAAAGGCCCAATCATAGTCCAGATTAATTACTTAATTAATCTTTTATCGGAATTCGTTACACATCATGCCTTTTTATCAAATCCATGCGAATACGGAAGCCCCCACTATTATAGCCGGTGGATCGGAGGCTCATAGGGTATCATACCCTAACCACTATTATAGCTGGTGGATTGGATACACATAGGACTATGCGTCCTAACCACTATTCCTAACCGGTGGATCGGTTAGCTCCGGCACGCATGGTCTTCCACTGTAAGTAATTAGTATCTTTTAGGCATTTTAGCAAAACTCTGGTTTGCGATTGTTGAGCTTGGGAACCCCCACTATTATAACCAGTTGATCGGTTTACGCATAGAGCATCCTGCTCTAACCACTATTATAACTGGTGGATCGGTCACACATAGGGTAAAACCCTAACCACTATTCCGAACCAGTGGATCGGTTGGTCCCGTCTCAACGATCTTCCACTTTAAATAATTAGTGTCTTAAGTATCTTATTCAAAGCTTTCACCTTGGACATGCACGAATCATAAATTATAAATTCCATATTCATCATTATACTTACAGTTTAATCACCACATACAAATGATAACACAAAAACCCTAATCAGCCACACCAAACCCTAATTAACCATAACAACCCATAGTTAATCATTCCAAACCCTAATTCAGTCTCCTCCGTACCCTTAATTTGCTCCACGTGCTATTTTTCATCCCAAGTGCTCAAACACCCAAACAAAACTTACATTACCTTCCTTACATCCCAAATTAACTTTCCACACGTAAATTTCATACCCATGCAAACATTAATCTCCCCATGCAAACCTTCGAACCTTTTTCATGCAAACCCTAAAATTCCACATGAAACCCTAAATTCAACCATGCAAAACCCAAAGATTCATCCATACCAAACCCTAAATTCAAACCATATAAGACCCAAAGATTCATCCATACCAAACCCTAAATCCATATAAAACCCAATTATTCATCCATACAAAACCCTAAATTAGATTCTCCCAAACAACACCATAAATTAGCTTCTCCCATATAAAACCATAAATTAGTTTCTCCCAAGCAAAACCATAAATTGGATTCTTTCATATAACACCATAATTTAGATTCTCCCATAATTTATATTCTCCCAAATAACACCATAAATTAGATTCTCCCAAACAAACTAAAAATTAGATTCTCCCAAACAACCATAAATTTAGATTCTCCCATATGACATCATAATTTATATTCTCCCAAATAACATCATAAATTAGATTCTCCCAACAAACCATAAATTTTATTTCCCCATATAACGTCATAAATTACATTCTCCCAAATAAAACCATATATTATATTCTCCGCATAAAACCATAAATTGTATTCTTCCACATAAAACCATACATTAGATTATTTCTTATAAAACCATAAAATTAGGTCAACCCACTTCCCTTAGTCAACTTCTTTCCCCATCCTCTTTTTTTTTCATCCTCTTCCCCTCACAACCACATCAACATCCTCACATGCATGTCTTACAGGGTCACAACACATATCATCATACATAAATAATACACATACCATACAAAAACATACTTCAACTCCACGTCATATCATATACGACATAATTAATAATCATAAACATAGAATGCATAGCATATGAAGCACATAATGCATATAAGCACACAATGGCCTTAGTAAACCCTTACCTAAAATGTCACTGGTCTTGGAGCACGCTCCTACGCCTCCTTATGGCTTAGACCAAATAATAACATACTAATAAAATAATCTTAACAAAATTCTAACTTTGCTAAAGTTATAAAAAAAATAATAGAGATATTATAAACCTTGATAATATAGGGTTAAAGACTTTACCCTAATAATAATAATGATACTAAGATAATAATATCAAAGATAATAAAACTACACTACCACGAAAAGGGGTTTTAATAGCGGTTATTTTATAGTTTTAATTACGGTTTTCAACCGTTATTGAATCGCCCGTTATTAAATATTTAATAACGGTTCTTAACCGTCATGAAAAATACACAAAAACCCTCGAATATGTGCGTAAAATTCTGATTTAATAATGGTTTTTACTTAAAAATCGTTATTAAAACCGAAGGTTTAATAACGGTTCTTAAACAAAACCGTTATTAAAACATATAGTTTTAATAATGGTTCTATGAGAAACCGTTATTAAAACCAAAGTTTTAATAACGGTTCTTAAACAAAACTATTATTGAAACATATAGTTTTAATAACGGTTTTATGAGAAACCGTTATTAAAACTATATGTTTTTTTTAGCATTTTTCTGTTTTGTTCCTGCCCACATACATAGTTGTATGTTCAAACAATTACCAAATCTGCAATGTAAAACAACATCAATTCATACCAAATCTGCAATCACACCATAATTTCAATCAATCTATAATTGGTATGCATGTCTCCAGGGACGAAGCCAGGATATAAAATGCATGGGGTCCCAACTCCCAATAAATAACAAGCATATATCTAAATATAAAATAATAACAGAAATTATAATTATAATAATAATATATTTAATATTATCCAAATTCATACATAAATATTCGTTTACAATTGTACTCGTCGAGGTTTCATATTTTGAAACCGAGCTATAATAGTCTCATTACTAATGGTATCGGATACATCTTTTTCTATATATGACATTAGACAATTATGTACCCATTCATCACACATACGATTTCGCAACTTGTTTTTGATAAAACTCATTGCTGAAAAGGCTCTTTCAACAGTTGCAGTAGCTACCGGTAAAATCAAAGCCAGCTTCACAAGCATATAAACCAAAGGATATGTAGTGTGCTTTTTTGTTTCCACTAACTTCCTTGAGAGATCACCAAGTCCTTTTAATTCAGAAAATCTTTCATCAGATCGAACATCCAAAATATAATTCTCAAGCTGATTATCCAGTATCACAACATCAACATCAGAAAAATCCTCGGGATAAAACTTTGTCAACCTAATCAATGAAGCTTTGTCAAAAGCAGAAAATAGCTCCGATGGATTCAAACATGCTACACATGACAACAACGTAGTGCCTATCACATCAAAACGTGATTCAAGCTCCTCTAATTGCAAGTCTAATATGCTGTAGAAGCAATCAAACTTGTAATGATGCATATTTGTAAGAAATGGAGCCAACCGTTGTGATTTGTTTTCCTTAACATACCGATCATCCATATTTGCAATAACAATATTCTTATCGTGGCAAAATAAAGAAACTTCAACAATAAGATCTTCCCATCCTTCATCCCTCATCGTTTGGAGGCGTTGTTTAGCAAGTTGAACAAGTCTCATGGCATTTACAATGTCTTGATCACGCTTCTGCAACATCTGAGATAAATCATTCGTGATACCTAGAACCCTTCTCATCAAATGTAACATGAAAACACACTCAAAGGACATTAGTAGATCTTTGAAAGCTCTAGCCTCACCTTTCTGTCTACTTTTTGAATCTTTTTTCAAAAAATCAAGTATTTCAATAACCGGAGAAAATAACTTAACCAAACTTGAAAGAGACTTAAGATGTGAACCCTAACGAGTATCTCCAGCCCTTGAAAGGGCTGATTCTTGATTCAATCCACGCCCATGTTCGATCTTGCCTAGATCAAATGCTTCTTCTAATTCAAGAGCACGTTTATCTCGAAGCATATCTCGACGTTTGTTAGATGATCCAATTACATTAACAACACCAGTAACGATAAAAAACAACCAATCAACATCTTCATGAGACCTTGCAACTGCAACGAGTGCTAACTGAAGCTGATGAGCAAAACAATGAATATAATATGCTGAATTATTTTCAATATGAATCAAACTTTTTAAACCACCATATTCTCCTCTCATATTACTTGCTCCATCATAGCCCTGTCCTCGTATTCTTGATATGCATAATTTATATTTCACTAACATTGTCTCAAGTGTTGATTTGAGTGACACGGCAGTTGTATCCGCTACATGTGCAATACCAATAAATCTTTCCATCACAAAACCCTTACGATCCACATAACGTACAACAACAGCCATTTGTTCTTTCCCAGATATATCACCAGATTCATCAATTAATATGCCAAAAACATCATCCCCTATCTCCTTAATAATCTCATTACTTATTTCAGTTGCACAAGCACAGGCAATATCTTTTTGAACATCAGGAGAAGTCATCTGGCTATTTCTCGGAGCATTTTTCAACATATAACTAGCCAGAGATGGATTAACTTCTTGTAATATTTTTAGGAGCTCATAAAAATTACCTCGGTTTTTTGAACTATCCGATTCATCATTCCCTCGAAATGCTAGTCCTTGTCGAAGAAGATATCTAACAGCAATAACTGATGCTTCTAGACGTATATGATACTCAGATTTCACTATTTCAGATTGTTTTGACAAAGCAGCTTGAATACCATACTTTTGATTCATCAAAGTATCACATTTTTTCACAGCCTTGTTATGAGGACTATCACAATTACCAACATGAACTTCAAGCCTATCCTTTTTATTCCAGCCCCCAAAACCTTGACCCACAAAATGATCACCACCGGCTTCAAATTCTTGTTTAAACAAGTAACATGGTAGGCAAAAAGCAGCATCTTTTGCTATACTATATTCTAACCAGTCATACTGATCAAACCAAGATGCAACAAATCTTCGATTTTTTCCGGCAATAAGTTTAATTGGAAAATTGTGTGCACGAGGTTGGAAAGGACCAAGACGAATATAAGCTCTCCTTACCTCATCTTGTTGATTTGGATGGAAATCTGAAATTTTTTTCCTCAGACCTGGATCAAGTTCCAGAGAATTTAAATCCACCCAATTGCGTTGTGTAGCTTGAGATTGATGAAGATATGGAGAAACTTGTTCATGAATTACAGGACTAGGAACTGGATTAGAATTGTTCTCATTAGGTCGTTCTTTGTTTTTAGGCCGCTTTTGAAGATATTTCCACATGCTAATTTGATCAAATCTGCAATTATGAATACAACAATACAGTTATACAAGATGTAGTAAACAAATACTCAACTAATTAGAAATACAAACTATTCCAATTTCACATATTCACAATTACACAAGATGTAATTAACAAATCTCAATACAAACTATTCCAATTTCACATATTCGCAATAAAATTAGAAATAAAAATACAAACTAATTCAATGAACAAAAATACTCATACTCAACTAAATCAACATTACACAATAATAATTCATACCATACTAATTCAAAATTAACATAACCTAATTCAAAAATATACAACAATCAACTAATTAACAAATCTCAATACAAACTATTCCAATTCACTTATTCACAATAAAATTAGAAATAAAAATACAAACTAATTCAATTAACAAAAATACTCCTACTCAACTAAATCAACATTACACAATAATAATTCATACCATACTAATTCAAAATTAACATAACCTAATTCAAAAATATACAACAATCAACTAATTAACAAATCTCAATACAAACTATTCCAATTTCACATATTCACAATAAAATTAGAAATAAAAATACAAACTAATTCAATTAACAAAAATACTCATACTCAACTAAATCAACATTACACAATAATAATTCATACCATACTAATTCAAATTAACATAACCTAATTCAAAAATATACATTAATCAACTCATTTACAAATCTCAATACAAACTATTCCAATTTCACAAATTCACAATAAAATTAGAAATAAAAATATAAACTAATTCAATTAACAAAAAAAGATATTATATTTCATCTTAAATAAAATTTAAAAAAAAATAACCCTCACCCTCTCAAATCTCAATCTCTCTGGATCTGGACTCTGGTTTGGCTCTCTCGGGGCGGGGCGGCGGGCAGTAGCAGGCTGTTTTGTTTGGCTAATTTGCTGCCTGCCTCTGTCGAGAGTTGAGACAGAGACAGACAGTGACACCAGGGACGGAGGCAAGATATGAAGATAGCAGCGCAGGTCAGCAGCTGCAGTGTGCGACTGGGCGGTGGCCGGTGGGTGCCTGGGGTCGAGACTCGAGCGAGCGGGCGCGACGGCTGGCGAGTGGCGGGGTAGGGTAACGGCGCGGCGGCGGCGCCTGTCTGTAGTGGAGCCTGGGGTCGAGACTCGAGCGGGACTACGGGAGAGAGCGGGAGTCAGGGAGACAGACAAAAATTGAAAGGCCGAAAGGGAGAGCAATGAATCAGAGCAACCAACCGAGCAATGGAGCAAGTCAGCCAAGTGCCAACGACCCTGTCAAGTGTGAAATTAGAAAAAAAAATAGGTAAAATTTTTGCAAAACTGGGGTTCGAACCCAGGACCTCCGAATACATTGAAAGTTTTTTGCAACTCTTTAACCACCGGTCTATAATTGTTTTCCATTTCTTTTGTTGTATATAAAATATATATGGTTTTCAAAAAATCCATGGGGTCAGGCGACCCCATGTGCTCTGAATTGGCTCCGTCCCTGCATGTCTCAATACACCAACTATACTTAGGAATAAAAATTAGTGGGCATACCACAACTTTGTAGCTCTACACCCCAAAATAAAGAGTTCACAGATCTAGGCTGGAAGACCGAAAGATGTAGACGAAATACAAACCTGAAAATGCATGTAGAATATATAGATCGCTACCTAATACCGAATGAATGAGTGCATGTGCTTGGCTCATTGGTCTCTAACTTCATCAATTTCATCAACATTATATTGCTGGCCTCGTGCATAGTTATCGGTGAAAAACTACAACACCCATGTTTCAATTAATATACAGTTAGCCATTAGGTCAAAAATATATATGTCATGATTCATGGCTTGGATCTATGTTGACCAATCTATTCTGGACTATAAGATCCATTGCTCGTCTTCTTCACTTGAACCCTTAAAAACTTCAATTTCATCATCATCATCTAAGTTCCTTTGTCTCGAAGATCTGGTTCTAGTAGCTCTTTGGAGGTACCTAAAGCTCTTATCTCATCCATAATTACATAGAATTGGCATCATTACAGTAAGAACTAAGAAGTCTTTAAATTTGAATATGTTACACTATCCTGCCTCAATATCTTAGTAACCATGAAAACAAAAGAAAGTAATAGCCTCATTAAAAATACTATTACAACCCTCACCAGCTAAGACATTGTAAGATACCCAATGAGGCTAAATAGATGGATGGCTGGATAAAGAGATAAACAATAGAGGAAAAACAATTCTGATAAAAGTAAAAACTAAAATAATTGAAAACATGTATTACCCCACATACAAAATAATACAAGGGGTAGATATATAATGGTTGTTTCTAGAATAAAATCTATATAAAAAATACAAAGGTAGGCAACATGTATTACCACTTTATTCAAGAGGTTATATAACACCATCATACCCTAGAATGTGAAAAAGGTTTTCAGGATAGTCTAAATTAAATGTTCAATTTGTAAAAAAGGCCCTAAAAATATACCCTCAAGGTTATATGACTTGTATGTAACAAAAAAAACCTCAATTTAGAGGCCAAAATGGCCTTTTTTGGTCTCCCAGATTGCCCAAACTGGCTATGCCGCTTTGCCATGTTGTAGATCTTGAAAAAAATACCCAAAATAGCCTCCTAGATCACCTAAATCCGAGGTCCCATGAAAAAGTTATGACCCTCCAAAGTTTACAGTAATAATGTCTTCTCTTTTGTTTATTACTTACTAATATGTTGAATGGTGTTAATGTTAGTGATTTTATTTCTCTAAATATATTGTATTTCTGATCCATAGTATTCAAATTTATTTCTCAAGAGCCATTATTCAACAATAATGTTGAATCTATATTCTCCATACAAACAAATACAACAATAATATGTAAAGGTCTCGGCCAACACATGCATTTGTTAATATATAACAATAACGTAACAAATTCAACAACAAACAGCAAAATTTTCAGCCAACACATTCAACAACACATTTTCGAACGACAAACCACAATCTTTCAATAACAAACAAACAAAACCCTGTAGCAACATGCATGCATTTATATATATATATATATATATACATATATAAGTAGATAAAAAGTTACGAGAGGAAGAACAAACACATATATAAAGTGAGCTAGCTACAAACACGACGGTGAGAATGTTGAGAGAGGCAAGGGCTTCAAACACGATGGAGGATGAAGGTGCAAGTGCTAGCTAGCTTCAGAACAATGACAGCATGCACATGCAGAGCCGACAATGGCAAAGGCGTGGTGGAGAGTTGGCGGTGCGAGGGTTTCCTTTACTTGAGAGGAGCCGGTGTGGTGGTGCGAGTTGGTGGTGCATGGTGTGGTGGTGTGAGGGTTTGCAAGGAGAAGGAGAGCAAGAGAACGAAGGTACAGAGAGTCTGAAAACTTTGGCACGAAACATAACTGGGTGAAATTTTGGGGTTTTAAAACAGAAGGAGAAGTTTGATTTTGGGATTTTAATAACGGTTCCTGAGAGAATCGTTGATAAAACATCTTTTAATAACGGTTCTTCCAGGAACCGTCATTAAAAGCTTCTGACTTTTAACAACGGTTCTAATATGAACCGTTATTAAATCCACTTTTATTAACGGTTTACATAAAACCGTTATTAAAACATCCATCCAAATTTTAACGTTGCCTTTTTAATAACGGTTTTTAACTAGAACCGTTATCAAAACTCTCCCGTCCATTAATTTTCACGCATTTGACAATGGTTTTCGAACTAGCGTTATTAATGTCCCGTTATTATTTCCCGTTTTCGTCGTAGTGCTAATATCAATGAGTAGAATAATAATAATAATAATAATAATAATAATAATAATCCTAATAATAACAATAGTAATAACAATAATAAAATTATTAACAACACTAATGGTAAAATATTTGCATTAATAATATGGAATAAGAATAATAGAAATTAGAAATATAAACTAATAATAATAATTATACTTATAACATATTAATATTAATAATAGTAATAATAGTAATAAAAGAAATAATAAGGGGAATAATAATAAAATCGAATAAAAATACAATAGGGCTTCATCTCTCAACATAAATAATAATAAAACAATAATACTACTACTAATAATAATAAAACATATTAAGAATAATAATAATGGTATTTATATGCAAATAATTGAAATAAATTTAATCAAGGCTTATAATAATATGGAAAATGGTTGAGAGGGTCTAGGGTTCAACCTTAGGCTGGTGGGAATTGGTGGCACCGGCAGTGGTGCACGGCGGCGGCTGCGGTTTAAGGTTTCGGGGTAAAATTATGGCGAGATGAGCAGCAAACTTTGCACGGTTATGGAACCGTGCAAGAAGAATCGAAGGTTGAAAATGGTTTGGTTAACTAGAGGGCGTTGCAGGGAAGAATTTGGGATTGTGCGGTGGCGCTAAGGTTGGCTATCGGCGGCGGAAGACGCGTCTGAAGTCGCGGTGGTGGCAACTCGGGCTTAGGGTCTCAGGGTAGAAAAAAACTCCAAAAACTCCTATAACAAGGCTATTTATAGATGGTAGATGAGATAATAGGGTGTTGAAGCTCAACAGGGAGGTATTAAGTGCAAGAATTTGGGTGGCCGGTGGCAGTAATAGCTCGATGTCCATTTTGGGGTGGTTCGAATTTCGCACGCCAGGAGAGAGGAAACGGGCGAGATTTAACATCCAATAATTATGCCAATTTATTCCTAGAGTTAAGAGGAAGACAATGAGGCAAGAAACGACTGGTGTTAATCACTGTAGCCGTAGAGGCCATGGATGGGGTCGGGAGCTGCAGCGGCGTCGACGGAGGAGAAAGGAGGAAGAAGGAAGAAGAAGAAGCGGGGGACCGGTTGGCCGGGAAAAAGGAAAAGAAAAGGGGGAGAACCGGGTGGTCGGGCGCGGTGAGGGAGGTTAATTAAATGAAACGCGGAGTTTTGATGAAAACAGAAACAAAACACAACGCAGAAATGACGGGTGAAGGGCGACGATCGCGAGGGTTAAGCTCATTAAATCACACGACAAGTTTTGGTGCAGTTAGGCATAAAACACGGCGTGGCAGAGTCAGAGGAAGGAGGCCGCTCGCGCTGGGCCGAAGAGGAAGAAGAAAAGAAAAAGAATAACTGGGCCGCGGCTGGCCGAGTCGGGGAAAAGAAGAGGGAAAAGAAAAAAGAAGAAAAAGAAAGAAAAAGGAAAGGAAAAAGGAAGAAAGAAAAAAAAGGAAAGGAGAAAAATAATGGGTTGGATTAATTAAATTAATTAGGCTATTTAGGTTATTTAAAAATAACAATATTTAAATGATATAATATTTAATTCCTTTTTAGGCTAAAATAGGATTTTTAAAAGATTTTCCATAAATTCCATTTTAATTAGCAAAACACCCTAAATTTTTTCCATTAAATTATTTATAAATAAATATTAATTTGGAACTATTTTCTCCTTCTTATTTTAAATAAAATAATTTATTTAGTTAATTCCCAAATTAAAATCTTTAATTAGGTAAAATACCCAAATTCCTCCTAATTAAAATACTTATAAATTTATTCTTGATTTTCCCTACTTAATTTAATTTTATTTTAATAAAACAATTTATTTAATTACTTTTTATAATACAACCTCATTTAAATATAATATTTAAGATTAGAAATTTTCGGGGCATTTCAAAAACACTAAGGGAACATAGATTACATGATATGCATAGAACCAAATAGATACTATCTTTGGTTAAAGTGATAACATCATTTCTTTATACTAGCTTATTGAGAAGTGAATAGGCTTATACAATAATACATGACTTAAGTAATGTGTGAGTTCTTAAATAATTATGAGGCAATACCAAGGATCACATTAGTGAAATAGCAATATCAAGATTGAGTACAAAATAATACAAGGCTGATTTAAAACATCTTAACAAACAAGTAATTAAGTTTCTATGTGCATGTGCATGTTATGCATTGAAGGAGTGACCACGTGCATGGGGACCTTCACTGTAGACTTGTCAAGCATTAGTAAGTAATTTAGCTAATTTCTTAATTAACTAGTAAAGTTAGATAATAAAGTTAGCGTAAAGGTAGCATAGTATCTTTTAGCTTTGAATCTTTTGAATTATGCTTTTAGATAGTGGTAGAAAGGTTAAATGATGTTATGAATGTCAAGCATGACAATTGAGAATTGAATTGAATTTGAAGATCAATAATGAATTTGAATACAAGCGAATTCTATATGAGTTCAAATTCAAGTAAATCAAATTTGTGTGAATCGTTTAGCTTGAAAGCTTTAATATCTTCATCTGTATGAATTATAGATTAATCCATATATTTTCTAATCTCCTCAATCCTGATTTGGTATAATCAACCAACGTCCTAAACCTTCCCTTTAAAACCCTAACCTTCCCGCACAAACCAAATCCAACCTTATTCATTGTTTTTTAACCAAAACCTAACCCTAACCCTAGACCAGGACTCTAACCTTCATCTAAAAGTTAACCTTTGAAGCTTAACTTCAGCATCATGCCATCATTAAATGCATATGCCAATTAGTAAAAAACATTCCAACCATCATCATCATCATTAATTCACCATCACTGAATCATCATCATCATTCCTCTACCATATTCCAACTATCCCCATCCTTATTCCATCACATTCGAATATTTAATTTCCTAATTCATCATCAATGAGCCTTTAGCCAAATATCTAAACCAAATTTGAGCATTAATCCTACATAGTTGAGAATTACACCCTCACTAGTGATCTTACATCTTTATAGGAAAAGAAGCTTATTAGAGTTCTAAAAGAATAAAAACTACACTACATCATTACATTATTGTCTTAAAAGTATTTAGCCATGCCAACCATAAAAAATCACTAATTGATAGCTTTTATCTACGTAAGTAGTCACAACTAAATTTTTTTACAACATACTTTTGGTAAAGAGAAAAAATATTTTTAATGTTTTAGTTGCATCTCACTGCCAAAGAACTTGAACATGAAAATTTCATATTGATAATAAAATTAAAAAAGTGATTAGGCCTAATAGAAATAAAAAATGGTGAGCTCTTGAGCCTTTATGATAGATATAATTTTTATCAAATATAATTTTTATTCTTGTGTGTATTTCATTATTTTTGTGTGAAACTAGAACTTTTCATTATTCTCTTTAAAGATACATGAAAATTTTTCATACATTAAGATAATAAAGACAAATTTTCTTCTTGTTAACTACTTCGTTAAATAACCTACCTATTATAATATTTTCTTTGTATAAACCTATTGAGCTTTTAAGCCTATTTAATTGATATTTAACATACACACGTAGCTAACTATTTGTATCATTTTCTATATCATAGTGTAGGGCTAGTGGAGCACAATTTGGTAATGAGTTGTGTATGTGGTTGAAAATATAAGTATGGGAGTGTGTTAGTGTTGTTTGGGAGTAGCGAGTTAATTGTTGTAAAAAATTCAACATAATAATAATAATAATGATAAATACTTGAGGTACCAAAATGGAAAGTAAGGGGTAGATTGTGAGGTCACAAAATTCTTGTGTTAGGTACGAAAGAGTGTAAACCACACATAATTAATGAAAAAAGTGCTAAGTTAAAAAAAAATTATGGCATTCTAGTAGATGTTGGTAGTATAGGAAGTGATGATTAGAGGTAGAAAATTCATTGAAGAAAAGGTGAAGCTGAAAATCATAAAGAGTTGAGATTGTAAAAGTTATGTGCTTCACTAGCAATATACATTGTATTGAAATTCTAGAGCTTACTCTACATTTGACCCTAGCTCTATTAAAATCAAATAAATGACCTCTTGATTTTTGTATGCTCAACTTTATAGATATTAGTAAACAGAGAAGAGTAGCAATTCTATGGTCAATCATTATCATTAGTATAATTTTTAGAGTAAATATAAGCCTAAGATGCATTAGAGTATATTGCTTCCACATACCTAAAGTGAAAATCTATTAGCCTAATTCTTCACAATTGTTCACATTAATAACTAAAAAATTAGATTTAATGGTGACTTGGTTGTGATGTTTGTAACCTCAAATGAGTTTGGAAATTATTTTCTGCATGTTTACTTTTTATTATTTTTAGTCCAAATGAAACATGTGTATTTTGTATGTTAATTATTTATATATCTTATTAACTATCGGAAGAGGGATCATATGTGACTTGATATTTGGGAGTTATCATAATTTTCATGGTTGTGTTACCTGAGGGTTATCAATGGTTCAAACATGGGGGTATTTGATAGGTAGATATTTTATGGAATTTTGACATTTCCTAACCGAGGTTATACTGTTTGTTATGCTTGTTTCACCCTTTTTCTTGAGTCTTCTATGTTGGCGTATTTTTTTTTTAAAAAAAAGATAAAATCAAGGTAATTTACTCTGGTAACTAAGGCAAACAAGCACTCTATGAAAAACAAGCTTGGAGTCATGGAAATTTTGTTATATTATCAATCAAGAACCAAAAAGAGAAGTCATATAAATAAAAATCAATAGATGACAATGAAGAGAGAGAAAATATAGGGATCTAGTATTTATGGAAATATGACCCTTATTTCCTTGGTCCTCCTCCCACGTGCTCCACTAATTTATCTCACATGCATAATGTTACAGTAAATATACGAGTACCCTATATTTACTAATACACTATAATTTTTTGCATATTTTGGATCTAATTTGTATAACTTTCTATCTATCTATATATATGACATATATAATAGATAGAATAGAACATCAAGGAGCACCGCCATGCAAGCTTCAACTTTATTTCATTATTTCTAAGAATTAGGTTTTTTTTTTTGTTAGATTTAGACAATTAATTATCGTACTTGAAAGATTGAAGGTTATGTGGTGTTTGTGATTTATCAATCTCCTAAGTTCTTTCTCTCTTTTATTTTATTTATTCATTGTGTACATATTATTGTGTTTAATTTGATTCCCATTAATTGTTTATTTAATTGAGTTTATGATTGTGTGTAGTTAATTCAATCTTTGTCATTTTGTTTATTTATTCAAATTATAGCTATGTATTTTATGTGTTTAGATTCTCTATTTTTAGGTTTTATTAGTATGCTAAGCTATATTAGTAAGAGGTAAGGGGATAATTGAAGGCTATAGGATAATTAATTATAAGATGGGAATTGGACTTAATTGTTTTGTGTATTTTTAGTTAGATTAATAAATCAAGTTTAATGCTCACTAATTCAAGATTTTTACTTTATTATCTATCTTGATTCCCTATTTAATTTGAGTGCTAATTGGATGCTAGGATAATATAGTTAATCAGTAATTGTTAAAATATATATGTGTAAGTATCAAATAGTTTATTCATTTAATCTATGTTTACTAATCTTTAGAGCTACATAATTCGGGCTAACTGTAATTATGGTTTTAGTAAGCTACTTTCTAATTGTTAATTATATTTAGAGATCTTATCCTAGGTTAATAATTGGTTAGATAATAAGTCATAAGCAAACCTTTGTTTATTTGTAAAAGGGGATGTGAGGAAGTGGATGAATATGAGCATCTATTAGTTTGCATTATAAATACTACATAACCATTTTGTTAAATGATTAGTTATTATCCTTTGGTTGAATATGTCCTCTGACCCTTATGATCCTATTATTATTATTATTATTATTATTATTATTATTATTATTATTATTATTATTATGTTAATTTCTATTTAATATTATTTTCATTATTAGTGCTTAGTTTTCTTGATCAAATAATTGAAGGAATTTATATGATAATAGATGTATACAAATTATATTAGAGTCTTTGTGGGATTGACCCCTAATCACTACTTACTATTTTTTTGTGTTTATAGTTTAATTTTGTGCATCTATGATAACATATCATAAAGATGAATGGTCTATTCCCTAAGATATACGTCAAGTAATGAGTTTTCATGGGTTAGCTAGTTTTTATAGAAAATTTATTAAAGATTTTTCTACTATAGCAACATCTATTACTCAACTTATGAAAAAAAGGAGAATTTAATGAGGAACTAAATCCAGTAAAGACTTTTCTACCCTCAAGAATAAATTCTGTAGTACTTCTATATTATCTTTACTTAATTTTGACCTACTATTTGAGGCAACTTATGATGCTAGTGGAGTTCTCTCACCCTTTAGTATCTTTACCTAATTTTAACATACTATTGGGGGTAACTTATGATGCTAATAGAGTGGGATAGGTGGAGTTATCTCACAAGAAAAAAAAGCCTATCACATTCTTTGGTGAAATATTTAATAGTGATAAAGTAAATTTTTCCACATATGACAAGAAATTATTTTCCATCAAATATAGACTAAAGATGTGGAGTGATTATTTGAGGCCTAAACCCTTTAGATATCATTTTGATGATGAGATTTTGAAATTTACATGTCAAAAGAAATTAAGTCCTAGAGATTCAAAGTGGGTAAATTTTTTATATGTCTAATGTTTTTTGTCATACACTTATATGGAAAGGAAAAAGTAGTAGTTAATGATCCTCTAGAATGTGAATATTTCTTGTCAAGTTGGATGCTAAATTGTTAGGCTTTGATGCGTTAAAAGAAATTAAATCTGAAGGATGAAGATTTTGTGGAAGAGTATCATGCATGTAAAAAAGATGGATACTATAGTAATCATATATTAAAAGATGTAATATTATTTAGATTTAATAAACTTTATGTATAAAGATTGAGTTCCTACTATTATTGAGCAGCTGCCACCTTCCACCATTGCCCATTATTGCCTCTCCCTTCACCCTGCTCCATTCGTACGACTACAATGCTAGCTTCCTTATCAAGTTCCTTACTACTCCCAACCACCATCACCATCTCCGTGTTTTATCTTTCCAACTAGCAACACCACTAGCCTTCGAGCATCCTAACACATTAACCATCAAGCCAGTATTCAACCATCTTCATTCACCAACCTCCCTTATCTTGTTCTCCTTTCTCACCCTCTAAAAAGTGCACTACCTTAAAATGTTTAAGTTAGAACCATCATCCTCTTATTTTCTTTGTCCCACAATAATTTGAATTTTTCCATGGAAAACATCTTGAACCAACCACCTTCTCACACATCCTTACACAAACAACATCGTGTGCCACCTTCGTACTTTTGAGCCAACTCCATCGTACTATTTTTTTTATTTTCTACCTCAACCACCCCTTGTGCAGCCATGTATTAGCCTACTAAATCTTTGAACAACAACATGTGTCACCTTCCCAAAGAAACCAAAACTTTTCTTGGTTTCCTTGTATGATCAAGCCTCTGGTAGTAACAAATGTGAACATTAGTTATCTTCTTTCTTTTTTCCCTACATGTGTGGTGCATGGTTGTGCCAAGCATCTGTGAGTCTTAGCCTTAAATTCTATGATTTTTAGCCTTAGTTCCTATTAAAATTTATCTAATTATTTCATCTTGGTATAGATACTAATATGTATGTTTTTTTGTGGGTTTTATTATTCGTTTTAGGTAATAACTATCTTAATTAAGGGGGCCTTGGAAGAGTTCTTTTTTTGCTATAATTTATGTAGCTTGATGGTAAAACTATCTACTTCATATTGTAGAATTTTTTGTGTAAATATAATAGATAAATTGTCTAGAATAAAAACCATTATAGTTTGAAATTCTCATAAATTTTTTGTTTTTTTTTACACAAAATGAAATTGTTCAATATTACATTTCTACACAAAATTTGTGAGATATGAAATAATATATTTATGCTTTGGTAATATTTTAAAAATCAGGATGTATGCTTATGTGAAAACATAATTTAAGGTTCAAAATAATATGCATGTCTAGGGTTAAGGTTTAATAAGAATTTTTACCTTACCTTATATGGGACATATTGATGAGCTCAATGTATTCCTTTTACATTTTAGATATATTTTGATATATAGAATGCTAAGTTTTAGATCATAATAAGAATTAAATTGTGATAATTTTATATCTCAAGTTCTAGGGAAAGAAATGCAAATTTTTACGTACCATAATTTGTACCTAAAACTATTATGTGGAATTAATATGAAGATTATGATATTATACAATTGCATGCTACATTTCTATATGTGTGTTATGTTTTGTCCATGTTTAGTGGTAATGTTAAATTTCCTTTTATGATGAATTATTTTTAATTATTTTTTAGCCTTTTAATGAAAAATATTCAATAAAAATAAATATAGTAATAACTTGGATAAAAAGTGGTACATGGGCTTTTGGAAGGTATATTCATCATCTTAACAAAAATGCTCTTGAAGGTGAATAATTGGACTAGGCTAACCTTAGTAGATAGTATTGACTTCAAATTAGCCTAAACTATTAACCTTAGAGTTGACTTGAATAATTAAAAATAAATGAAAAATTGGAAAGTATTGAAATGGGAAGTTTATATACTATGTGTCATTTATGTTCACGTTATAAAATGTTATTATTTAAAGTGAAAGACCTCGAGTTTTATATTTGTGACTTATTAAAGTTAGCTACCTTGAGGATGATTTTATCCCTTGATTTGATTTATTTTTGCTGATGTGTCTCATTGCCCTAATAAGGCCCTATATCTACTATAATTAGTTCTCTGGACTTTCTAGGGGGTATCTATACTTAAGGATTAGGTGATATAGGAGGAACAAGGGTACCAAGTTGCCTTCTTGTGCCAATATGACCAAGTGGAAATTAGTGTCCTTAGGTTCTAAGGCATAAGGGTATTGCACTTCCTATGTGTGCTAGTATGACTGGATGTATGTTAGTGTCTCAAGAAAACATAAAAAATTAGAAATTAATATTATTTGATGAACTTGGTATATTTTGGATTTTTGCTTTAGTATTTTCCTATATGCCCTACCTACGATTTTAAAGGTGATTTGGTTTGTTGGTCGGTTAAGCACTAGTGCACGATAATATTGAATATGTGTTATGATATGCATATCTATGTTTTGAGATGTATGTGAAATGGTTAATTATGTTGGTCTTGAGAATGAAATTTTGATATGATACATGTCATCGCATGTTCATTATATCTTGTTATCATATGCATCTTAGTGCTTTAATTATGATTTTCTGGTTATTATTGTTTCATGCCATGTGGGCATGCTGCCTCTTTTGACGTGTTGTGATTTACCCTATACAAGGAACTGGTGTTGATAACACATTTGTTGATGACTATTTACGGGGCATAGATTAGTTTGAGGTGCATCAATTTGACAAGGATCAACAGGATCCTTGGGAGGAGATTCCATCCTTTGAATGGGATTTGGGTGTAAGAGTTAAGGCAAACTAGTATCTTATCATTAGGTGCTAACTTTTTTTCTAGTTTGTTTTTCCTTTGGGCTCTTATGTCTCTTATCGTATTTCAATTATTGTTAGTGTATGAGAAATTTTTATCCGTAACTTTTATCTTCATTATTATTTTTTTCCTTTTGATCTTTGGTTTGGGATCTCACTTGTCTAAACTTTAGCACTTATCATAAATGAATGTGAGGAAATCAAACTTATTCTAAATGCGGTAGTAACACCCATTATTTTATAATTATTGCTTACACAAAACCTAATTCTTAAGCACTGAAATTTGGGGTTTTAAAATTAGAGGCTTACTAAAATATTAAGTACTTTCTAGAAACCCTCGAGTCGACCATCCTGTATCTTTTGCTAAATCATCTTGTTATTTACATCCCTTGGATATCCCTTTCGAATATCATCAAACATAATTAGTATGATTATCAAATCATTACTTGGAACTCAAACTAACTTTGCTGAAAATGCTTTGTGGTCATCTCACCAAACTCTTCAAGAAACTAATTAGCCACCAGATAAGAAATCAAGGAGTGTAATGTCTTCCTACTCAAGGCACTTACAACAATGTTGGTCTTACCCTTATGATAGTTCAACTTAATATCATAATCATTCACTAAATCTAGCCATCCTTTTTGTATCTTATTCAACTCATTCTTAGTTGAATATATTCTTGATATTCTTGTAGTCAGTGAAGAATCTACACTACATCCCATATAGATAATGCCTCTTAACCTTTATCTCAAACACATCTGCATCCAACTCAAGATCACCCTTCTGGTATATTTTCTCATGCTACTTCAGATGACCAAAAACATAAGTTACTACCATACCATGCTAAATCAATGTGCAACCTTGTATATGCTTTCATGTGTCACTACACACTTCACACCTGTCTGGTCTAAATGGTAGAATCAAAATTGATGCTGTAGTTACACATTGGTTTAAATCATGAAATCCACCCTCAGTTGTGTTATCCCATTAAAATATGATGCTTTTCCATAGAAGGTTAAATGAGGAATGAACTACCTTTAATAAGTATAAAAAAAGGCATCTGACGTACCTAGATAAACCTAGGAAACTATGAACCTTGGGAACACTAATGGGTGCCTCCCACTCTATGACTACGTCAATATTCACCAGATCTAAAATGACTCCTCCTGCTGACACCAAATGCTCCAAAAATGCAACCTCTCGGAGAAAGAACTCACACTTGCAAAGTTTGACATACAACCTATGCTCTCTATGAAGTGACAAAATAGTGCAAAGATGTCACTCAGGCTCCTCTCTACTCCAAGAGTATACCAATAAGTCATCTATAAATACTACCACAAAATGGTCAAGAAATGGCCAAAAGATCCTTGTTATCAAGTTCATAAATACAACAGGTGCATTAGTGAGACCAAAAAGTATCACCAAGATCTCATAGTACCCATTCTATGTCCTTAATGTTGTCTTCGTGATGTCTACCTCAATGATGTGAAGCTAATGATAACCCAACATAGGTCTATATTTGAGAAAATCAAAGAATCTTGAAGCTGATCAAACAAATCATCAATCCTTGGAAATTAATATTAGTTCTTCACCATCAACTAGTTCAAATGCCAATAATATTTGCACATATGAATACTCCCCATCCTTCTTCTTCATGAAGACAAATGGTGCTCCCCATGGAGATACACTCAAGAAGATGTACTTGTGAGTCACTAAATCTTCTAGCAGTGACTTTAAATTTTGCAATTCTAATGGCACCATCTACTAGTGTGCCTTCAAAACTTTCTTAGCCCCCAATACTAGCTTATAGTGAAGTCTATCTCATGTGCTGGCAACATACCTAGTATCTCCTCTAGAGACATGTTAGAAAAGTCCTGATCAACATAAAATTCCTCTAATGAAGACACAACCTTGTTAAACTCCTCAACATCACACAATTAAATAGGCTAACCTCCCTACACCAATGATATAATGTATAGACATATACAATCTTAATTGTAGGTTCAAGCTATCATGTCTTATATGAGACCCTAGCACCCTAAGGTCCCTATGGTACTACTCAGTTATGAGCATACTCTATCACTACTTAGTATCTCCCCAACATATCATTCCCAAAGGTCACACCAAAATCTCGTAGATCTATCTTAGCTAAGTCCATAAGGAAGTCTACCTTAGCCATCTCTAAGGTCACATCTGAGTAGATTTTACAGCATTCAAATATATCCCTAGAAGGAAAAATAACAAATATTGACACACTATAAGATGGAGAAAAAACATTTCTAAACATAAAAATGGTGGACATAAAAGAAAATGAGGTACCCAAACATATAACACGTACATTGGTAAAGAAATGATAGAAAATGTACAAGCAACTACAGCTAACTATCAATTAGCCTCTTCCTAGTTCATGACATCTAGGCTCTCATTTGATTATCCTCCCTATTATCCTCCATGATGCCCTCTAGAACCCTAGGTTTCTCCTCCTCTACCTTAAAAAAAATGGGAGAGGCCCCTTTGGTCTCCTCTTAGCCTTCCTATGTTGTGCACTAGCAAGGGAAGGTGTCCTTTGCTCTTGTTGTTACTATTGTTATTGCTTGTAGGATCATTGCTAATATGCTAACTATTAGTGTACAAGTGGTCCTTCCTTCTGCAACGAACTCGTCTATTTTTGACACTCAACAAATCAGTAACCTAATAGAAGAGAAGCTTGATAGTGAAAAAATGTGCATCAATAGTCTCATTATAAATAATCTTGACCATCAAAATGGCAAACAAAACATCCCGATGGTCTCATGGGTTTGCTATGTCCATCTACCTAATCCTTGTGCTAAAAACTTGGATGTCGACCTCCATAAAACTAAATATGTTTTCCAGATCCCTGCATCTTAGGCTTCCTCTTTCCTTGAATGGAAGGATTTACTTGAATCTTAATAGCAAAAACAAGTGCCAACTTATACAAGGTAGCCAAGTCATGGAAGGCCACAACATTTATCATTCTTGAAATAATGAAGTGTAGTTGTTGCTGAAACAAAAAGACCAATGTCATCTCACTCGTTGCTATACCTAGGGTAACCATGATAAAATTTGTGAATTGAGTGGGGTACTTCTATATAATCATACTCATTAGATCAACTCCATAAATTCATTAAGATTATCCCTCTTAAGGCTATCAAGATAAAAGTTGTGTAGAGCTCCATCTTGATGTCTTTTGAGGACATCATCAGTCTTCCCTATATAGGATGACCTACCTACCAAGTGTCCACTACTCTCTAATGGAAAAAGTTTATTATACTTGCCTTTTGACCTCTAAGATAGTTGGCTACCTATAAATTCTAATCAAAATCTCAAATCCATCTTTCTAGGATGATCAAATCCTTCTCCCTGGTGTAGGTGGATGAGTGATGATTAGTAAACCTCTAAAGCTAGTCTTCTTTGATACCCTTATGTTGGTAATGTTGAAGTGGTGCAATACCTCAAGCTGAGTTGGCTTTGGTGAACTCTTGAAGAAATCGATAAAGGCCTCAAATGCAACCTCCCTTAATTATACACGATCGTTAAGGATCATCGTGAGCTAGTACCAAAAGAGATACTTATTACAATAAAATATTCCTAGCTTAATAGCACACAACACACATAATCACATTCAAAAGCCTCTTAGGCTACCTATTTTTTCAATTCCCCATAAGTTAATATAGGTTTTGAAAGAATTGAGCTTTTCAAAATATTAAATAGACCAAAAAATTCAAGTACGAGATTGTTTGATAGCCAAAATTTTGAAAAGCAAAGCACAATAATCAAAAAAAAAGATTTAATACTAAGGATATTTTTGGAATGGCAGTAAAGGCCCCTAAAAAAATCCGGGGGAAATTATTTCCCCTCTTATACCTATTTGGTATAAGTAAAACTTTTTACTTTGGTAAAATTTTTACGCCGGCTGAGGGAAAATAATTACCCTTTTCAACTCACGGGTAACATTCTTATATCCTGATACTCCTTGGCTTCCCTACTCACTGCCTCCCTCTCAGAACCTGCGAAGCCTGCCTCTCAAAGCTGCCTGTCAAAGTCGAAGCCTGCCTCTCCGGTGCTACCTTCAACACACATATCTGTAAGTTTTCTTCATATAGATTTAGATCTCTCATACCACTTCTTTCCAATTAGTATAAAATTTTCTTCCATTTGATTTAGATGGGATTTGATTTCTAGATCTGCTAAAATTGATGCATACATATAGATTAGTTTATGCTCTGCTAAAAAGGATTTTATCAATGCCATGCTTCGATCGGCATCACCTGATAAATAGATGTGTGTTTTCTGTCCGTATCTGAGTGTCCCAACACTCACATAGACCCAGCCGTCCTCCTCCTTGAACAAAAAACCAGGGGTCGGGGGAACTAAATTTGATGTAGGAAAGATAGGAGAGAGCAGGAGGAGGCAGGAAAAGTTGGGAAGGCCAGGCAACCTATTGAGACCTTATATATATAGATATACATACAGTATTAATACCTTAGCTATCTAGCCAGCGAGTAGTTCCTTTGTAGCTGCGTGGGGATAATATAGCAAGGGAGAATGAAGGTTCATACGTTTATGCACTCATGACTATAAAAGAGGAGATAAGCTTTCAGAGATAATACTATGAGAAAGAGAGGTTTAAATTGTGTATGGTGAGGGGGAAGAAATGGAAACGGGAAAACTTAAAGGGCGGTGGGGAAGAGCGAATTAGATGTTGCTGCAGGAGAGGAGTAATTACAGAGCATGTGGATAGGGTGGAATAGCATTTATTTGGGAGGGCTCCGGTGGTGGGAGAAGCGTAATTGTAGTTGCTCAGGACTCAGGAAGAGAGGAACATATATATATATATATATATACACACACACACACACACGTAGTGATTGATGTCCTTTGTAAGTAGAACACTTATAATTTGTATATGGATGGTGCACGTAATATTGGCCGAGACGTTTCTGGTCCTATATATATATATATAGTGATTGATGTTCTTTGTAAGCAGTTTGTTTGTTTGAACTTTGAACACTTATAATTTGTATATGGATGGTGCATGTAATATTGGCTGGGTATACATGATGAGGCATTTCTAGTCCTTGACCATCCCCCTTCTCCTTCATCTGTGCACAAACCAATGAATGAACTTAGCACATACATACATCTCAATCATAATGTCTCTTTTCAATGTATCCGAGCCTAAAATCGCCTCTTACTTTTTTTTTTTGCACTTTTGACCATTTCTTTATTTATTTATAGGGTAGCTTATTTTATTTATTTTATTTTCTCTCTCTCCTATATGAACTAATATATGTTTTAAAATTATGCAAAGAAATAAAGGAAATGACCGGATATATTTTTAATTAATATTATTTCTCTTAATTATTGATTAATTTATTATTTAATCTTTATTTTAATAATTTTAATGAATGTAAGGGTAAATTAGGAAAATAAAGTAAGATTTACCTAAGGACCATAGAATACAACTTATATTAAAATAAAAATATACCTCCAAAATATATTTTATTTTAAATCAAAAGTATTTGTTCATATTATATAAATATTAATACAATCATAACATAATTAATTTTGGACACAAGACAACGGTGGTAGTTTATATTAACTGAATTAAGCAACCATTTTGAATATATGTTAGTTGAGAACTATTATATGATTAATATATGCTTCGTAATAGGAAGATATATAGATCTGTATAAATGATTTGTATGCTCAACTTTTACATCGAAAAACATAACTATTGCTCACAAATATGGAATGGATAACAACTGTTTACAGTTTGGTGATCCTTACTTGACTTCTGGGCATTGGTACATTCATTCTGTGTGGTGCTTTTCTTCTTGATCACAAGTAAGTTTCCGGTACTTGTGGAAAAACTTTGGCATCATTTCCCCCCTCCTCTTATATTTTTTTATTATATTTTAGTTGGTTTATGAATGATGCTTATAATTACTCTAACTTGGATCATTCCATACATTATGGTGATTTTTTTAGTAAACCAAATACTATATGCAGCTATGGCTCATTTGCCATTGTCAAGGGTGGAAAGGAATATTGTGGTTGCATTTTGGTTTATTATATTGAAGAATCAATACATGATATTATTATTAAGTTATCTACTTGATGTATTAGAATCTATCAAACAACCCAAGATGACTATACATTCAGCTCAAAGAACTCTTGAGCAAGGAATTAAGAATGTGGATGCATTTCTTAATTCTAATGTTAGTTGTATTGATCAACTTAGAATGGATAAGAATACATTCCATGTGTTGTGTGGGTTGCTTCGAAATGAAGGTGGTTTGAAAGAATCTAAAAATATGTCAATTGAGGAAAGGGTTGCAATCTTTTTGAACATACTAGCACATGATCAGAAGAATAGGATGATTTTGAGAAGTTTGAAAAGATCTACCGAAACAATAAGTAGAAACTTTCATAAGTTCTTAGAGCTGTCTTACGTTTGCATATTGTGTTGATGAAGATTCCATAACCAGTGCCAGAAAATTCTACAAATGAAAGATGGAAATGGTTTAAGGTAGAATTCAACCTTACTTTATTAATATATATTGGAATATGTAACTAGATTTTCATATTGATAAGTAGTTATAATTTTGGTCCATCTTGAATTAATAGAACTGTCTAGGAGCATTAGATGGAACATTTATCAAGGTTATAGTACCGAATATGGAAAAGCCAAGATATCGAACAAGGAAGGAAGAGTTGGCAACTAATGTTCTATCTGCATGTTCCATCGACATGCAATTTACTTATGTCTTACCAGAGTGGGAAGGTTCTGCTACAGATGGTAGAATATTAAGAGATGCTATTAGTAGAAGACATCCATTAAGAGTTCCTCATGGTAAGGAAATTAAACTTAGCATTGTAAAATTTTTAGCATTTGAAAAGTTAACTAACTTTTTTCCGAGTTGTATATAGGATATTATTATTTGGTTGATGCGGGTTACACCAATGGTGATGGCTTCCTTGCTCCTTATAGGGGTCAACGCTATCATCTAAATGAATGGAGGGATGGGTATCAACCAAACTCTCCGCAGGAGTTGTTTAACATGAAACACTCAGCTGCTAGAAATGTTATTGAGAGATGCTTTAGATTGTTGAAAATGCGATGGGCAATTCTACGAAATTCAAGTTTTTATGATGTTAGCACGCATGCAGGCATTATAACTGCATGTTGTCTTCTTCATAATCTCATTCGTAGAGAAATGAGGTGGGATCCGATGGAACAAGAGTTAGAGTTTGAAATAATGAGCACTTTCATGGAAAATGTAAATGAAGAAGATAATCTAATTAGTATTATTGATACCTCAAATGCGTCGACTGCCTGGAGAGATGGTATAACACGTGAGATGTTTGATAATTGGTGACTTTAAAAGGGTGTTGAGTAGGACATGAATGAGATGATGATTATTTTATATATATATATATATATTGTAGTATTTACACATTTGCTTTGATGTAGTATTTTAAAAATCTTGACTTATTGTAGTTGTGTTGATCTCTTAGAGACTTTTTCGATATTTTTAATTAATGAGATTAAGATGATTGTATTGCTATGTTTTAATTATTTATCAAAGTTTTAGATGATGGTTGTATTATATAGTTGATTGTTTGTATGTTTTTAATATCGTGAACAATATATAACAGTGAGTCCCATGAGTTCAAACTCAACAACTACTAAAAAAGGTCAGAGGAGGACTTGGAGACATGATGAGGATGAGAAGTTGATACAGTTTTTGAAAGAGAGGTGCCAAGATGGAAAGTGGAAGGTTGAGGGTGGATTTAAAGCTGGATATGTACTTCATTTGGAGAAGCTTTTTGCTGAAGCAATGCCTGATTCTGAGTTTAAATCCACAAATATTGATTTGAGATTGAGCTACTTGAAAAAATGCTTCAATGCATTACTTGAAATTAAGGCGAAAGGGAGTGGCTTTGGATGGAATGAGGAACAAAATATGGTGAAGGGTGATTGAAAACTATTGATTTTTTTCTCTCATATTTGGATATCAATCTATCTTTGTTTTTCTATTGTTTTATATGGATCATACAAATGTTAATTTCACTTCTCATTGTATTTGTGTAGATATATCTTATGCTTTTATTTTAATTGTTGTAGAGTCATAAGGATGCAGCGAAGTTATATATGAAGTCATTTCCTTTGTTCGATGATCTTGAATATATTTTTGCTAAAGATAGGGTTGTTGGTGCTAATGCTACTACTGCTGCTGATAGAGTCGAGCTTGATATGTCACATGATTCTATCCTAGAAGCCATTCAATAAATTGCTCATATGATAAACAAAGATGATGAAAATGATGAAGATGTTGACAATGTATCAGCTTAAGCATCTGACACTAGGGGTAAGAGAAAGAGATCAAGTGCAACTGTAGGTAGTTCAAAAAAATCTAGAGCTAATAAAGAAGTGGAATCGGCATATAGTATTATAAGAGAAACTATGAAGCAAATATCTACTGATAACAAGGAGAAATTTAAGGAGTTGATGAATATGTTAGATAGAAGCCCGGGGTCTTACAAAGACGAGTTGTATGAAGAATTATTAGTAGTCCATGGCATATCTAGAATGGAAATAATGAAATTAATGAAAAAAATGAATGAAGAAGATGTGTGTAATTTTCGTCGATTTAAGGATGAAGATGAGAAATATGATTATCTTAGGATGTTATTGGATGAATTTTAGGCTATAAAAATGCTTTTATTATGTATTAGATGGATTGAAGTAATATATTTTTAATTAGATGAAGTTTGTAGACTTTTATTATGTTTTAATGGATAATTATTATCTTTTTAGCTATTGAATATTGATTATGTGAATTAATTGTAAATGTCTTATTTCAAATATTGTTACAATATATCTTGATTAGGCTCTTTCATAGATTTTTTTAGTTATTGTAATATGTTAGTTTGATTTTTAAAAATTAAATTAAAAAATTTAATATATTAAATTTTTATTTATATGATAAATAATTATTTATATTTTATATCTAATAGAAATATTACTAATTTTTCATGCTAATGAAGTAAAATAAAATATTATTCTAACATAAGTTATTCCTCCCAAACCAAATATAAGAAAAATATTCCCTAGAATAATTTACCCTTATATACCAAACAAGAAAGGTGGATAAATTTTCCCCGTTAATTATTATCCCATTAATCATTTTCCCTTTAATCATTCCCCCTTAATCCATTTCCCTCATCCCAAGCATACCCTAACTTGTAACATATAAAAATTTACTGTTAAAAATTTTATTTTACCAAAAGTATAATAAGAATATAATAGGGTGTTACCACCATACTCAACATTAATCTGACATACTATGTCATCCTTTTATTTAATACAAGGCTAAAAATTAGAGTTTAAAACTTAGAATAAATAGAGAATGAGAGAAATATTACGTAAATCATACATCAAAGTTGGAGATTATTCTGAGTAGATTATCAAAATACAATAAAAAGGATCCCGTCTATAGATCTTAAAGTCCAAAAGGTATTCAAGCACAAAAACTATAACCAGATGATACAAACTCTATGTCCAACCCTATAGTATAAAATCACTTCTCAACATGCAAGGCATTAAAGGTAGTGAAATCTTCCAAATAACCATTAGGGACCTACACAATAAAACTTGGCTCATTTGCATATGGGAGTGAGTAGCAAGAACAAAAATGATGATCAATATACTACGTATCGAGTAAGGGAAGAATGCAATTCTAGCATGGTTATAAAAATATAGAATATGACATGTATGAAAAATCTTGTACAAAGCTTAAAAATGATACGATGTAAGAGAATAATTGAATCTAGATTTCTATCATTAGATATAATCACAATCCATTTTCTTATTTATCTTGAATTCAAGATCCCACTATTCTTAATCTGGTTGAATGAACTGAAACACTTCGTAAGGTAAAATGCACTTGGCATTTGTTATTAAGTTGGTGAATCAAACTCAACATCTCTAAGGGCATCATGCTCCTAGACACTCTTAGTAAATAGGTGGAATGGTGTGAATCTTCTCCTAGGGAAAAATGCACCTAGATACTATTATAAATTCAGTTGATTGGACTCAACACCTTGGTTCTAACCCATATGTTTTTTCTCTTTAAATAGTAGTTTCTTATTCAATTATTGTTTATCTTAGGACCAACATGCACACATAATCATTATTATACAAATAACACAAACAAAAATTAATATAACTATACAACGCATCAAAAACACCCCCACACGATGATTGGCACATTTGCCAAGAAAAAACCCATAATTCCTCAACAAAACTCTAATTTCACAAGTTGAACATAACTTTTTCTACAAATGTCATCAACCCAAATTTGGTACATCATATTTTATTAATATTATTAGGAAAATATACAAAATTGAAGGCCAAAATCCATCATCTTATACATGTGATAACACATCTACCTTTAGTGTTATTATTAACTAAATATGACACTTCCTCATTTTTATAATACTTATGCTATTTATAATTACCCCAAATAATTCATGTCATATACTTAGGATATTTTAAACCAATACAAGACTTAAGATGAAAAGGATTCCATAATTAACCCATATTGACCAAAATACCCTTTTCTTACCTAAAGGCCTCAAATCGTATTTTTAGATTAATTGTATCCTACTCAACTACCATTTGATCATATTACTTCTAAAGTTATTTATAAAAATCCTCACTATTTATCATACCAAAATTACTTCCATATAATCTTAAAATATCTAAAATACCCATTCTATAACCATAATACCCAAACTTTCACAAAACCTATAGATCCGACATCATTACTTTCCCACCCTCAATTTATTACATCTATAGAAAAATTAACCATAATCATTAATCACTCCATATTTAGTTATTAACATATTAAAATACCATAGATCATATTACTCCACTTAGGGTTGCATAACAATATCATATAATAACATGTATTTCACATGGTACTAACTTTCATAATTCAATACCACGTTATCATACATTGACATTTTTTAAATGACATTTTACGCCTCTTCCTCCAAAGCCACCACAAAACCATCTAGGATACAAGAGAAACACACTGGTAGTATAAATGATTGTCAAGCCAATAAAGATGAGAAAGAGGGAAGAAGTGATGGGGAAGAGAGAGATTGAGGGTGTTGACTAAGAAGACGGAATAAAAACTAGTGTGCTCAATAAAGCAATGACTTACCAACACTAAGAAGAAAAGAAGGTTGTTGGGATGAGCTTGAAGGGAAATGAAATGGCTTAGTTGAGAGGAAATAAAGTGGCTTGGATGAGGGTTAACTACCACCTACCTAGAACGTTGATTAACTCATCGATTCCACTTAGTCGATAGGATTACCCAAGATAAGAAGTGTATAACACATATAGGGTAAGAAAAAAAAGGATAACGGCTGGGGAAACTAAGTCAAAAATGTTGGTAATGGTTATAACAATCAAAAATGAATAAAGAAATGTATATGGAGGAGGCTGGGATGCAATTAGCTGGGAAATTTCTTAAAAGAAAAATTAAGGAGGGAGTTGTTAAGGAATAGAAAGAAGAGAGTTTGGTGGATGCAATTAGTGATGTAAGGAGAGGGAAATGTGGGGTATTAAAAGATGAAGGGTGGTGTGTGATTAGTAGAGAAGATCAAGGATTCAGGTATAGATGGGTACTAACAAGGTTGAGATTGGGGAATGTAGTCCTAGTTTCCTTATGACACATCCCTACATTGAAGTGATTGGATAATAGTGATGATGTTATTCTTCTTAGGTATGCCTATGGATTGAAAGTTAAGTAGAAATAAAATTAGCTGAGCATGGAAACCATATGTGAGAGAGAGAGAGAGAGAGAGAGAGAGGAAAAACTCATGGTGAAGAGGCAAAAAGAAAAGGTAGAGAGGGAAAATGGAAAAGAAAAGGGGAAATGGAAAATGAAAAATGGGAAATGGGAAAAGGAGTTTATGGCTAGAATTAGAAATAAGTTTAAATTTAGGATTCAAGCATCAGAGTAATGTTAAAATATTAATCATTTAGGATTAAGGTTATATTAAAATATTAATAATCCAAAATTAAAGTTAACTTAAATTTAGTGTATCACATCATTACCTTCTTAAAATATCAATGAACGTCCTCACTATTTAAGGAACTTGAAGTCTCCAAACTCTCTTCCCATATGAAGTTGTAAGAACACTAGCTTCATCTAAGAGTTAATATGTTAAACTCACATAAATTTTACCATCACTACTCTCTCCCAAATATATTACCTCTATCTCTATATTTCCAGAGGATATCCAAACTCTAACAATGTTAGCTAGCCCCTAGTAAAGTAGAAGACCTTTAAATAATGGCAAATTCTCGCCATTTGAATCTAAAAACTCAGTTATAGTTTTATTTAGCTTAGAAGTGTAAGAATAGTTAAAAAATTGGTTAGTAAATTCATGTTAATCTTAACTCTATAAGACCACTAGATACTAACTCTCCATGTCTCCATATAAATACAAATATGACATAAAAATAGGGGAATAATTTATGGGGATGGAATTTTAAAGAAAATAAAAATGCCTTAGATATGTGTATGATAATAAATTGTACCAAAAGGTATCTTCATTATAAAGGATATCCCTTGATAACTTCAAAAATATGGATACATTCATTTTATCCACATAATAAAGTCCCAACCTACCATTTTTCCTTAGGGAGAAAAACCTTAACCCATCTAAGAAGATGGTAATTGTAATGGCTTGTGGACAATTGCCACAAGAAGGATTGATTCATTTCATCAATTAAGGTACAAATGGACATAGGCACAATATACATTTGCATAAAATATCAAGGGATATTAATGGAAACATTTTCATTAATAATGTCTCATATAGGAAGTAATGAAAAGTGTAGGTTCCACGCAAACATATACTTTTAGAGCAAGCTAATAACATTATGAAATAATCTTTTACTAATGCATCCATCACACAATTGGAACCCCAAATACCTTTATAGGAGGTGAGAAAGGGAAATACCCATTTGTGTGGAAATATCTTTAGCCATATTGATAGATATGATTTATGTTGGTTAATTGAAGCTTTAATGAAAGTATTTATTATTATTATTATTATGTGATGAAATTTTATGTACTTCAATCTAAATATACTTGTTTATTACTTTTGATTATATTTTATATGTATTTGAATAGATTTTGTTCGAAACGATCTAAACCATATGAAAGCTTAAGTGTGTTGATAGGTTGAACTATATGAATCTTCTACTTGCAAATATGTTACATACCTAGAAGAATTAATCAAAGTACACTTGTTATGGTTAGTCTTATTATCATTATAGAAACATATTGTAATAGGCTCCAATACAAATATGGAAAATCCTCACTATCATGAGAATCCATGGATGCTCCTACATCAAAATGTTATTAGCCAGACTGAAATAGATCATTAGGATGGTGTGGTAACTCATATGCTCATTACTTCCATCTTTTCAGCATTACACATTGGTTCATCTCATTCTTTTATGTCTTACACATTCCTAGCTAGAGTTTCTTTATCTTCTTCCTCTAGTATATCTACTTGCTTTGTCTTTCCTTCAGGGAATAGGATTGAGGGCTTTGGACTTTATATATGGGCAGACTTGATAGTTAAGGGAGTATGGTTTCCCTTAGATAGCATAGAATTGGAGTTGTGCAATTTTAATGTGATTGTAGGTATGGACATGCTTTGGAATTATTGATAATTAATATATTGCACATAAGAACATATGGTTCTTCTAAAACCAATGGGTGTTAGGGTCTCCTATTCAAAGTGTGAATCTATCTCCTCAATGAAGGTCGTATCAACAATCATGTGGCATACCCTCATTAGTAAGGTGTATATACTTTTCCTCTGAAGTGTTTTAGATACAAAGGTCAATAAGGCACCACTAGAGTAAATTTTGGTGATCTAATAGTATCCCGATGTGTTTCCTATTGAGATTCTAGGTATGCCACTAGTTCAAGATGTTGACTTTACTTCGGAGTTCTTTCCAATGATGGAGGAAGTATCCAAAGCACCATACCACATGATACCTATGGAGATGAAAGAGCTTAAGGGTGAACTAGAAAACTTGTTGGAGAAGGGCTACATTCCACTAAGTGTATTATTCTACGGATTACTAATCTTATTTGTAAAGAAGAAGGGAAAGAGCCAAAGACTATTCATAAACTACCGAAGGTTGAATCAGGTTACAGTGAAGAAACATTATCCATTATCATGGATTGACTATCTATATGATTACCTCAAAGGAGCTAGAGTGTTCTACAAAATTTATCTTTAGTCTAGTTATAACCATTTGTGGATTCCTAAGCAATATATTTCACACAAGATATAACTATTATGAGTTCACAATAATGCTTTTCAGCCTCACTAATGCACCGACAACATTTATGATCCTATCCAACCAAATTTTCTTATAGTTTTTGGATTAGTTCATAATGGTGTTCATCAATGACTTTTTAATCTACTCAAGTAATCAATACAATCACAAAAAACATTTGAGAAAGACCTTTGGGTTGTTAAGAACGCATAACTTGTATGCCTAGCTTTTGAAGTGCGAGTTTTGATTGAATAAAGTGGTTTTCTTTATACATGTGATTTATAAGGATAATGTTTCACTATATCCTTCTATGGTTTGAGAAGTTTTTGAGATTCGAGCACAAAATTCTATCAAGGAGGTGCAAATTTTCCTAGGATTTGTAAGTTACTATCATAGATTCATTGTAGACTTCTCTAAGATATCTCTTTAGTTGATTAACTTGCTGAAGAAGGCTATGCATTTTTAGTGGGATGAGTGGTGTGGCAAAGCATTTGAAGAGTTGAAAAGGCATTTGAATTTAGTTTTAGTGATCACATTACCATGTGGATCGAATGGTTTTGAAGTGTATGGTGACTCTTTTATGCATGGAATAAGTTGTGTGTTGATGTAACTTGGGATAGTGGTGGGGTATGCTGCTCAACAAGTAAAGTAACATGATCACAACTACTTGACATATGATCTAAAGCTTTTTTTACTGTTCTTGCTTTGATGATTTTGAGACACTACCTCTATGGTTTTTAGTGAAAACTAATCACAAAAGCCTCAAGTACACTTTTACACAATAGGAGTTGAATTAGTGGTAGATGCTCTTAGCTGGAAAGCACCATATTCCTTGTGTATGATCATATTATATGATCAATTGTGTGAAGAGCTCGAGGAGATAGAGATAGAGTTAATCATCACTAGTTGTATAAGGGTAACGATGAATGCACTTTTGATTATCACACTTTTGATTTTTAAGGAGATATGAGCTAGCCAACTTGGTGATGTTAAGCTCAAAAGGATCAAGCATGGAATTCAAGAAGGTAGAGCTAAAATTATTCATATCTATGAGGATGGTAGTGTTAGATACCTTTTTAGGTTTTGTGTACCACAAGGATATGTTGAGTTTAAGGGAAAAATCTTGGAGGAAGGTCATTTTACTCTTTATTTCGTCAATCTTAGTGGGGATAAGGTTTATAAGGATTTGAAGAAGGTATATTGGTGGCCCCATATGAAGTAAAAGGTTATAGAGTTCATCACCTAATGTTTTACCCATTAGAAAGTCAAGATCAAGCATAAAAGACTAATAGGGTTAGTACAACCACTAGAAGATCCAAAGTAGAAGTGGGATAGCATATCTATGGACTTTATGGTTGGTCTTCCAAAGACACGTAGTGGTTTCAATTTCATCTAGGTTATTGTGGATTATAAGACCAAATCGGTAGTATTCATACCAATGAAGATGACAAAAAGTATGGAGTAGTTAGCTAACGCTTACCAAATTCATGTTGTAATACTATATGGGGTCCCTAAAGACATCGTGTTCGAAAGAGACTCTAGATTCTTGTTGCATTTATGGAAAAAGTTGTAAGCTAATTTAGGGACTTAGTTGAATATAAGTATTAATTTCGACCTAGCTACAAATGGTTAGACATATATGATCATTCAGACCTTAGAGGCCATGCTCAAGTATGCGTTTTAGATTTTAGGGTTAGTTAGAAGGACTGCTTGGAATTAATAGAGTTCTTTTACAAAAATAGTTACCATGAAAGTATCATGATGGAACCTTTTGATGCCTTATATGGGAGGAGGTGTCATAGTCCCTTGTGTTGGAGTGATATCAGCCTGATGATTGTGTAACACCACCATTTTTCACTCCCGAAAAATTTCATTTTACAAAGGAAAATGCGAAAGCTAAAATAAGAATGGGGATGAAACCGCCACATCTAACATAAGGAGAGGTGTGTGCATTCACCTAACCTATGCTAGATGCAATGCTAAACCTATCCAATAAAAATTTAAACCTCATCTAAACCAAGGGAGAAAATTCCCACAAGAAATTTCCAATTTTGGCTAGACAAGAATGGTTTCTTAGAACCGAAACATCGTTGAAAAAGCCAATGGAAAAGCTGTGATATAACCCTATATTTTTAAAACTTAAAAAAAAAAGGATATAAAATCCAAATACATCTCCAAAAAAATCACAAGCCAACTAAATACAAATCAAGTGAATGATTTACACATCAAAATAATACATTTGAGATACAATAAAATCAAAAAAGAGAACCAAGGGGCATCCCAACAGTGGAGCCAACTTTGTTCACCAAATTGAATCACAGAATAGCCTACTCTCAAAATCCAAGGAAAACATTCCTCCTGAAAATAATACATTCAATACTAAACCTACACAAATGGTCTGCTCCCTACCATCAGTGGATCATCATAGTACCCAAACAACTAAGGTAGTATCAGTACGAGTCTAATACTAAGTAAATCCCACTACCCTATCTTATGGGAGTCACATAAACTACACCATCAAGTGCATATTGAATCATGGTGCATTACATTGGTATAACATTATGCATACTCAAAACCCACATTATAAATCCTACCATACACATATAATAACATGCGAAACATATATAACATCCTACTTAAGCATATAAGTGTGGTATGAAGGAAATGTAAAGTAGCTCATGTGTCTCAGGTAGGAATAATCCGTATTATTGACAACTCAATAAATGACCACAAAATTTCAGATGCAAACATCTTAAACCAATAAGAGATTCAAATAAACCAACAGGGCATTTATGGACAACACCAAACCAAACCAATCGGGCATTTTTGGACAACACCAAACCAAACCAATCACCAATTTATGGACAATGCCAAACCAAACCAATCAAGCATTTATGGACAATGCCAAACCAAACCAATCGGGCATTTAGCCCTTAGACATTACTCAGGGACATATCAAGCCCCGAGCATTACTTAGGGACATGCTCAGCTCCGGACATTAGTCAGGGACATGTCCCGCCCCGAACTATGATTCAAACACATTCAACCCTTTGTTACACTGAGAGATGCAATTAATTATCAACATTCATTCATATCATTTCATAATGCACCATACAGCTAGAAAACCCTAAAGTGTGCTCCATCTCTTAGCAAACAATTCATGCCACACATTCAGATGCTTTCCAATCAATTAATCAAGATATATATATTAACATGTCTTTTACTTATCCATGCTTGAAGGTATATGTAGGAAATTTAATTCCCACACACATTGTAATCCCCTACACCTAGATAACTAGTAATCCCTACACATCTATCCCCCCATTATAATGCTTAGGTGCATTTTATTGCATAATCATGCTTGCAACATGCTCTTTTACTCAATCATAATACTAAGCAGAAAATGCAATCCCATTCCAACATGTGTAAGCACATTCTTTTACATTCGTCCTCCTCAAAAGAGTTAAATATCCCTATCATGTGTATTTTTACCCTAGCATGCTCAAGAATAAGCCAAAGTATGAATTACTTAAACCTCATGATTATACAAAGCTTCATACAAGGCATATTACATGTTTTACAAACCAACCCATGTGAGTCACACAATTTTCACCTCTTAACACACATGCATAATGGTCTATCCTCACGAAACACCCATAAGTGGAGGTAATTAGAGACTTACCTAAGTCCAAAGCTAGTTAAGCAAATTGATAAAGAGAGAGCAATCGAGAGCTCGACAACCCACAAGAAAGTTTTCCTAGATCGCCCATAGAAATTAGATACTAGGTTAGAAACTATCTTATCGATCAATAATTCAAATATTATAATTAAATAAACATAAATGGACACAAACGATATTTCTTGAAAAATGTGTCCAAAATCTAGGCCTCACAATTATAGCTCTATTAAGATTTAAGATTAAATATTAATCAAATCGAGTTTAGCACATATCTTTTGGGGCTAGTAAATTTGATTTGGAAAGCCAGGATATGAATAATAGATTATAAGTTAATTTTATTGAAAATGACTTACTCATTAGGTTTTACAACCAAAAAGACAAACCAACCATCTTCAAAGAACCAATCCAACCTAATATGGTAAAACATAATTCAAATAAATTTTAAATCAAAGTCGCTAATCAATTAGGTAAAAGAAGCATAACATATCAATTTTATGAGACTACCTCCGATAGTTAGGGTTTTTAGGCCCGAACTGCAAACCAACCAATTAACTTCGTTTACCCCAAATTCACAGTTTTAAAACACAATTAAACTAATTTTAGATAAATGTAGATAATCAATTTTAATTAAAAAAAACAATATTACGAGTAGCCAATTCAAGATAATCATTTTCCAAAAAATTTGAGTTTTGAAGCCCAAAACACAAACTTGGATAATTCAAATCAATTAATCCAAATTGAAAATGTTAGAATGCAATTAAGGTCATTTCCACTATTTCTATAAATTCAATTTTATAAAAACAACTATACAAATGACCAATTTCATAATTTCATTAAAAAGCTAAGGTTTTAGGCCCGAAGATACAATTCGGTTGAATTTTATTAATTTAATTAAATTAAATTCTTAGAAATAAAATTAGATTTATTTTATAACATAACATTTAATCAACCAATCAAATCCAATTAAAGAAATACCTAATTTAGCATATTTAGAGTTTTTGGGCCCGGAACGCAAATCTGATCAATTCTTGCTAAAATATATAAATTGATGGTTTAGAATTGTAATTAAATGTATTTTAATGTGTATTATATAATATATTGATTAAAATAACCCGATTACACAATCCAATTTGGATCTGCAATATTTTTGACCTAAAAATTCAGTTTCAATCAATTTCATGCAATTTTCCCAAATCAAAACTTCCGATATAAAATTAAATACATTTCAAATGATATTATAAAATCAATTTGGTGAAACAACTTTATTATGTAACTCAATTTCATCACACACAGATTTTGACCTAGAAATCCAATTTCAATTAGTTCTATATAAATTTCTCAAGTTGACAATTCCGATATGAAATTAGATACAGTTTATAGCATATTGTAAAATAAATTTACCCAAAATTGCTTAATTGGACATATCCAAAAATTTTGGGCATAACCCAGCCAAAAATCTCATTTTCACAAATCAACAAAATATCCTACAATCAATCATACAACATATATATATATATATACATAATTACAAAATCAATTTAGCTTATTATAAGCTAATTCATACTCAATTAATCAAAACATGGGTTAGGGCATTCAAAATTTTATACCAAACAAGGAGTTAAAAATCGAGGAGAATGAGGACAGAGGAAGCTCCGCTGGAGGTTGACTTGTGCTTGCTGACCCTCACACGAGCTCGTTGTGGCTGGACGATGACACCACCTACTCTGGCTGTTGTTGCTACTTCGACTAATACTTGTTGTGGTTGCTATGTCAGTGACGCGTGGTTGGAGTGGCAACATCGATGGTGGCCGGAAATCGGCTGGTTGGCACTTAACAATGGAGGAGCTGGGAGAAGGAGGTAAGGCTGGGGTTTTGGGTGCAAAGGGCAGGGAACCCAACAGGAAAGAGAAATAGAAGAGAAGGGAGAAGAAGAGAGAAAAGGAAAAAGAAGAAGGGCCAGTCTGTTTTTTTTTTCAAATATAAATACATAATAAAGTACTAAATATCTAAAATTATTATTGGAAGATTTTACCTAAAATTTGTTTAACCAAAATCATTTCAAAAGGATCCGAAGACTTAAAATCAATATAAGAGCTACATAAAGAATTTAAGAAATATTTTTTGAAGAATTTATCAACAAATGTAAAAATCTATATTATTTACAAAAATTCATTATAAGACCTTGAAGAAAATGTTTAAAAGTATATAAAAAAATATTTAAATCAAATTCCAATAAACCAAGACTAATTTAAATAATTTTTGAAACTAGTCTTCTGCAAACCAAAAAGGGTAACATGGAAGAAAATCAATTTCAGGAAGAAGTTCATAAATAAGCTCCAAAGATCTTTTTAATTAAAACTTTATAAAGATTTTAATGACTTCAGAAATGAATAAATTCAATGTCGGAAATATTTTCTACAAGGAAAATCATTAAAATAAATTTGATTGTTTTAAAAGAAATTTTATAATTTAAATAATATATTTGATTAACGAAATATAACTCCAAAATAAAGTCATAATTATATGACGAAGTTATAATCGAAAAAGAATCCAAAATATTAAAAATCAAAATCAGAGAAAGAATGAAAATGCATATTTTTAATCAAAAATCGAAGTCATATGAATATAATAAAATTATGATCATGAACGAATTTATCTAGAATGATCCGCAACGATAATGATTAATTAAATTCAAATATAAAATCAAAATTATAGATAAATCCATAAAATGAATTGAAATTAAAATAATTAAATGTTTACCTTAGATTACGCTAAGAAAATAATTAAGCTTAATATATTTGTATTTAAAAATACAGGTTATTACACATTGTGTTGAGACTAGACATGATTAAGAATATAACAAGGCAAATCATATTGATTCAATATCATAGATTTCATTTCCCCCATATAAAACCATAACAGTCATCCCTCACTTAGTCACCCCCAAACATATACAATAATAGTTTTGACGAACCCCATGCATGGTCAATCCTCTACATGCAATATCTACTCTAATACATTTTTATAATTATAGTAATTAGTAATTAACATCTTCTAAATGATTTATTAGTAAATTTTTCCCTAGGTTTTCCACATATGCCATTTTCTACAATATTAACCAAACTGCACCTAGGTCTCCAAATCCTGCCTAAACCTTATGACTTAAATACAAGAACATCTCAACAATCCCCAAAATATGCAGTACCACATAATAGAATTACACATCAAAATATGAACCAGCCCAGTCTTGTCTACACATATTATTATCTTAGATCCTTGCAAGCCAAGCTACACAATCAACCCTAGAACATGTAACATTTCATACAAGTATTCACTTATCACATAATAAAATCACATAAACACAAGTCTCTAGCTATGAAGGTATCCTTACCAAAATGGCTCCAGTCTTGAAGAAAGAAAAACCTACACCTCCTCTCCTATGGTCACTGGAATAGTACCTAAAAATTGGAATACCTGAACATAGGCTATCTTATCCTTTTTCTCCCATTTCCCCTTTTTTGCTTTCCTTAAACAAAATAATAATGATAATAATAATAATAAAAATAATAAACAAAATTAACTCAATCACAAAATGGAAAAAGCAAAATGGTGGTGACCTAAATAATTAAGAGAAGTAGAGGGCGGTAGAGGTTATGGTGGTGTAAGGTAGGGAGTAGTTTTTTCATGGGAAAAAGAGTGGGAGATAGCCTTTGGGGGGTTAATGTTGGTGTTGTCATTAGGTAGATTGGTGTGATGGACATAGGTAATAATGGAATTCATAGTAGTTAATGATGGAACAATCAAGAGGAAGGAAGGAGAAAAGAAGGAAAATGAAGGGGAAGAAGGTGGTGGAGAGGACTGGTTGCAAAGGTTGGCACCTATGTAGGGTGTTGACGTGTGGCGGTGTTGTGAGTAAAGGAGAATGGGTTGGGGTGGTGGTGGTGAGAGGTGGTATAGGGTAGCATAGGGTGGTGTAGGGTGGTGCGACTTGCCCACTATGCAAGCTTAAGGAGGGGAAAGGAAAGGGAGAAGGAGAGGAATGAGGGGCTTAGTAGGAGGGGGTGTAGGGAAGGAAGAAGGAAGGAGTTTGGGTGGCAGTGTGTCCTAGCTAGTACAGTGGAGTGATGGATGGCTAGAGCAAGGGAAGGTGTTGGGTGTAGTTCGACAAGGGAGTAGAGAGGAGAGGGTAGTGTTGGAGGTATTTATAGGTTGTAGGGCAAGGATGAAGACAAGGGAGGAAGGGGATAAAGTGGTTTATCGATAGGAAGCATAGTAGTGGCAAGGTAGAACAATGTAGGGAAGGAGTAGGGATCATGCGATACAAGGGTGCATGTTGTACACGGCAGCGTGTAGGGGGGTAGTGTAGGCTTATGCTAGTGTGCATATCCTGCTTGCTAGGAAGGGAAAGAGGAAGGGGAGATTAAATGGGTTATAGGTTGTAGGGTATAAAAATAGAAGGTGGTTGTGTAGCGTTTATAAGCGAGAGGTCGAGGATAGGGAGAGAAAGGGGAAAGAGGAAATAAGGGAGGGAGAGAAAAGGAAAAGAAGAAAAGAGTGGAGAGGGGATGGTTGGGAGAGAAAGGAAGAGAAGTGAATAAGGAGGTGCTTGGGATAGCTACAAAATAGCCTAGGTGGGGAAGGAAGAAGACAAAAAAGAAGAAGAAGAAGGAAGAAAAGAAAGGAAAAAGAAAAAGGAAGGAGAAATGAGAAAAAGGAGAAAGAAAATGGGAAAAGAAAAGTAAAGGTTTTGGGACTTTTAGGTTGGGTTATTAAAAAATTTATTGAAAATTATAAAAATAATTAAAATTTATTATAATTTACCTATAGTTTATTTTAGGATAAATAATTAAAATAATTTATCAAAAAGGCTAGATAATAATTTTTAAATCTTATATTATTGTTTTTGTTTTTATTATTATATGTAAATATATTTTATTTTAGTTATTATTTGATTATTTATTCTTATGAAAAATTTTGGTGTATTACATCACTACCTCCTTAGAGGAAGACTTCATCCTCGAAGCCATAGGCTAAGGTCCGGTAAAGGGAATAAAGGAATGGGGAGTAAGGTCATCCGGTGGCCAACCATAGATGTGAGAACACACACTACTAGCTACTACCCCCTTAGAGGAAAAATGATTTTCTTAAAATTATCTTACCTAAAGCGAAGAGTTCTAGATGCGCCTCACACATGTCCTTCTCTACTTCCTAAGTGGATTCCTCCATTGCATGGCAGCTCCAAAGAACCTTTATGTGTGGAACTGAATTATAACACCCTCAAAATTTACTACTGAAAATTTTTGTTTAATTAAAAAGGTTTAATGGAAGTGAAATGATAAAACCGTTAATTCAGGGGGCATTACTGTCACACTTACCAGATCGGTTCACTCCTACCATTCCAGTACTAAGTGCTAAGGCTAAATAGGTTAACACCAAACACTAATCATTAATATAAACACAAGTCATTAATAAAACAATGGGGGTCGATGAGAAGACTCCTTCATAGTCATACAAAAATCAGAGTGCGGTTTAGAATTACAAACCAAAGAGTAAGTGACTAGAGTTTTTATTAAAACATAAAGCATCGTATGATATCACATAACTAGAATAAAATGATGTATGGTCCAATCAAAGAAAAAAAGAGTCTGGCCGATTCACTCTTGATCCCCAACTTAGGTCTAGGCTCAACGCTTAGCCCTACTCGATGCCTCGTAAGTGTTGTAAGCATCGAAGATGTCATCCCCTACCTGCACAAACTCAGATGGGTCTTCTGCTTATGGGAATGTACAACACTCATGAAACAGGTGATCAGTATGCTACGTACTAAGTAAGGTAACCATGTACTAAGGCCAAACATGAAAAACATACAACATAACATACATAAAATGATCATATAGGAAGCATACATGAATATAGATAATGAAGGCCAGCAATGGTCCAAATGGACTTATTCTTTAGCTCTTTGGTAAATATAATCAATCCACATCATAATCTTTATTAATCCATGCGGGTGCGGGAACCCCACTAATATAGCCGGTAGACCGATCATGTAGGGAAAAACGCTCCTGGCTATTATTATTCACCGGTGGACCGGTCATGCAAGGAAAAGCACTCCTGACCACTATTATTCGCCGGTGGACTGGTCTGGTCCCGACTCACATGGTGTTTCACTGTAATTGTTTTGTATCTTTCCCATGTCTTATCATCATTAAGTTTAGTTTGTTGAGCATAGAAACCCCCACTATTATAGCCAGTGGATCGCTCATGTAGGGCAGAACGCTCCTGGCCACTATTATTCACCGGTGGACCGGTCTAGACCCGGCTCAACAATATTTCTCTTTAAATGGATAGTATCTTATTCGTGTCTAATTCGATACGAATTTCACCCTTGATATGCATGTCACCAACATTCTACTTCTATCCTCTCAAGGGGCCCCGTCCCATATCTTGAGACTCTAGCGCCCCTTATCATGCCCCGACATCCATTTCCCCTTACACTTACACATAATGAAAAACCAAACTCCTAAGGGTATGTGTTAGGCCCATCACCTCATGACATCAACTCCACCTACTATCACCCTCTAGGGTTTTCTCTTGAAAACCCTAATTAGACCTATGCGGCCCAACATTCTCTTACTTACACTACCGTTACTTCATTTATCATCCCACACCTTATCTCATTTAGATCTAATCCCAAATTATATCACTTTACCCCTCAATTCCACATGTGACCAAATGACCCTAGTTGGCCACTTCATTTTTAGTACCTTTCTTCTCCCACAAGTAACCTCTCTCTTTTTCACCCAATATCTTTTCTCTCCCATGGCACCCATACTCACCCTTTATAAAATAAATTCCCACTCTTAACCCATACTCCACCCTCCCTTAATTGTTTTTACTTCCACATTTTTTTGAGATTAGTGTTCCCTCTCAAAACACTAATCGGGTCCCTTATACACCCTTAGACCAACCTATGTACTATTTTTGTCCCATGTCTCCAATCACTCCACAACTTTCTCCTTAGGTTTTTTACACCCTAAAACAACTTTTCTCACGTAAAGATCATCCCCATGCAAACTCTCCAAGTCCCCATGCAAACCCTAGAATTCCCATGCATGGTTCCCATCTCTCATTCATTTTTGTCATTCCTTCCTCTTTATTTTCCTCTCATGGATCATGAGGTAGTTTGGTCAACCTCATATCCCCCTTAGTGAACTCACTTCCCATTTTCTTTCTTTTTATCCTTTCATTCCCATATCATATTATCAATTGTCCTAGCATGCATGTCCTAGAGAGCTATATCATATCACATCTATATCACCATATATACATATCATTCTTATGCAATAAGGAAAACATACAAACATACCTCAACTCTAAGCTGCGCTACACATAAGATAAGTTAATGGCAATCATACAATACACTACTTAGCATGATATATAACATCCAAAGCATATAAGTCACATGACACACATGGGCCTTAACTACACCCTTACCTAAAATGACGCCGGACTTGGAGTACGCTCCTATGCCTCCTTAGGGTTTTGGCTTGCTTCACCTATAAGGGAAAAATACTATGGGTTAATCTCCCTCTTACCAAAGATTACCATTATTTCTACCCTACTCTTATCATATTCTACTATTAGGGCTAATGATGATAATAGTGGTTTTATAATTAAAAGTAGGATTATTATTCTCAAAATAATTACTCATGCTACTACTAACCCAAAATAAGTCTTAATAGTCATCATGGTTTATGTTTAAATAGTCATAGTGATATTCATAGCGTTAGAGGTAATAGTTTCAATATTACTAATAACAATATTATTATTAGTTTTAGTGGTAATACTAATATCAACCTAAAGCCTAGTAAGAATAATAATAATAGCGGCATAAGTACTATAAAAGTAATGACCATAATAATTCGTATATTAATAATGCTAGTAGTGATAATAGGTTAGTGATTACGAAATATTAATAAAAGAAAGTTAACAATAATAATATTCATAGTAGTATTAAATAATAATAATAATAATAATAATAATAATAATAATAATGGTGATAATGCTAATGAAGGTCCTAGAAATCATCTTAGTTGTAGTCTTAGTGATAATGTGGTCAAGTATAATAGAACAATAACAATAATAATAATTATAGAAATAATAATAATAATAATAATAATAATAATAATAATAATAATAATAATAATAATATTAGTAGTAGTAATGATAGTAGTAATAATAATAATAATAATGGTAAACATAATAAGTATAATAATCAAAAATAGTAATAGTAATATAAGAGTCCCAACATTTACACTAATAATAAAAGTGGTAATGGCCAAGTTAGTATTAACAGTACTAGTAAGAGAATAATAATAAAAATAGTAGCAGTAATCATAATATTACTAATAATAACAAAGATACTATATTAATACTAAAGTTGTAGCCTTTTAAATGATAATACCATAGTTATAATATTTCCGAAGTTAGGTTAGACTGTAAGAGTGGCAACATAATAATAATAATAATAACACAACATTAATAATAATAATAATAATAATAATAATAATAATAATAATAATAATATTATTATTATTATTATTATTAAGGGTAATACTATTAATATTGCTAAAAATTATTAACACTTATATACAAAAAATTTTAAGGGTTGGAAAAATTAGAACACCACCTAGGGTTGGTGGCGGGATCGGCGGCGGCGCATGGTGGTGATCACAGCGGCGGTGGAGGAGGAAGAGAGGTGGAAGGATGGGGTTATAGGCTAGAGGAGAGGGAATGAGGGGGTTTTGAGGTGGTGGAAGGTTTATTAGGTGGAGAGGGTGGAATGGAAGTGGTGGTGCAGCCGGAAGTGGTGGCGCACGGCAGCCAAAGCGGTGGCCGAATGGTGGTGGAATGCGAAGAAGGGAGAAGGAGGTATGGGGATGTAGGGTGAAGCCCCCTGGTATTTTTGGAGGGTGGAGGAGGTGTTGGTTAAGATGAAATTGGCGGCAGACGGTAGCACGAGGGGCGGCAAGAGGTCGAAGTGGGCTGATCAGGATGGCGATTTTGTATGGCCGGGGTGGCTCGTGTAGGGCAAGATAAGGGAGGAGGGTGACTGAGTTTTGTTCAGGGTAGTGCGGGGAAAGTTTTGGTGGGCGGCATTTGTGGCTGTGATCGTTGACGGTGGCAGAATAAGGAGCTGTTTGGGCGGCAGCACAAAGTTGGGGTTCCTGGGTTGCAAAAATAGAAGGTTCGTTATGGCTGCCTATGGGGTTATTTATAGGCTAATTGAGGGGGGAAACGATGAAGGAAGAAGAAGACAATTGGGGGCAGGTGAGGTAGGTCGCCGACCGGTGTGGCAGGCGGCTCATGCCCTGCGAAATTGTAGGGTACGTTTAGTCGGGTGAGGGGGGAAAAGGAAGGAATGGCAACACTTATGAGGAGGGAGGACAGAATGGTTGGGTCGAAATTGGAAAGAAAACGATTGGGGTAGGCAGGGAAGGATGGCCAAACGGTGTAGGTGGCTGCCGATAGGTGCAGGACTGCAGGTCGGGGTTGCAATCGTGTGGGGGAGAAGGAAAGGGAAAGGGGTGGACCGGCGGTCTAAGGGAACAAAAGAAAAAGAAAAAGGGCGGCTCTGCCGGGCGTAACGGGAGAAGGAGAAAAGGTTGGGATGGTCCTGGCCATGCGGGACGGGGAAGGGAGGAGAGTTTGGGCTGCGGGCTGGCCCAAATTGGGGAAGGAGAAAGAAAAATAAGAAAAGGGGAAATGAGAGAAAGAAAGAAAAAGTAAAAGAAAGGAGAAAAAGGAAAAAGGAAAAAGAAGAAAATGGATGGGTTGGGATATTTGGTCTTTATTTATTCATTTATTGCTTTTTAGATATTTAAAATTAATAATAATTATTATAAGAATAATAATTAAATTCCATTTTAGATTAATTGGGCTATTTTGGGCAAGTTTTCCTTAACTTCCATGTTAATTAGTAAAATGTCCAAATTTCCCTAAATAATTTATTTATTATTTTCTCCTTGTTTAACCTTAATTAATTCCCCTTAATTTTAAATATGATAATTATTTACTTAAATTTCCTAATAAATCTTTATTTTGCCATAATTCCTAAATTAGGATTTTGGGGTATTTCATGAACTTGTTTATGTCTAGCAGAGCTTGGTATCCAAGATCCACATAGGTCTCTCCTCTTAGGTTAGAGAGCCATCGAGCTCAAGTTCATTTGGCCGAATAACAAAGAAGAATCTACAACATACTTCCACAACTATAAGGCATGGAAGAAGTTGTGGACATGTGTTAACTCTAGCAGAAGCACCAATCAGTAAGGAACCTTGCCAATTCTATCCAAAATCTCGTAGGGTATAATATACCTCAAGCTCAGCTGGCCTGACCAGCTAAACCTCTACACCTCCACAGTGGGGGAGACTCTTAGCAATACCTTATCTATGGCTCAAGGTTGCTACTACATTGTCTTTGATCGGTGTAACTCTTCTATCAACTCTAATTAGCTTTCATTCTTTCTTGGATTAGCCTAACCTATTAAGTCATCTCCCTAATCAACACTAGCCCCAACACCAGAGTCTTAGTGATATCACTCCAACATAATGGTGTCTGGCATTTTTTTCCATATAACACCTTAGAGGTTGCTCTCCCTATACAGGCATGCTAAGAATTGTATGAAAACTCTTCTAGCTGTAAACAATCCTCCTAAAAAACCTGGAAGTCCACAGCACAAGTATGCAATATGCCCTCAAGTGTCTAAATGGTCCTTTTAGTCTGCTTGTCAGTTGTTGGATGGAAGGCAATATACATCTTCATCTTTATTCTCAGAACCTCCTACAATTTCCCACAAAAGTGGGAGAGAAACCTTGAGTCCCTATTGGAGACAATATCTGTGAGTCCCTATGTTGGCTAACCACAAATTTCATTTATGCGTTGACCGACTAGTTTATACTCCTGGGTGACTTCATCAGTATAAATACCGTCGACTTAGTCAGCCTGTCCACAATAACCAAGATGGTGTCACACCCAATGTGAGTCCTAAGTTGTAAACTCATAAAATCCATAGAGATTGAGTCCCAATTCCATCCTGGCACTTCTAGAGGCTGGACTAACCTTATAGGTTTGAGGTTCTTAAACTTGACCTTTTGAAAGGTCAAGCATCAGGACACAAACTCAACTACCTACTACTTCATGCGGAGCCACCAATAAATCCTCTTAAGGTCCTTGTACAACTTGTCTCCTCTTTAGTGGACAAAATTGGGTGTGTGATGTCCTTCTTCTGAAATTTGATGATGTAGATCCGAGAAACCCAGCAGTACACACCAATAACCCTTGTAGTGAATGCTACAATCCTTGGGTATTTAGAACCTTAGGCTCAACCTTTCTCTATTTTCCATTTTATTTTTAAAATGTAGCATCTCCATACTGTTAGGTGTGGATCTACTAAAAAATCATTGGGGTAATCATCAAGGTGCTCATGCTAAACTCAAGGATACCATACTTAATCAATGTTACCACCATCTCACGAAAATTTTCTAGCAACCAGTTAGCTGCCACATAGAAGTTCAAAAAGTGCGAGGTCTTCCGGCTTAGGGCATCTATAACTACATTGGTTTTACCCTCGCAGTAAGTTAACTTGATGACGTAATCCTTTACTAACTCTATCCATCCACCTCTCCCTCATGTTCAAATCCTTCTAAGAGAATATATTTATAATGCTCTTGTGGTCAATAAAGAATCTACATTTGATCCTATATAGGTAGTGCCTCCATATCTTTAGAGTGAAAACCACCATGGCCAATTTAAGATCATGAGTCAGGTAGTTTTTTTCATGCAAATTCAACTGACAGGTGGCGTAAGTGACCACCCTACTATTCTACATCAATACACACCCTAGCTTATGCTTGGATGCATCATTGTATACTTCAAATCCCTCAAATCCTCCTGATAGAGTTATAATAGGTTTTGTATTAAGATGTTTCTTCTGTTCTTTGAATGACCCTTCACAAGTCTCATCATAGTGAAACTTAGTATTTTTATTCAATAGTTTTGTTAAAGGGAAAGAAATTCTAGAGAAATTATACAAGAATATTTTGTAGCACACAACTAGACCCAAAAAGCTAAGAACCTCTAACACATTTGTGAGTGCCTTCCATTCTATAACCACTACTTTCGTTGCCTTGTCCACTGCAACTCCCCCAAATGAAACTATGTGTCCCAGAAAAGAAAATTTGAAAAGCCAAAACCCACACTTGGATAGCTTAGCATACATGTAGTGCTCCTGAAGGAGAGATAGGCTAGTGCGAAGGCATTTTTTATGCTCTTCCTTTCCTTAAAAGTACACAAAAGTATCATCGATGAACACTACTATGAAATGGTATAAAAATATCTTAAAGATCATTGTCATTAAATCCATGAAGACAATAGGTGGCATCACTAAGAACTCAGAATTCTAATATCAAGTCCAAAATGTCGTCTTTATGATTTCAACTTTTGCAATGCATAACTGGTGGTATCCTAATCTCAGGTCAACCTTAGCGAAGACAGCTGAACCCCATCGCTAATAAGAAAAGGTTTTCGATTCTTGGAAGTGGATACTAGATCTTAAATTTCAATTGATTTAGTCTTCATTAGTTAATGTAGAGATGGAGGCTGCCATCCTTCTTCACAAATAGGAGGGTCCTTCCCATAGAGATCCACTCGGGAAAATGTATATGTGGTCTTGAAATTCCTCTAGTAGAGTCTTTGGCTCTTTCAACTCCACTTATGCCATGTTGTAAGACACCTTTAACACAGGTTTGGCTCCTCGCACTAGGTTAACGGTAAAGTCGACCTCGCACACCGGTGGCATAGGATCTCCTCCAGAAACACATTATGGAAATGCTGAACCACTGGAGTTTCAATTAAGGCCATCAGGTCCTTGTTTAACTCTTAGACACTATACAGGTACATTGGGTACCTCTTTTGGATTATTGAGTGTAGTGTGGTAGCAGACACCACCTTTATGGTGGGCTTTAGCTTAGATTTCTTTTATGAAACCCTAGTACCATTCAGTTCTTGCAACATTATGCATTCTTATGTGTAGTCTATTATCGTACAGTAGCTCCTGAGCATATCCATCCCTAGTATGACATCAAAGTCCTATAGATCCATTTTGACTAAGTCTACTAGGAAGACTACCCTACCTATTACTAAGGCCACCTCTAAGTAGAGTCTAGTGCAATCCATCCTATCTCTTAAGGGTAACATCATAGATATGGCTACTCTAGAAAATAGTGATAGGCTAGTCCTAGAAACAAATGCAATAGACATGAAAAACAAAGAGGCACCCAATTCGAATAGTACATGCACTAGTAGAGAAAGGATGATATACATACCTATAACCACATCTAGTTGCCTATCAACTTTTACCTAGCTAATGACACTTAGTATTCCACTTAACTAACGTCCCTAATAGCTCCCTCGGTATCCTCCAATACTCTAGGCCTAACCAACTCTCTAAGGAAAAAAGATGGCATCCCTACCCTCTTCCCTTAATCTCTTGGCTCTATGCACCGGCTGAGGTAGGTGCCCTTGATTGGAACTACTGAGGTAGTGCCTGGTAGGTATGTCACTAGTAAGCCTACTACTGTAGCATCAATGGTCCCCTCTCTACAGGAACTAATATCCCTACGGCTAATTGAAGCCACCCTAGTACTGGCACTCAAATGGTCAATAGTTTGGCCTACCATAGATCCTACAATGGGATGGCCTACCCCCACAATCTCACCCTAGGTGGTTCCTATCACATCATCGATAGGAAAAACCCTTAAGTGGACCTTGGTTCATTATTGGTCCCTTTTGCTAATGCCCTTGGGGTCTACCTCCTAATTGTTGTATCTTAATTCTAGAACCCTCTATCACTAACCTCCTCTTCCCTAGGATAAATTGTTGCTCCTAGACCATGGTTGCTGGGATACATGCACACTCATAAAGAGTGGCCAAGTAAGGGAAAGCTACTACCCCCATCATTTGGTGGATAATGATATGGAGCCCCTACTCAATTTGGTAGACTATAGTTGGCTCACTAGCTAATATGCCTTGGGTGAACCTTAGAAGTTCCATGAACCGAGAATAATACTGCCTCACTGTCATGCCTCCCTAGGTCAGCTGCATAAGTTCCTTAAGCTTATTCCTTTTGAGGCTCTCTAAGTAGAACTGGGTGTGTATAGAGGTCTTGAAAGCCTCCAAGGACAAATATGGATCATCTCAGGCACAACACCCAACCCACCAAGCATCTACAACACCTTTGAAGAAGAATGCAGCGATGCTAGATTGATGAGCTAGGGGCAATCGACTGCCTCAAAAGTCCATCCTATGTCTCTAATACACACCTACAACATCATAAGGTCCTCCTCACTAATATATAGTGGAGGGTGGTGTCCACTAAACATCTAGAGCCAGCCCTCCCCAATGCCCTCCTCATGATGAAGAGGAGTTGGGGGTGGTGGCTAAAGCTGGAGCTAGCACTATAAAAACTCCATGAAGGCCTCAAAGGCCTCTTCCAAGCGCCTAACCCACCCATTCATCTTGTATAGCTAGTTGTAAAAGAAGATATGGATTAGGTCTAAACCTTTTAGTTTAATAAATACAATTCACACATTCCCTCCTTTGTTAGTTTCCTAGGCTACCCATTACATTTACTCACTAGTGGATTAGGGTCTGTTGGAAAAATGAAAGATTTTCAAGGTGAAAAAATCAATTTAGAACTTAAGAAAAACATTGTTATAACCAAGTTTTTTGAAATAAAATGTGGCTATCAAAACCAATGCTATGATACCAACTTGTAACACCCCAAAAAATCACCATTGAAAATTATTGTGTTAAATGTAAAAAAACACCAAAAAAGGGGTGTTATCGCTATAATTGGTATAAGTCTTGCCCCCAGCCATCCTCGTACCATCTACAAGGCAAAGTAGAAATAGGTGCAACTATTCTAAGAATAATGCGCATAAGCAGATCATACAGTTTGTTCATTTTTATTTGGACTCAAGACAATAGTTTCATAATTAGTCAACTCATAAATTATGTCCATCTGGGACTGGGACCCCTCTATTCTTACCAGTGGATCGATATATAATATACAACCCAAACGTAGCAAGCTTCTCGCCACTATTCTCACTAGTGGATTAGTAAATAGGATAAAACCTTAGGGCAGAATGCTCTTGACCACTATTCTCCATTGTGGATTGGTAAATAAGGCACAACCAGCCTAACCCACGTGGTGTTCCACTATAAATAATAAGTATCTTCCCATAAGTTAACATAATTTGAGGGTTTTATTACTTGAGATTAGGACCACAGTATTTTCACTAATGGACTGGTGAATAAGGTACAGCCCTAGGATAGCCTGCACTTGACCACTATTCTCATCAATGGATTTGTCAACTGGGTACAGCCAGCCCCGATCTATATGATCTTCAACTTTTAGTAATTAGTGTCGTATTTAAGTCTTATTTTTTGAGATACCAAAAAACATTGCCATGCACTAATCAAGTATGACTTATGCCCTACTACCACCCAATTCCAACCATGGCCCCATAGAAACCCTAGTTTCCTAATCCTGATATATCTTCACCCCCTAATAATCCCTTGAGTCCCTAATGTATCTAATAAGACAAACATGCCATTACAAACCCCGTTCATGCATGAGTCAAGGCCCATTTCCCCTGTTCCTCTCATATTATAATAATTAGCCACTTGAGTTACCTCTCAAACCCTATTTTTTTCCCAAATTAACCTATCAACTTCTCTACTACTCATTTATCCCTAAACTTATACCACCAAGCTTTTATTACTATGATTATCCATCCTCTAAAATATGTAGCCTAACTCCTTCATTTTGCACATGTGTTAACAACCTCTCCAATGGAGTCCTCTTAAAACCCTGATTCCCCTTAGTAGTTGTATATAATCCTACTTATCCCATCTAAGCACTGGACATAACACAAAATATCCAAAAGCATACTCATAATCAGAGTTTAGAAGAATAATCTAATTCCCCAATTCCCTACCCGTAAGGGTTTTGTACTGCCAAAACCCTAAATCCACCTACTTAGTATACTCCCATCTCTTAGCACCAAAGAACTCCCCCATTTGTTGTCAAACTACATAGCATCACCTTCATCTCCCCCATAACTAATCTTAAAAATGATCCCTCCGTTAGTCACCCCTAGATATAGACCATATTAGGTTTGACTCACCCCATGCATGGTTAACCCTCTCCATGCAATATCTACCCTAATCCATTTTTGTAGTTATCATAATTATTAATTAACATCTTCCAAATGATATCTTACTAACTTTTTCCTTAGGGTTTTCTCATATGCCATTTTCCACAATATTGACCAAACTACACCTAGGTCTCCAAACCCACCTTAAACCTCATGACTTAAATACAATAACTTCTCAACAAGCCCCAAAATATGTAGTACCACAAAATATAATTACACATCAATATATGAACTAGCACAATCATGTCCACACATATTTTACCTTAGATCCTTATAATCCAAGCTACACAAGCACCCCTAGAACATGTAATATTTTGTGTAGACATTCACTTAACGCATAATAAAATCACATAAACCTAAGGCCCTGACTATGAACATATCCTTACCAAAATGGATCCAATATTGAAGTAATAAAAACCTACTCCTCCTCTCCTATGGTCACTAGAAAAGTACCTACAAATGGAAAGACCTAAACTTAGGCTATCTTATCCTTTTTCTCCCTTTTCCCCATTTTTTATTTCCTAAAAAAAATAATAATGATAATAATAATAATAATAATAATAATAATAATAATAATAATAATAATAATAAATATAATTAGCTGAATATCAAAATGGAAAAAGGGAAGTGGTGGTGACCTGAATAGTTAATAGAAGTGGAGGGTGGTCAGGGTTGTAGTGCTGGCAACAACTGTGGTGGTGTAAGGTGGGAGTAGTTTTTGGTTGGGAAAGAGTAAAGGATAGCCTTTTGGGGGTTAAGGATGGTGTTGGCACTAGGTAGACTAGTGGGAGGGAGGTAATTCATGGTAGCCAGTGGTGGCTATTGGCACTACGTAGACTAGTGGGAGGGAGGTAATTCATGGTAGCCAATGGTGGCAAAGCTGATTGAAGGGAGGAGAAAAGAAGGGAAATAGAGGGGAAAGGTAGTGGAGAAGCCTAGCCTAACCTGCCCACTATGTAGGCTCGGGGAGGGGAAATGAAAGGGAGAAGGAGGGGAATAAGGGGCTTAGCAGCTATAGGGAGGTGTAGGGAAGGGAGAGGGGAAGAGTTTGGGTGGCGGTGTATCCTAGCTATAACGGTGGAGTAGTAGAAGGTTAGATCAAGGGAAGGTCCAAAGCATAGGTCGATGAGGGAGTAGAGAGGATAGAGTAATGTTGGAGGTATTTATAGGCTGTAAGGGGAGAATGAAGATAAGGGAGGAAGGGGAAAAAGTAGTTTGTCATTAGGCGGCACAACGGTGGCAAGGCAGGACAATGTAGGGTAGGTGCAGGGGTCATGTGGAGTAGGGGTGTAGGGTGTGCAAGGGACTGTGTAGGCACATGCCAACATGCATATCCTACATGGTTGAGAAAGGAATGAGGGAGGAGAGGTTAGATGGGTTTCAGATTATCGGGTGTGAAAATGTATGGTGGTCATTTAGGGTCTATAGATAAGAGATCAAGGAAAGGAAAAGAAGGGAGGGAGAAAAAAGGAAAATAAGAAAAGAGGGGGGTTGGGGGATCTCTCGAGGGAAAAATAAAAGAGGGAGCTGGGAAGGGAGTTGGGCTGGTTGGGGGAGAAATGTAGAATAGAGAATAAGGAGGTGCTTAGGTCAGCCGTAACACAACCCAAGTGAAGGAAACAAAAGGAAAAGAAGAAGAAGAATGAAAAAAAGAAAAAAAAAAGAAAAAGAAAAAGGAAGGTGAAAAGAATAAAAGATGAGAGTGAAAAAAGGAAAAGGAAAAGAAAAATGTTTTGGGATTTTTAGGTTGGATTTTTGGGAAATTAATTGAAAATTATAAAAAAAAATTAAAAATTATTATAATTTACCTGTAATTTATTTTAGGATAAATAATTATAACGATATCTCAAAAAAAGGTTATATAGGAAATTTTAAATCTCATATGATTGTTGTTGTTGTTATTATTATTATTATTATTATTATTATTATTATTATTATTATTATTATTATTATATGTACATATAATTTATTTTAGTTATTAAATTATTATTTTATTATTTAATCTTATGAAACATTTTGGGGTATTACAAAACAAATCACTCATTCTTCTTAGATTCAAATTGTAAAAATAGGTTTTTTGATCAGCTCCATATCCTCACTCAATCACTAACTGATTTGTTAGATATAAATATCCTCAATCATTCGTTTCTTTATTTTTCATTCAACCTCCAAAATACTTGAGTTCTTAAACACATATGCTAATTCTTCCCTAGTTTGAGCTTTCATTCTAATTTGATTCACTCTTGTGATCCTTTCTCTAGCTCCCTCCTATTTTATTTTAAGCAAGAAAGAGTTAGATTTATAAAGAGGTTGAGTTGCTTTCACCTTACTCTTCCGCTATTTTTATCTTGGAGGTGGTAATTTTGTTTTCTTCCCTAATTCAAGTTATTAATTTGTAAAGGTTATCTAATTGTTTCTATGTTTTAACCCATTTTTTTTTTAAGGTTTTGGAAGTTGGAATCTTTTATCTTAATTTTTCTCTCTTTGGTTGAAACTTTTCTATACTTTGATCAAGTCATCTTAACTTTTATCAACTACCTAAGTTGCATCATATTCAACCTCAAATACCTTGTCAAAGTTAGGTAGGCATAGGATAGGAGCCTCACTTAACCTATTTTTGATTAGGTCAAATGCTTCTTGTGGAGATCTGTCCATTGAAAGTCCCCCTTTTTGAGAAATTTAGTAAAAGGTGCTAAGAGCTTACTAAATACTTGTATGTACCTCCTATAAAAATATGTAAGTTTATGAAATGATCTAATGTCGATAATGGATGCTGGTGTAGGCTATGTTCTTATTACCTCAACCTTTGACTCATCCATTGATATACCATCCCTAGATACAACCAACCCTAAAAAGGTGACCCTAGGTACACAAAATTCACACTTCTGTAGCTTCCTATACAATATTTTGTTCCTAAGTGCTAGAAATACTAGCCTTAAGTACTTTACATGATCATCCCAAATACAAGAAAATACAAGGATATCATCAAAATATACAACCGCAAATTTTGAAATGAAAGGGGAAAGGATCTCGTCCATGAATCTCATGAAGGTTCTTAGTGCATTCAAGAGCCCAAATGGCATAACTAGCCACTCATATATCCCGCCCATGGTCTTGAAGGCGGTCTTCCACTCATCTCCTTACTTCATTTGAATTTGATAACACTTGCTTCTCATATCAATCTTGAAAAAGATGCTAGCCCCATGTAGGCAATCCAACATATCATCAAGCATAGGTATGGGATACCTATACTTGATAGTAATATTGTTGATGACCCTATGATCCACACACATGCACATTGTTCCATCCCTTTAAGGTACTTGGAGGGCCGAAACTGCATAAGGACTTAAGGATTCCCTTATGAAACCCTTTTATAATAAATCCTCAACTTACCTTTCGAGTTTCATAGCTTCTTTAGGGTTACACCTATAAGCCAGTTTGTTTAGAAGTGTGGCACCAAGCATAAAATCAATTTGGTGCTTTATGCCTCTTAGGGGAGGCAACTCACTAGGTAAGTCACTTGGGAAAACATCCCCAAATTCCCCTAGGAGATGCTTGATCCGAGGGTTAAGTGGTTTTTACTTCTCATTAAATTCGAGTATTAACAACAAATACAAGGCCTTTCCCTTCGCTTAGGCCCTCTCCACTCTCCTCCCATCAACAAACACAACTTCCCTTTCTTTCTTATCCTCCATACTAATTGAGGATTGATAGCTAATGGGAATAAGTATAATGTTTTTACTAGCATACACCAAGATATATGTGTTCCTCCTACCATCATGTCTTACATTTCTATCAAATTGTCATAGCCTAGCTAATAATAGATGGCATGCATCCATAGGAATGATATCACATAGAACACAATTGTGGTAGTTTTTCCCCATAGATAATGGCACAACCACTTGCTTGGTAACTTCAACCATTGACCCATTGTTGAACCATTACAACTTGTATGGTTTGGCATGTGCTTGAGTTGGTAAATTTATCTTTTCCACCATGGAGGTGGACGCTAAATTCATGTATCTCCCTCCATCCACAATGAGTGAACACTCCTTGTAACACCCCTAAAATTCACTACTGAAATATTTCGTTTAATTAAAATAAAATTAGCATAAGAAAAATAATAAACCGTGAATTCTAGGGATATTACCGCCACACTTAGTACTAGACCGGTTCACTCATACCGTTCCAGTACCAAGTGTTAAGGCTAAAGGAGAAAAATACAAATTATGAGAAACTCAACTAATAATTAAATCAGAGTAGCACTAGTAAACATTTTATAAGAGTATAATCCACCAATGGTGGTTCAAGACAATAAATACATTGAAATTTTGAATTTAAAGGAGACAAAGTAAAACCCTAACAGTTCTAGATAGTTCCTTAAGCTCTTTCCTGATGGCCCACTTGAGTAAAACCGAATACGACCTGCAAGGGGTACTACCCATTGAATAGGCAGGGGCCCCACGAATGGAACCCTTCAGTACTACGATACTGAGTAACCCTTTAAAAACACACTTAAAAGTAGCCACACAATGTAACACATGATATACTACTATATACATAACGACAGGTGTAAACATAATATTCAGATCCATACATTCACATATTCAACAAGTCAATCAGATATTAATGGTGTATACGTAACACTCACTTTCGTCCATTCACATACTTAACAAGTCAACCAAATATTAATAGGCCATAATGAATAATTGATACCTTTAGGGCCTTATGGCCACTAGTCCATCATTGATCCATCATCTCGGATTATAAATGTCCATGTGAGTGCAGGAACCCCACTATTATAGCCGGTGGACCGAAAATACATACAGGGCAGAATGCTTCTAACCACTATTATTCGTCGGTGGACCGGTCTCTAGGGTAGAATGCTCCTGGCCACTATTATTCGACGGTGGACCGGTCTGGCCCTGACTCACAAGGTGTTTCACGGTAAGTGATTAGTGTCTTCCCCGTGTCTTATCATTAGTAAGTTTGGTTTACTGAGCACGGAATCCTCCACTATTATAGTCAGTGTACCAAAAATATATACAGGACAGAATACTCCTGACCACTATTATTCATCGGTGGACCGGTTTCCAGGACACCCCGACTCCTGGCCACTATTATTTGCCGGTGGACTAGTCTGGGTCCGGCTCAACATCTTCCTTTTTAAGTGATTAGTGTCTTATTGTATCTTATTCGAAAGTATTTCACCCTTGACATGCATGGCTAACTATATCCACACTTATCCTCCTAGGAGGGCCTGTCCCATATCTTGAGACTTCTGGACCTCCTAACTCACCTCGACATCATTCCCTTAATCCACTTTCTCGCACCGGGAGCCCGATTCCTAAGTGTATGGGTCAAGGCTCAAACTCTATACCCTCAAAGTCCACTCATCGCCTTACCCTAGGGTTTTCTCCAGAAACACTAATTTGGGCCTATATGGCCCATCCTTCTCTACCTCACATAACCCAACTATTTTAACACCCCACACATCACGGCCCCTAGATTAAACCCTCAATTTCTACCCGCTCATTCTCATTTATTTTTATTATTTTCTTTTCTTCTTCCACCTCCTCAAATTAGGGTTTCCTCCTAAACCCTAGCTTGGTCTCCTATGCACCCTTATACTATCCCACGTACTATTTTTCACCTGAGGCCCCCAAACACCCAAACGACACTTCTATTACCTTCCACATGCCTCGAGGAAACTTCCCATATGTAAAGTTTGCCCCCATGCGGACTCTAACCATCCCATGCAATTCCTAGTTCCTCCCATACCTACATTAGCCAACTTACTTCCCCTCGGTTATCTTTCTCTCCCATTTCTTTTTTTCATGCCTCTATCCCACATTACCACATTAATTATCCTAGCATGCATGTCCTAAAGGGCCACATCATATCACATCATAACTTACAACATATCCGTATTATCACATACCAAAAGAGGACACATGAACACATCTCTATTCCAAGCCACGCCACACATGAAATAGTTAAGATAATAGCATATAAAACACGACATATAATTATATAGGACATCCAAGGCATGTAGAACACATAGCACACATTCGACCTTAGTTACAACCTAACTCGGTTTAGGTTACTGAGCTATTTCCCACACTTGTTAGGCCACTAATCACCCTTCGTAATCGTTACACTTAATATATTTTCCATTTGATTGGTTAGATTGCCAATTTGCCCATTTCCTTTATTATAATTAACAAATTGCTCTTTAGTTGATCAAATTACTAATTACCCTTGTTCATTATCCTATTTACAAAATTATCCTTTTAGTTGGTTAAATTACCAAATCGCCCCTCACATTTACCATATTTACCATTTTACCGTTCTCCATTAGTAAATTATCTTTTTTTTCCTTCTCTTTTATTAAATTATCATTTTACCCTTCTCAATTATTATAATTACCAAGTTACTCCTTTCCAATTCCCACTTTACCCCATTTATTTACAAAATTACCGTTTTACCCATTTACTTTCAAATTTACCATTTTACCCCTTAACTTCCAAAAATTACCATAACACCCTTTCACTTATAAAATTACCATTTTGCCCCTTTTATTATAAAATTACCATTTTTTTCCTTTAATCACAAAATTACCATTTTACCCCATAATCACAAAATTACCATTTCGCCCTTTAATTAAAAAATTACCATTTTACCCTTTTATTATAAATTTACCAATTTTCCCTTTTATTGTAAAATTACCATTTTTTTTCCTTTAATCACAAAATTACCATTTTACCCCATAATCACAAAATTACCATTTTACCCTTTAATTACAAAATTATCATTTTACCCTTTTATTATAAATTTACCAATTTTCCCTTTTATTGTAAAATTACCATTTTACCCTTTAATTACAAAATTACCATATTACCCTTTTATTACAAAATTACCATATTATCCTTTAATTCCAAAATTTACCTCTTACCCTCTAATTATAAAATTACCATTTTTCCCTTGCCTCCAAAATTACCATAATACCCTTTTTAATTTAAAGTTACCATTTTACCCTTTAGTACACCACTTATATTAAATTATTATTATTACTACATAAAATAATAATATTAACACCTCATCCACAACTCTTATAATTAATATAATACTTATTAGCACCCATATATATTAGGCCATATTCTTGTATAAGATATATTACTAAAATACCCCTAAGGCTTACAAAATATTAACCATGCATTAAATATCACAATACCATAATACAACATGGATAATACTTAACATTTTCATTAACAACTAAATTCTTACCTTAAACAATATTCCCATACGAACCTAACATGCTTCTTTTCATCCAACATCACAAGAAACTACGCATATAATATTAAACAATATATATTAAGCATAATAACATATTAAAAAACTAATGTGCTAACATACGTTAATCCATATGTTTAAGTGGGATTTAACGGTTACCTTGATTCCTGCAAAAATGAACCTTACCGGTATTCCGGTTTAAGGTTCAAGCTTTGATTATCAAAGCCAATACATAAAAATAATATCAAGATTTATTACATTAGAAATAATAAAATAAAAGTATAAAATTTTATAATGCTTAATTAATCAAATACTTGAATTAACATATAATTATACCTTAAAATTTATTAAACAAAACATAACCAAGCATATAGCAGCTTATCCTGCTCATGCAGTATAAGCTGCATACAAAGAAATGAGGGGAGAGGCTCAAAAGTGGGTGAAAGGAGGGAAAATAGGCTATTTTCGGGTTGGGGTTTTGGGGCTAAGAAAAAGGGCATGTGAGGGAGGATTTGGGGCAAGGGAATGGTGCAGAAGTGGAGAGGGGGTGTAGGTGGTGGTCAGGGATGGGTTGACGGCGGCTAAGGGCAACGGTGGCGGCGGCAGCGAGGCCGCGAAGAGGGGCTGCCGAGATGGGTTGAGAGGGATGGGTTGAGGAGGAAGGAAAATGGAGGGAGAAAATGGAGGCCTGGAGGTGGTGGTTTCAGCCAAAGGAGGCTTGGGGGTGGTAGAGGGGGTTGCAGGGGTTAGTTTGGTGGCTTAGGTGGTGGCAGAGACGGCGGAACGACGGTGGATCAGGGTTGCACAGGGTGGCTTCCAAGAAGGGAGGGAAAGAAGAGAAAAAGAAGATAGGAGGAAGGAGGAGGCTGCGGGGTGGCTCAACAAGTGTTGTGATCGATCAGGGGTGAGGTAGAGGGTGGCAGGGGTGGTGCATGCGGCGGTTGAGGCGGCAGCAAAGCAAAATAGGGAGGGTGAGGGAAGGAGGAGAAATGGAGAGGAAAGAGGCCCGAGCAAGGCATGGCAGTTTGAAAAAAATGCACAACAAGGCTGGGAAGGAGGAATAAATAGAAGAGGAAGAGAAGGGAAGGGATAGGGTGCTCGAGGGGTGGCGGTAGGGTGGTAGGGAAATGGCCATGGCAGGGAGAGGGAGAAGAAGAGGGATGGCAGAGCATGGGGAAGGGAGAGATGGTGGGACCAGGATGGGGCAAAGAAAACAACAAGAGGGAGAGAGAGAGAGATGGGGGGAAGCAATGGGGGAGAGGGAGTTGTAGGTGGGATGGTAGAGATGGCAGGGGTCGGGATTCTCGCTAGGAAAAGAGGATGAATAAAGAAAGAAGAAGAAGAAGAAATGGGAGGGGGAGTTGGGCACGAGCGGGCCGCCAAAGAAATCGAAGCAGGCTGGCTCGATCGGGAAAGAAAGAAAAGAAAAGGAGGGAGGCGGCTAGGCTCATGTGTGAGGGAGAAAGCAGAGGGGGAGAGGAAGTGGGCCAACGGCCCAAGGCACAGGAGGGGGAAGAAGCAGGGCGGCTGGTGGCCCAAGGAAAAAAAGGAAGGAGAAAGAAAAGAGAAAAGGAAGAAAAAGGAGAAGGAAAAAGGGAAAAAAGGAAAAGGAAAAGGAAAATTGTATTAAATAAAATAATTTAATTTATAAAATAATAAAATATAATATTTTTGGGTAATAAATTAATTTAATAATTTAATTTAATATAATTAAAATGTAAGGGTTTAAAAAGGATAATTTTAGTAAAATAATGGTTTGGAAAATTATTTAAATAAAAAGATTATGATGAAATAACAAAGTATTTATTTTAATTTATTAAATATTTATATCCAATTTTATATACTCAAAAATCCATAAATAATTAAACTAAATAGATTTAAAGGCTAATTTATCCCAAATAAAATTTATTTATTAAATTATAGGCTTTTAAAATTTCGGGGGATTACACACCCTACCAAGTATGGTGCACTTGCTATGGAAAATGTTCTCCCTTTGGGATTCCTCTTTAATAGCTTTTCTCATTTGCAAAACTCTTTTCACCATATGGGACTCCCACACATCTAGTGGCACTTCCTCTACCTTGTTTCCTCCCTCTACAATCGCTTGGGCCTCGAACACCTCTTCCTCCATTTCAAACTCCTCTTGTTCTAGTAAGGTCATGATTCTTTTGTTTCGGTGCTCACTTTGATAATGCCCCACTACTTGGCATTTGAAACATCTCACTCCCTTTGTTAGACTATCTTCACCCACTACTAGCATCCCCTTTCCTTTAGCTTCAAAAGCTTTAAGGTTTGGGTTAGCTATAACACCCCAAAATTGACTTTTTTTTTAATCAGAAGCAATAAAATTAAAGACCCGTGAATTCTAGGGGTGTTACCGCCACACTTAGTACCAAACCGGTTCACTCGGACCGTTCCAGTACCAAGTGGTAAGGCTAAAAATATTATTTTCACACTTAAATGGAGAGTTCATAAAATGCATTAAAAAGATCATAACATAGAAATTAGAGTATGCATAAAAGTTTATTATCAATAATAAGATAGAAATCAAAGTGTAAAATCCGAAATTCCTCGGAGGAATAATCTTACAATCAATAAAAGGTTTATTTGAAATACTCAATACAAGGTAATAAATCATAAAAGAATAAATGCGATACAAAAGAAATAACATAATGAAATAAAATTACATGAAGAGAAAATACGGCCACGACACTCTCGAACTTTGAGCCAAAACACAAGCTCAACACTCAGCCCCGTTGGATGACTCGCCAACCTGAACAAAGTTAGAAGGGCCTACTATAAGTGGGAATGAGAAGCACCGATGAAAAGGGTAATCAATACGCTATGAAATGAGTAAGGTAACCGTGCACTAAGGCCAACACATAAAATTACATAAATAATGTAGAAGAAATAAAGAAGCATATAGTCCAATAAAATAACGTAATATCGAACAATCGTCCGAGTAGATACATAAAAGCCCATTTATAATCAGGATTAATTATTTAATTAATCTCTTATCAAAATCGATTCACACCATGTTTTTTATCAAATTCATGTGAGTATGGAAGCCCCCACTATTATAGCCGGTGGATCAGAGACAAGCATGGCACAAGGCTCCTGCCCACTATTATTAGCCGGTGGATCGGTCATACATAGGGTATCATACCCTAACCATTATTTCTTACCCGTGGATCGGTTGGCCCCAGCTCACATGATGTTCCACTGTAAGTACTTAGTGCCTTTTAAGGGTCTTAGCAACTTAGGTGTTTGATTAATTGAGCTCAGAGTCCACCACTATTATAGCCGGTGGATCGGAGGCACATAGGGTAACATACCCTAACTACTATTATAGCCGGTGGACCGGAGACACATAGGACAACGCATCCTAACCACTATTTCTAACCGGTGGATCGGTGGGACCCGACTCAATAATCTTTCACTAAGGTTGAAGACTTTACCATGATAATAATAATAATGATACTAAAATAATAATAGCAAAGATACTAAAAATAATAACAATGATGATAATAATAATAATAATAATAATAATAATAATAATAATAATAATAATAATAATAATATTAATAATAAGGGCATTATTAAAAAACAAAGTGAAATAAGGCTTCGGCCCCTTTACCAAAGTAATACTAATAATAACATTAGTAAAATAAAAAAAATTAATAATAATAATAATAATGAAATAATAATAATAATAATAATGATAAAAACCATAATAATATGAAATAAATAATAATTATTATAATGGTAATAATAGTTGTAACACCCCCAAATTTACTCCTGAAAAATTTCGTTTAATTTCAAAAAACGTTTATCGGAAACAAAAGATAAAACTTGTAAATTTGGGGGCGTTACCGCCACACTTAATACCAGAACGGTTCACTCCTACCATCCCGGTACTAAGTGCTAAGGCTAAAACGGATTAACCCAACAAATACGAGTTGTTAGCATAACACATTCATAGATAAAACCTAAGTAGTACAGAATCAGAGTGCGGAAGTTCAAAGTACAATTCAAGATACGGTTTAAGGTTTTTTTGAAAGTTGAAACGTCACACACTCAAGAAAAATAAACTTAAAATACATAAGAAAGGTGAAGTGATAACAGACTCCGGCCACGCCACTCTCGATCCCCAAGCTGGGTCCGAACTCAGCTCTCGGTCCCGCCCAACGCCTCATAAGCATCGTAGGCATCAAATATAGAGTCACCTACCTGCACTAGATCAGTGGGGCCTTCTGCTCGTGGGAATGAGCAGCACCCATGAAACGGGTGGTCAGTACGCTTCGTAAAGAGCAAGGTAACCGAATAACTAAGGCCGAACAGACAAAGTACACAATACAAGCATGATCATGTAGGCACATAAGACAATACAAATAGTGAGGCCGATTATGTTCCAATTAGACTTATCCTTTAAGTCTCTTATTACCATGCTCAATTCCACATACTCTTTATTAATCCATGTAAGTGCGGGTGCCCCACTATTATAGCCGGTGGACCGGAGATATGTACAGGGCAGAACGCTCCTGACCACTATTATTTGCCGGTGGTTCGGTCTCCAGGGCAAAACGCTCCTGGCCACTATTATTTGCCGGTGGACCGGTCTGGCCCTGACTCACATGGTGTTCCACTATAAGTATTTAGTATCTTTCCCAGGTCTTATCGATTTTATATTTAGTTTGCTGAGCGCGGAAGCCCCCACTATTATAGCCGGTGGACCGGAAATCATACAGGGCAAAACGCTCCTGACCACTATTGTTCGCCGGTGGCACGGTCTCCAAGGCACCCCGGCTCCTGGACACTATTATTCGCCGGTGGACCGGTCTAGGCCCGGCTCAGCATCTTTCTCTTTAAGTGATTAGTATTTTATGGTATCTTTTTCAACAAGTTTCTGCCCTAAACATGCATGGCTGACTTCAACTATGCTCATCCTCCCAAGAGGGCCCGGTTTATATCTTGAGACCGCTGCGCCTCTTAACTCGCCCAACATCCTTCCCTTACTTAGCTAACTCACTCCGGAACCCGTCTCCTAAGTGTGTGGGTCTGGGCCCACCACCTTTTTACCCCAAAGTCCACTCACTACCTTCCCTTAGGGTTTTCTCCAGAAAACCCAACTTGGGCCTATGTGGCCCACTCCCTTTCTACTTCGTACATCGGGAACCGTCGTAGCACCCCTACACCTCACGACCCTTCGGTTCAGCCCCCATTCCATGTCACCCTCATCCTCACTTATTATTTTAACTCTCCCCTTTTTCTTCTTGTCACCCTCTAGACTCTAGCCTAGTCTCCTGCGCACCCTTATTTTGGTCCACGTACTATTTTTCACTCGGAGCCCCCAAACACCCAAACAACACCTCTCTTACCTTCCACACACCCCGAGGCACCTTTCTATACGTAAGGTTTGCCCCCATGCAAACCCTAGTTCTCCTATTCCTTCTCTGACCGACTTATTTCCCCCTTTTGATAATTCTTTCCAAATATTTCCTTCCATGTCCCCAAACTATGTCACCACACCAAACTCCCTAGCATGCATGTCCTAAGGCCATAACACATCATAAATTGAAGCACATTCACATTGAACATAACACAGGTAATCACACAGACGTACCTGGATCCATGCTGCGCTACACATAAGGCATATAAGATAGTGACATTTAAAACATAACACATAAGTACATCACATGAGCATATAAGACATCCACAACCAGTAGTTCACTTATCACACAAGTGGCCTTAGTTAGACCCTTACCTAGATCGGCGCTGGGCTTGGAGCACGCTCCTACGCCTCCCAAAAGTTCTCACTCGAATCACCTATAAGGGGGAAATACTATGAGTTAATCTCCCTCTATCGGGAATACCAAAACCCCTATCTTACTCTTATCATGGCCTAAAGCTAAGGCTAATATTAATAACTAGTAGTTTATAAATAAAAAGGTAGGGTTATTATTATCCCTAAGATAATTAGTTAAAATTTTCCACTACTTGGAGTAAGCCTTATCATTTTTGCCGTATTATGGTAAGGGCTCCAATAATGTTATTAAAAGCATTAATAATAATAAGAATGCTAATAATAATGGTAGGAATAGTAATAGTAATCGTAATGATAACATTAGTGACAAAACAAATCATGATAAGGATACTAAAACGATAATATTAAGGACAATAATAATAATGATAATAATAATAGTAATAACAACACAGTAGTGATAATAATAATAATAATGATAATAATAATAATAATAATAATAATAATAATAATAATAATAATAACAACATTAAGGATAATACGATGGTAAATACGGTTAGGGTTTTGGATATGGCGAACATAAAGATAGCAATAATAATGCTAATAATAATAATAATAATAATAATAATAATAATAATGATAATAATGATAATAATATTAATAATAGTAATAATAATAACGATAATAATAATAATAATAATAATAATAATAATAATAATAATAATAATAACGATAATAATCACTATAATAACAGTAAGAGTAGTAAGAGTAATAACCATAATAACAAGAATAATGATAATAGTAGTAATAATAGTGATGATAATAGTAAGGATAATAATAGTAATACTAGTAATATTAGTAATAATAATAACTTAATAGGGTCTTGTATTATTTAATACCATTAATTAGAAGTTCTTAGGGATGACATTAGGACCTGCTAACAATAATAATAATAGTAATAAGGGTAGTACTATTAGTAATTATATTAATAGTATTAATAATAATTAGACTAATGATAATTATAATAACATTAAAAATAATAGTTATTAATAATATTAAAACTTATTAACCACTTCCATTATTCCAGGTCTAGGGTTTAGGGAGTTGGACCACCTGGCTGGGGTGGTGGCACCGGCGGCGGCGTGGCGGCGGCGGCGACGAAGGAGGAAGAATTGGGAAAGGTGGCTATGGAGGCTAAAGGAGGAGAGACTAGGGGAGAGTGGAGGTGTAGGGTGGTAGAGCAAGAAGTCCTGGTGTTTTTGGGGGGTGGTGAAGGTGCTGCAAGTGGCAGTACAGCCGGCGGCGACGGCGCGAAGGTGTCTCAGGGCTGGAAGGGTAGTTTTTGGGGAGGAATTTACGCACGGCCAGGGCGGCACGTGTGGCGCAAGGCAGGGAGTCTAAGGTGGTTGGTTGTGTAGAGGAAGGTGCAGGGAGGATCGTGGTGGCAAGGGTAGGCAGTAGGGGTGGCTGTCGGCGGAGCAAAGGCCGTCTGAAGGCAGGGCGGCGCGCGTCTTTGCTCTGTTTGGGTTCCCAGTTGTCGAACCCGATTAAGGAGGTGAGGAGGGCTATTTATAGGCCAAATTGAACGGAAAACGACAAGCTTCGAAGTGGAGGTTAGGGGGTAGGGTTAGGGTAGGTTGTCCGGCTTAGTTGGTCAGCGTACGGTTTGAAAATTTTCAGACCATGATTGCCCGGGAAATGGGGAATTTTCGTGCGGGAGAAGGGCTATGCCGTTTGGTCACATCCACAGGGAAATCAACAGGGGGAAGAGGGGCGAAATGACCGGAGTTGGAGCTGTCGTTGCAGGCCTTTCTTCTCCGGCAGGATTTCGTGTTGCAGGCGGCGAATGACGACGGCACAGGGAAGAAGAAGAAGAAGAAGAAGAAGAAGAGGCCAGACTGGCGGTCCAGCGGAAAAAGGAAAAAGGAAGGGGGAACCTGCCGGGCGGCGGTGGTTATTCCCCCCCATTAACGAAACGCGGCGTTTTGGGTGATTTTTAGGCAAAACGTGACGTCCGCGTCGGTCTGGCAACGGTTATTTATTCCCTTGTGGCGACGCGGCGTTTCAGCGACTTTAGCGTCAAAACGCGGCGTTTTGTCCCACGGGCGGCTGGGCTCGCTAGTCTGTGGGCGAGGAGAGGGAAGGAGGGTGGCGTTGGGCCGAGCGAGGCCCAACTTCGGCGGGGAAGGTAGAAAAAGGAAAAAGAAGGAAAAGAAAAAAAAGAAAAAGGAAAACGAAGGCTTTAATTTGGGTTTTGGATTTTGCATAAATTCTTTAGAATATTTTTGGGCTATTTAGAATATTAATATTTATAAAATATTAAATAAATTCCTTTTTTGCTTAGTTTAGGCTATTTTAGATAAATTTCCTTAACCTCCATACTAATTAGGAAAAATACCCAAATTTTCTTCCAATTAAATTATTTATAAGGTTTATACTAATTGAAGCTATTTTATCCCTCTTATTTTAAATAAAATAATTTACTTAATTAATTTCTAAAATAAAACCCTTAATTATCTTAAAATACCAAAAGCCCTCCTACTTAGAATACTTATAAATTCCTTCTTGATTTATCTAATTAATTCCCCTTTTCTTTCCAATAAAATTAGTTTATCTTAAATAAATTTTCTAATAATTCCCTATTCGGCCATGATTTCCTCATTTAGGGTTCTGGGGTATTTCAATAGTAATGACAATAATTGAAGATAAAACGAAGTAAGGTTTCGACCCTACATTAAATAATAATGAACTTAATAAATAATAATGATAATTACACTAATAATATTAATAAATGCTAATGATAAAAATAATAATAATAATAATAATAAGACTTGATATTTTTAATACAACTACTACAATTCAAAAGAGGCATAATAGGGTTTCAGTCCTACCAACAATGAAAATAATAATAATAATAATAATCATAATAACAACAACAACAACAACAATATATTAATATTAATAATAAAGATAATGGTAATAATAAGAATATAATAATAAAATAAAAATAAAAATATAATAGGGCTTCGGCCCTCAATAGAAATAATAATAAAAACATTAATAATAATAATAATAATAATAATAATAGTAATAGAGATAATAATAATAATAATAATAATAATAGTAATATATTTTTAATAAATGAAATAAAATAGATTAAGGCTTGTAAAAATAGGGTAAAAGGTTTGAGAGGGTGTAAGGTTCAACCTTAGGCTAGGGGTGATAGGCAGCACCGACGGTGGTGCACGGTGGCGGCGGCGGTGGCAGGAAAAAGAGAAGAAAATGGGGAAAGTTGAGGCTAGGAACAAAATAGGGAGAATGAAGGTGGGAGTAGAGGTGATTATGGTTGCCGAAAAGGTGAGGAACATAATAACGGTGGTGGTGCAGCCAAAGGTGGCGGCGTATGGAGGCGGCGGTGGTGGCCGAATGGGGATGAATTAGACAAAGAGAGGAGGAGATGGAGGAAGAGGAAAAGGAGACTTGGGGGAGATAGGGAAGGGTCTATGGTTGTTTTTGGGTGGTTCAGGAGACAACGGTAGTGGCAGAAGTGGTGGCAGACGACAACACGAAGGGTGGCAGAGGTAGAGAATAGGTTGATTGGGAAGGAGACTTTGCACGACCGAGGTTACTCCTGCAGGAAGAATCGAGGGATGAGAGACATTTAGGTAGTTAGAGGGATATGCAAGGATGAGTTTGGTGGGAAGAGAGGGCGGTGTAGTTGGCCGACGGCGAAGGAAACGCCGTTTGAAGTGGCGGCGGTGGCAAGGTCGGGAAATTCTGGGTAAGAATCAGAAGCTTGACCCTTGCTGATTTTGGGGGTATTTATAAAGAAAAGAAGAGAGGGTAGGGTTCTGTGGGTCAACTAGGGTGTAAGGCAGGTAGGGTTTTGGTCACCGGTGGCAATGGTTAGCCAGTGGAAGCAAATTTCAGGGAAGGGGAATGCATAGGAAAAGAAGGAACCAAGCGAGAAGAGGGAGAAAGTTGTTTGAGTCAGCGTGACTGTCGAAACGACGGGAAAAAGAAGGGAGAAACGACCTGTCAAACGGGCGAGATCGGCGACGTTAACCTCGGAGGTGCAGGTTGATGAAAATGGTAGGTTGTCAACGATTGGGGGAGAAGGAAGGTGGAAGAAGAAGGAAAAGATTGGACCGGGCGGTTGGGCGTGGGCTAAAATTCTTAAATCAAATGACGCGTTTAGGGTAGAAAAAGCATAAAAACGCAGCGCCAAGAAAGAAGGAAGAAGGGGGACGGCTGCGCAGGCTAGGTCGTGCCAAAGGAAACGAAGAAGAGGAGAGGTGGACTGGGTCATGAGCTAGCCCAGGTCAAGGAAGAGAAAAAGAAAAAGAAAAGAAGAAAGAAAAAGAAAGAAAAAGGAATAAAGAAAAGGAAAAAGGAAAAGGAAAAAATGAAAAATAATGGATTAGGTTAATTAAAATGAATGGGATATTTGGGATATTTAAAAATAATAATATTTAAATAAAATAATATTTAAATAAAATAATATTTAAATCTCATTTTAGGCTAATTTAGGGTTTTTGAAAAGTTTTTCATAAATTACCTTTAATTAGCAAAACACCCTAATTTTCTCCCATTAAATTATGTATAAAATTAATACTAATTTGGAACTATATTCTCTTTATTATTTTAAATAAAATAATTTATTTGATTAATTTCAAAAATAATATTGTTAATTAGCTAAAATACCCAAATTTCTCCTAATTAAAATACTTATAAATTTCGTCTTGATTTACCCTAGTTAATTTCCTTTTATTTTAATAAAAATAATTTATTTAATTAATTATTATAATAAAATCTTATTTAACTATACTTTTTAAAATTAGAATTTTTGGAGCATTTCATTACTACCCCTTTAAAAATAGACATCATCCCCAAAGTCTCCTGTAGCTACTAAGGTTAGGGATAAAACGCTCTAAGCGGATAGGAACACTATACTAACAATAATACTTATAAAAAAAAACTACCCCTTTAAGAATAAACTTAATAAGGAATCTACCCTTCTTTTCTTACCATGGCCTGAATCAAATGCTTAAAAAAATCCTTTATGGTTCATAAACAATTTGAAATCAAGGTAAAACTTTGTAATTAAATTCGTCCCGAAAATTAAACCAACTTGTAGTATCAGCTTAAAAAGATTAAAAACGGAAGAGCGGTCAAAACACACTTTAAAATCCAATAAAAAATATCTAAACTGACTTTATTTTCAAAAACAAGTGTGGTCAAAAAGACTAACCACTCAGATACCAACTTGTGGTATCAGCCTAAAAAGTTTAAAATCAGAAGAGCGTGGTCGAAACCATCTCTGATACCAACATCTAACACCCCAAAACTCACTATTTTTTTTTTGAAACGGAAGCAATTAAATTAAAAACCCGAGAATTCTGGGGATGTTACCGCCACACTTAGTACTAGAGCAGTTCACTCCAACTATTCCAATACCAACTTCTAAGTCTAAAAATATTATTTTCACACTTAAACCGAGCGTTCATAAAACGCATTAAAAAGATCATAACATAGAAATGAGAGTACACATAAAAGTTTATAATCAATAATAAGATAGAGTTTAGACTACGAAATCCAAAATTCCTTGGAGGGAATTATCTTTCAATCAATAAAAAGTTTATTTGAAACACTCAATACAAGGTAATAAATCATAAAAGAATAAATGCAATACAAAAGAAATAACATAATGAAATAAAATCACATGAAGAGAAAATACGGCCACGATACTCTTGAACTTTGAGCCAAAACACAAGCTCAACTCTCAGCCTCACCGGATGTCTCGCCAACATGCACAAAGTCAGAAGGGCCTACTATTCGTGGGAATGAGTAGCACCGATGAAAAGGGTGATTAGTATGCTACGTAATGAGAAAGGTAACCATGCACTAAGGCCAACACATAAAATCACATAAATAATGTAGAAGAAATAAAGAAGCATATAGTCCAATATAATAACGTAATATCGAACAATCGTCCGAGTAGATACATAAAAGCCCATTTGTAATCCAGATTAATTATTTAATTAATCTCTAATCGAAATTGATTCACACCATGATTTTTATCAAATCCATGCAAGTATGGAAGCCCCCACTATTATAGTCGGTGGATCGGAGACAAGCAAGGCACAATGTTCCTGCCCACTATTATTAGCTGGTGGATCGATCACACAAAGGGTATCATACCTTAACCACTATTTCTTACTGGTGGATCGGTGGGCCTTGGCTCACATGGTGTTCTGCTATAAGTACTTAATGTCTTTTAAGGGTCTTAGCAACTTAGGTGTTTGGTTTATTGAGCTCGAAGTCCGCCACTATTATAGCCGGTGGATCGAAGGCACATAGGGTAACATACCCTAACCAAAATTATAGCTGGTGGATCAGAGACACATAGGACAACACGTCCTAACCAATATTTCTAACCAGTGGATTAGTGGGACCCGACTCAATAACCGGTGGATTGGTGGGACCTGGCTCAAAACTTACATTACCTTTCTTACATCTCAAATCAACTTTCCAAACGTAAACTTTACTCCCTTACAGATGCTAACCTTCCCATGGAACCCTTCAAAATTTTTCATGCAAACCCTAAAACTCCCACGTGAAACCATAGATTCAACCATGCAAACCCTAGATCCATCCATGCAAAACCCTAGATTCCACCATACAAAATCTTAGATTAGATTCCCCTATACAACATCATAAAATCTACCATGAAAAACCCTAAGTCCATCTATATCAAACCCTAGTTTAGATTCTCCAAAGCAACACCATAAAATCTGCCATGCAAAACCCTAGATCCATCCATACAAAACCCTAAATTCTTTCCATACAAGCCATAGATTAGATTCTCCTATATTACACCATAGATTAGATTATCCCATGTTACACCATAGATTAAATTCTCCCATATAAAACTATAAATTATATACTCCCATATAGAACCATAAATTAGATTCTCCCATAAAAAACCATAAATTAGATTCTCCCACATAAAACCATAGATTAGATTCTCCTACACGAAACCCTAAATTTCCCATTTTATTCCTCCACTCATGGATCATTAAAATACTTAGGTCAACTCACATCCCATGGCCAACTTATTTCCCCATTCTCCTTTTTCATCCTTTAACCCCCACACAAACCATATTAACATCCTCACATACATGTCTTACAGGGTCACAAAAAATATATCATCACATACCACAATATTTCATCACATACACATAGTACATATGCCATATAACAACACATGAAATCAATATAATGATAAATATAAGATGCATAACATACAAAGCATATAATGTACATCAACACACAATAGGCCTTAGTAACACCCTTATCTAAAACGACACCGGTCTTAGAGCATGCTCCTACGCCTCCTTAGGGCTTTGATTGGTCTTACCTATATTAGGTAAAAACTAAAATTAGATTCCCTCCTATCAAAAATACTATTATTTACTAACTTATTCTAAGACCAGGCTTTTAATAAAATAATAACATATTAATAAAATAACATTAACTAATTACTAACTTTGCTAAAGATACAGAAATAATAGTAATATTATAAATGTTGATAATATAAGGTTAAAGACTTTACCCTAATAATAATAATAATGATACTAAAATAATAATAGCAAAGATACTGAAAATAATAACAATGATTATATTAATAAGAATAATAATAATAATAATAATAGTAACAATTATAATAAAAAGGGCATTATTCAAAAACAAAGTGAAATAATGATTTGGCCCCTTTACAAAAGTAATACTAATAATAACATTACTAAAACAAATAACAAAATTTAGTAATAATAATAATAATGATGATGATAAAAACCATAATAATATTACAAAAATAATAATAATCATAATGGTGATAATAGTAATGACAATAATCGAAGATAAAACAAAGTAGGGTTTTGATCCTACATTAAATAATAATGAACTTAATAAATAATAATAATAATTACACTAAAAATAATAATAAATGCTAATGATAAAAATATTAATAATATTAATAATAATAAGACTTGATATTTATAATACTACTACTACAATTCAAAATAGGCACAATAGGGTTCAACCCTATATAGAATAATAATACCAACAATGAAAATAATAATAATAATAATAACATATTAATATTAATAATAAAGATAATAATAACAATAATAATAATAAAATAAAAATATAATAGGGCTTCGGCCCTCAATAGAAATAATAATAAAAACATTAATAATAATAATAATAATAATAAAGATAATAATAATAATAATAATAATAATAGTAATATATTTTGAATAAATGAAATAAAATAGATTAAGGCTGGTGGTGATAGGCGGCACTGGTGGTAGTGCACAGCGGCGGTGGCCAAAAAAAGAGAAGAAAAGGGGAAAAGTTGAAGGCTGGGAACAAAACAGGGAGAATGAAGGTGAGAGTAAAGGTGCCTAGAAGGAGAGGAATAGAATAAGGGTGGTGGCGCAACCAAAGGTGGCGACGCATGACGGCGGTAGTGGTGGCTGAATGGGGAAGAAGGAGAGAAAGAGAGGAGGAGAGGGAGGATGAGGAAAGGAGAGTTAGGGGATGTAGATGTTTTTGGGTGTTCAGGAGACAACGGCAGTGGAAGAAGTGGTGGCAGACGACGACGCAAAGGGTGGCAAAGGCAGAGAATAGGTTGATTGGGAAGGAGACTTTGCATGACCGGGGTTGCTCCTACAGGAAGAATCGAGGGATGAGGGACATTAAGGTAGTTAGAGGGATGTGCAAGGATGAGTTTGGTGGGAAGAGAGGGCGGTGTAGTTGGCCAACGGCAAAGGAAATGCCGTCTGAAGTGGCGGCGGTGGCAAGGTCGGGAAATTCTAGGTAAGAATCAAAATCTCAGCCCTTGCTTATTTTGGGGGTATTTATAATGAAAAGAAGAGAGGGTAGGGTTCTGTGGGTCAACTAGGGTGTAAGGCAGGTAGGGTTTTGGTTGCCAGCGGTGTTGGTTGGCCGGTGGAAGCAAATTTGAGGGAAGGGGAATGCGCAGGAAAAGAAGGAACCGAGCAAGAAGAGGGAGAAAGTTTTTTGAGTAAGCTTAATCGGTGAAACGATGGGAAAAAGAAGGGAGAAACGGTCGGTCAAACAGGCAAGATCAAAGGCGTTAATATCAGAGGTGTAGGTCAACAAAAATGGCAGGTTTTCGACGATGGGGGGGAGGAGGAAGGAGAAGGAAGAAAGAAAAGGCTGGACCGGGTAGTTCGGGGAAGAAAGAAAGAAAGAAAAAGAAAGAAAAATGAAGAAAGAAAGAAAAGGAAAACAGAAAAATAATGGATTAGCTTAATTAAATTAATTAGGATATTTGGGATATTTAAAAATAATAATATTTAAATAAAATAATATTTAAAGGCTAATTTAGGTTTTTGAAAGGTTTTTCATAAATTCCATTTAAATTAGCCAAATATCCTAATTTTCTCCAATTAAATTATTTATAAAATTAATATTAATTTGGAACTATTTTCTCTTTCTTATTTTAAATAAAATAATTTATTTAATTAATTTCTAAAATAAAATCCTTAATTAGCTAAAATACCTAAATTTCTCCTAATTAAAATACTAATAAATTTCTTCTTATTTTTGCCTAATTATTTTCCTTTTATTTTAATAAAAATAATTAATTTAATTAATTTTTCTAGTAAAATATTATTTAACTATAACTTTTAAAATTAGAATTTTTGGAACATTTCATTTGCTTTCGTTGGCTCTTTGGAGGGGTAAGTATTTGAGCTTACACCTCCCATTTTCAATTCCCTTTTCTGCTTTTTGTGCTTCTTCACTTTTCAAGCTCTTTGTAGAGTTCCACCTTTATGGCAATATTTCCCCTTAACCCTCCTATAATATGATACATAGTGTGTTCTTCTACCTCCTCCAACCCATGTCTCATGATGAACCTCTCAAACTTCTGAATATACTCTTCCACACTCAAATATCCTTGCCTTATGGAAGAAATTTTTTTGTAGAGATATTGAGTATAAGAAGGTGTTAAAAACCTTTCTCTCATCAACCACTTCATCTTCTCCCAACTTCTTACCCTAGATTTACACTTCCTCCCTTGACTTTGCACCAAAATTTTCCACCATAAGGATGCATGACCATTGAGTTTAAGGATTGAAAATTTAAATCACCTTTCATCATCCAAAGTTCCAACCTAAAAAAAATGGTCACATCTCATTTCCCACTCTACGAATTCCTCTAGATTATGAGATCTGTCAAATTCCAAGACTTCTAGCTTGATGTAATTAAGAGGCTCTCTTATTCTCAACCTAATTCTTTGGAAATGTCTAGGGGAATTGCTAGAAGATGAGCTATCATCGGTTGGCTCACCCCCTAACCCATTCCTCCTTTCCTCTCCTTGAGGTATGGGGCTTATACCCTACCGAAGGTTAGCATTATGATAAAGGATTCCAAAATACATAATAATCTACTTATATCAGCTTGTAATGCCTCTATTCCATCATCCTTTCTCATATTATGAGCCTCCTCAAGACTTAGGCTCTATGATATAGGTTGGTTCTCCATGTGCTACGTTAGTTTTACACACAAAAGTTAACATTTGAGAGAAAGTAAGGTGTTGAATAGAAAAGTCGTTTGTGTTTTGTGACAAGAGGGGTTAAGTGGCCAAAAGAAATAAAGAAGGAAAGTTTGTAAACAATTAAAGATGCATGAATAAGTCAAGGAAGAAATGGTGAAAGAGGGAAAATACCCCAAATTTACTAACCTTATGTTTTTATACTAATTTGTTGCATAATGCTAAATAAATGGGATTACGCTAAGTAAGTAGTGTTGAAGTTGGGATTGAGCATCAAGAAAATAGAAAGAAGCAAAGGAGATGAGAATGATTCTTGATGAAACATACTTGAAATTGTGAACTAAAAATTAAAGTACTTGCATCTACCAACTAAGGTTACCAACCTTAGCATAAATGTTGCATGATTTTGTACGAAACTTAACTCTTCCCTTCACTAGGAGTAGTCAAATGCAAGAGTAATTTTTTAACCAAAGAGATCTGCCGCTGCCTTGCAGACCTTTGAATCTTTTAAATAGGAAATGGAATGGTCATCAACCCACATTTAAAGTACTTATAATGTAGGTTAGTTATTTACACCACCTTCCAAGGTTGAGGCAAAGGAATTAGCTAATCTAGTAGACACCAATAACCTATCTGATTGAGTGTCATTTATAAGACTCCTTCCCCATAATTCTTTGATTGACATTACATTCTATTACAAGGTTTAGGACACATAGAGTACAAAATATGAAATTTAAACATTTAACTTTAACTAATATAGGCTAAATAAAGTAAAAAGTCCAAGCTAATCTAATCGATAGACATGTTGAATGTGTTGCTAATGTACCCATTTCTTCTCCAAGTTTTAGGCCATGTTTAGGGGATCTTGATCACATCATAATGGCCTTCTCAAATTCCATAAATGTAGCACAAATGTTGGGGTTTTAGTTGGTGAGAAATGATCGAGATTGGTTGCATATGGAGGTGGTGAAAAGGTGGTGGAGATGTGCGAAAATGTGGAACAATTTAGGAGCCATATCTTGGAGTGTCTAGTCGAGCTAATAGGTATAAGTGAGCCATGCAAACGTAAAATTGTGTGGATCGGTTTGACTTGCATGGCTATAGATAGTCTTACTAATTATTAACCCAAATGAGAAGAGTTTTGAGCTCCTCTACTTTGGAAAAACTAAGAAGTAGATTATCTTGGGTTTAGACCTGTTGGGATGCTCCTACATCACCACATTGTTGGTGGGAAATAATGGTTAAGATGTAATGATTATATGGGTTTATTACTTGGATGTTTCTTGGGCCTTGTGTGATCACCCAGCCTTAGAAATTAACACAATAATCACTTAAAGTGAAAGATGATTGAGTTATGCATGGGTTTGGGTTACATGGTCCTCGATTAGCTACTAAGGGTGAGTCCACCTTGGGATGCTTATTGGTGGCTTAGAACTTTTCCTTTAGACAATATCTTAGTAGATCCCGATGCCTTACCTATTCTAAAAACTGATGATATGTACTAAGGGGTATAGATAGTAAAGGGTCTTGTCACCTATATTGTTTTTGGTTTTAGCCAGACTTTATGTCCATTGGTGGTTACTTATCTTCTACCAGACTTTATTTTTTCTTGTTTGGATAGGCTTCCATGGTATGTGAGACCATAGGATGGTAAACAATCAATCATTTAATAAGAATAAGTATAAGGATATAGATAAAGAAAAAGGAAAAAGTGGGAAAGATGAATAGTAGCTTACAAATAGTGAATGTAATGGAACATGTACAATTAAAAATGGAAATAATGGAATAATCATGTAGGTGGATGGTAGATGAGACATTTCTATCCATAATAACTATGTTGTATTACTATGGAATATGAGCCACGAATTGCTTGAGTCCTTGCAAAGCATGAAATCATGATTCATTAGATGATTGTAATACTACATGTACACCGAAGTGTTATATGTAAGTATACTACTGTGTTCAATATGACTTTTATTATTACCCATGGCCTCTTATGCTTTCGACTTCTATTGAGGAGGTAGCATTGCTTACTTAATAGAAAGGATATTGATGTGTCGATATATTCGATCACCTACTTAATCCCATGAGAAGAAGACCATGAGCAAGTTTTTGAGGATGGCTAGTAGTGGGCCTACTTCATAATGTGCTCGGGCGATTGAGAGTGTGGACATCTAAAGACAGTTGTTCAGTTCTTAATGGACTAGGGTTGGAGGTTATGCTCTACCGTCGTTGTATGCCTATTATAGCTTTGTACCTTTGATCTATTCTTTTTCTTATGTATATGAATATTTTGGGGAACCGTCGAGGTCTTATTTTGTAAACGCTTTCATTCGTTATTCATATATCATGTTTCTTGTACACTCTACTCTTATTTTAGTTGGTTTGGTTTCTTAATCTTATATCTAACAAGGGATGGGTGACAAACGTTTATCCTATGTTAGATGTGGTGGTAATATCTTTTTTTAATATTTCCGTAATGTTAAAAAAAAATTATGGTAAAAATTGTGGGGTTACATAAAGAGACATCTTATTACCTACAAAAGAGGGAAATGTCTAACGAATTAGGGTTATTATTATAATTGAAGATATAAATGGATTAGAATTTAGGGTTTTGGGCATAGGTTTCGGGTTTATGTTTGTGCTTTAGACTTTATGCTTTAGGTTCTAGGGTTTATGGTAAGGACTAAGGTGTAGGGACTTGGGCTTACGATATAGGGTTTAGGTTTAGGGTTTAGGGTTTAGGGTTTAGGGTTTAGGGCTTACAAGTATAGTATATTTTTTAGTGTGAATTATTTCTAAAGTTAATAGTATTGTCAACATTAGAGCTCCTAAAGGTGTAGATGTCGGTCATTCATACAAGATCCTGATCAGCATTGTTTCTTCCTCGGACTGGACTCAAAGGACAGCCTCTTATCATGATAGACTCGTTCACCATGGATGGAACTATCACAATGTTTATTATTTAGTATAGAAAAATAGACAGTCCTTCGCATCAATCTTGTACTCCCTTCTAGAAAAATTAACAAAGTCTACTAAGCTAGATAATACATTGCGAGACCAAAATTTGAGAATCCCATTTCACTCTGGTATCATTTTCAAAAAAAATTTCGGCTTATGTTTTTGTAGGCCCAACGAATATGCGATTCATGATACGTACTGTTATTCAAATGTTACAACTGTTCACTGCCAAAGTACAAATGCTGGTTTCTAGTTTCTGCCGTTGTAAATCTTGGCAGCCAACCTAAGAAAGGAGGGTATCCTGTAATTCTGTGTTCTTTTAGCAGACGCCGCCACTTCTATTTGTGACGCGTTGGAATCGCTCCTAATCGCTCTAGCTTTCCTTTGACATGCTGGATATTCCCGTTTAAAACAAAGAGAAGCGGGTTTAGAGCAATTGTATCTGCTTCAGAAAGCTTATCGGACCGCCCCCTGCACTTTGTTAACCTATCAGTGACCAACGTCTGTAAAGGCAGGAGCCATTCTTCGTAGGCTTTCACTAGATTGTTCTCGGATAGTACTCCTGTGTAGTTTGTTTTTCCTGTTGCGTATATTCGATGTACGGAGTGTCAGATCTACGATAGTTCAAGGTTACGTAGTTAAGGAAACCCACGTATTCGTATACTGAAAGAACGCCCGAAAACTCACCTTCTGACTCTGTTACTATAAGAAATCTATACAAGCTTAGTGCCGAAGTAACCTGCAGATTGTGAATTAACAACGCTCAGGTCGAGTGAAAGTAAATAGTAATGTAGTACTGACAGAGCACACATCATGCCAAATCGTGTCCCGTGTAGGAGGTAAATATCATGCTGAGAGACTTCAACAAGGACAGCAGCAAGAAAAGAACCATTCCGAGTCGAAAAGGTGAGACAGCGATGTTGATTACCGCAACACATTGCCGAGGGAGAGAAGGCTTTGCGCCTGGAGGGCTCAAAACAATTTCCACCAGTTGAAGAACATTGGCACTCCAGAGAGATGGAAAGGTTTCCTCAACTATTACTGCTCTATCAGGCTCTTTCTTAGGGTACTCAGATCGCAAGAACTCTTTAGCACAGTCAAGAAGAATGCTCATCTACGAGAATGACAAAATCAACCAAGCATTTGGATAAAACTCACTTAAGGTAAATAATGGATGCATAGAAATCATTTCAGTGAGATAGAAAATATCTACCATGTATGAGGATGAACCACTATTTCTGATTAAAACCTGCAACAGATCAAACCTGAATGAACCTGGAATATCAGCAAGTACCTTATCCAATGTATCAGAGAGAATCAACCAACTTGGACTAAATACGTGGAAAGAATGTACAAGAACAATGAGGAACGTGCGAGTGTGGGTTTGGGGGGGGGGGAAGCGATCTGAATACATGCAGGAGAATGCAATCTCATTGCCATTGTCCAAAACCTCCAAGAAGTGAGTTGAGTTTGAATCTATCATTCCCATGGCAGGCATTTCATTTCCGGATAATGCAGCATATTTAAGATGATGTGGTAAAAAACATATTGCAACAAATACAGACATTGCCACATACTATAAACTCACCAGTTTCAATGCCGTAAAAGCATTTTTTCTTAGAGTCGCATTAGGCCCTTGGTTCATTACCATCATGATAGCCTGGGAACGCATATGGCTGTTAAAGCTTGGATGCTCCTAACGAATGATCTCTAGTATAAAAAAAGGGTACCTTCAACGTAGGACTTAGAGTAGGTATCTGCACACAGCATGTTTTATGTTTATCGATCTGTGGTTTCTTGACACAGTCTAATATAGTTAGAAAGAAGTTTATGGCATGTTCCTTCCATTTCCACGACAGCTCCTCAGATAGCATATACGACAGCATGCCTACTGCTTCCCATCTTTCTATCTGCATACTTTGAATTTCATCCTTGAGCATACTCATATCCTGCCCAGCAGCTCGAGATGCCTCAACGGATATGTAGCTCCAAATAACTGAACAAACACAGGCAGTGGTGGGGTGGGGAGGGGGATTAGACAAAGTGGCAAATCAGTGGCATCAGAACTGATCAGACCATACAATAACCTGAAAGTACAGCTCCTTGCTTGACATAGGGAAATTCATCCATATAATCATCTGAGTCGTCTGCGCATTTTGAGGAGAAGGGAAATAGAATTATCATCATGAACTTGATCCTTACTGTCATATCAAACATAATTCAAAAGCACAGCAAACTGGGACCGGAGAATTTACCTTTAACAATGAGTGCATAAATTCTCTTGACGTCACGTCCAGTCAGCAAACCCAAGTATGAAAAACCACAGTATGGAAAGAAGCGCAACAGCTGTAACACCAAGTCAATACTACCTTCTTCATTCCCCATGCTCATTGACACAAGAGCCTGCACCAAAAGGTGAATTAGAGCATTAACAGCAAGGCAAGTGGATCGAAGAACTAAAATAGTTTACACTTGTTTTCAGATGATGTCCGACCATGATTGCCAACAGAAAAAGGCCAAGTAAAGCACGGAGCTGTTCTTTGACTCTGCACTCGTCTGAAATACAGCAAGTCAGAATACAATTGCCATCAGAGAGCATAACATAGTAAATAAAATTTAGAAGGCTCATCACTGACCCCACTTTTCACAAGTTGCTTCGATAGAAGTGGCCAAACCTATTGCTTTCTCAAATACATCCCTGGTATCATTTCTGAACTCGGTATCAGAGGATGCAACCTTCACAGCACTAAGGACAGCAGGAATAGCCTCTTGAACCATCTCAAACTGTGGTCTTCCCATTGAGAGAAATGCTGGAGAGAAAGTCACATGAAAAAAGAAAGTACAAAGAATTATTTCAGTCAGCACGAAAACAACTTTGGTGAGTTTCAATTTCTATGTACACTACATTGTAGCTTTTAATATTAGTGTATTTGACTTCTTCATTCGCAGGCCTCCAATGAAGCCGGATGTTGGAGAAAATGAAGCACAGGGAAGAATTTCAAAAACACCAGTATTGTACCTTTTGAGAGCCCATGCAAGAGAGGAGGAGCGTAACCAAGAGCATCCTCATCTGTACCATAGCAACTTAGTGCCTGATGAAAAATTCATGAAGGCAACATAAAAGTCATATATCAAAAATGCATATAGTGGCACTTGATATGCACTAGAAAGTACAAAATTGAAACAAATGAAACAAAGATGTAAGGCAGAGGAAGGAAGCAGTAAAAAACGTTAATCATAAATGACTCATCCTCAATAGCTTAAGAGGCATACCTCAGAAAATATTGCAATCATGTCCCCGGAGTCACATTTTTCAGCGAACTCATCGAAAACACATTCTACGATCTCAGAGCATTGCTTTGACAATCCAGCAAACTTAGCAATTGATTTTGGCAAGGGAAATGACAGGGCATCTATAGCCCTCTACAAATGCAGATAATGACATCAAGAAAAAAAATGAATAAAATAAATAATCAAGAACAAGAAGTTTCATCGATATATGCAATGTACTTATAGGGCAATATGAGCACCCAGAAAGATATAAAATAAATAAATAAATAAATATGGCAAATGTTTTGGGCCATGGAAATGACAAGGCATCGATAGCCCTCTACAAGTGCAGATAGAAATCCATGAGACATCAACAACAAAATTGCAAATAAATAAATAAATATTCAAAACAAGAAGTTTCGTTGGCATCTTCAATATATTTATTGGCCAATATGAGCACACAGAAGGTGAGAGGGCGGGAACTAAAAAATAATAATCAAATAGACAGAGATCTAACTGATCAGCCATATAAAATCTATCAAACTTAAATCCACCGGTGATTTGTTGACTGCCATTTCGATGATGAAATTGTTAGAAAGAAGAGAAAAGCAATGAAGACTGTTTTCTTTGTCCACTGCACAAACTCTTAGAAGTTCAAACATGTTTGTCCAACATTTCAGAGAAGAGAGTACGTTCTTTGTTCCTTAGCCTACCTTGTCCAAAGAAGGATTGCAGATGTAACCCTGAATATGCGACAGAACCAAGACTGCTTTAGTATATGCCGTATCATTAAATGCTGAATCGTAGATAGCAGAATCCGAAACTGTGTCAAGAAACCGAACCAACGAGACAATCGGCTCATTCAATTCAAGGAAAGTCCCGGTTATAGCAGTCTGTAAACCAATAATAATTGAATGCGAGTGAATTCTCATCTCTACTGAATTCAACGGGCAAAATTACAACAAGAATCACAGCGAGAGGAAATACTTGGGAGATAACTTCGAGCAATTGTTGAAGAACTGAGAAGCCAGTGAAAGATGAAGGAGGCTGTTCAGGAGGAACTTGATTGTTTGCTGCTTCTTCTGCCATTACTTTTTGTGCTTGTCACAACTAGTCGACTGGAACCATAAACAGATTCGAGCGAGTTCGCGGGAAGTTTGGTTTAATATGCACGAATTCAAATGGACGTGCCATCAAAATCACATGCACTGTGATGGACCGAAGCGTGGACAACTGAAATCGCCTACGTCCGACCCGCGGTTCCATCTGTCCTCCAATGTATGAAATGTGGACAATGGAGCATTTACGCATATGCACCAACTCTAGAAAATAGTTATAAAATAAAGTCTTACTTAATAGTGAACAAAGGACATTTGGCATCCAAAATTGTAATTACAAAATCTTTCTTGATGAGAAACTTATGACAAAGATTGAATCAAATAGAAAACCAATATTGAGATTACTAAATGTAAGAAGAACAAGAATAATTAAAAGAAAGAGAATCTTGTATTGTAGAATTGAAAGAATACACTCCTATCACAACATCATACAAAACTACAAGTACATACAATCTCTCACTATCTTTCCTCTAGAAAACCAACTAATAAATTGACTATAAGAACATATCACATTACATAGGGTATTTATAGGCTAAGTCCATCGGTTGTTAGTTAGTCTTTTAACTAACCTGACCAAGTATCATATTATATGTATAATAATCTCAATAAACTCCTAACAACCCAGTTAATCCAATGCAATAGTAAGTCACTATAGCTTACTTAACTATAATGTAAAGAACACTCCTACTGACTAATATTCTCCACCTTTGTTAACATTTGTCATGAGTCTTATAATCTCTGTGCAGTATTGAAACTTAGCCAAGCTCAATGCTTTGATTATGATACCAACTATATTATCTTCTATTCCCACCTTCTCTGGCCTTATTTCTCCTCCACTAAGTATCTCGCTAATGAAATGAAGTCTAATATCTAGGTGCTTAGATCTTTCATGATACACTGGTTTCTTGCTAAGACAAATTGCACTTTAGCTATCACACCATACTACTATAAAGCTTGAAATGCCCTAAAATCATGCACCAAACCTTTCATGCATAATGCTTTATTTATGGCTTCATTACAAGCAACATACTCTGCCTCTGTGGTTGAGAGAGTAATCATCATTTGCAAAGTTTCGTTCCAGTTTACTACACACCCAATCTACTAAAAAATAAAGCCCAAAATTAATTTTCTCTAGTTTTTATCTCTAGCATAATCAACATCACAAAAGCCTTCTAGCCTTGGTTGTTCCAAACTCGACATCCCATAGATCAAACTAACTCCTCTAGTGCTTGCCAAATATCTAAGAACCCACTTACTTACTCTTCAATATTCTCTTCCAGGTTTTTCCATAAACCTATTGATGACACTAACAATGTGGGATAAATCTTGTTGTGTTCATATCATTAGATACATAAGGCTTCCCACTACACTATAGCACAAAACCCTCTTCATGTATCTAATGTCCTCTTCGCCTACAAGACACCAAGTTTTCGATAAACTAAAATAAGAACTTAGAGGCGTGCTAACATGTTTAACCTCTAAAAAACCAAACTTTAATAATACTTTGTCCACTCAAGAGGTCTGAGACAAGAATAACATCCTCTTGCTTCAATTTTTAAGAATTTCAATTCCCAATGTCTTCTTATCAGCTCCCATATCTTTCATATCAAAATCCTTTCAAAGTTAATTCTTTACTGTGTCAATTCTTGCCACACTTTTGCTATCTAGTAGCATATCATTTACATACAAGAGTGGGAACACGTCTTTGTTTCCTTGATAATGTTTAATGTTTTATGTATACACATGAATCAAACTTACTCCTTTTGAATCAAACCTTCTTTACATATTTGTTAAACCTCTCATTCCATTTCCTAGGGGATTGCTCCAACCCATATAATGATTTCTTCAACAAAACACCCCATCTTCTTTACTTTTTAGTAAAACCTGGTGGTTGTTTCATTAGAATTATTTTTCCTTAAGTTTTCCATGTAAGAAAGTAGTTTTAATATCAAGTTATTCAAGTTCAAAATCATTTATGGCCATTAAACACAATATCACCCTTATAGGTGTGTGTGTAACCATTAGTGAAAATATTTATTTGTAATTAGCTCCCTTTTTCTGAGAGAATTCTTAAGCAACCAACCTAGCCTTATATCTAGGTTTTTCTCATGTCTGAATCCCTTCTTTCAATTTAAACACCCACTTACACCCAATTAGCTTCTTGTCTTTAGGTCTAGGAACCTCCTATGTTTCATTTTTTTTAAGTGAATCAATTTCTTCTTCCATATCCTTGGCACATTCAAACTTCTCACCACTAGGCAAAATTTTTTTTACAAATATAGTTTCATCATCAATTATGCTTGTTGTATTCAAAGTATATGCCAAAAGATCAAGATGTGCATATCTCCCAGGTGGTTTAATGATCATTCTTTCCTTGTCCCTTCCCAAATATTATCCACTGAAATCATCCTACTCTGTTGCAATATCTTGTTAAGCATCATAATTTTCACCATCATAACCTTATTTTTACATAACATGATTAACTTGTCTAGCTTGCTCCACCGATAGTTATTAAAACCTCAATTTGATCCTATGATCCATAAATAACAATATGATCCACAATTTTACGTAGAACCATAAAGTAGTCAAATATTATAGAATCTTACCATCCTATGATTCTACATAATAACTATAATTTTAATCATTTGTTTCCAAATTTATTTCCAATCATATTCAAACTCTATTTCTTCCTTAATCATATGCTTTTTTTACTCTATGTTTTTTTATGTGTCTTGAAAATGAGGCAATGCAAATAAAGCATGAATTAGTTACCATTAAAATAATGAATTTGATTGTTTTATAAAATGATGAAAAATGAATGTAATCTCCATATAATTAGTAAAATGAATATATTAAGGTTTATAATATTATTAATTATTAAGTTCTATTCAACTCAAAACTAGTATTTTTTTTATGATCTTATTAGCTTCACAATATTAACAAGAATTAGTATATGATGTATATATGGTTCATATGGTAACTTAACATGTGTGCTTAGAGCCATTTTTTTTTTCGTTTTTATCTTGATTCATCAAAATTTGAAAAACAAACATAAAAGTTTTTTGGGTATTATTCTATTAAATGGTAGAAAATAGTGTTATCTCATTGTTCCCTTCATCATCATCATCTCCATCTTCATTCTTCATATGCTTTTCTTATGTATAAAAATATTTTATATTTTGAACAAAATGAGTTGTATGTTTTCTTTACCCATAATTTCATTATAATTTTAACATTTCATTGGATAAAATTATTGATGATGTTGTTGATTGAATATAGTTCCTAATATGTTCAACAATTTATGTTACTTATAAGTTGTTAAAACTCAATTAGTGAGTATTTGTAATACCCCATCCTAAAATCCTTCAAATTTTATTTAAAATCATGTTGATATATAGTAATTGAGTTTAGATTTTTGAAGGGCTCAAAAATTGCATAAAGTTTTGAATTTCAGGCATACCAATCGACTAGTTTGCTTCATTGATTGACTAGTAAAATTAATAATTAGTAATTTTGTTTTCCAATAAACCACTTGATGGGTTTTCTCAAACCTATCGATTGGTTATCGTGTGATTTAAGGTCCTTTTCTAATTTTGATTAGAATCTCTTTTCAATGTTTAGGAAAACTTCTAATTAGAATCTATTTGTGTAAACAAGAATATTTCGGAGCTTTAGGATGATTTTGACATTATTTAAATCACTCTATGATTTTATTTAACTAAATTTATCTGAAATTACATTTGCTAATTTTTTCCCCTTTTCTTTGAGAAAATTTCCCATGTGTTTGGCATTCTCCACTTTTCTTGTCTTGTCTTCTCTATTGAGAAAACAAAGGGTTGCCTCTAGTTTCCTCATTCTGAAGCTAAAATTATTGTCTCCTCTTTCTTCTCCTAATCTTATCTTTAGCTTTACCTTATTTCTCTTAATCAAAGAAGGGTTAAAATTTTGAATAAGGTTAAATACCTTTGGTTTTGGTTTTAGCTTTGAATTATGAGTAAAGGCTGTGTTATACCATTTTTCTTCTCCTTCTCACTCTCTTTCTTATTTTATTTTTATAGGTTTTGAAAACGAATTTTAAAGGTTTTTATTCTTGATTATCTTAGTAATTGAGCTATTGGTAGACAACAATCAACTTAGGAGTATTTTGTGCTAGAAGAATTGCTTAAATATAAGGTATTTTTATATTTGATATGAATAAGGTCTTTTGTTAATTTTTGTGGTTCCATTTTCATAGAGCATTTCTTTGTTGAGCATGATTTAATTATATTCTAGAATCCAAGATTTTTTTTAGAGTTTTCTTCTTTAAAATTTAAAAATATTTTGGGTTCTTTGATATTAAGCATGTTTTTGGCAGTTTTGAGCATGATGTCATTTATTGCAATATTACCCTGTATCCATGTAATTCTATGTGTGCACAATGCCTTTTTATGTATTTCATGATAAAGTAACATGCTAGGTTTAATATGGTAAATTTGAGTGAAGTTTTGGTATGTGGATTGCATGCATATGTGCTTTTTTTTAACCTAGACCGGTAGGTTGATTTGTTGGATTGATCCACTAGTTGTGTGAGTAGTTGCTTAGTTTGGGGACTTTGATCGATTGTTTTGTGAGACCAATCTATTAGGTTTCCAAACTTGTTGACTAGTTATTTTTGTGACTACAGTAGTTTGGTCTCTACTTAGACTTATCGACCGATATGGTTAAACCCATCGACTAGTTTTCCATAAATAGTCAATTGGTGGGACTAACAAGCCAACTGGTTCGCTCATTTTATTTTATGTTTGGGCCTGGTAAAATAAGACCAATCAACTAGTCCCAGGGACTGATCAATTGGACTACCTGTATATTACCATGTTTATTTGTTAATGATTGTTCTTCCTTTGGCCTTCTATGTTAATGTTCTCATATAATTACAACATTTTAATCATTATTCCAACCATTTTACCTTGAAATTAACCTGAATAAAAATGATTATATTTGGGCCTTGAATTAGTTTAGTTTTGTGTCATTTCTAAACACCCAAATAGTAGCTTATATGCCTTGTGATGCGTTTAATTTTATCACTTGGAAACACCAAATTTGCATAATCATGGAATTAATTTCTGATAATACTTGGTAATTAATAAATAATGAATTAAGATCTTGTTAGAGCCTTTTTCTATGACTCTTGTGGTAGCAAGTTGGGAGGTAGTGGGTGGGTTGCGTTATGCCTTATATTTTCACTTAGTACCTATTTTCTCCTCTATGGGATTACAATCATTAAGGGTCATGCACATATCTTTGAGGTATAGGATTATACTTTAATAGGGTGGCGTGGCATCACTATCTAGTATGGGTGGCTGTGGTATCCTAGTACAAGCCCCCTAGAACTTTATATTGTAAATTTTTTAGGTGAGTGTGGTATCTTAACTTTTTAGCACTCACAACAGATGCATTCAAGTAAGTGGGTGAGGTAGCCGAGTACAATCCCCCTGATGTACTTCAACCAAGTGTGGTGAGTGTTGTTTCATATGATTTGATAGCCCTTGTGACAGGTGTACTCAATGTGTGGTGGATATTGAATCCTTAGAGAAAAGCCCCTTTGATTAATCTTGACCCTGTATTGTGGGTATGGTATTACATTGTGTGTGTATGCTACCATGAATTTTTTTTATATTGGAGAATTTGTTATGGTCGAATATATTATCTTAATAACTAGAAATTATTTGATTAGTAAAGGAAGATTTATAATATAGTTTACATAGTGTGGTAATAATGCATTTACTTTATTATTATTCATCCTTGTTCTCCATGCAAGCATGCCTTGTTATATTAATATCACAAGCCTATGTTTTATTTTAGGTTAGTATGCTTATCACCATGTTACTATGTAACTTCAATGTACAACATGAGCCCTTATCATTTTTTAGGTAGTCTATGTTACCTATACTTCACTGTACCAAAACTACATTTGTGTCATCATAGTGATTATCCGACTTCTACTCTAGTGAGCAAATGATGATTTGCAGGGATATGATTCTTAGTTAGAGTATGTTTAGGATGATATTATAGGCTGATAGATGGCCATTTCAAGGGGATTTGATAATTAAATTCCTCTTTAGTTAAGAGTTAAGATATCTCATTAGATGTACTTTTACCTACTGTGTTGGGATGTTTTTGACTCTTTCTATTTATTGAAACTCTTATCTTTGATTTGTATATTCATATTTGTAAACTCTCTCTTTTATTTATATAATCATTGTCGCCATTGTTATTGTAGAATTGTCATATTATTAGGTGTGCATACATTCTTTCATGATTCCTCCTTTTTGCCTTGCATAAGGCTTTCTTTAGGAGATGATTACACCTCTCTTATAGTTGATGTGCTGGTAACATGTCCCGTCTTTCTTTTACAAATGCTTCTGCAATTTTTTTCCAAATGATTTTTTTAGCTCAAAATTTAGGGGTTTTACAAGTTGATATCATAGCCTATGGTTTTAAATCATGACTTTACATTGCAAAAACAAATTTCTTTGGCTTCGTTTGAAATTTTAGAATTTGTTTTAGTCTATGAGTGAGAATTGGTTTAGGTTAGGAGTTGACCTTGAATTTATTAGAAAGGTTTAAATTCTGGCTTTATGTGTAATGTGCTACTTCCATGTGTACTAACTGCATAGTTATTAGTTGGCATTTTCTAATGCATATTAGTATTTTAGGACTTTAATGGTTGCAAAACAACATCTAAGGTCTTTCATAGGGCAGTTTGTAGGAATTTAGCCAAGCAAAACACAACGCAACGGAATGAAATCAAAGGCTAAATTTACCAGGAACATATGCTAGATTAAAGACGAACCTACTTGATCCAATTGAGTTTGTTTCAATTGATTGATTTCAATCTCCTTTGAGCGAGCGAGTGTTAATTGTGTCACACCTCTACCGGTATCCACACACTTTGAATCTGGATCACTAAGGAAGCGTGCTAGCACCAATGGAACACTCTCTTAATTTCGTGAATAACCAGCGTTGGTGGCTAGGTTATTTTCTCCCACTTAGAGAGAGAGCAAAAAGGTGTATATATAATAAAACCCCAGCTTGGGTATTTATATTAACACTCTAGCCCACCTAGAGGTATTGGACTTGGGCCTTAATCACATTAAAACCACTTTGACTTGATGAGATATTAATCATATTAGGATCTCATCTTATTCTTTTGATCCAGTTCAGTTCGGTGTACGACCATGTAGGTTCACGTAATATTGGCAATGGACCAAAACTCCTTTTGGGCCCACAAATCATAAGAGGTCTCTAGCAAGACGTTATGACTACCCAAATTACGCAAGTGTCCTATGCTCGACATAACCTATTAATAACTCATATATTTGTCCTTTTGTCACACGATATTTAGATTGAACACAAGGCATTTGTCGTGTCATCCTTGCTATGTTCAATCACATTCTTTCTCGATCACCAAGTAAGACTAACCTTAAACAAACGACACCTCATTTGCACATAGCCATGCTAACTTTAGTTATACTTGTCGAGGGGCCCAAAGATATCTCTCTCATGTCATGAGAGGGACAAATCCCATCTTGATCAACTATGTGCCTCTATATGATTCACAACATGTCTAATCAATACCTTTATGATCACCCCTAATAAGGGTAACGTTTGGTAAAGTTAAAACAGAATGATCATCATACCGGCAAATACGAAGATCTCAGGTCAAAGGACGATATACAATTTAGAGAACACTGATGACACTTTGCACAATATTTAATGAAGTGTCCTCCTACTGGGTCGGTCCAGTATCATGTTCCCTAACATGTATCTATGTTATTAGTTTGATATCTCATATCAATGATCAGTGGAACATGATAATCAACTAATCAATATACTAGTCTTATAATCACTAATATCTCTTAATTAGATGATATTAGACTAGGGACAGTTCTTGAATAATAATCTTTCTATCTATTAGTAGAGTTCCACAATCCAGTCACATACTTGATTATCTACATAAAGAATAATTATTCAAAGGGATAACAACATTTGAATGAATAACATCATTTGATGCTTTTATTAATAAGCGCAATCTCTAAATATGCAAATATAAATTATAACATATGATTGGTTCTAGGGCATATTTCCATTACAGTTAGTACCTAATTAGAGAGGAAGATTTAGCAAGAGGAGCCTCTATAGTCACCACTGCTACCTTATTTTAAGTTGTCACTACAAGAGGATTGGCTCTACAATGTTGATGTTCATGGTCCACTAGTCTTTAAGGTTTAGGAGGACCCAAATCTATTTGAGTGTTGGCCAAGAGATTTCGAGAAGATTTTGATACTAGTGGTTGCCTAGAGGGTAAGCAGTTGGAAAGTGGAGTGTTACACTTGCGAGGTTATGCTAATGAGTGGTGGAGTGGTTAGAAGCTAAGAGGGGCCACTACAGATTAGTCAGAGATTTTTGTTAAGATTTTAAGGGTGTGTTTCTACCATAATTACCTAAGGATAGCGAAGAACAATAAGTTCATAGCATTGTGTCAAGGTACGCCTATGCTGGAAGAGTGCTACAATAGCAATTTGGATCTAATTTGTGTTGCTATGTTTGTAGAAGCTGATGAGAGGATGAAAGCTCACCGATTTAATTTGGGATTGAGTCTGAGAGTTCAAGAGATGCTAGTGGGCACTTGTGCACATGACTTGTAGGCCATGGTTGATTATGCCTTGGAGGAATTTGTGATTATGCAAGCCCATAGCTCCTACCCAAAGGCTAAGGGGAGGTTTTACGGGGGCCAACACTAGGGGGAGACAAGTGGTTCCAAGCTACAAGAAATCATAAGTGGGGGATAGTGTCTCGCTCTAGGGGTGGTTGAGTTAGTCAGTTGTGAGGCACTTTATATGTTAGCGGTGTGGTAATAACCACCAAAGGGTACATTTTGGTAGACATTTGCTTTAGTGTCATGGATGTGATTGGATGGGGTACCATCGATTTGAGTGTTTTACCATTAGGGGTAGTGTCCTAGAAGGGAAACTATGTTCACTAGGTACAGTGGCTTAGACGCCACAAGCTTAGAGGGCTCGGCTAATATATAGAAGAGCTAATAGGAATGCTATGTAGAAGAGAGTTTAGAGGCCCTATACTTGTCAGCCAGGGTAGGGTTTAGCAATTGTTATAGAACCTTCTCTAGGAATTTACCTAAACATTATGAGTTAGTTTGATACTAACAAGTAGGCATATGTCATCATGGGTGGGTCCATGGTTTCTCACTTTTCCTATTTATGTGGTATTTGACTCAGGTACTTCATATTTCTTTGTGTCTACTATTATCATAGCTAAGAACTCTATTATTGCTTCTAATAGGATAGAGAATTTTTTTGATCTCCCATACAGGGATAGAATTCCATGACTAGGTTTTATAGAAATTTGGCCTTACTAAATAGTGGAATTGAGCTTCTAGTAGACCTTATAGAGATTGAACTTCATGACTTAGACTTAATCCTAGAGCTAGATATGCTCTTGAGATATTAAGCTAAAATTGATTTCTCACAAGTGTGTGTGACTCTTAAGAGATCAAAGGATGCTTGGATCTCTTACCAGAGATGCAAGCCTAAGCCTTTAATGAGGATGGCGTATGCGATTGTGCTTTTCACATTGGTACATAAGGTGTACCCACTCTACTTATGTTGTGTTAATGATTTGGGTGTTGAGGAGCCATTGACTAAAGGTATCATAGTGATGCAAGAATTTCCATGCGTATTTTCTAACGAGATCCCAGGTATGTCACCTATAAGTGAGGTAGACTTCATAGACCTAATAAAGCCTTTGTCAAAGGCACCCTATCACTTGGTGCCGAATGAGATGGTAGAGTTGCACACTCAACTAAAGGAGTTATTAGAGAAGGGATAGATTTTTTTGAGTGTATTTCCTTAACTAATCCTTTTTTATAACAAGAAGGATGGTGGGTTGGGACTCTACATCAATTATTGAGGAATGAACTAGGTTACGATGAAGAAACATTATCCTTTACCTTTGATTGATGACCTTTTTGATCAACTATTTGGGCATATAGTGTTTTCAAAGATTGATCTCAAATCTGGGTATCATTAGTTGAGAATCAACAAGAGGGACATATGAAAACAACTTTCAGGACAAGGTAGGCTATTATGAGATCATTGTGATGTCCTTTGGACTTACAAATGCACTGGCATTGTTCATGAATCTCATGAACAACATATTCTAGCCACACCAAGATTAGTTTGTTGTGGTCTTCATTAAAGAGATCTTGATTTGCTACAACACTAGTGAGGAACATGAGCATCATCTAAGGAAAACTTTGAGATTGTGTGAGACCATTAGTTATACGCCAAGCTTTTGAAGTGTGAGTTTTATGTTGATGAGGTAGCTTTTATCGATCATGTCATCTCAAAAGAAGGGCATGTTGGTGGATTCTGTAAAGATCCAAGCCATACTAGAGTTGTCAGCACTAATGAAATGTCAGGGAGATATATAGTTTTCTAGGATTAGCAAGATTTTTTTAGGATTGACTGTCCTTTGACTATTATGTTGAAGAAGACACCATGCTTTCATTTGAAATAAAAGTATGTCGAGGAATTTGAGGAGCTCAAGAGAAGGTTGTATTTATCTCTAGTTCTTACCCTACTATTAGGTATAGAGGGATTCTAGGGGTATAGTAATTCATCCAAGCATGTTTTGTGGTGTGTGCCGATGGAACATAGAAGGGTAGTGGCATATGATTCTCACCAATTGAATAAGAACGGGTAAAACTATCCCACTCATGACCTTGAGATACATACAACAATTTTTTTCCTTGAAGATCTAGAGACAATTCCTTTATGGAGTGCAGTATAAGTTTTACATGAACTATAAGAGTCTTAAGTACATGATCACTCAGTGTGAGTTGAATATAATACATTAAAGGTCTCTAAAGTTGGTTATGGACTAAAATTTGGAGTTGACCTACGAAGAGGGTGAGTCTAATGTCGGAGTGAATGCTCTTAGTAGAATTATGTCACAATCCTTCATTTTGCTAATTGTTTTAGACTGGATTAATAAGGGCTTTAGGTGATGGTCATTGAGATCATTAGGTTCAAGGATCTTGAGACAAAGATGAGTGCTCTCACTATTACACTGACTATTTTTGATGATATTCGAGCTATCCAGTCAGAAGATGTCAAGCTCAAGCACATTAGGTAAGCTATAGTAGAGGGTAGAATAGTGGGTTTTTATATTTTTAAGAATAGAAGTATCCGTTTTAGAGGGAGATGGTGTTTTCTCTAGTGTTGTTGGAAGGTTAAGAGGAAGATTATTGAGGAAGGTAATCATGTGTCTTATTTCGTCCATATTAGAGGAGATAAGTTGTTTAAGGACTTGAAGCGGATCTATTAGTGACCCTATATGATGTGGGAGGTTGTAGAATTTATAGTTAGGTGCTTGACTTATTAGAATATCAAGGTCAAGTACAAGTGCCCTATAGGGTTGGTTTAGCTATTAGAGGTTCCCAAGTGGAAGTGAGATAGTGTGTTAATGGAAATCATGGCGATTTTATCGAGTACTCACAATTGTTTAGATTTGATTTGGGTTGCATTGGACCAAATTGGCAGTATTCTTACCGATGATGTCAACCTGGAGTATAGAATATATGGCTAGTGCTTATATCAATAATGTGGCATGGTACCATAGGGTGTCCAAGGACATTGTGTTAGACTGTGATTGTAGATTATTCTATAACATCCCTATTTTTCACTAATACAAATTTTTCATTTTAAAAATCTTATAGAAGAGGAAAAACTTAGGAAAAACGGGATATTACCCCTATACCTAACATAGGATAAGTGCTAACCTCCCATCCCATGTCAGATAGAAGACTGAGAAACCAAAACAAAACAAACCAATAGTAGAGTGGGAAAAAACTAGTGGATGATGTAAAACAGAAAACTTCCAAGTATAAGGCCTCATTAGATTGAAATATATAGTGTAACAACCCTAAATTAACTATAGAAAAACTTCGTTTAATGAAAAGAGTTTAACAGAAATGAAAAGATAAAATTGTAAATTCGGGGGCATTACCGCCACACTTAGTACCAGACCGGTTCACTCCTATTGTCCTGGTACTAAGTGCTAAGGCTAGACAAGATTAACATCAAATACGAGTCATTAATAAAACACCAGTCATTATTAAAACACAAGTCATACAGAATCTGAGTGCGGAAGTCAAAAGTTACAACCCAAAAGTACAGTTTTAAAGTACCAAATGACAGAGAACATCATACAACAGGACAAAACAAAATATAATAGTACAGGGAGAACAAAATAGATGATGGACGCAGGCCATGTCACTCTCGACCCCCAAGTTAGGTACAGGCTCAACTCTCAACCCTGCTTGATGCCTCATAAGCATCATAGGCATCGAAGACATCGTCCCCTACCTGCACAAACTCAGACGAGTCTTTTTCTCGTAGGAATGAGCAGTACCCATGAAACGGGTAATCAGTACGCTACGTACTGAGTAAGATAACCGTGCAACTAAGGCGAAACATATAAAATACACAACATATGCATGATCATATAGGCAACATATAATAATACAGATAATGAGGCCGGTTACGTTCTAATTAAACTTGTTCTTTGAATTTCTTAATGACATACTCATTTTCATGTATACTCTTTATTAATCCATATGAGTGCGAGGATCCCACTATTATAGGCGGTGGATCGGAGATACGTACAGGGCAGACCACTCCTGACCACTATCATTCATCGGTGGACCGGTCTCCAGGGCAAAACGCTCCTGGCTACTATTATTTACCGGTGGACCGGTCTGGCCCCGACTCACATGGTGTTCCACTGTAAGTACTTAGTGTATTTCCCATGTCTTAGCTTCATTATGTTTGGTTTTTTGAGCATGGAATCCCCCATTATTATAGCTGGTGGATCAGAAATCATGCAAGGCAACACTCTCCTGGCCACTATTATTCGCCGGTGGATTGGTCTGTAGGGTACCCCGGCTTTTGGCTATTATTATTCGCCAGTGGACCGGTCTGGGCCCGGCTCAACACTCTTTCTCTTTAAATGATTAGTGTCTTATTCATGCCTTATTCGAGGATTTTCTTTACACTTGACATGCATGCCGCCCATCTTCTACCTCTATCCTCCCAAGAGGGACCCATCCTATATCTTAAGACTCTGGCACCTCCTACCTGCCCCGACATCCCTTCCTTATTCCATCACACACACTAGAAGCCCAATTCCATTGCAAATGGGTCAAGGCCCACCACCTCATACAATTAAGCCCATTTATAGTCCTCCCTAGGGTTTTCTCCAGAAAAAAAAAACCTAATTTGGGCCTATGTGGCCCATCCTTCTCTACCCTACACGACCGAAACTATTTTGGCACCCCACATGTCACGATTCTTAGATTTAACTCTCCCCTCATACCTCACTTACACTCATTTATCATTTCATTATTTTCTCTTTCTTTTTCTACCTTCTCAAATTAGGGTTTCTTCTCAAACTCTAGTCGGTCCCTATGTACCCTTATATTATCCTAGGTACTATTTTTCACCTCGAGCCTCCAATCACCCAAACAAACCTTCTATTGCCTTCCGCACGTCCCAAAGTAACTTTCCATACGTAAGGTTCGCCCCTATGCGGACCTTAACCACCCCATGCAAATCCCTCGATCTCTAGCATGCCAAACCCTAAGATTTCCATGCAAACCTTAGTTCCTCCCATGTAAACCTTAGTTTCTCCCACTCTTTTTATTTTATTTGAATCCCCCCTTTTATTCACCACACATGTGTCATGGTTATTTAGGTTATCCTTACCTATGTTAGCTAACTTACTTCCCCTTTTTTATCTTACTTTCTCATTTTTCTCTTTCATGCCTCCATCCCACATCACCACATCAAATGCCCTAACATACATATCCTAAGGGGCTACATCACATCACGTCACAACTTGCAGTATATCCATATTAGCACATACTAAAAAAAGAGTACATGAACATACCTCGATTCCAAGCCGCGCTACACATAAAATAGTTAAGATAATAGCATATAGAACATGACATATAATTAAACAGGACATCCAAGGCAAGTAAGACATGTAACACATAGGCGGCCTCAGCTACACCCTTACCTAGACGCCACCGGGCTTGGAGCACGCTCCTACGCCTCCTAGGGTTTTTGACTCGATTCACCTATAAGAGGGAAATACTATGGGTTAATCTCCCTCTACCAAAATTACCATAATTTCCTATCTTACCACTATCATGGCCTACTACTAAGGGTAATAATGATAATAGTAGTTTTATAATTAAAAGTAGGGTTATTATTCTTAAAATGATTAATCGTGCCACTACTAACCAAAGTAAGTCTTAGTAATATTCATAGTATTAAAGTAACGATTTCAATATTACTAATAATAATATTATTAACAATACTAATAATAATAAGAATACTAATAATAATAATAGTAATAATGATAATAATAATCGAAATCATAGTAGTAGTAGTAGTAGTAGTAATATTAAAAAAAATATAATAATAATAATTATAACGATGATAATAATAGTTAGAGTAATAAATATACTAATACTAATATTAATAATAATAATAATGATAATGATAATGATAATGATAATTGCGATAATAATAATAATAATAATAATAATATTAATAATAATAATAATAATAATAGTAATAATAATAATAATAACAATGATAATAATGATGATGATAATAGTAGCGGCAATAATAATAATAATAAGGATAATAATAGTGATAATAATAATAATAATAATAATAATAATAATAATAATAATAATAATAACAACAACAACAACAAGGTTATAGTCTTAATCAATATCATTAATTAGAATTTCTCCGGAATAAAAGTTAGGACATAATAGTAGTAGTAGTAGGTGTAGTAGTAGTAGTAGTAGTAGTAGTAGTAGTAGTAATAATAATAATAATAATAATAATAATAGTAATAATAATAATAATAATAATAATAATAATAATAATAACACTAATAATAATAGTTAATAATATTACTATTAATATTAAAATCATTAACACTTTTATATACAGAGTTTAAGGGTTAAGGAGTTGGGAGACCACCTAGGCTAGGTGGTGGAGCCGGTGGCAATGGCGGTGGTGGAGGAAGAAGGGTGGTGGAGAGATGGATGTGGAGGCTAGGGGAGAGGGAAGTAGGGGAAAATGGAGGTGTGGGGAGGTAGGGCAAGGTTCCCTAGTTATTTTGGGGGGTAGAGACGGCGCTATAGGCGGCAGAACCGGCGGCATGAGGTGTGGCACAGGGTCGAATGGGGCTGTTCAAGAAGGTGATTTTACACGACCGGAGTGGCTCGTGTAGGGCAAGGTAAGGAAGGATGGTGGATCGGTTGTGTAGAGGGTGGTGTAGGGAACGTTTTGGTGGCCAGAGTGGGCGGTGACGATGGTCGACGGTGGAGAAAAGAGAGGTTGAACAGACGGTGGCCCACGATTTGATTTTCTGGGCTGCCAAAATCAAAACCCAATTATGGCAGCCTTCGGGACTATTTATAGCTCGATTAGAAGGGGAAAACAAAAAAGGGGAGTGGGAGAGTAGGGGGCAAGGGGTTATGGGCTCTGACTAATGAGTGTAGGCTGGCGCAGGTCTACCTTCGTAGGCCATCTTTTGTCGGGGCAGGAGGAATGGCACGTAGGTGAGGGGAGTAATGGCTGGTCGAAAGTGGGGATAAGTCAACGGGGAAGAAAGGGGAGGAATGGCCGGAGTGGGCAGTGTGGTTGGTGGCGGGATTCCCAACACCGACTGTGGGAGTTGCAGGGTGCAGGAGGTTGAAGATGACGCAGGTGGGAGAGGGCTGGACTAGCGATCCAGGGGAAAAGAAGAAAGAAAGAAAAAGGGGAGGCCGAACTGGCCGGGAGAGGGGAAAAATGACGCGGGGAGGGGCTGGGCCGCATAGGGGGGAGAAGTTGGGGCAGCGGGCTAGCCTAGGCCGGGGAAAAAAGGAGAAAAAAGAAGAGAAGGAAAGGAAAGAAAAGGAAAAAGAGGGGGGAAAAGGGAAAAGAAAAAGGAAAAAGAAAGGAAAATGTGGTTAGCTTAATTAATATATTTTGGGCAATTTAGAATATTTAATAAAATATAAATATTAAAATAATAATTAAATTCTCTTTTAGGTTGATTTAGGAATTTTAAAAGAATTTTTTAAATTCCATTTTAATTAGTAAAATACTCAAACATTTTTTAATTAAATTATTTATTAATTTCTCCTAGGTTTACCTTAATTATTTTACTCTTATTTTAATAAAAATAGTTTATTTAATTAATTTTTCTAATAATTTCTTATTTGGCCATGATTCCCTAAATTAGGATTTTGGGGTATTTCATATAGTGTCCAAGGAAGTAAAATTAACTAGAATATAGGGTTGAAATAACATAGAAAAAAATATAGCGAAACTCTAAACTCTATTCAATCAAGGGCCTCTCATAGCCTCATGATGTCAACGCTCTCAAAACCCATTCTCAACACGAGATTAGCCAACTACAAGTCTTCCTCGAAAACTAGCACACAACTCTCTACTTGTGGGAATGAGCATGTGACTTAGCAAATGGGCACATTAATATGCTTCATACTAAATAAAACAAGTTAACCCTTTAATGAATCCACAAACACACAATGTACTCTTGCATATAAGAGATATGAATGGTTTCACACATACTCCGTAGAATAGGATACATGCTCTATCATGATCACATTAGTCATAGAAGGTTCGTACCACAAATGACTAATCATGCTTGACACTTTGGTACTACATCATGGATGACAATATACATGTTAGAAGTAGAATGACCAAATTAATTGTAAGGTTACATTCATCTAGGTACACATGTTCTTCCATAGGCCATCCTCTACATTACGTTTACTTTACTCTACTCAAATTTCTCTTAAACCACATTCTTTTGTGAGATACTTATTCCAATTATTATTCAAATGCTCTTTCCAATATTTATCATTATCATCAAGTGATGGATTGTGGACCACCCCAAGGTCTCACATATGATGAAAGCACGTAAAAAACAAGGGACATAAAGTCGAGGTCGAAGCTAAGTAACCAGAAATGGATAAAAGTTTAAGCTAAAGCCAAAAACCACCTAGGTAACCATACCTTTTAGTATCGATACCTTTATTACATTGTTAGTTTCTAGAGTAGGTAAGGCATCAAGATCTACTAGGATCCCACTCAAACGCAAAGCTTGAAGGCACCAACAATGCCTGAAGACAGAATAAACCTCAATAGTTAATTGAGGATTGGGTAACCCACACCTATACACAATTCGATTGTTTTTCACTTTAGGTGATTAGTATATTATTCATGAGGTTAGGAGATCACATAAGGCCCACAAAAAATACAAACATGATGTAACAAGCCCTAAATTTACTACTGAAAAATTTTCTTTTATTTAAAAAGTTGTGGAAGCAAAAACCATAAAGTTCGGGGATGTTAACACCACACTTAGTAGTATACTCATTTCTTCCTATCGTCCCAGTACCAAGTGCTAAGGCTAAAAAGAGAAAAATAAAATTTACTTAAATACCACCTTTATTTGAATTAGAGTAGCGCATTAGATTGTTTACAAGAGTAAAATAATTTTTTTTAAAAAGGAAGAAAAAGGTGGAGAGAGAAACCCCAAAAGTTTTCCAGATAATCCTTATGCTTGTACCCGATACTCACTTGAATAGTACCTACAACAAACCTGTAAGTGAGAATGCCCATTGAATAGGTAAGAGCCCACAAATGGCACTGTTTAGTACTATGGTACAGAGTAACCCTTTATACCAAACTGAAAGGCTTAACAATTCATGATATAAAATGACAACATATATGGGCTTAGGAAAATCATGATCGATATCAGGACTAATACACAAGGCAACACCACATACAGTAAGAAATGCATAAAACAATATCCATGTACTTAACAATTCCATCATATACCCAAGTAGGGACAGGAAGCAAAGCCAAACTTATATTTTAATAATGGATCATAAAGTTGAATTCAATACTTTTGGTCACAAGTCATTAGTTAAACATTATTTAACATCATCTCTCAAATTATATTCATGTGAGTGCGTGAACCCTACTATTATAGCCGGTAGATCATAATACACTTTATGGAAGAATGTACCTAACCACTATTATTCGTCGGTGGACTGGTCTTCAGAGAAACCTGCACCTGGCCACTATTATTTGCCAGTGGAAAGGTCTAGCCCAACTCATATGGTGTTCCACTATAAGTGATTAGTGTCATCCCATAAGTTTTTGTCAACCAATGTTTGGTTTATTGATCTTGGGATCCCCCACTATTATAGTTGGTGGACCAAAAATACACTTTAGGGTAAAACACACCTAATCACTATTATTCTCCAGTGGACTGGTCTCTAGGGAACCCTACACTTGGCCACTATTATTTGCCGGTGAACCGCTCTGGGTCTGGCTCAATAATCTTTCTCTTTACTTAATTAATATTTTATCAATGTCTTATTTAATAAGTCCATTTATTTAATTCAAGGGGGAAAAGGTCATGAATCCAGAGACACAAAGATATTTCAACCATAGAATCAAGTATTTTATATCAAGGATCATGGCATACATAAAGCCCTAACACATAAAACCAGGCGCCTCTTGCATGATTATGAAATAAACAACCTATCATACCCGTAATCACCTATTCAACCCTATACCATGCGTTATCTTTATGATATTTACCAATTTACCAAAATACCCTTAACCTTATAGCATGCATGGATATACTTAAACAAGTACTCCTAAGGCCATAAACCCTTATTCTTTTATTTAATATCCCTTATGTCTTATCATGGAAGCTTATTTAATCCATTGTCATGTCATAAGAAATTGAGCGATTTCCTGTTTATCGTTACAAAGTTACTAAAATACCTCTATTTTGTAAAGTTACCATGTTACCCTTCATGTATGTATTATTACCAAAATACCCTCTACATTTCTTAAATTACCAAATTACCCCCATACTGATTAAATTACAAACTTTATCTCTCATACTTGTTGAGTTACCAAATTACCCTTCTAGTTGGTTGAATTACTAATATACCCTCCATACCAGTTAAAACTACCAAATTACCTCTCAAGTATATTAAATTACCAAATTCCCCTTTTGTCAGATAATTTACCAAATTACCTTTCTTACTTATTAATATTACCAAATTTCCCTTCACACTTATTAAATTTACCAGGATGCCCTTTTGGTTGGTGAAATTACCAAATTACCTTTCTTACTTATTAAAATTACCAATTTTCCCTTCACACTTATTTAATTTACCAACTTACCCTTTTGGTTTGTCAAATTACCAATTTTTCCCTTATCGTGCTAAATTACTAGAATACCCTTCTTACCTATCACTTTGCCGTTTTACCCCCTTTATTCACCAAATTACCAAGTTGTCCTTCCTTTATGTCAAATTACTAAAATGCCCTTCTCACTCATTATTTTATCATTTTACCCCTTTTACTCACAAACTTACCAAGTTATCCTCCTTATGTACCAAATTACCAAAATACCCTTCTTCTTTATTAAATTACCACCTTATCCTCTTTACTTACAAAAATTACTAAAATACCCTTCCTTTATGCTAAATTACCAAAATACCCTTTTCCTTTAGTTAATTCACCAAAATACCTTCTTACTCATAAAAATTACCAAGTTATTCCCTTTTCCATGAAAAATTACTAAAATGCCCTTATTACTTATTCATTTACCATTTTATTACCCTTTACTCTTATAAATTATCATTTTTCCCTTTTTATACCAATTTACTAAAATACCCTCACCACATAATATATTAATATACATGGTCCATATACATCATCCAACAGTACCAACTATTCTAATTTATTATTAATAATGATTATCACCTACTTTACTTACTTATTTAGGCCATACCTTTGTATAAGAAAAAGTAATAAAAGGCCCCTAGGGATTATATTAACATTATTCATGGCCACATTAACTTGTCATGTCACATATAAGCATTTCACATTATCCTTAACCATACGGCTCCTTCCTTAACTATCATTTCTACACATGACACATATATTAATAAGCTTTTCATTTCAACAACCATCATATACAACAAATTATATTATACTTAACATTATACATCTTGCATATAAACATAATAAAACCCTAATGTGCTAGTATACATATATCCACACATTTTAGTAGGGTATAGTGGTTATCTTATTTCCAACAATAATTAAACCTTACCAGTACCCTAGTTAAAGGATTGAACTTTAATTAGTAAAAATTAATACCAAAACTAGTATATTAGAATTAGAAATCAATAGAATAAACTTTTATCAAAAGCTTAATTAATATATACTAATACCAACTATTTTTATACATTGAAATTAACTAAATTTGGGCTCAAAATAAAAGTTAGGGCTCACGCTACATGAGTAGCTTGAGCTATATGCATGACAATTATGGAAAAGGGGGTCAAAAAGGAGAAGTGGGGAGAAGGAGAGGTTGGTTCGGTTAAGGGTTTTAGGGGATGGGTTGAGGGCTTGTGGAGGGGAGTGAGGGTGGTGGCTAGGTGTAGGGAGGGGGTAAGGTTGTAGGTGGTGCTTGGGGGTCAAAGGTAGGTGGCTTAGGGAAGCAGAGGCAGAGGCTGCAAGGTTGAAAAAAATGGATGCAAGGGTGGTGAAGGAGAAGAAGGAAGGGAAAGTAAAAGGAGAAGGGAGGGGTTGTAGGGGGTTTAGACCAAAGGGAGGTAAGGTGGTGGTAAGGGAGGTGCCAAGGAGTGGATTGGTGGTCATTGAGGCGGTGGAAGAGGTGGAATGATAGCACCTGGTGGTGGTGTAGGGTGAGGCCAGGAAGGGGGAAATAAATAGGAAGAAGAAGGAAGGTGGTTACAGGGGCATGTGGTGGTGGCTTGGTGGTGTAGGGAGGTAGTAGGGGGTGTCAAGAGGTGGATATGGTGGTTCATTGGGAATCAGCAACAATGGTTGGAGGCGGAAAAGTAAAAATAGGGGAGAAGGAGAAGAGGGAAAGAAAGTAGAAAGAGGGCTCAGTAGGTAGGGAAGTAAGAAGCTTGGGGGAAGAAAATGGGCAGGGGAGAAGAAGAAAAGAAGAGGGAGAGGAGAGGAGGTAGGGGTGCCAGCAAGGTGGTTGCGATTGCAGGTGGTAGTGTGGTAGGTTTTACGGAGAAGGAGAAGGAAAGGGAAGGCACATTAGGGGAGAGAGAAGGAGAGGGAGAAGGGATGAAATGATAGGTTGAGGGGGGTTAGTGGTAGGGACGAGTTGTAGGCATGCATGTGCCGATGGTCAAAGAAGAAGAAGGAGGGAAGAAGGAGAAGAAGGAGAAAAGAAAGAAGAGGAAAACTAGCCGGGCGGGGGAGAAATAAAGGATTGGTCGACCGTACAAGCAAGGAGGAGGGGAAATAATGAGGGAGTTAGGCTAGCCCAACCGAGGGGAGAAAGGAAAGAAAGAAAGGAGAAGGGAGGTGGGTAGGACTGGCGGACGCGAGGGGAGGGAGAGGAGAAGAGAAAGAAGAAGGCCACAACCTAGCACTCGAGGAGGGGCGACATAGGTCGGGCTGCTCAAAGGAAGAAAAAAAGATAAGGAAAAAGGAGGAAAAGAAAAAGGAAGAAAAAGGAGAAAGAGAAACGAAAAACAAAAAACAAAAATGGGGAAAAATAAATTAAAAATAACTTTTTTCATAATGGTATTTAATATTTTTGATAGATAAATTAATTTAATAATTTAATTAATTAAAATATAATATATTAGTTTAAGAGGGTAATTATAGTAAAATACGGGTTTGGAAAATTATTTAAATAAAATGGTTATGATAAAATAACAAAATATTTATTTTAATTTATCAAATATTCATATCCATTTTTATATGCCCAAAATTCATAGAATAATTAAATTAAAAAAATTTAAAAAATCAAATTATTCTAGATGAGGATTATTCATTAAATTTCAATGTTTTTGATTTTGGGGTATTACATATGATATCCAAATGCTAATTTGATATTAAACCTTACTATTTACAACTATTGATATAAATCTCCAAAATTTGTATTTAAATAATTCTATTAATTGTTATAGATTATGTTGTGCTTATAATTATTTTTCTTATTGTGTGCTTGATTAGGAAATTAATTCAGAACATGGGGAAATGGATCAAAAGGTTGTTGTAGCTGCTGCTGGGAATTGTTGCATAATTCATGTTATGTTTATTATAGAAAATCCCATGTGATGCATTCGTCGGCAAAATTTGGCTAATGGGGATTAAGCTGGCTGTGTAATCTACCACCCAACCCATAATTATTTGGGTTAGTTGGAACGTAGATTAATCAACCCTTAGTAACCATGATTAGAAAATATAAATTCTAGCTGATGGGAAATATTTGTACATTCATTACTTTGTATTATTATGCCTTGTAATAATTTTAATTTTGGGCTGTTTTTCTTCAGCCAGCCGTCGACCCATTTGTGAGTGTCTCGATTGATTAATTGGGATGAATTTTATACGGCTGGAGGCCTGCATTTGTGTATTGTATGCTTTCCCTTTTGTATTGTATACGCCATATATATAGGGCATATACCGTTTATAACAAAAACAACTTTGGTCGAATACAATCTTGAGATTTCTAGAACTCTCTCTTACTCTCTCTCTCGACTCTCCCTCTCTCTCTCTCGCGCGACCTTCTCATTCGCGGTCTTCTCACTCTTTCTTCTCGATCTCTTCTTGATCTTCTTTGTTCTATAACTTCAGCAGCTGTTGATTCAACTACGCTCTGAGTTTTCTGATCTTCCTTTGGAGAAAATCTTTAAGTTGATTGTTCGCGAGTCGAACCCCGCGCATGATTCTATTTGCAATCCAGCAAAAATTCTGTGAAACCCTTCCAAGTTTCATCATTTGGTATCAGAGCCTCAATTATTCGAGTTCTCATGGTTTAATTCGTCTGTTAGTGAACTTTTATTGTTCAAATTACTATTCTCAACTTCGCTAACCCATATTTCTGAAGTGTGAATCTAGGGTTTGCGATTGACGAAAGAAATCAAACGGTTTTATCTCGTCTAATCCGGCGACCAAGAGGGTTGTGTTATCTAATTCGGAACTACTTGGGAAACCCTAAGTGGCTTTGGCAATTTACGGCTAGGGTTTGGTCAAGATTCTTGAATCTTTACGATATTCGAGGAATACTCCTCGATTGGTAAATTTGAACCTTACTTTTGCTAACTACTAAAACTTGTGATTGTCAATTTAAAATTTTATTACGAATTGGTCATTTCTATTCAAAACTGAAAGAGTGTGCAGGAGTGAGTGAACCAGCAAACCCTTGGTTCTAGAAAGGGGTAAGGACTCCAAGAAGAGGGGTCATATCTTGTAATTGGGTTGATTGCTTAAGTTGCTCTCGGTGTAATATGGTTGCTTTCTTGAGCTTTATGGTTGTATTTGATTTAACTATCTGGAAGTTATTGTGTACTCTGTGTGTTCTGATATATCTTTAATCTTGTATAGTACTGTGATATCTTTATATTTAGTAGTGATCAATTTGTTGTCTAATTGATTTAATAATAAAGTAAATTTTATTCTAGATTGTCTATTATCTGTGTCTTATCTTGTACATCATAAAGTAAACCCAATAATGTCTAATAACGGCCAATCTGTTAATATATCTGTCTCAGTATCTAGTAATGACTTATTAGAAACTCTTAGGACTTTTCAAGAACAAATGACTGCCCAACTTGCTGTTTTGTCTACTAACTTAGAACAGAGGATAGGAGAGCAATAAGTAAGAATTAATGAATTGTAGAATAATAGGGTAGATACTCAACATGATGCGGTATTAGGAAGGGCTCCCATGGACCCTAGAACTAGGATTCCACCTGTAACTAGTTTAGAAGAATTAGAATATCAAATATCCAATAATAGTGATAGGAGGCCTAGACAGAATAATAGAAAAGAAAGATACTTAGACTTAATTGATAGGAACCTAAGTAATCTTAAGTTTAACATACCTGGATTCAATGGAAGAAATGATCCTGATTATTATTTTGAGTTGGAATTTACAGAATATGCATCTTCTTGGTATCACAAACTTGTCTTAACTAGGCGTAGGAGTGGAGAACCACCTATACAAACATGGGATGAATTTAAGATTCTAATGAGGAAAAGATTTGTTCCAAGTTCTTATTATAGAGAATTACATAAGAAGTTACAGACACTGAATCAAGGAATTAGGTCTGTGGATGAATACTTTAAGGAACTAGAAGTCTTGGTGATTAAAACAGGAATTGTCGAGGATGAGGATGCTACCATGGCTAGATTCTTAAGTGGATTAAACTCTGAGATAGATGATAAGGTAGAATTATATCCTTGTAGGACTTTAAGTGAAATGGTTAACATATCTACCAAGATAGAGAGTCAGATAAGGAAAACTAAACAGCATAAACCCCCTAGGATTGGGATTAAGAGTACATTAAAAAGGAATTTTGGAGGAACTAATTCTGGAAATTGGAAGAATAATGGGAGGTTTGAACCTAGAGGTAGGAATAATGAAGTCAAAGTAGGAAACAGGGCTGAGAAGGGTAGAAATATAACAACTAATCCTACTAGTGGTCCCAATAGAACTAGGGATATCAAATGCTTTAAATTTGGGGGATTAGGATACATAGCTTCTGAATGTCCAAATAAGAGGAATATTTTAATTAGAGAATCTGGAGATATAGAGTCTGAATCTGAGGAGGAAGAATTGGAAACTAACGTGATTAGGGATGATACTAGTGAATTAGAAGAAGAGATAGAACTTCCAATAAGTAGAGATCTTTTTGTAGTATGTACGACTTTAAATAGTAACAAATTACCTGACTCAAATTCCATACAGAGAGAAAATATATTTCAAACTCGATGTTTGATTGATGATAAGTGTTTTAACATAGCCATAGATAGTGGTAGTTGTATTAATGCTGCTATTACTTTATTAGTATCTAAACTAGGATTATCAACCACTAGGCACCCAAAACCCTATAGACTACAATGGTTAAATGAGTTAGGGGATGTTAAGGTTAGTCAGTAAGTTTTAGTAAACTTAAAGTTAGGGAATTATGAGGATTCTATTCTGTGTGATATTGTTCCCATGCATGCTACCCATTTATTATTAGGTAGACCTTGACAATATGATAGGAGATTGACACATGATGGTTATAAAAACAGATACACTTTACATAAGGATGATAAGAAAATTGTTTTAGCACCTATGACTCTAAAAGAAATCTTTGATGATCATATTAAAATAAAATCTGATTATAAGGAACTATCCAAATAGAGTATAGAGACTAGGTTTAGTTCAAAGGAAGTTAAATGGACATCTAGGCTTTATGCTAAGAGTGGAGATGTGGAAAAAGCAATTAAGAGACACGCAAGTGTATATTTGATGGTTTATAAGGAATGCTATGAATGTCAATTAGAGTTAAGTGAGAAAGTACCTATTGATGTGAGGCATTTATTAGAAGAGTATAGTGAATTGTTTCCTGAGGACATAACCTATGGATTACCTCCATTAAGAGGGATAGAACATCAAATAGACTTTGTACCAGGAGCTGTTTTACCAAACAGACCTGCTTATAGGGCTAATCCTGAAGAGGTAAAGGAATTAAAGAGGCAGGTTTCTAAATTATTAAGTAAAGGCTATATTAAGGAATCAATGAGTCCATGTGCAGTTCCAGTATTATTAGTGCCTAAGAAAGATGGAAGTTGGAGAATGTGCATAGATAGTAGAGCAGTAAATAAAATAACTATTAAGTTTAGATACCCTATACCTAGGGTTGATGAGATGTTAGACCTTCTACATGGTGTTGTGATTTTTTCAAAAAATAGATTTAAAAAGTGGATACCATCAAATTAGAATGAAACCAGAAGATGAATGGAAGACACCCTTCAAAACTAACTTTAGGTTATATGAATGGTTAGTAATGCCTTTTGGATTATCCAATGCTCCCAGTAACTTCATGAGAGTTATGAACCATATTCTTAGAAATTTTATTGGAAAATTTGTGGTTGTTTATTTTGATGACATACTTATATATAGTAAGTATTTAGAAGAACATTTGAAACATTTAAGGGTAATTTTGGATGTGTTTAAAGAAAAAAAGTTGTATGCCAATTTAGTTAAGTCTAGATTTTGTTTAGAAAGTGTAGTATTCCTAGGATTTGTTGTAGGTAAAGATGGTATATCTGTAGATAAAGAAAAAATTAAAGCTACTCAAGAGTGGCCTGTACCTAAGACTGTGACTGAAGTGAGAAGTTTCCATGGTTTGTGTTCATTTTATAGAAGATTTGTTAGGAATTTTAGTACCATAGCTGCTCCCTTGACTGCAATAACAAAAAAAGGAAAATGGGTTTAAGTGGGGTTTAGAACAGCAAAAAATCTTTTGAAACTCTTAAAGATAAATTAACCCTTCCTGAGTTTGAAAAAATGTTTGAATTAGACTATGATGCTTTAGGGTTGGGAATAGGGGTTGTACTTTCTCAAGAGGGTAAACCAATAGCTTATTTTAGTGAAAAATTAAATGGTAGTACTTTAAATTACTCTACTTATGAAAATGAATTATTTTCTTTAGTAAGAGCCTTAGAAGTTTGGCAACATTAATTATGGCCTAGAGAATTTGTTATAAACACTGATCAAGGAGCTATTAAATATTTAAAAAGCCAGTCAAAATTAAATAGAAGGCAGGGTAGGTGGATTACGTTTATTGAAAGCTTTCCTTACATAATTAACTATAAGAAAGGAGGGGATAATGTAGTTGCAGAAGCTTTATCTAGGAGGCATGCTTTGTTAAATGCAGTAGATACCACTTTGTTTGGTTTTTCCTGTATCAAACTTTTATATTTGGAGGATCATGACTTTAAATAAATTTATAAAAAATGTGAAACTGCTACACAAGTAAAATACTATATATCTAAAGGTTAATTTTTTAGAGAAAATAGGTTATGTATTCCTGAGTGTTCATATAGGGGACTATTAAGTCAAGAAGCTCATAATGGTGGACTAATGGCACACTTAGGATTTCAAAAGACTTTAGATATACTAATTGATCACTTCTCCTAGCCTCATATGAAAAAGGATGTATTGAAATATTGTGTTAATTGTGTAGCTTGTAGACAGGCTAAGTCCACATCAAAACCTTTTGGGTTATATACTCCATTACCTATTCCTAATCAACCCTGGAATGATGTTTCTTTAGATTTCATTTTAGGCTTACCTAGGACTAATAGATCTAAAGATTCAATAATGGTTGTAGTGGATAGGTTTAGTAAGATGGCTTATTTTATACCTTGCAATAAAACAAATGATGCGGTGGCTGTGGCTGAGTTGTTCTTTTGTCAAATAGTTAAGTTGCATGGAATACAGAAGACAACAATATCAGATAGAGATGTTAAATTTTTCAGTCATTTTTGGAAGGTTTTGTGGAGTAAACTAGGAACTAAACTATTATTTTCCACCACATGTCACCATCAAACAGATGGACAAACAGAGGTAGTAAATAGGATATTAGGTAATATGTTGAGAGCTATCCTTGAAAAGAATCTTAAACAATGGGAATATGTATTACCTTAGGTAGAATTTGCTTATAATAGGACCTTAAATTCTACAACTAAAAAGACTCCATTTGAGATTGTGTATGGTTTTAATCCTTTGACTCCTCGAGATCTGAGCCCTTTGCCGAATTCTGAATTACATAACTTTGATGCTGAATCTCGTGCTGTTAATATAAAGAAATTACATGAATCTGTGAGTCAACAAATTACTAAGAGGGTTCAACAAATGGCTGAGAATGCTAATAGTAGAAGAAGAAAAATGGTTTTCCAACCTGGAGATTTAGTTTGGGTACACCTAAGGAAAGAACATTTTCCAAACCTTTGAAAATGAAAATTAGACCCTAGGGGAGATGGACCTTTTACTGTATTAGAAATGATTAATGATAATGCTTACATAATTGATTTTCCTGCTAAGTTTGGAAATGTTAGTGATTCTTTTAATGTTCCTGATCTTAGTCCATTTATTGGCATGAATCAGGTTTAAGAGATGAAACCTTTCCAAGAAGAGGGGAATGATATAAAGCTTCAAAATTTGTATTTAAATAATTGTTATAGAGTATGTTGTGCTTATAATTATTTTTCTTATTGTGTGCTTGATTAGGAAATTAATTCAAAACATGGGGAAATGGATTGGAAGGTTGTTGTAGCCGCTACTGGGAATTGTTGCAGAATTCATGTTATGTTTGTTGTAGAAAATCCCAAATGATGCATTCGCCGGCAAAATTTGGCTAATGGGGATTAAGCTGGCTGTGTAATCTGCCACCCGACCCATAGTTATTTGGGTTAGTTGGAATGTGGATTACTCAAACCTTGGTAACCATGATTAGCTAATATAAATTCTAGCTGATGGAAAATATTTGTACATTCATTACTTTGTATTGATATGCCTTGTAATAATTATAATTTAGGGTTGTTTTTCTTTAGCCAACCGTCGACCCATTTGTGAGTGTCTCCATTGATTAATTGGGTTGAATTGTATACGGTCGGAGGCCTGCGTTTGTGTATTGTATGCTTTCCCTTTTGTATTTTATACGCCATATATATAGGGCATATACCGTATGTAACAAAAACAACTTTGGTCGAATAAATTCTAGAGATTTCTAGAAGTCTCTCTTGCTCTCTCTCTCTCCTCTCCCTCTCTCTCTCGCGCGACCTTCTCGTTCGCATTATTCTCGCTCTTTATTCTCGATCTCTTATTGATCTTCTTTGTTCTATAACTTCAGCAGCCGTTGATTCAAATGTGCTCTGAGTTTTCTGATCTTCCTTTGGAGAAAATCCTTAGGCTGATTGTTCGGCGAGTCAAACCCCGTGCTCGATTCTATTTGCGATTTGGCAAAACTTCGGTGAAACCCTTCCAGGTTTCATCAACTATGTGCGGAATTTACATTAAGGCTTACTCAACAAAAACCAATTTCAAGAGCTTAATCCACTCACAATAAAGTTCCAAATTTCATTTCCCTTTTTGTGCCATCAAATAACTTATTAGGCTTATTCATCAAGCATCTTACAATTACCGTTTTTTATATCATGCGTTATGATTCATGTAGTCCATCCATTTTGTTTTTTATGCAAGTAAATAGATGTATTTTAACCATTAATAGTCATATAACAATGTTAAGCACAATATCAAAGCATATCCAAACCGAAATTCAAGTCGATCAGTTTGGTCGAGCAAAGCCATTCGGTTTGAACAATACCCTAGTCAATCAGTTCACGGAACCAGTTGATTAGTTTACCTAAAACTCAAGTTATAAAACTTCCATAGGTTATTTAAATATAAATTTTCTCAAAAATTATTTATAGTTCCAAATCAAAATCAAACATTAAAAAATGGAATAATATCTAATTCAACAACTTTAAAACAAGATGGGGCACTACAACACTACCCCTTAAAGTGGTTGCATCCTTGAAGCCTGCTAACCAATGTCTAGGCATAGTATAAGCACACATAACAACTCACAAAACACATTAAATAATGCTAAAAGGGTACTACCACCTGAAAAAAAATGACAACACCATAGACATTACACTAGTGGAACAACTTTAGGTATTCATTGAGAATATCCTCCTTAGCTTCCCTGGTGGTCTCCTTGAGGCCATTCTAGTTAGAACGGACTTTCACTAGTGGAAAACTCTTTGTGCATGTCATTCGAATCTTCTTTTCCAAAATTATTACTAGTCAATCTTTGTCTGTAAATGATCCATCAAGTTTCAATGACTTCGAAGAAATGTCATAGGAAGGATTAGCTATGTATTTTCTCAACTGGGATATGTGGAAGACATCATATACACATAACAATTCCATCAATAGGGCTAGAAGGTAAGCGACCTCACTAACATGATCCATAATCTCTTATGGTCCACACAACACGATTTTAGTTTACGAATTACGGTTTACCAAAGTTAAGGTTTTGGAATTGGTTAATGTTTGGAATTAAGGAGTTAGTTTAAGGCTAACATAGGATTTATTGATATTAAAATTAAATTAGGTTACTAATGACGTGGGATTAGGCTAAGCAATTTTTTAGGGTATTACATTACTACCCCCTTAAAAGAGACTTTGTCCCCTAAGTCAATAAGTTTGGGATAGGGAAGAAGAGAAAAAAATGTCAGGAAGTAATTTCAGCGGTTAAATCTATTAGAGTTACCACTAGAATACCGGGTACTAACCCCCTTAAAAGAAAGAAAACCCTAAATTCTAACACACCTAATCTAAAGAGCTTGGGATACGCCTCACGCATATTCTTCTTGATCTCATAAGTTGCTTCCTCTACCCCATGACAGCTCCAAAGAATCTTCACAAGTGGAACTAAGCTTGTTCGGGTGCGTCGAATCATGGTATCGAGAATCTTCAAAGGCCTCTCCTCGTAGGACAATGAATCATCGAGCTCGATCTCATCGGATTGGATCACGGGTAGATTTGTAATGTACTTCCTAAGCTGAGAATGTGAAAGACGTTGTGAACCCTCCAATCTTGTCAAGAATCTCATATGGGCCAATATACCATAGGCTGAGCTTACCCTTCTGACCAAATCTCTGCACTCCCTTAGTTGATGGAACCCTCAACATAACTCTATCCCCCAGCTCAAAACACTACCACGGAAACAGCTTTTAATAACGGTTATTTTCGAGTTTTAATAACGGTTTTCAACCGTTATTGAATCGCCCGTTATTATATCTTTAATAACGGTTCATAACCGTCATTAAAAATACACAAAAACCCGCGAATATGTGCGTAAACTTCATATTTAATAACGGTTTTTAAGTAAAAACCGTTGTTAAAAATGAGCTTTTAATAACGGTTCAATGGGAAACCGTTGTTAAAAATAAGGTTTTCATAACGGTTCATCAGAAAAAACCGTTGTTGAAAACCATGTTTTAATAACGGTTCGTAAACAAAACCGTTATTAAAAACGGATTCTTTAATAACGGTTCTATGGGAAACCGTTATTAAAAATTGAGGTTTTAATAACGGTTTCCCATAGAACCGTTATTAAAACATAACTTTTAATAACGGTTTTGTTTACGAACCGTTATTAAAACATGGTTTTAATAACGGTTTCCCATAGAACCGTTATTAAAAGTGTATGTTTTTTTTTTTTAGCATTTTTCTGTTTTGTTCCTGCCCACATACACAGTTGTATGTTCAAACAATTACCAAATCTGCAATGTAAAACAACATCAATTCATACCAGCAGGGTATCACACCATAATTTCAATCAATCTATAATTAGTATGCATGTCTCAATACACCAACTATACTTAGGAATAAAAATTAGTGGGCATACCACAACTTGGTAGCTCTACACCCCAAAGTAAAGAGTTCACAAATCTAGGCCGGAAGACCGAAAGATGTAGACAAAATACAAACCTGAAAATGCATGTAGAATATATAGATCGCTACCTAATACCGAATGAATGAGTGCACGTGCTTGGCCCATTGGTCTCTAACTTCATCAATTTCATCAATATTATATTGCTGGCCTCGTGCATAGTCATCGGTGAAAAACTACAACACACATGTTTCAATTAATATACAGTTAGACATTAGGTCAAAAATATATATTTCATGATTCATTAATAGAAAAATATGGAAAAGCAAACATACATGGCTTGGATCTATGTTGACCGATCTATTCTGGACTATAAGATCCATTGTTCTACATACATAGTATCCACAATCATTGCCATTTTGCTGTTGTGGACACTATCAAATGAATTCAATTAGCTCTCTAACTATTATATATTCATTTGAATTAAAACAAAATACAAAATAGTTGTCTTCCTACTTACCATGATAGGCTCATATTGAAGATTCTTTGGGTCTGGGACACCATTCCCACCTCTCCTTTGATATGCCGTCCATAGTGCCCTAATAAATAGAGTTGGATACATAATATTGTAAGTATATATACCTCAAATAATGAAAATAGAATATATATATATATATATATATATATATATATATATATATATGTATAAATAAGCTAATGAAGTAAGAAGTGAAAAATATACTAACATGTCTATAAATTCCTTCCCACCACGACGAGCGACCTCAAAAGGCACGTCATAGGTTCTAAGGGAATCAAACACATAAACTTTATTAAGATCAGGTCGGACGGCGTACAAAACCCAATGTTCAGTTGCGAGGTGAGGAATGAGATAGAGCTTGTTGTGTCCCTCAATCAAAATGCGATCCGCTAAATAGTTTATGTGCCTACCCTCTGTTATTGTACTACTGTCAGCTATGTAGTATGGGCACACAAAAACAATAGAGGAAAGCATTCCCTCCAACGCAGCGTGACTAGCTACCAACCTATATATGGACGACAATAATAATGGATATTTGTTAATAACTAATAACTCATATAAGCTTAAGAGGTCGTAAAAATTCTATGTCTCCAAGAGTACTAAAATCTGAAATATAAAATAATGCTTACGTGACATAAACGGCGACACTTGTGGTTGACATCCATTCCTGATTATAAATGTCGCTTATGTCAACTGTCGATACCATGTAAGTAGCATCGTCCCTTCCAACATACTCAGGACGACAATCAATGGAAATATAATTATTCCCGAGGTAGTTTTGGGCATAGAAATACAATAAAGCTAATGCTGGTGGAGGTTGGCGTATTTCCGAAGAACGAATCTTTTGTGGGGCAACTGATTTTTCAGATTTAGCTCTCTTTTTTTTGGCAGCGCCGTCTTTTGTGTTGCTCGTTCTACTAGTACCTCTCTTAGTTTTACTAGCAGGAGCAGTCTTCTTCTTTGATTCCTTAAATAATAATAATAAACAAAATATGTATTGAGCATATATATATGAAAAAGGTATAAACAATGTAACTACTAAACTAGGTCTAATGAAGATATTGAATGTCAATATATACCTCTTCAGTAGTGAGACGTATCTGATCCACAGGCCAAGGCACGAAGCTTCCATGAGCTTCTACCACTGTGGCTGCCTCATCGCCCTCTTTATAACAAGGCAAGGGCGCACTACCAATGATTGGAGTGTCAATACTCACCGGCCTTGTAAGTAGGGCTAAGTTATACCCGTAGACAGTTTGCGTTTGGGTCCTGTGACTGATGCGGACCCTTCCTTTCGCCAAAAGAGTTGAAAGATCATTCGCTAACAAGTCACATTTATGCAAACCCTAAACGAAAATATTACACATTATTAACTATTTATGACACCGAATACATTTAATAACAATTCAAAGTTATGCAATGCTTACCTTGGAAAGAGAAGAAAGACGTGTATCAGCTTCACAACTGTCTCTGACACTATTTACATTAGGTATGTGAAGCTGATCATAGTCGACTAAATCGGATGGCTTATACCCTTGAGATTTAATAAATGACAACTCTTGCTCCAATGTTGCCATCCGTTCAAATGCCACGTTCAATTTCTGTGTAAGGATGGCGACTTGCTCATCAGTGTTACGAGAACCACGAGATCGACCACGTACGCTCGTTTTCGTAACACCTAATCCAAGACCCCTGTGTCTTCCAGGGTGTTCTACAATTCCTATAGCCTGTGATACAATGTTATATTGGTCTACCCCCTCCTCACCATCTGACGCTTGAAATTTGTCCTGTAATGTATATAATATATGTAAAATTAGCTTGCATGAATAAGCATAATATAATAGTTTTCTAAAAGAAAAGTAAGCATGGTTCCAAATATCTAGAAACTTACAATTTTTTTCGCTGCAACATCTACATCTTTATTAATATATCCATCTTTTGTTGCTCTAGCCTTCTTCCATAATGTACCAATATTAATGGACGAGGTACATGGGTCTAAGTCTTGGGCTATGAGCTATAAATCAAAAAATATTCTTATAATGTACCAATATTATAAAGTTCGTCAGTACGCTGTAAATAGATAAATCACAAAATACATACCAACTCCTCTTCAAGGCCTGCATAACCTTTGCGAGCCATATTATGCCGGTATTTATTCTGCTTCGCAATCTCTTTATTTTTGGCACTTTTTTCCTATGTCACCAGCCAAAACATAGTGATATAGTTATTTCAATATTATGCACAATACTAGGATCGATAATAAAAATTTAATTGTTATCTAACAAATACCTTAAAATCACCCGTAAGACGATATGCAATAAATTGGTTCCAACTTTCTTGATCGATGAAACCGTATCGTTTTGGTGGATTCTGCCGTAGAGAACCATCACTCTTTCTGTACATTTTCCTACGAGCTAAAAATGACCTAAATGTTCTTAGACGCTCCCCACAATGTCTAAGAAGCCATTTCTTCCTACTCTCTGGCACATTAAATACTCTCTGCATTGTAACACATACAAATGTATACCGATATTAATGTATTAAAATTAATAAAATTTTACATACATAAATGATTACATAAAATTGTATATTTACCGTGATTTCCTGCCAAATATGCTCCTTATGACCCGTTGGAACCTGCTTCCAATTATTATAGGAGATAGGAACACGGTTACGTGTCACAAGTGAAATGTAAGTCAAAAACATGTCTGCATAAGGGCCAATAGGAAGATTGTAAGTATTCCATCCCAACTCGACTAGTTCTCCTTTATTCCTCATATCTGTGATGATTCTCATAATTGTCGGCCCTCTTTTCCCTTCTTCATCACTGCTGTCCCTATCAATATTCTTATTGGCCATATCTCTAAAAGAAATCAATAAATAAATTATGTTAGAATGTTATGTATTGAGCATAATTGAGTTGAAAAAAACCAACATAGATATTATATGTTACAATATTATTACCCTCATTGCCTTCTTTTCCTTCTTTTTTTCCCCCTTGTTTTTGGATTAGATTTAGGATCTGATACATATATTACTTCACGATGATCATCCCTGACATATATTTCCTCCTCATTAATTGTATTGTTATCATCGTTCAATAATTGAGTTGCTTGCACAGCTGAAACACACTCGTTATTCCAATTGGCATCATTTTCATCATCACATTCATTGGCATTTCTTCTTTTCGTAGATAGTACTACAGACCATCCATTATCAGTAGGGTCAGTGACATAGAATACTTGTGTCGCTTGTGATGCTAAGATGAATGGGTCTTGTTTATGCCCTGCCCTATTAAGATCTACTAATGTGAATCCATCTTCATATCTAACCCCACTGCTGTTATCAACCCATCTGCACCCGAATACAGGGATTTTAAATACAGTGTAATCTAACTCCCATATATGTTCAATCACACCATAATAATTCATATCTGCATAAGTTGGATTCTTGTCTTTCGCACTAGCAACATGCATTGCCTCAGCTACTAAAGTCACCCCACTGTTATGCATTGTACTCTTCCCATCTTGTTCTTTTGTATAAAAAGTGCAACCGTTGATCACATAACTGGTATATTGAAAAACTTCATAACGAGGTTTCTGAGACAACCAGTACAGCGTTTCGGAAATTAAAGTTGGGGAATGACCGATGAGTGGAATGATGCGATCTCTTATCCAATCAATAAAGGAAAGATTATGTTTATCGATAATCCATTTCTCAGTCTTGGATGGATTTTTAATCCGTAAAGAAGTCATATGCTCTTCAACGTACGGCTGAACATCATCACTATTGTGTAATACATATAGATGTGCTGCACGGAACATGTTAGGGTCTACACGCCCAAGCTGTCTGCCTCTAATACCCTGTCCTTCAAATTTGCCCGCATGTCGAGACTTAGGAATACCAAGAGCTTCAGCATTTGACAAGTACTTCGTGCAAAACTCAATTGCCTCTTCCACCAGGTAACTCTCAACAATACATCCTTCTGGCCGATATCGATTCTTCACATAACCTTTTATCAACTTCATAAACCGTTCAAAGGGGTACATCCAATGCCCATGAACAGGTCCTAGCATCTTTATCTCATAAACTAAATGAACAGTTAGATGTACCATAATGTCAAAGAATGACGGTGGAAAATACATTTCAAGTTGGCACAAAATAATCACAATCCCTTTTTGCAAGGCATCCAAACTATCAGGATGTATAACTTTAGAGCAGACGGCTTTAAAAAACCAACAAAGCCTCGTGATAGTAATTCGAAGACGTTTTGGCAAAATTCCACGTATAGCTATCGGCAACAAGTGCTGCATCAAGATATGACAATCATGAGACTTCATGTTAATTAATTTCAACTCTTTCATCGACACGAGCCTTCTGACATTTGAAGAATACCCTTCCGGAACCTTGACACCATGCAAGAATTCACAAAATGAAATTTTCTCTTTTCTGGAAAGAGTATGACACGCCGGCGGTAAATATGTTCTTCTTCCGTTGTCTCGCGGTTTCAGTTCTTGTCTAATACCCATTTCTTCCATATCCATTCGAGCATTTATCCCATCTTTAGTCTTGCGTGGAACATTAAGTAATGTGCCAACAAGACTGTCACATATATTTTTCTCAATATGCATCACATCAAGGGTATGTCTCACGTAGAAAGATTCCCAATAAGGAAGGTTGAAGAATATTGACATCTTCTTCCACCCAACTGATGGAGGCTTATCTTTATTCTTCTTCCCAAACTTGACACTCAAATGTTTCATCTTCAGCCACACTTGTCGACCCGTCAACCGGATTGGTGCCTGCCCTTCTTCTCGGAATCCATTGAACGCTTTTCTTTGGCTACGATAATGATGATTCTTCGGTAAAAACCTACGATGCCCAAGGAACACAGTCTTTCGGCCATGTCTTAGCTGAACAAATGAAGTATTCTCCTCACATATCGGACATGCATAATGGCCTTTCACACTATAACCTGACAAGTTGCCATATGCCGGAAAATCATTTATAGTACAGAATAATAATGCTCTCAAAGTAAAATTTTCTTGACCATATGCATCAAATACTTCAACGCCCATGTCCCATAAGAACTTCAAATCATCAATCAAAGGTGCCAAATAAACATCAATATCATTCCCAGGTTGGTTTGGCCCGGAAATGAGTAAAGACAACATCATATACTTGCGTTTCATATAGAGCCACGGAGGTAAATTGTATATAACCAAAATCACTGGCCATAAACTGTAGCTGCCATGATTGTGCGGATTCATTCCATCTGCAGAAAGTGCAAGGCGCACATTTCTTACTTCTTTACAAAATTCAGGAAACAACCCATCAATCGTCATCCATTGTGGAGAGTCGGATGGATGTCTAAGAAGCCCGTCATCTATCTTGTCATCAGCATGCCATCTTAGGTTCTTGGCATCTTCAATATCATTAAACATCCGCCTTAATCTTGGTATTATAGGAAAATACCATAACACCTTAGCGGGCACCTTGTTCTTCTTGTATCGTGGTGCTTTGCATTCAGGATTAGGAAAACTATCCAAAGATGCATTGTCATTGCGATATAAAATACAATCATTAGGGCATGCATGTATCTTCTCATAACTCATGCCCATAGAGGATAGAATCTTCTTCGCTTCATACGTACGATCGGGTAGAACGTTATCATCAGGAAGCATATCCTTCACAAGCGACAATAATTCTGTAAAACTCTTATCACTCCATCCGTTACATGCCTTTAAGTTGTACAACCTTAAAGTAGCGGATAATCGCGTAAACGTCTTACAATCACCATACAAAGGTTTCTCCGAGTCATTCAATAACTTCTCAAACATTTTTGGACAATCCCGAACACTTTCCTCAACCTTTTGAGTCATCTCCTCTAACGAATGTCCCTCATAGTTATCAAATGATGATCCACTACTATCCCTCCCAGCATCGTCATTTTCATATTTAGACTCTGTTTCCCCATGCCATATCCAACAAGTGTAGCTTGTATCAATTCCATACACAAATAAATGATCTCTCAAATCATTAGCGTTGACACGCTGAATATAAGCACACTTCAAACAAGGACAGACTATTCTACTATTGTCCAGAGCATGTTCAACTGCAAACTTGATGAAAAACTCCACTCCTTCGTTATATTCTCTAGACAGACGATTTGCAGACAACCATTTCCGATCCATATTATTTGAATCTAGATATATCCCACATGAAAGTAATTAATTATATATTAAAAATCAATTGAATTATAAGTATAATAATTTTCAAAATTATACGAATCATGCTAACAAGTTTCCAAAATTATATTAATGCTGATCAATGAAACTCCTCATACTTACAAAGAGTTCATTATATATATATATATATATATATATATATATATATATATATATATATATATATATATATATATGCATACATACAAACGTAGCAAAATATTATACAATTAATAGTTCAATTTACAAAAGATATGCATACTACAAGATTTAAGCAATAGCAGCACTATATACATCAAAATGTTGCTACAACTCAAATGCCTAAAAAACGAAAACTCATATCGAAAACTAAATCCCCCGATAGCCTCGTCGAGCCCGACTAAAAACTATAACTCTAAAAGTCCACTCATCACGATATATCATTTGATCCCTGACATCATCAAATGAGAGTCTACTCACGGATACTCTAGGGTAACTGAGGTGGATACTCTGAGGCAAGCTATGACGATACCTCCACTCGTCATCGATGACCATCAGTTCTCTCGATATCCTATCATACTCTCTAGCAAACATCTCACCCTCAATAAATCTCGGGTGTGGTGCATCACTGTGGTAGACAAACCACTGCAAAAAAGTAGACGTAGCCGATGCCCATGGCTCTATCTGAGGCAGGGTCAACAGAAGGTGATAAGATCTGAAATGGAAGGGGTGATAGGATGAGCCACTCACGTACAAATGACATAGCTCATTATATAACCATATCACATGAGTCCGTACATCTCTATGTGGCGCCATATGAAAATACAGTGGAGGGTATGTCATCTGATCACTACCTACAAATGAGAACCACTAAATCTTATCATCAAGGTTGTTCTCGAAATTAAAAGGATCTAAATTACAGAATATATAAAGTGATCTTCAACTAGCTAGACAAATCATAAATATATTCTACCAGATCATAACCAACTATGTAAACCTAACAACATCAAACTATTTAAAATAAGGACATAATCTTTAGTTATATATTTAACAAACTGGCTAAACATCAAACTATCATCAAATCATTCAAGCTACGCATAGTAAAATCAAGTAGATATTAATAAGATAATATATATATATATATAGTACAATCTAATAAATCTTATATGATGATGATGATGATTATTATTATTATTATTATTATTATTATTATACACAATTATTCATCTCTATTTAATTTTTATCGATCACAACACCGATGCCCAACCAACCTCCTCAACTTTTCCCCAGGCACATGCAATACCCTTATCCTTAGGATTTTTCCTTATAGCCCTAGTTTATATTTAATATAATAAACGATAAACCCTAACCCTCCCCCCTCCCACTAACCCTAACAATAATTAACCCTAATAAATTATAATAAAAAATAACACTAAACCTCATAAGATAATGATCCTAAACCTATAGCTAACCCTAACCCTAACCACAATTATTTAAGATTATATATACACATCTTATATATGAATATATATATTATAAATATATATACATATAATAGAACACATATAAACACACATTTTACGGAAAAACAAACATACACGTCTTACAAAATATATATTAAAAAAAGCATATAAATACACATGATCATCTGCATATATAATAATGTGAGTGCTAAAAAAATATATACACCTTAATTTTATACTTAAAACGTACATATCTTATGATAATAATATATATTTTAGGCTTGTGGATTCTCTTAAAATAATAATACATATTTTTATAAAATAGATTATAAACACATTTATATATATATATATATATATATATATATATATATATACATATATATTAAGGTCTCGGCCGGCCACAATCAAAAAGGCCACAGCAAATTTTTTCACCAACACATCGAACGACAGATTTTCGAACAACACATCAAACACAACATCTTCGGTACAACATGCATGCATTTATATATATATATACATATCAGTAGAGAGACAAATTAAGCAATATTGAAGGAAGAACAACACATACATAAAGGGAGCGACGGCGTACAAGTTGAGAACGGCAACGACGAAGGTACAAATGCTGGCTACGTTCGCAAGAATGGTAGAGGGGTGGTGGAGAGATGGCGGTGCGACGGTTTCCCTTAATTCAGAGGAGCCGGAGCGGTGGTGCAAGGGTTCGCAATAGAAAGAGAGTACGAGAGGGAAGCGGCAGAGTGTGAAATTTTTGGCACGAAACAAAAGAGAACAAAATAAAAGGAGATATTAATAACGGTTCCTGTAAGAACCGTTATTAAAACACGATTTAATAACGGTTCTTACAAGAACCGTTATCAAAACAAGATTTAATAACGGTTTTAAAAGAAACCGTTATTAAAACTTTGGAAATTTTAACAACGGTTCTTGTTTGAACCGTTATTAAATCAATTTTTAATAACGGTTTTACGTCAACCGTTATTAAAATTCCCGTGCAAAATTTTACGTTGCACTTTTAATAACGGTTATTACGTAAAACCGTTATTAAAAATTCCCGCGCATTAATTTTCACGGATTTGACGACGGTTTTCGAACCACCGTTACTAATGTGCCGTTATTAATTCCTGTTTCCGTAGTAGTGAAACCATCACTATGACGTCTCTGATTCGCGTAGCTATTTTGACGACTCTAAGCTACTCTCATCCTATTCTAGATCAATCGAACATGCTAAACCATCTCCTCAATCAACTTTGGTCCAAGTACAACGGTCTCACTGATGTAGCTCCAACACAAGTGAGTTCTAACTTTACATCCATACAATGCCCTAAAGGGTGCCATCCCTATATTGGCATGATAACTATTCTTGTACGAGAACTTGGCCAAATGCAAACGATCTTCTCAACTTCCTCAAAAACCCAAAACATAAGCACGAAGCATATCCTCTAGAGTTTAAATCGTCCTCTCAGTCTGTCCATCTATAGCTAGATGAAAGGTAGTACTCATCCTCAATCTCAGATACAACTTCCCCTAGAAGTGCGAAAGAAATCTCAAATCCTGATCTGAGACTATATCTATAGGGGTACCATGCCTACTCACCACAAACCTCAAATATGCATCTACTAGCTAATCCATACTCCAAGTTGACTTCATTGGCACAAATACTACAGACTTAGTCAACCAATCAATGATAACCCAAATCATGTCACAACTGCTACGAGTCCTTGGTAGCCCACTCACAAAATCCATCAAGATGGAGTTCCATTTCCACCCTAGAATATATAAAGGTTGAATCAACCCTGTAGGTCTCCAATACTCAATCTTGACCTCTTGGCAAGTCAAACACCTCAATACAAACTCTGAAACGTCTTTCTTCATGCGAAGCCACCTGTAGATCCTCTTGAGATCCTTATACAACTTATCCCCTCCTAGGTGGACGGAATACAGAGTGCAGTAACCTTCCTCCGAAACTAGTGCTTCAGATCAGTGCAACTTTGAGGTACACACCAACGACCTCGGTAGATAATGCTACCATCTGCATGAATGTTGAAATCCTTATCTCTACCATCCTGAATCTTCTACCAAATCCTCTCAAGCTTAACATCCCCAGACTTTCCTACTAGAATCTCATCAAAAATCATTAGTGTAATCATTAATGCACATATCCGAGTCTCCAAATGGCCCTATACCATCTGTAACACCCCCAAATTTTGGAACTTTAAAATTTTGTTTTAAAGAGTTAATAGCGAATTCCAAAACACAAAATGTAGGGGTGTCAGGCTGCATCCAACATAGAAGAGGCACTCATTTTGCCCAATCTATGTTTGGTGTAAGGCAAAAGTAATCTTATAAGTAGGAATCAGGTGTGGGAAGCACTTGATTCCACCTCGATACAGGATAAAAAATAGAGAGAAGAGAATAAATAGTGAAGATAAAGGACTAAGAATCCAAAGAGAGATAAAGATATCCGGATAACCATACCCTCTTCCAAATAATTTACCACTCGCCAAGGTAAGCATATCAAGCTAATAATAATCAATAACCTACAAAATAGGACAGATCTTTTCATGGGAATGAGCAACACCCATAAAATGGGTGGTCAGTATGCTACGTATTGAGGAAAAGAACAATACTAGCGAAATAGGGAAACAAATAGTAGTTGCTCTCAAATAAGATAATAAGGGAATAACCAATTATATAAAGTATCTCATAAGATAGAATATGATTCAGATTTCTTTATTAAGTATAATCCATTTTCCCTCTTATATATACATTGAGTGTAAGAACCCCACTATTCTTAAATTGATGGAATGCTTTGAAACTCATCTCAGGGATAACACACCTAAGCCATTATTCTTTCAGGTGGAATAGAGATTAAAAACATCCTCTCGGGGCAAAATGCTCCTTACTAACTAGGATATCAGGCTCTAAGCACATAAATCCTAGACTTCCTCCTCTAAAGCTAATGAAATACCGCCTACAACAACTAATAAAATTCATGGTTAGGCTTGAAGAGTTAGATCGAAGGAGAAAATCAAGGTAAATAGGATAAAAATAGATATAACCATAGTTAAATGGGAGCTTGAGAAGTATGGATGTGTAGAGGAATTTGTGGTGGAGCTATGGTTAAACTTTAGTGGTGTTTGGACAAATTTTGGGGGTGAAAATTGGGGTGCACAGCCAAAAATAGGATGTTTCATGGCTATGCAACATGCACTAGAACTCCTAGTAGAGAGAAAATATGCTACATGGCCAAGCGTTGCGAATGTTCCACGGTTGTACAGCAACAGACTGAGAGGAAAACTCACGCACGACTAGCCAGTGCAAGGGTTTCACGGTTGTGGAGAAGGAGATTTAAGTTTACACAGTTGTGCACCAGGCAGTGCACTAGCCTTACACTATGTAACACTGCAATAAACAAGGGAAAGAAGAAAGGAGAGGAGGTAGTGGTTGGCGACTATGGCTGGCGATGGCGAGGGGAAAGGTTAGAGTGACCTTGGTAATCATTCCACCGACCAAGGGTGGCAAGTGGTGGTTGAGGTGGTGCACGGTTGTGGAAATGGTGGTGTGCAAGACAAAAACAGGGAAAGAAAGAAGAAGAAGAAGAAGAAAATAAGAGAGAAGAAGGAAAGGAGAAGAGGAGGGAGCTCTAGCAATGACTCTTTAACACAAAGATGGGCCATATAAGGAAAAACCAAAGAGAAAGAAGATGAGTGTGAAGTATATTGTAATACCCCTAAGATTCACTACTGAAATTTTTTGTTTTATTAAAAGAAATAGTGAAAGCAAGAAAGCAAAGCTGTGAATTTAGGGGATATTACCACCACACATAGTACCAGACCAGTTCACTCCTACCGTTCCAATACCAAGTGCTAAAGCTAAAAGAATAAAATAAAATTTGCTGGAAACTCAAACCACATTGAAATCAGAGTAGCGCAATAAACATTTTACAAGGATAGAACCCACAATTGGTGGTTACAAGAATACACATTACATTTAAACTCAAAGTTAAAAAGAGAAAGAGGTGAAACCCTAAAAGTTATGGAATCACAAAACAAACCTTCAAAGGACACTGCCTATTGAATAGGTAGGGGCCCATGAATGGAACCTTTTAGTACTATAGTATAGAGTAACCCTTTAAACCACACTGAAAGCATACCCACAATGCAACACATGATGCAAACCTATATACACATATAAAAAGAAATGCATACACAACATCCACATGCTTAGCAAGTCCATCAAATATTAATAGATCATAATGTGAAATCAATACTTTAGGCCTTAAGCCATTAATCCATCATTATTCTATCATCTCTTGAATTATATCCATGTGAGTGCGGGAACCCCACTATTATAGCCGATGGATCGAAAACATATAGGGTATAATGCTCCTAACCACTAATATTTGTCGGTGAATCTATCTCTAGGGCACAAGACACCTGACCACTATTAGTCGCCGGTGGACCGGTCTGGCCCCAACTCACATGGTGTTCCACTATAAGTGATTAGTACTTTTCATAATTTATTCACATCCATGATTGGGTTTATTGAGCTTGGGACCTCCACTATTATAGATGGTGGACTGGTACTCATAAACATATTTTAGGGCATGACGCTCCTAGGCCACTATTTTATCCAATGGACTAGTACTTATAAACATCTTCTAGGACAAAATTCTCCTAGGCCACTACTATATCCGTTGGATCGATAATCACATTATAATTCATATAGGTCCAGCTCATTCGTCTTTCACTTTCATGATTAGTGTTTTCCCTTTTAATCATCATAACAGTTCCATGTATTTGCCTCAAAGGGGAGATCAAGATCTCAGAGATACAAAGGTACACCGATCATACTAGTGCATACAAGCTACTCAGTACCCTTCAACCATCTACCCAGGGACGCAAAGGTACCATGGTTGTATTGGTGCATACAAGCTACATAGTACCCTACCGATAAGGACACCTAATCCATAAGTATACATACCCCCTAAATAGGTACGTAGAGCTAGATAGAGTAAGATGTAGGGCCCAACTAGGGAACTAAGGTAGGAACACTAGCAAATACCAGAATAGTCATGGGCTAAACCATGTCTTGAAGTTAGCAACCCCTAAAGAGCCACCACACCAGATCTCAAGGTCTTCCACTTTAATTATTAGTGTCTTAATTAAGGTGATCACGAAAAGCACAACAACAATAACATACTTATTCACTTTCAATTGATTCTAATATCATTAGGTAATCCTTATTCATACAATTATCCAAGATAACCTAGAGGAATCACTAAGGCCATCATTATCTCATCCAATCCTGATTCAGGATTTGTTTCCATTTGTTCACATGCAATAAAGGTTAGCATAACATAATCACATTACAGTTTTAGAGTCTGGTTAGTACATCAAAGGATTATGGAACCCATAACCCTAACATACCCTTGATTCATGAATATAAGAATAACACCATACCTCAACCATAATTATCCATCCAATATTAGGTTAGCCATGTTCTTGTGATACATACCGATTATCAAATACCCTTATCTTTCTATTCAATATTACTTGAGTCTTATTATAAAACTATGTTAACCCATTGACATGTTGGATATGAGTTACCGACTTACCCCTTTCGTCTCTACAAAAAATATTGAATTATCCATTTCTTGTATAATTATTATGTCATCCCTCTTTACTTGCCAAATTACCATATTACCCTCCATGTTGCAAATTATGAAATTACCCCTTACTCGAGTTAGGTTACCAAATTATCTTCCATACTTATTAAATCACCAATCACCCTTCATATTTGTTACACACTTCAGATTTTCCATTTTTTTGGTTAGATTACCAAATTTTCCTTCTTCATTATTATAATTACCATGTAAAATTACTAAAATGCCCTTCCTACTTGTCCATTTACCAATCTTCCCCTATTACACCACTTTTATTAAAATACCCTAATTACATAAAATATTACTATTAATGCTCCATTCTCATCATCCAACTCCACCAACTATTATTATTCAATATAACACTCATTAGCACCCACACTTATTTAGGCCACACTCTTATATAAGAAATATTACTAAAATTCCCCTAGGTCTCGTAATAATAATATTTATGTATCAATGGTCACAATAACATAACATATCATAGATAAGTACTTAACATTTTTATAAACAAAAAATCTCCTTCCTTAAGCATTATTTCTACACATAACTCACAACTTAGCATACTTTCCTTTTTCTTTCATTTTTTATCAATCAATACAAGCAACAATACATTATACCCGATAATATATCTCAAGAATATAAACATATTTAAAACCCTAATGTGCTAGCATACATTTATCCATATGTTTAAGTAAGGTTTAACGATTACCTTATTTCCCACAAAAGTTGAGCCTTACCGATCCTCTAGTTAAAGATTAAAGCTTTGATTAGAAAAATCTATACCTAAAACTAATACCCATAATTATCATATTAGAAATAGGAAAACCAAAAAGCATAAAAATTTATTAAAACTTAATTAATAATATAATTTATTTAACCATTAATATACCTTAAAATTAATAAAGAATAGGGCAAAATTGAGGCAAGAGTCAGGCTACTCATGCAGCATCAACTGCATGCAAAATAGGGGGCGAAAAACATGGCAGAATGACGGAGGATGGAGGAGGAGCTAGGTGGCTAACGAAAAGCAGAAAAAGAATAGGAGAGGAAGAAAGAGCTGCAAGGTGGCCAAGGGGGTGGTGTGGAGGTGTAGGGTGGGTGTAAGAGCTGGCAGGAGGCGGTTGGTATGGTAGAGGCAGTGACAAAATGGGGTGGAAAAGTAAAATAGGGGAAGGGGATGAAGAGAGAAGAAAGGGAGAATGAAAGGTCAGGAGATGGATAATGAAAGGTTGAATGGGGCCAAAATGAGGCTGAAGAGGATAAGAAAAAGAAGAGGGAGAATAGGGGAGTAGGTGTGGCTGGTCAGGTAGGGTGTAGGAGGAGTAGGAGGGTGTCGGGGTGCAGGGAGAGGGAAGGGAAAGAAGAGGAAAGGAAGGCATATGTGGCTAAGGATGTAGGGTGTGTTTGGTCCAAACATGGGAAGAAAAAGACGGGGGAGAGAGGCCAGAGTTGTAGGGAGGTAGGTGATGGTAGGCGGTGGTGTAGAAGGAGCAGGCATGGTAGGGTGGTCGGGGATGGAGGAAGAAGAAGAAGAAGAAGTTAGCTAGCTGGGGAGGGAGAAAAGAAGAATGGGTCGGCTCATACGCGAGGGGGAGGAGGAGGGTAGAAAGAAGAGCTAGGATAGCCTAGTCGAAGGGGAGGAAGGAAAGGAAAAGAAGGATAGGTAAGTGGGCTGGGATGGACATGCAGGAAAAGGGAAAGAAGAGGAGGGAAGAAATGGCCTGGTGGCCTAGCGTGCAGGGGGAGAGGCCATAGGCTTGGCGGCACAAAGGAGAAGGAAAAGGAAAAAAAAAAGAAAGGAGAAAAAGGAGAAAGAAAAGGAAAAGGGGAAAAAGGGCTCGTGTGGAGCTTTTCTATGGACCATTTATGTTCATGGCCTCTTAAACAGGTTCTTAGTCTTCACTCTACATTTTCCCCTTATTTTCTTCATGGGCCTCACCTAATGATGGATAATGAGGATTCCTATAGCATTAGCAAGGCTTATAACGTGTTGTGTTATCAGAGGGAAAGGGTTTAGTGGTACCCTTTAGTGTGGTGTTCTATTGCTACTCCTAAGCCTAAATTTATTATGTGGCTTGCTATTCATGAGAGATTGCTTACCAAGGTGCGATTACAGAAGCTGGGGCTTTTAGATGACTCAACATGTGTTCTTTGTGATGAAAATAAAGAAGAATCTATCAAACATTTGTTCATGGAATGTGCTTTTAGTTCGGGGATATGGAGTAAGATAAGAATGACGTTTCATCGTCGTGATGCTATCCGCTCTTGGGGTGAATAGATTAAAGTTTTGGCATGCTCTATGAGACAACCAAAGGAGAAGAAGGCTATTTTACGTGCTACCTTTGTCACCTTTGTCGCTTTAGTTTGGTATGAACGTAATTCAAGAATATTTCACAGTGCATTCCACACTCCTAGTAGCTTCCTAAATGACATTAGTTTTATTATAGCTAGTAGATGTTTACATTTGGATCGTAAGAGCAACTTTCAACAATGGCAGCATTGTATTGATAGACTGGTCATGTAATGAGTTGGTTGTAACCTTAGCCTTTCGGCTGTTACATTTATAAATGTTTTCTTTACTTATCAAAAAAAAGTTAATTTAATAATTTTATTTAATATATTTTAATTTATTGGTTTAAAAATGATAATTTTAGTTAAATATTGGTTTGAAAAATTATTTAAATAAAATGAGTGTGATAAAAAAATTATTTTAATTTATTAAATATTCATATCAAATTTTGCACACTCAAAAATCCATAAAATAATTAAATTTAATAAATGTAAAAGCTAATTTATCCCAAATAAAAGCTATTTATTAAATTATTGGTTTTTAAAATTTTAGGGTATTATATATATATATATATATAAACATATATGTGTGCGTGTGTGGTGTGAGTCGGGAAGGAAGAAAAGAACGAGGGGTGGTGTGCAATGGTGATGATGGTGATGGTTGCTGATAATGGTTAGGGGTATGGTAGTAGCTATAGGGTGAGGGTGGTGATGGTTGATAGTGTTATTGCATGAGAATAAGAAAAATGGTAGGGGAAAGTGGAGTGTGTAGGGTGTACGGTCGGTTATGCGGTCGAGCAACGATAAGGGATCAAAAGGAGAAGAAGAAAAAGAAGAAAGGAAGTAAGGTGATGGAGGATAGATGTAGAAAGGTGATAGTGCAAGTTGCAAGTGTAAGTTGCAACAAATTCAAACATTGCAGCTCAAGGTTGACAGAAGTAGGAGATGAATGAAGAAAAGAAAAGGAAAAAGAGAATGGTTGGGGGATTAATGTAGGGTGATTTTGGATTGGCCGAAAGTAATTAGGATTAATGGAAATTTTAACGTATTTTGATTTTGGTTTACAAATTACTGTTTATCAAAGTAAAGGTTTCAGAATAGGTTAAAGTTTCTTAACTAAGAAGTTAGGTTAAGGCTAACATAAGATTTATTAATATTATAATTAATTAGGGTGCTAATGATGCAAGATTAGGCTAAGAAAAATTTTGAGGTATTACACATATCAACACTTAAGCTAATATAATCATATCCACACATCTTCTTACTTTTACTCATTGCCCTACCAAGCTGCACATATATCCCTAGAATCATCTAATATTTTATGCATGTTTTCACTTAACAGATAACAAGGTCATATTTTAACAAAAACAAAGCCTTAGCTATGACTGCATCCTAACCAAAGCAGCTCTACTCTCTAGGCATGAATGACCTATGCCTCCTCTTCCGCTATCACCAAAATAGTACCTAGAAAATGAGAATATCCATAACTTAGGTTTTCTTTTCCTTTTTCTTTTTTGTCTCTTTCTTTTTTCTTTTAAAAAATGAATAAAAGGGAGGAATAAAATCCAATGAAAACTCAAGGAGAGTAAATGAAGTGGTGGTGACCAGAATGGGGAAGAAAATAGCATGGATGCATGACCACGGTGGATAATTTTTGGTGGAAAAGGTGAGGGTTAGTAGCTTGGGGTCAAGGGTGGTGTTGGCACTGAGATATGCTAGTGGGGGATGGTTAGAGGTGGTGTATTTAATGGTTAATAGTGGAGTAAGGGCATGCAGCCATAAGGGAGAAAAAGAAAGGAAGGGGAGAGGGAGGAGAGAAAGGGGCTACTAGGGGTAGGTGCATAGGCTAGGGCACCTATGTAGGGTGGCTTGTAGTGGTTTTGTGGAGGGGAGGAGTGGTTTGTTGTTGTAGAATTGGGAGGCATGGCCTACAACAATTGAATGCTCATGGAAAAAAGAGAAGGGAAGAAGGAGGGGGAAAGGACTCTATAGGCATATGTGTGATGTAGGAAGGGATGAGGGGGTACGAAAGATTGTGTCCCGGCAGCGATGATGATGGAATGGGCTGGAGTGGACTGGAGGGGTGGGTGTATATAAAAAAGGGGAGGGGTTCATCAAAGGGAGAAGAAGAGAGAGGGTGTCGAAGTGGGGTATTTATACGTATGGAAGGGTTTTGAAGGAGTGGGGAAGAAGACAGAGGGGATATATTACCCTATTCAAAAATCTTTCAAATTATTTTTGTAATTAGGTGGATATAAAATAAATGAGTTTTGTCTTTAAAATAGACTTGGAATTCTAATAAAAATGCAAATTTCAAGTGTACCAATCAATTAATTTACAAAATCGATGAACTAGTGCACTAGGAAAATTGACATTCTTTTACTCCACAAACAAGTTTACTTGTTTACCTAAACCCATTACCTTGTTGTCCTGTGATTTTAGATCCATTTGAAATTTTGAGTCAATTTATCCCTAATGTTTATGAAAACTTTTGATTAGATTCCAATTATGCTAATAATCATGTTTTACTATACTTGAATTATTTTCACATTATTTAGGTCATTACATAATTTTAATTAGCTATTTTTTTTTTCCAAAAGGCACTTTTGAGGCAAGATTCACCTTTTTCTTCTCCCTCTCTTTTCTAGCAGCTAGGGTTACAAGATTGACTTTGCACACCATCTCATAACTTTCTAACCCACTACCATGCTCATTTCAGACAACACTCAACCTCCACCACCCCATTAAGTCAGCCCTCACTTCTTGGTTACCCACACTCAACCTCACTAGTCTCATCCCCCTTTCTCTTAAGAATTTCTACCTAGTCTTATCTCCATGCCTCTCATTCTAATCCATTTTCATTCCTCACTTAGTGATCTTGCTCTCTTCTCCTTGTGCAAATTTCCCTAAGTATTGAGCATTCATTACTTTCCCTTATCTTCCCTCTATTGAGAAAAAAAAACAAAGGCCTTCTCTAATATTTTCCCTTCTTTGTGCGAGCATTGGTTTTCTTTCTCTTCTTCTAATCTTAGTTTTAGTTCTCTCCTACTTTCCTTAAGCAAGGAAAAATTAAAATTGACAATGTTTGAAGATTTTATCCCTTTCCATGACACCCTATTTTTGAGAAACAGGTGGTGTTTTGTGTTCTTCTTCTTCTTCTTCTTATTTTTCTTTGATTTTATTGAAGTTTTAAAAGATGATTTTTAATGGTTTTTATTATGGAATTAATGTTCTACTAGATAGTCATCAAGTTGGAGCTTTTACGATTCAAGAATTGCTTCAAGGTAAGACATTCTTATCTTTACCTTAAATAGGTTTCTGTGGTATATTGGGGTTCCATGTTTTTAGTGTATATGTGACTATGATATAATATGTATTATATAATCTATGTATATTCCATGATTATTCATAAAACACTATAAATGGACTTCTCTAATGTATACATAAGCTACCCATTTGAGCATGATTTGTTTAATTATGTATATTACTATGTATCCATGTGATTTTATGTGTGGACCATGTATTTTTATGTGTTTTAACATAAAATAATGCTAGGACTAATATGGTAAAGTGTAGTAATTTTTTGTGTGTGCTTCGCAAGTATAGTTAGTGTTTTACCCACACTAGTCGATTGGTTCTTTAAATCCATTGATTGGTTCTATGAGTAATCAAACGGTTTGTAGTCTTGGATTGGTTGGTCATGAAATTAGTTGATTGGTTTGATAAACTAATTAACTGGTTTTGATAAACAATTGATTAGTTGGTTAAACCCATAAACTAGTGTCCCTATAAACCAAATAGGTTTGGTGTCATCTTAGAACCATCGATTGGATGGACCAAACAAATCTAGTAGTTACTATGAACAATTGATTGGCTGGTCAAACACATTGATTGGTTTCTGTATAGGCCAAAATGGGTTGGCCTTTGTTTAAACCTATGTATTATTTGGACCAAAACAATTGAGTGGTTCACATGAATAGTCTTTTGGTTATACCAACCAGTTAACTAGTTATTTGGTGTTGTTTTTGTATAGGTCAGGTATGATAAGAAAAGTCGAGTAGTCAGACCAAAAGCCACTTTGTTTGTTATAAATTGTTATGTTTTCTCTTGGGATTTTTGGGTTAATACTTCCATGTATTTACAGCATTTTAAGTATGAGTTCAACTATGAATGACCTAATTTAATAAGATTCACCATGACCGTATTTGAGATTGGAATTTGGTTAAGTTTGGTGCCATCTTAAAAAACGCAATTGGTGGCTTTTATACCTTGTGATGTGTTTAGTATTATCACTTGGAAACACCCAATTTTGGTAAATAATGGAATTTAATGTTGTTTGGTGTTATTACTTGGAAATGACCAATTTAGTTAAATTATGGAATTTAATAGTGTTTGGTGTTCTCACATAGAAACACCCAATTTGGTTATATGTCGATTTTATTGTGATTTGTGATATCACTTGAAAATATAATTTAATCGTGTAAGATTTTGTTTGAAGCTTTTTCTCCTAATCTCATGGTAGCTGTCGGGAGTTAGTGGATGGGTTGCCCCTAGTTATATTATTTTTTTCATTTGGTGCTTATTTCCTCATTTATAGGGTTGCAGTTTGTAGGCGGTATGCGCATATCTTTGAGGTATAGGATTATACTATGGTAGGTCGGCATGGCATTGAGGCCTAGTTCGGATGGGTGAGGTATCCAAGTATAATTTTCCTAGTACTTTGTATTTTCCATTGCTTAAGCGTGTTTTGTATCCCAACTTTGTAGCCCTCAAGATGGAGACATTCAAAGTATGGTGGATGAGGTATCCTAGTATAAGGCCCCTTACTGTACTTCGACTATATGTGGTGGGTGTGGTATCCCTATTTGTGGCAGGTGCACTTGATGTGTGGTATGCCCAAAGAAGGCTCCTTCAATATCCTTACCTTGTGTGATGGGTGTGGTATCCCATTATGATTAATTGTGCTATCATGACTTTTTCTAATGGTGGATAACTAGGTGTGTTTAAATGGACTATCTTATTAACTAAATTTGTGTGGTCACTAAATGAGGAATTCTAGTATGGTTTATATTGTATAGATTGCATGCATTTACTATATTTCTATACTTCCATGATTTCTCTACAAGCATTCCATGTTATACTAAGTTGTACTGGTATGATATCACAATGTTTTTATATGACTTCAATGTGGTGTATAAGCCTTACCATGTTTTAGTTAGTATGTTTTACCAGTATTACACCGTAGTTATATTGCACTTGTGTAGTTACTGTTATGATCCCGCTTATGATTTGAGGAGCAAGGGATGATTTCTAGAGTTATGACTCTCAATTAGAGTATGTTAAGGGTGATGACGTGGGTCATTAGCAAACTATTGCTTGTGGTTGGATGGTTATGATTATGCTAAGAGTTAGGCTAATCGGTTAGAAGTACTTTCGTATTTAATTGGGAAGTTTTTTATTTTCGATAATTAAACTCTTGGCTCAATTTTCTATATTTAATTTTGTAAAACTATCAAGTTCATTCTATCTGTAATATTGTTCTAGCCTTTATTATCTTATATTGTCACATTAATATTTTGATCAAGCATTCTTTTATTTGTTGTTCCATTTTTCCTTATATTAGGCATGAGCTAGGTGATAATCACACCTCTCTCATGGTTGATGTGGTGTAACATTCCCTAGTTTTATTTTTCAAATGCTTCTACATTATCCTAAAAATGAAATTTTTTGGTTTAAAATTTGTGGGTGTTAAAGGGAAGTATGGTGTGCTAGGTTGCAAGAGGAGGATGCTTGTATGTGGTAGGGAAGGCATGGGGCACAGGTGCAGGGGAGTGGGTGGCAAGGTCAAGGGAGTACAAGGGGTCTATAGAGGTGCATGCTAGCATGCATGGCTGAGATGAGAGAGGTGTAGAGGGTTGGTAGTGTGTAATGTGCGGGTGTAGAAGACATAAATGGAAGGGACAGATGGCACCATGAGGGAGAAAAGTGTTAGGTAGAAGATGAGAATAAAAAGGGGAAGAAGAAAAGAAAGAATGGAGAAAATGGAAAGAAAAGGTAGGGAAGGTTGGGTTACCCGAGGAGAAATGAGAGAAGGGAAAAAGAAGGAAAGGGGAACTGGCCTAGGGAAAGACACAATCCTAAAGGAGAAGAAGGAAGAAAAAAAAAGAAGCAATAAAATGAGAAAGAAGAAAAGAGGGAAAATGAAAAAAATTAGAAATAAAGGAAAAAGGAAAATTTTAGGATTTTTGTTAGATTTGAGGATAGAATTTAGCTTAGTGCCAAAAATAAAATAATAATTATATAAGTAAATAAAATTGTTATATATTGACTAAAAATTATTCTCAACTCAATAATTAAAATAAAATCTCAAAATTATGCAAAATAATAAAAAAAAATTGTTTTAAAATTTTTTAAGGTATTACCTAGCCAATTAAACAATACCATTGTGTTCAAAGAATTCGGCATATTTTGGCTAAGTGCATCTTCCACTATATTAGCTTTACCCTCAAGGTAGCTCAATTTTAGGTCGTAATCCTTGACCAACGACAAGCATTGGTTCTATCTCAAATTTATTTCCTACTAGGTCAAGATGTATTTGAGGCTCTTGTAGTCTGTGTGGAACTTTCAAGGAACCCCATACAAATAATGTCTCCTAATCTTAAGAGCAAATTGTATTATGACAAGAGTTACAGTAAGAAGAAGAAGAATTTTCCAATTCGAGAATAGGGAGGAACTAGGAGACAACATCCGAGTTAGCAAATTTCAAAGCAATTCGGTAAAAGAAACTTTCTTTTTCCCAGAGAAGAGTCTTACTTAATAAATAAAGACACAACTAAACCAGTGAGACTTCAAAGTTTGACCCATACATATGTTATGCATTGGATAATTCTATTCATGGTGCCTGAGCTATCAAGATGCATACGCTATTGCTTTCCCATGTTGTATTAGTACACACTCTAAGCCATGCTTAGAAGCATCATTGTATACTTCAAAAATATTAGACCCACTCAGCAATGTGAGCATTGGAATTGTAGTCAAATTATTTTTCAGTTCTTTGAAATCTTTATTAATCTTATCACTCCATTAAAATCTTATAGCCTTCTATAGCAGGTTAGTCAATGGATGAGCTATCTTGGAGAAGTCTAAAAAAAACCTACGGTAATAACCAACCAATCTCATAAAGTTGCACACTTCCTTGACAAAAGTTGGTGCTGGCCACACACACATTGCTCAAATCTTGGAAGGATAACTGCTATGCCATCCTTAGAGATTATGTGTCCAAGAAAAGCCACTTGATCTATCCAAAAAATTCACTTTGAAAGTTTAACATACCATTGGTTTGATCTTAACAAAACCAAAGTATGCCTTAAATGCTTCTCATGCATCTCTCAATTGTTAGAGTAGATAAGATGTTGTTGATGAACATTATGACAAACTAATCCACGAATGGTCAAAATATCTAGTTAATGAGGGACATGAATGATGTTGATGCATTAGTGAGTCCAAAGGACATTACTATAAACTCATAATGGCTATATCTTTTGTCTAACGCAATATTAGGGATGTCCTGCTCTATTATCCTGAATTGATGTTAGCCTGACTGAAGATCAATCTTGGAGAATACCTTAGCTCCTTTTAGCTAGTTGAATAGGTAATCGATCTCTGGAAAAAAATAATGGTTCTTTACCGTCACCTAATTCAACCCTCAATAATTGATGCACAACCTCAACCTCCCATCCTTCTTTTCCACAAACAATACTTATGATCTCTATGATGATATACTAGGTTGCATGTAACCCTTCCTAAATAGCATCTCCAACTAGACTTGGATCTCTTTCATCTCCATAGGTGCCATACAGTGAGAGGCTTTAGATATTGGTTCCATCCCTAACAATAGGTCCATGATAAAATCGATACCTCAAATGGTTGGCATTCCTAGAACCGCCAGAAGGAATATGTCAGGTTACTCATGGATCACTACAATATGCTTTAATAGCATCTCAATCTTTCTTATATCTCAAACAATGCACAAGAACAGGGGTTACTCTTTGTGTACAAGATTTCTCATCATGATTGGGAACATGGTCTTTATAGAGGGGTTAGGTTCATACTTTCGATACGAGATTCTTACACCCTTTGGTCCTCGTAAAACCACAAGCTCTTGTGCTCCATATATTAATGCTTGATACTTCCCCAACATATCCATTTCAAAAATTTTATCTAAGTCATGTCATTTGAGCTCTATGAGGTCTAATGGGAATTCTACCTGTTGAACCATCAAGGTAATCCCTTTATAGAATCTAGAGTAGACCATCCTATCCTCCAAAGGCAACACAAAATAAGTAGAAATGGTAATAAGAGGAAGCAAATTAGCTCTATCTACGGATGAAGTGAAAGAGTGTGATGCACCAGATTCAAACAATATACATGCTAGAAAGGTAGAGATAGTAAGCATATTGGTAACCAAACCGGACTGACACTTTGCCTCATACTCGCCAATCACATTCAAGCATCCTCTTAGAGAAACTCCTACATCACTAGCTAATCCCTAGCCTTGCAGGAAGGTGCAAGGCTTTTGTCCTCTAGAATGGTCAGCTCGACTACCTATATTAGTTGGTGATGAAGGAACCCTAAAAAATCTGTAACTCCTGCTGTTGCACATATCATTTTCTCTAAGCTTATGTTTGAACTCTTGGAACACTATGTCCCCCAACACGACACTCATATGATTAGTCTCCGACTATACCACAGCCATGGCAAGTCCCCTTGTTGCCTCCATAATCTAATCCTGGGTGGTCTGCTTCATAAAGCTTATAGTGGTAATTCCTCTCCTTGATACATCCCTTGGAATAACCTCTAACTCGTGGCAGCGCTTAGGCACTGAGGCAGCGCTTCCCCCAAAGTAGGCTTTCTTCATGTCACTAGGACACTGATAACCCTCAAATTTTCTTTTTCCTCCCATTTGGGCACTCCAAGATTAGATGACTCAGGAAGCTTCTGATGCTTGCTTGTACATTCCCCCCATGTTTAGTAGAGTAACTCCCACTTGTATTTCATAGTATCTGATCCCCCATCTAATTTTTAAATGGTGAAATTTCATCATCTCATTAGCTTCCACCTATATAGAAAACTTGACCCAAGTCTATGATTCTCATTAAGTGCTCCTATATTATCATGCCTCCCTACCAAAGGGCCATGAAATCATCGTACTTCATTATATAGATATGAGTGTGGTAGAAATGGGCATGAAGTTCCTTAAGGAATGGTCCCCAACCCGTAATATCTCCACCTCTATGCTAGGCACTCCTCCACCACATGAATACTCTTCCCTTCACATAGTACACTACCACATCAACCCTCTTGTTGGTAGGGAAACCACATGTGGTGAAGGTCTTCTCCATGTCTTTGATCCATCTTTCCATAATATTAGGATCCTCCTGATGCTCAAAGATTTGTGGGTGATAATGCCCAGCCCTTCTAAGCCAATCTTCCAAAACTAGTGTGGGTGCTTGCACAAGTAGTGGTTGTGGTGCTCAAATCTCACCTCCCAAGTAGGCTCATACGGTCTCCATGAATGCCTCGATACACTCATCATGGTGGTTAGAGCTGATTGATTCCTAAAGTCTAAGAGCGATTGAACCAATTTATCACTTAGCACTGAAATTAACTGCACATATCATCAACAAAGCTATCTACAACACATTCCCCTAATCCACTCTTGCTCATGGACATGCTAGGTTTGAAAATTCTTTACTTTGAACTATATACTTGAAGGATTTAGGAAAATCATTTAAAAGAATTTAAAAAAATTGACATGATAACAACCTATGGTATCGACTATAATTGTCAAGGAAAAAAAAATTCCCAAACAAGCCTTGACACTAACATATGGTATCAGCTAGCAACACCAACAATAAATATAATATTAAAACAAAGATTTGATACCAACTTGTAACACCACCATTTTTCACTACTAAAGAATTCTATTTTTGAAAACCTTGCAAACGCAGAAATCTAATAAGCAATAAGATAGGAAGAAACCGCCCATCACATGGCAAACACAAGACTGAGAAACAAAAATTAAACATACTGGTAGCATAGTGAGCAAAAACATGTGGGTGATGTAAAAAAGGAAAACTTCAAAGTAAAAGAACTTATTGGTCCAAAAAATTCAAGTGTGCAAGGAAGAAAAATTAACTAGAGCATAGGGTTGAAATTTTATAAAAACAAAATATAATGAAACCCTAAAATATTGTCCACCAATGGCCTCTCAGAGTCTCTAGAGGTCCATTCTCTTAGAACCTATACCCCATACTTGATTATCCAACCACTAACCTTATTCAAATTGTGCAAGATACATATTCCAATTATTATTCAAATTATCTTTCCAATTTTTATCATTATCATTGAATGATGGATTGTGAACAACCCCATGGTCTCACATACCATGAAAGCTTGTCCAAATCAAGGGACAAAAAGTCAAGGTTGAAGCCAATTAACCACTAATGGACATAAGGTCGGGTCGAAGACAAGAAAACATAAATAGACATAAGTACAAGCTGAAGCTAAGTAAGTATAAATGGACACAAGAACATCATCATTTTCTAAAGTAGATAAGATACTGGGATTTACTAGGATCCCACTCAAAGGCAAAGCCTGAAGGCACCAATAATGCTTGAAGACATACTAAGCCTAGTAGCAAATTGATGATAAGGTAACCTAGACCCATACTATAACACTCCCAAAATTTACAGCTAAAAATTTTTGTTTAACAAATAAATATAAGTATGAGGGTGCTACCATCGTGATGAGTACAAGCCTAGCCTTCAATTAGTCTCTTACTAACCATAAGGCTAAGAATAGTTATCACCAAACATTGGTCAAAATTAAAACAAAGATTCATAGAAAAACTGAAATGTTCATAACACAGAAATCAGAGTGAGCATTAAAATGTTATATAAGCTAATAAAGTGTGTAATCAAAGTTCCCATCAGGGGTAAAAGGTGTAGTAAAATAAAACAAAAAAAAATGATACATAGGTAAACCAAAGTAGAAGAAAAGTCGGCCAACATTGCTCTTAGGTCGCCAAGCCAAGTCCAAAGATCAACTCTTAGCCCCACCTGATGCCTTATAAGTGTCATAGGCATCAAAGATGGCATCTCCTACCTGTACAAACGCAATAGGACCCTTTGCTTGTGGGAATGAGCAGCACCCATGAATCGGGTGTTCAATACGCTACGCACTGAGTAAGGTAACCATGCAGCTAAGGTCGTACGTAGAAAGGCATATAATACAAGCATGATCATACAGATAAACATACAAGCAATGTAGATTGTAGAGGTCATGTTATAGTTTAGTTAAACTTATTTTTTAGATCTCTGGTCAGTATACTCATTTCACACCATGCTTATTTTCAATCCATACAAGTAGAGAAACCCCACTATTATAGTTGGTGGATGGGAAAAACACCAAGGACAAAATGCTCCTAGCCACTATTATTTGCCAATCGATCGATCTCCAAGGCACCCCAACTTCTGGCCACTATTATTCGTCGGTGGACGTGTTTAGGCCTGGCTCAACTATCTTCCTCTTTAAATAGTTAGTATCTTATTTGTGTCTTATTCGATAAATATGTCCACCCTTGACAATCATGTCATAATCTGTCTAGTCCTATTCAGTTGAGAGAGCCCCCATACCTTAAGACCTCTACACCTCCCAACACATGCAGACATCATTTCCCCTTTTCCTTACTTACCACGAATACCTAACTCTTAAGGGTGTGGGTCGAGGCCCACTTCCCTATACCATCTAAGTTAACTCACTATCGTCCTGTAGGATTTTTCCTAAAACCCTAAATAGGGCTACATGGCCAATCCTTCCTCTATCTCACACAACTAAAGCTCCTTTACCACCAAACACATCACCTCACTTAGATTCAACCCCAAGTATTCTACTTTACCTCCCATTACACATGGGACCATGAAACCCTAGTTGGCCACCCAAATATTAGCACCTTTCTTTTCCTATATATCACCTCTCCATTACTCATCTATCATCTTCTCTTCCACATGGCACCCACACTCACCCTCCATATGCTATTCTTCCACTTTTTCCCTATATTCCACTCCCCTCCATTATTTTTCACTTCCACAATCTCCTCCATTTAGGGTTTTCCTTCCGAACCCTAGCCAAGCTCCCTATGCACCCTTATACCAACCTACGTACTATTTTTCACCTAAGGACTCCAATCACCCCAAAAACTCTTCCCTTACCTTACTTACACCCTAAGGCAATTTTTCCCACATAAGGATCATCCCCATTCAAACTCCATCCATCCCATGCAAACCCTAGACTTCCCTATGCAAGATTCACTCCACTATCTTATTTTGTCCATATTTTCCTTTTATTTGTCCCCTCATTGATCATGAGATAATTAGATCGTTCTCATATCCCTTAAGTCAACTCATTTTCCCTTTTTCCCATTTCATCCTTTCACCCTATATCATATTATTAAAACATCCTCTCATGCATGTCCTAGAGGGTTACATCATATAACACCACAAGCACAAGATACATATCATTATACATATACCATAAGGAAGTCACATAAATGTACCTTAACTCTGACCTACGCTACATGTAAGTAGTCATAATAACATAAGGTATATAACATAACACATGGCATAGAACTCATATAACACACACATAGTTTGTCTTAGCTACATCCCCACCTAATACGATATCAGGCTTAGAGCACACTCCTACGCCTTCTTAGGGTTTTGACTTGATTCACCTATAAGAGGAAAATACTAAGGGTTAACTCCTCTCTTACCAAAATTACCATTATTTTCTACCTTACCCTTATCATAGCCTAATATTAGGGCTAATAGTAGTAATAGTAGTAGTAGTAGTAGTAGTAGTAATAATGATGATGATGATGATGATATTAACACAAATAAAATAATTAACAACTCAATAAATTATTTTTAAATGTTAGGGAGGCTAGGGCACAACTTAGGGATGGTGGTGACCAGGCAGTGTTGGCGATGGAGGAGGGTGTGGAGTTAAAGAGGTGGGTTTCTAGGCTGGAACAGGAGGAGTGAGATTGTGGTTGTGGTGGTGGTGGATGCTCTGGGTTGAGAGGGTTGGAATGGGGGTGGTGGCGCAACTAAGGGGGTAGTGTAGACAACGGTTAGTGTGGTGGCCGAAGGTGGTGGAGGGGGAGGAAGGGTGAAGGAGAGGGAGGCAAGGAGAAAGGAAGGTAGGGGAGGTAGAGGAGACTTTGATGGTTGCTTTAGCAGGTAGGGGGAGTTGTGGTTGCAGCGGGGATGGCGGCGCATGGCAACGAGAAGGGCAGTGATGGAAGGGAATGGGTAGGTGGGCAACCAACTTTACACAACTGTGGTAACTTGTGTAGGAGGAATTAGAGGTGGTGGGTGGTGTGGTTCAGTGGAGGATAATGTAGGGAGGAGTTTGGTAGGTGATTCAAGCGGCAGCGATGGGCGATGGTGGCGGTGGAGCTGTCTGAATAGGTTGTGGGGAAAGGGAGGTAGATTTCAGGGTAGGAAAAAGGGAGCTCGATTAAGAGTCAGGTATGGGGTATTCATAGGCAAATAGGGATGGAAACGACAGAGGGGGAAGAGGACAAGAGGTGGTAGGTGTGGCAGGGTTGTCAGTCGGTACAGGCCTGCAAAGTTGTAGGGACTATTTAGGTTGGGGAAGAAATAAAAGGGAAGGGGCATGCGTGAGGGGGAGATGTGGGGTTGGTTGGGGTCGAAAAATGAAAGGAAAATGATGGGGAGAGAGGAGGACGGTAGGCTGGTCAGCTTACGCTAGTAGAGGAGGGGGACGATGGTGGCGAGGTTGTAGGTTCGCATAGGAAAGGAGTGGGGTAGGAAGATGATTCGACAGGTTAGCTAGTTGGGGAAAGAAAAAGAGAAAAAGTTTAGTAAGATAATAATTAAATTCCCTTTTTAGATTAATTTATGATATCTTGAATAAGTTTTCCTAATTAAATTATTTATTATTTTCTTCTTGATTTTGCATTAATTATTCCCCCTTCTTTTAATAAAATAATTTATTTAATTAATTTTTCTAATAAATCCCTATTTTAACATAATTCTATAAATTAGGGTGTTGGGGTATTTCACATACACTAATCGATTATCTTTCTCTTTATGTTATTAGTATATTATTTGTGTGATCACGTGATCACACAAGCCCACATAATATGCAAACAAGACATCCATTTGCTAATTCTATATTAATCCTTACTATTCCCAAATATGTGTCAAATTTATATTCAGACTTACTAAAAAAAATCAATTTCAAGAGGTTAATCTAGTTAAGACTAATTTTCAAATTTCATTTCCCTTTTTGAGCCATCAAATAACTACTTGGGTTTATCCCTCAAGACTTTTACAATGACCATTAAGTATATCATGCCTCATGATTCATTTTGTCCATCCATTTGGTTTTTAATCCATATCAACAGATATATTTTACCCATTAATAGATATATTAACAATTTTAGGCACTACCTCAATGCATATACAAACCGAAAAATCGAAATTACTCAATCTAGCTGAACCACTCGATCGGTTTGACCTTAAAAGTTGATCGGTTCTACCAATAAGTCAATTGGTTAGGAAAATTAGTCAATCGGTTTGGGCCAACAATTCAATTGGTTTGGCTGAACTAAACCTTGCGTTCCCTCAAATTGGTTAATCAATTTGGACAAACCAGCTAACTATTCATAAACCAATCGATCGGTTATGCCAAACCAATTGATGGGTTTTAGTAATAAGTAAGAGCATGATCACTATAGACCTATCAATTGATAGTTTGGGTTGATTAGTTGAATATTCTAAGGACCGGTCTATCAATGGGACCTAATTAGTCGATTGGTTTTCCTTTAACCAACAATAAACAAGAATTTTCATGAAGATCATATTGGAAAATCTATACCTTACTAGATTAGTTTAATCTTCCTATTCCAAATCTAAAAACCAACACTCATACCAACATAAAAAATCTGAGCTTTGAAGATTTCATAACACACAAGCTTAACAGAAGTCACATTTTAAAATTAAGAATGAGTTGCTTGATGTAGGAAAAACATATATCAAATAAGAAAACTCAACATGCAAAAGTCATCAACTTTCAAAATCTTAAAAATAGAGTTAAAGTTTTAAAATTTCAACACATACTTTTGTAAATAAGAGCTTGAATTAGAAGATGAAAATCACTCACCAAGCTAAGAGAAAATAGAGGAGATTTTCTTTTGAAAATTGTGCTTCAAATATCTCATAGATCTAACCCTCCCTTACATAAGGATAGATAAGAAGGAGCTAGAGAAAGGGTCTAAAGAGTGAAATGAATCCAATTAAACATTGAATTTAAGGGAAAGGTCACATGTTCAGAGGATATTAGACTAAGTTGGTGGCTAAAAGAAAGGTGAATGGAAGGGGCCATTAGGGCTATTTATAGCCAACAAATCGATAGAATCATGAGTATGGTTAAGTATAGATTAAAAACCCCAATCCTTATGGCTCAAATTTCATTTGAACTAATAGATCTCATCCAAGATAGATTGATCTCTCTTTGATAGGTGAAATGGTGATTCTAGAGAGTTGTAGGTTGACTTATCTCAAAAATGCCAAATAGAAGTGGAAAATGGAAATTTAGAGTGGATATAATCTTCTAGCTAAGAAGAATTAGGTTTGGAATTGAAGAAACAATTCCAGAAGTGTGCAGAGGACAAACATGGAATAAGATAAAGCTAAGTTCATCTTCTCCCTTAATTAACCCAATCAAACTTCTCAGATATGTTTGAGGAAAAAATTCATGCTAAATGTGTCATAAGAATGCTAAGAATATTTAAGAACAATTTGAAATAGGGTTATCAAGGACCTATATTAGTATGAGGAAATTTTATAAAAAAATTGAGTTTTGATTATGTAGTTAGCTAGACAAGCTAGTCAATTAGTTTGGCCTACTAGTTGACTATTATACAGACAAGTAGATAGGTTCCCCAGCCTATCAATCATTTTGGTCAAGCAAACCATTGGGATCGAACAACCAAATAGTCCAACCATTCATGAAACTAGTCGATCATTCTACATGAAAGTTGAGTTATAAAATTTCTAACAAGTTTTCAAATCTAAATTTTCTCAAAAATCCATTATAGTTCTAAATCAAAATAAAAAATTCAACAAATGGCATAATATGTCATTTAAAAAATTTACAAAAAGATGGGGTATTGCACTTATTGGACTTCTAGTAGAACTTGCAAGCAACGTTTGGGACACTACTGAAGATGAGCACCGTTTTCCATCAAGCTAATGATGGTCGGATTGAGCACACTATTTAGACTTTGGTCAATATGCTATAGGTTTATGTACTCTAGTTTTAGAGTAGTTGGGTGGATCATTTATTCTTGATAGAATTCTCAAACAACAAGAGCCATCATACGAGCATAGAGATATCACGTTTTAAGGAACTCTATGGTTAGAAGTGCCCTAATTCTTTGTGTTGGAGTGACACAAGAAAGACAGTCGTGTTGGGACCATAGATGGTAGAGTAAACTACTAGTTAGATTAGGTTGATTTAAGATCCAATGAAGGCATCATAATATAGGTAGAAGACTTATACAGATCTACAAAGTATGATATATGGGTTTGAGGTAGGTGACTGAGTGCCTTTGAGAGTTTAACCCACCATGTATGTGATGCATTTTGGTCGAAAGGGGAACCTTATCCCAAGGTACATTTAACCGTACGATATTTTGGATTGGGTTTAGGTGTTACTTATTCACTCGTCATGTCTATTGACTTTTCACACGAGCATAATGTTTTTCACATCTCTAAGTTGAGGATGTGAGTGGTACATCTGTCACACATCATTCACCTAGATATGATTGAGCTTGATGATGCATTATATTATAAGGAGTGGTTGGTGAGGATCCTTAACACAAAGAATCAAGAGTCTCATTCAAAGGTTGTTTGACTAGTGAAGATCTTGTGGTCATGCAATGGAGCTAAGGAAGCTACCTAGGATTTTGAGGATAAGATCAAGATGAAGTATCTAGTTATTTTTATTTAGATGCATGGTACTAGTAACACCTCCTCCTTTATTTGAGTAGAACCCTTCTCTTCGATACTATCCTTTATTTGTTACATTCCTTTTTCTCTATGGCCTAGGATTTTGTTACATTTTGAGCTTATAAGAATATTTTTCTTTCTCAACTTCGATGCCTAAGTCTCTTTTAAGGGGGGAGAGCTATATTACCGGATCCAAAAACCCTTGAAATTGTATTGAAAATTATTTTGATATAAAATAAATAACTTTTTTTTTTGGAAAAGGACCTAAAAACTTAATAAATTTGTTAATTTTTGACACACTAATCAATTAGTTTAATTAACTAATCGACGGTTATGCTTGGGAACTAGAAATTTTATTTTCAAATGTTTATAAGAACTTCTAATTATAATTTATTTGTGCTAATAATCATATTTTGGTGCTTTGGGATTATATTTAAATTATTTAGATCACTCTATGATTTTAGTTCAATAATTTTTTCCCAAAAGTACTTTTTGGGGGATATATCCCCTTCTTTCTTCTCCCTCACTTTACTCTCTCTTGTAGAAGCCATGGCTACATGTTTGACTTCCTACACTACTCTTGTGACCTACCAAACCTTTGTCATCTACCTTGTGGTCACACCTTGCCTCCCTTTCCTCAACCTGTGATGTCCTTTAATTATGGGTTTACCACACTCAACCTAAAATATACTTTCCTCTCTCCTACTTTGGTATGTTAACCAACACTTCCCTCCTATACACCCCATTTATTATTCTTTTCGCTTGTTATCATCTATATTTTCTAAATCTATCCATTTTTCCTTTGTGAAAAATTCCTATGTTATGGGCATTCTCCACTATTATTTTCCTTTCTTATCTATTTAGAAAAGATGGTTTGCTTCTAGTTTCCTCATCCTTAGTCTAAAATTATTATCTCATCTTTCTTCTCTTAATTTTAGCTTTAGTGATGGTGTATTTCTCATCAGCAATGAAGGGTCAAAGTTCTAAGAAAGGTTGAAGACCTTAGGTTTTTGTTTTGGTTTTGGGTTTCAATTCTAAGAAAAGGTTGTGTTATGTCATATTTCTTCTCCTTTTTCATTTGATCTAATTTTTATTAACTTTTTAAAAGGAGTTTTAATGGTTTTTATTCTTGATTCTCTTAGTTATTGAGGTCGTGGTAGACAACCACAAAATTAGGAGTATTCTATGCTAGAACAACTACTTGAAGGTGAGGCATTTTTATCTTTAACATGAATATGATCTTTCTTTTTTTACACTTCCATGTTTTTGGTGTATATTTATGTCAAGCAAGAGTTAGTTATATTTTAGGATCCACGCATATGGTTGAGTTTTCTTCTTTGAAATTTAAGCTTGTTTTGGGTTTCCTAATATTAAGCATAATTTTTTTATGCTAATAATACCATGTATCCATATGATTTTGTGTGTGCAACATGTATTTTGGTGTATTTTATGATAAAAATGCATGCTAGAATTATTGTGGTAAAGTTGGGTGAAGTTTAGGTATATGGATAGCAGGTCTAGCTTTTTTTTTTACCCAAACAAGTTGATCCAATAGTTTGACTGATCTACAAGTAGTGTGAACATTCACTTGGTTTAGAGATTTTGATGGCTAGTTATGAGATAAGTTGATTACTTCAAAGAACCAGTTGAGTCATTTTCATGAGGATTCGATCGATTTGCATAATTTTTTGGTTGGTTTCCTTATTACTAGAGTAGTCTATTCTCTACATAGAACCATTGATAGATTATGTAAAACTCATTTACTTGTTTCTCATGAAAAGTTGATCGGTGGGTCTAACAATCAACTAGGCATCTTATTTTATTTTCTATTTAGGTTTGGTATGACCACACTAATCGATAGGTCCTAGGGACCGACTAGTCTACCTATATTTTACCATGTTTGTTTATTAACTATTATTCTTCCTTTGGTCCTTCTATATTAATTTTCCTATATAATTACAACATTTTAATCATAATTCTAATTATGTTTACCATGAAATTAATATGGATCAAAATAATGATATTTTTACCTTGAATTGATTAAGTTTAGTGTCATCTCTATACAAAAAAATGGTTGCTTATATACCTTACGATGTGTTTGTTGTTATCACTTGGAAACAAAAAATTTGGATAATAATGGAACTAACTTGTGATTTGTGATATTACTTGGTAATTAATGAATAATGGATTAAGATTTGTTTCTACCCTTTTTCTCCAACTCTCAGGGTATCTAGCTAGGAGTTAGTGGATAGGTCACCTTTTGTTTTATATTTTCACCCAATACCTATTTTCTTCTCTACCAAGTTGCAATAGGCAGGTGTTATGTGCATATATTTGAGGTATCAAATTATACTATAGGAAATCGGCATGACATTGGTGTCTAATACAAGTTGGTGAGGTATCCTTATACAAGATCCTAGAACTTTGTATTATCTATTACTTAGGTAGGTGTTGTATCTCAACTTTTTATCCCTCTAGGCAGAAGCATTCAAGGCATGGTGTGTGAGGTAACCTAGAATAAGGCCCTTAATGTACTCTGGCCACATATTGTGAGTGTGGTATCCCATGGTATGTTATCCATTGCAATAGGTGCACTTGATATGTGGCGGGTATCGTATCCCCTACAAAATCCCATTCGATCTATCCTTGCCCTGTATGATGGGTGTGGTATCCCATTATTTGTGTATGTTTCCATAAATTTTGTTCATGGTGAAGAACTTTGTATGGCCAAATGAATTATCATAATAAATGAAAATTATGTGATCACTAAAGGAAGATTTATAATATGGTTTACATTATATGGTTATAATGCATTTGTTGTATTATTATTCTTCCATGATCTCCATGTAAACATGCCTTGTTATATTACTATCGTATGCCTAAGTTTTATTTTAGGTTTACATTCTTATTACCATTGTATTATTTGACTTCAATCTTCAGCATGAGCCCTTACCATATTTTAGATAATTTATTTTACCAGTACTTCACTCTATGGATACTATATTTGTGTGGTCACTATGCTACTCTAAATTTTGGTTTGGTGATTAGTTGATGATATACAGGGATATAATTCTTAGTTAGAGTATGTTGAGGATGATAGTGCGGGCCAATAGCTGGCCATTTTATAGGGGAGAGTTACTTTAGTATTTAGTTAAGAATTATTCTATCTAGTTGGATGTGCTTTTGGCCATTAAGTTGGGATACTTTTGATTCATTCTAGTTATTCAAACTCTTAGCTTTGATTTCTGTATTTGGATTTCTAGACTCTTTTTTTTTCTATATTACTATTCTTTCCATTATTATTGTATAATTGTAGGATTTCTAATTGAGCATGAATTCTTTCATGATTGTTCCATTTTGTCTTACATTAGGTATAGATTAGGTGGTAATCACACGTATCTCATGATTGATTTGATAGTAATGTTTTCTAGTTTTTCTTTTACAATTTCTTCCACATTATCTTTAAAATGAAAATTTTTAATTCAAATTTTATGGTTCACACTATATAAGAGGTTAAGAGTGTAATCTTATATACTTTTAACTTAAAATATATAATTTTATACCACATAAGTTTACATGTTTTATATTTTTAAAGGTTTTATAGGATATAATGATCTTATGATCTGATTCTATGATCCAATCCTAAGCCTCAATATCAATTTTAGTTAATATTTAGATATTAATAAACTTGGCTCCACCTTAACCTCAAAACTCTCCACTTTATCATCTTCTCTCTTCCTTGGAGAAAGCACGTAATCCATGTAAAATTCTTCTTCCTTGAATTTCACATCCCTTCTTTCAAAAGTTTTCTTCACTTTGGAATCCATTGTAATAAACTTATAACCCTTTACACCAATAGGGTATCAAAGAAAAATGCATTTTTTGGTTTAAGTGTGATGTATGAGATTTATATGTCATTATTCTATGTAAAAATGTCATTTGTTCCTCATTATTTTTATACGATTTAATTTTTTTCATAAGTTTTTCTCTTTTTAATAGATTCTATAGGAAAAGATAAAAATGAAGAAATTCAAAGGGGAAACCGAAGGAAAAAGGAAAAGAACCATAAAAAAATTAAAGAAAAAAATGGAGTCAATGGAAGAAAAGACCAAAATTGGATAACAAAAATCCAAGGAGATCTAGTGTTGGAGTTTTAAGAAGACCAAGTAAAAGAAGAAGAAAAATGGTACCCCCATGTTAAATTAAACTAAGGGGCATGTTTAGTCATCATAATTAGGAATCTCAATTTTTAAATATTAGTGAATTTAGGAAAAAAAAATACATTATATCCTCTTGTCATACAAACATGGACCATGTTCCTTTAATTTTTGTAACCGCTCGCACGGGCTTCTCCCTTATATATCTTGTTATTTCCATATATTAGATGGTTGTCTTTTTTTTTTTAAATGAGAATCTCTATTTTCTCTCTACTAGTAGATACATTTCATCACTCCAATTTTATTGATCACACGTACTCTTGGTATCTTGTAATTCAAGTTGATAAGTTCTTTCTTATTCATTTCTCAATTACGAAGGCTAATTTGAATTCAAATGCAAGTGTATTCTATTTACTCCATCATTATTTTGTGGTAATTTTTGAAGTTTTCTTTCCTTTTGTGTTGTTAATCAATGATAATAATTATGAAATAATGGATGAGATTTTGTGTTATTATGATTATGAAGATGGTAGTGTAAAATTGAAAGGGATAGGAGGAATCAATGATGGGATTAGGGTTTCAAATATGAAATGTAATTTTTGAATTATGATTCAAAGTGTTATCTAATTGAATTAATAGATAGAATTGAAAAAAAAAATATCCTAGATTATGAGTTTTCACTAATTAGATTGTTTACCTCATTATTCTAAACTCTAATCAAATCTAGGATGATGGTATTAATACGTATTTGTTAATTATCATCACCGGAGTAGAAAAATATTAACCATTAATCTTTTCTATTAATTCATACAATTGCATGATTAGAGCTTGTGTGATTACAGTTGTAGTTGATTTCCTTATGTTTGTAATGGTTGCATTAATTAAATCTAATGCTCTTAACCTATGTTATTAATTGGCTAGAAAATAAAATATGATGCTACTTAACTTATTTGAATTGAAGAAAAGGAAGCAAATGATTTGTCATGAGTTTCCATTGGTCAACATTAGAGCAATTATATTACATATCTTCTAGATAATTATTTGATACCCTAAATCCATAATTGATTATCTTCCATCCGTATTCGTTCATTATTTAGTAAAACATTTTATTACCTATCAATAGTATAAAATTTAGCAATAGAAATTTATGCTATTAAACAACGGGGGCTTTGAAATTAACTATAAAATTCTTCATTATTAACAATTCCTTGTGGGTTCGACTCCTACTTGCCATCTACTATGTAATTTGAATTTTTTTTTAATTATGAAATTTGTATGTATGATAGTGTATTAAATTTTTTGCGCCATTGCCGAGGAGTAGCAATTATAGTCTTTAATTCTATTTTTAATGCTAATTTGTTTTCAATAATCACTTCAAGTGTGCTTATTTTCTTTAATTTTGTGTTATCTTCAGGTACTCACCTTTGAGGTCATTTGCGATTGAGCATAGAGAACAAATAATCATGTCAATAGACTTAATTATTCTTCTCCTATTGCAAATTGAATAAGAAGGAGACTAGTGAATGCTCATTATATTCCATTACCTTTTGATGGAAATTCCACTTATTTGGAGGAAGATCATATAGATGATTTGTATAACTTACCTTGTCATATAGGTCCATATATGGAGGATCATCAAACTCTCAAGGAGATAGCGTCTCCTATTTTCAACCCTAACCTTCTATGTATTAATTATCTAGTAGAACATGATACTTATGAGATAAAACCTAGTTTAATTCGTGCTTTACCCATTTTACTGGATTTAGGGACAACGAATCACTAGGTATAGGATGCTTCATTGATCCCAAGTTCTGGTGTAAAACCACCTTGAGTAAGTGTAGAGCAAATTAAACTTAATGCTTTTCCTTTATCTTTAACTAATGCAACCAAAGAATGGTTGTATGACTTACATTAGGGTTTTTTAACACTTGTATTGACATGTAAAAGCTTTTACTTGAAAAGTACATTCTCTCATATAGAGAAACTAACATAAAGAAATAAATTTATGGTATTTGGCAAGATAGAGGGAAGTCATTGTATAAGTATTCGAAATGTTTTAAGAAGTTATGTAGTATTCACCCCAATCACCAAATTAGTGAGTAATTTTTTATATAATACATTTAGGAAGGATTATCTCATATGAATTGAAACATGATAGACACTACTAGTGGGGGTGAGTTTGTGAACAAAACTCCTACTGAAGATAAAATATTGATTGCTAACATGGTATCTAACTCTGAATGCATTAGCAAGTGGAGTACTTCTATGTCTCAATAGGTGAAAGATGCTAATGTTGCTTAATTGAAAAAATTATTTCTTCTTCCATTATCTCGTGGTTCTAGTTCATGCCTAATGCCTATTTCCTCAAAATCTAATTGATAATTTATGCCAATTTTAGTTTTTCGTGGGACATTAAGTAATGTGCCAACAAGTCTATCACAAATATTTTTTTCAATATGCATTACATCGAGGGCATGCCTCACATATAGAGATTCTAGATACAGAAGGTTGAAGAATATATATACATCTTCTTCCACCAAAGTGATGGAGGCTTATCTTTATTCTTCTCCTAAAGCACACCTTCAAATGTTTCATCTTCATATACACTTGTCTACCCATCAACCGGATTAGGGCATGCCCTTCTATTCGTTTCCCATTGAATTCATTCCTTTTCCTACAGTAGTTATGATCCCTCAGTAAAAATATATGGTGCCCAAGAAAAATAATATTATGTTCATGTGTTATTTGAATAAATGAAGTATTATCCTCACATATTGGGCATGCATAATATTCATTCACACTATAACTTGATAAGTTACCATATGCTGGAAAATGGCTTATAGTACAAAATAATATTACACTCAAAGTGAAACTTTCCTCAACATAAGCATCAAACACATAAACACTTGTGTCCCATAATAACTTCAAATCATCAATCAATTGCTCCTAATAAACATCAATACCATTCCCTAGTTTGTTTAGCCCCAAAATGAGTAAAGATAGCATCATATACTTGTGTTTCATGTACAACCACAATGGTATATTGTATATAATCAAAATCAGTGACCAAATATGGATGTGCCTTGATTTTGTGGATTCATACCATCTACAGAGAGAGAAAGAGGTAAGCTTCTCAGTTCTTCACAAAATTCTAGAAACAAACCAGTAATCATCATCTATTGTGGGGAGTTAGATTTATGTCATAGAAGCCTATAATATATCTTCTCATTAGCATACCATCTCAAGTTCTTTGCATCATAGAAATCATTAGACATCCACTTGAATCTTGGAAATATATGGAAATACCATAAAACCATTGCTGGCATGTTATTCTTCTTGTATCTTGGTTCTTTGCATACTTCATTAGGATAATAATCTAAGAATGCATATTTTCTGTAAAATAATATACAATAATTAGGGCATGCATGTATCTTCTCATAACTCATACCCATAGACAAAAGGATCTTCGTTGCTTCATAGGTACAATTGCATAGAGCATTATCATCGGGAAGCATTTCTTTCACAAATGATATTAATTCTATGAAACTCTTATCACTCTACCTATTACATGCCTTTAAGTTTTACTAAATAGCAAATAATCTAGTAAAATATTTGTAATCACCATAGAAAGGTTTTTCTGAGTCACTCAATAACTACTCGAACATTTTTGAACAATCTCGGACACTTTCCTAAACTTTCAGGATTATCTTCTCTAACGAATCACCTTGATTGTTGTCAAATGATCTACTACTATTCCTCCTACATTCCTCATTAGTATATTCAGACTCTATCTCACCATGCCATATCCAACGAGTGTAACTTGTATCAATTCCATAGGCAAACAAATGATCTCCCATATCATTAGACTACTCTACTAGCGTCCTAGGTATGTTCTAATGTAAACTTGATAAAAAAAATTCAACTCATTGGTCATATTCCATAGACAAAAAATTTGGAGACATCCATTTCCGATCTATAATTTTACAATTTGTATGTATCACTGGTGGGACCGTAGCCGGCACGCAATTTAAACCCTCTTGTTGTCAATTGTAGCACTGGTAAATAAGGGTATCGTTCTAAGCCGGGGATTGAGAGGGCTCACCTCTAATTAACTAGCTTGGAAATAAAACTAAAAACACTAAATAACCTAGAATAAATAAATAAGAAAAATATTGATGGGAGTTATAAAAATAATAATAATAAAAGAAATAAATAAAATAAACTAATATCGAAAATAATGGGAAACTGCAGATGTGAGAAATATGTTAGGGAAATAAAAATCCACCACTAAATTAGATCGTAATATAATATTTACTTCTAAGTCATCCTTTAATCATGAGAAGGAGATCGACCAAGTTGCACACCAAAAGCAGGTCTATACACCTTATATTACTTCCCTTAATTAATGAATACGACAAAGTGCCAATATTAACCCTATTAAATACTAGCAGTATAGCAGCAACAAGCGGCTCCTATATTTAACTAGATTTAATGCATTAAGTGTTAGTGGAAGGCTGTCAATCTAAGTACTCATACTAGTACAAAAAGCATGTCTAGCTGTATTTCCTTTCCTTGACCCACACGTATCGAAACGTTTTACCACTTCGGTTAGAATCACAAAACGATTAGGTGAATTGTTATCTAACCTAGCTGCAATTTATACATATAAATTCTAGTATATTTAGATGGCCACCTAGTAAGCAATTAATCCTACATACTGTCACTTATGAGGTACCAGAACAAGGCATGCACCAAATAAACTATACTTGACAGAATTATACATATAAACGATAGCAATTAATATAGAGTCAAGAAACAATCTCACGAAACAAAGAAAATAAAATTATAAGTCAAACCATAGTCTAGGGTTTCAATTCATTCCCTAACAATAAATAATCAGCCAGCCATAATTAAAGAATTAATTACACATAAATATATATCTAAAATAAAAATTAAAAATAAGAGAAAGAAATAACCGGAATTAATTTTGGATAAAAGATCAATAATTTATTCAGATAAAAATTATCATCCTCTTTCCGTGTGTCGAAACCTGGCGCTCTATCCTCCTCCGTGCCGCACCGTTCCTCGAGCCTGGTGAGGCTCTCATCCGCACCCGTTTCTCTCTTCTCAGTGTCCGAGCCTATAAAGGCTCTACTCTCCTACCGCACACCCTGTTCTCTGCCTAACGGGAGAGACCGCCTCTTTTTATAACTTTTTTTGTTTGCTGCGCCACGTCAGCCCTTCTCCTCCATCTGTTCCTCTTTCACGCTCTGCCGAGCCTATGTGAAGGCTATGCCTTCACTTTGCTCTGTTTCTCGTTCCTTTGGCCTGCGGCCCTACTGCCTGCCCTGCGCCTGGTTTCAAGCCTTTGGGCCATCGGCCTTTGGCCGTTAGTCCAAAGGTCTAATTCTTTTTTCTCTTTTTTTTAATTTTCTTTTATTTAAAAACAATACGTGAAAAATAAAATTCAATAAATATTAATAAATAATATTTTATTCTAAATTTACTTATTTTATATCATTTTAGCTTAAATAATAAAATTTATACAATTTTTACCACTTAAGCATAAAACAATAATTATTCTCCTATATTAGTTAAATAAACTACCAAAAACTAAGATTATAAGGGCATAAAATGTGTTAAAATATGAACTCATCACACCCCCACACTTAGCTTCTTGCTTTCCCTCAAGCAAGTTATTACTCTAAACAGATAAAATTAAATTTACTAGCCACTTTCGTAGGTCTCACGATTACACTTAGCATGTGCAACAAGCCCTTTAAACACCTAGGTCACCCATCGAGGACGAGTAAGGTCTCGTGAGGGTTTCGCAGATGATATACTCACAAAATCACACAAAAAAAACTAAAATAAAAATTTATAAAAATAAAAACACACTTAACACCCTTAACCATTTTTGTCTCAGAATCTTACTTTCAAATGTCAAGATTAGCAATCAATCAAGATTCAGCATTGGGAGATTTAAAGGATCAATTTCAACATATGGTTCACACATAAACATGATAGGTATGAACAGATCAATATTATGGATGAACATCTACCATGCCTTAGTCACATCAAGATCCATCCTCACTATAGATACCCTCTATTTTTTTTTCTCTTAGATTCATGGCTACAAATGTATAAAAACACTCATTTATGTGAGCTAAGATGATAAAGATAATAAATGACTCACATATATAAACAAAGAAGGCTCATATTTTTGTGGATAAAACCTCATGAAAGATATCAAATATTTGCCAAATGGACCGAACCATATGCTTAACTCTTGTGACTAATCTCCATCAGATCAAAGGCTGCTCATCTCAAGAATCAAATAGGACTTACTTATTGGTTGTAGCGGGGTTTAAGGTAAAGAAGGGTATGGAGTATTTTAGGAGTGTGATGCTAAAAAGATCAAGAGCTAGTGGAATCTAATGGTTAGATAAAATATAAGCATAACTCCACATCAATGATTAATGATACACCTCTCCATCTTTACAATAAAATGTAACATGAATAGAACTTCCTCAACATCATCCCCATAATTCCCTCTCTTCCTTATTTCCTAACAGTTTTTTTGACACTTTTCTTTTTTTTTCTTCATTTTTTTTTCATTCAATTTTTTTATCTCCACCAAACATAACCAATCCCCTTTCTTGGCATACATACATATATTTCTTTCACACACACATTTACAACCACTCTTTAAATCCATAACGATTTGATTTCCTTCCACTAGCTTTAAGCAAGGGTAAAGATATTAAGGCCCGAAGGTTATTCAATGTGGGTAATGAAAAAAATGTATGTTCCATGTATAGGGTCAAAGGGTTTCTATGGGATGTATATCATGTATACACAAATCAGGTTAAGCTATTTGGTCATGTGATGGAAAATTTTCTAAGCTGCCTTTATCATTTTCTCAATCAGAGCATGTTTTGACTATAAGTTTCGAATAGCACAAAAGTAAGTTCTAGTAATTTCTATAGTCCATTACATGATCTATGGCAAATAATTTTATCAAAACAATTAAACATATATGAGGTTTACAAAAAAAAATTTGAAGCCAAGAAATAGTAGATGATTTTTTTTTGTGTAAATTCGCTCAGAAAAGAAGGTACGTATGGTTCAAAAGCTCACTGAGGAATGTGATGAATCTCAACATGCCATGTCGGTGATTAGACAATCATACATATTCTTTCTCCATTCAAATTTAGGTACGTAGATATGTGTTCCCTATATCGAAATTAATACAAAAAATCTCCACTTGCTTTATCTCGATTTCATGATCATCTTTTCGTTAGATTTCAAAGATATATTCCTCATTAACTAGTTAAGGGTTCCTACGACTCTAAAAACACTAAACACTCTAAAAAAAATTAAACACTCTAAAAAAAATCAAAACAATTTTTTTTTGACAAACACTCTAAAACTCTAATTAATTTTTTTTTAAAACAATAAATTAGTTTTTTTTTAAATAATAAAACACATACACCCCCACACTTAAATCACACATTGTCCTCAATGTGTAAACAACTAAGGAAACATGAAATTTAATGTATGGAGAAAACAAAATAAATAAATAAATAACTAAAGGATAGAAAAACTCCCTTATCACATTGGGTTGCCTCCCAAGTAGCGCTTGTTTTTATGTCTTCAGCCTGACATGATCTCGTTTTACTCCTTCAAGGTGGATACGTCCACTTGAGAGCTTCTTTACCAAATACTTCCTCGTGATGATCATCTTTATCCTGCAAGGAAGAAAAAGACAAAATGTTAGATTTAATGAAAGATTTGATCCAACAGGAACGTAACTTACCTAGCATGGAATTTAAGCTCGTGTGTAAAGAGAGAATGTTTTGTCCAATGTCCATGTATCGTGATCTCTCTATCGAAGGAACATATTTTCCCATCTCAAAATCTTTAAACATATCCTTCCAACATAACCTCTCCTTTGGAGCATCACGCTTCTTATTAAATGTATCCAAGGTGATTTGATTACTCTCTTCACTCTTGGATCCATACAACCTGCTACAAGAGGAAAAACAAGGAGTGTGGTTAGCATAAATAAAATCAAAGTGGTTCAAAGGCTTACCTTTTGTCTCATGATCATCTCCAAGCAAAAGTGGGGAATAAATGTTCAAAGATGGCAGATGGTAGGTGACAGTGATAGTCTTGTCATTCATATACTTCTCTTTGTTCACTTGATCCTCATTTTGATGAGATTATTCTTCTATTTTTATAAGCTCTTCTTCCACTTTTATAAGCTCTTCTTCCACTTGATCTTGCTCTTCAATGTTTTTCATGGAAACTCCTCAACTAGCTCATCCTCACATTCAGATATGGCATCATCATCCTCATAACTCTGACTTGAATTTGGAATTGAAGTACTAGAGAGCTCTTCTTGTGCTTGTGATTGGTTCATCAGGTTGACCAAATCACCCATTTTCTCCTCTAGCACTGACACCCTTTCATTTTGTCTAATCTGACTTTGTATCAGTTGATTTAGGCTGTTTGTCAATGCTTCAAAAAGCTTATCCATTTTTTCTGAACTTGAGGGTTCTGAAACTGGAGAAGATTCTTGTTGAGGATATTGATAATGTTTTGACGCTTCATAATCACATGTGTAAGGGTCTTGATATGGTACTTGATACTAATCATTCATCTCCCATCCAAAGTTGGATTAATGCCTCATTCTCGAATAGTATGTGCTTGTATAGGGGTCATGTCCTTGAAAACCATTGAAAGACTGAGCACTGGATTGTGTCCATCCTCCTCCTCTAATAGCTTGTTCATGGTAAGCATATGGATTTCCTTGCGTATGACACACTTCACTTGTATTAACAACTCTAGCTTCAGCTACCTGCAAAACAAGAGTAGTAAGTTTGTTAAGTTTATCTTCAAGACTACTCATACTTACCTCATTTACTCTTGCATTAGGATTTATGCAAAGTTGTCCATAACCAAAGGATCCCCTCATAGCTACCTGAAAACACTAACACTTCAAAGGAAAAGGTTAATAACAAAACAAAACACACCAAAAATCCTAAGAAAATCTAAAACACTACTAAAAAAATACAAAAACACTAAAAATGAAAACACACTAAAAATACTAGAAAAATAAAGGTGAAGTTACCAGTCCCCGGCAACGGCGCCAAAAATTGGTGCGACCGTAGCCGGCACGCAATTTAAACCCTCTTGTTGTCAATTGTAGCACTGGTAAATAAGGGTATCGTTCTAAGCCGGGGATTGAGAGGGCTCACCTCTAATTAACTAGCTTGGAAATAAAACTAAAAACACTAAATAACCTAGAATAAATAAATAAGAAAAATATTGATGGGAGTTATAAAAATAATAATAATAAAAGAAATAAATAAAATAAACTAATATCGAAAATAATGGGAAACTGCAGATGTGAGAAATATGTTAGGGAAATAAAAATCCACCACTAAATTAGATCGTAATATAATATTTACTTCTAAGTCATCCTTTAATCATGAGAAGGAGATCGACCAAGTTGCACACCAAAAGCAGGTCTATACACCTTATATTACTTCCCTTAATTAATGAATACGACAAAGTGCCAATATTAACCCTATTAAATACTAGCAGTATAGCAGCAACAAGCGGCTCCTATATTTAACTAGATTTAATGCATTAAGTGTTAGTGGAAGGCTGTCAATCTAAGTACTCATACTAGTACAAAAAGCATGTCTAGCTGTATTTCCTTTCCTTGACCCACACGTATCGAAACGTTTTACCACTTCGGTTAGAATCACAAAACGATTAGGTGAATTGTTATCTAACCTAGCTGCAATTTATACATATAAATTCTAGTATATTTAGATGGCCACCTAGCAAGCAATTAATCCTACATACTGTCACTTATGAGGTACTAGAACAAGGCATGCACCAAATAAACTATACTTGACAGAATTATACATATAAATTAAACGATAGCAATTAATATAGAGTCAAGAAACAATCTCACGAAACAAAGAAAATAAAATTATAAGTCAAACCATAGTCTAGGGTTTCAATTCATTCCCTAACAATAAATAATCAGCTAGCCATAATTAAAGAATTAATTACACATAAATATATATCTAAAATATAAATTAAAAATAAGAGAAAGAAATAACCGGAATTAATTTTGGATAAAAGATCAAGAATTTATTTAGATAAAAATTAATTTTATCTGAAATAAATTCTACCGGTATTAAATTCTTCCTCAATTTTTCTTCCTTATTTTGGAGCTTGAATTTCCGTGCAATTATTTCTTTTTCTTTTTCTTTTTTTTTCGTCGCTGGCGGCGGAGGACTGACGGAGGTTGTGCTGCGGCTGCCTCGAAATTCGTGCCCTATGACATGCGGCTTGTCTCCCTTCTCTCTTTCCATGTGTCGAAACCTGGCGCTCTGTCCTCCTCCGTGCCGCACCGTTCCTCGAGCCTGGTGAGGCTCTCATCCGCACCCGTTTCTCTCTTCTCAGAGTCCGAGCCTATAAAGGCTCTACTCTCCTACCGCACACCCTGTTCTCTACCTAACGGGAGAGACCGCCTCTTTTTATAACTTTTTTTGTTTGCTGCTCCACGTCAGCCCTCTCCTCCGTCTATTCCTCTTTCATGCTCTGCCGAGCCTGTGTGAAGGCTATGCCTTCACTTTGCTCTGTTTCTCGTTCCTTTGGCCTGCGGCCCTATCGCCTGCCCTGCGCCTGGTTTCAGGCCTTTGGGCCATCGACCTTTGGCCGTTGGTCCAAAGGTCCAATTCTTTTTTCTTTTTTTTTTTAATTTTCTTTTATTTAAAAATAATACCTACAAAATAAAATTCAATAAATATTAATAAATAATATTTTATTCTAAATTTACTTAATTTATATTATTTTAGCTCAAATAATAAAATCTATACAACTTTTACCACTTAAGCATAAAACAATAATTATTCCCCTATATTAGTTAAATAAACTACCAAAAACTAATATTATAAGGGCATAAAATGTGTCAAAATATGAACTCATCAATCACACGAAAAATATTATTACAAATCAATTCAATTCTACAAACTAATTCACATATTGCTAATGCTTTGAAAGATATCATGCTATTTTGAAGTTATATATATAAACAAAAGCATAAATATATACCAATACACAAATTTTTATTCCTTAGAAATAGTTCATATGTATATACATATCAAATATTTATACAAGAGATGTAAAATGGATAGTAAACTCATAATACAATACAAAAAAACTAATTAAAACCTAATGCAATAGAAACAATATATACATCAAAGGGTTGCTATAACACAAACCGCTAACTAACAACACCCGCTAACAATCCTATATAATAAGTTGACATCCTAGCCTACCCGGACAAGAACCCATCACTCTTAGAGTCCACTCCTCTCAATTTGCCATCTACTCATCAATGGATTGTTCACTGACAGATACTCTTGAGTAACCAGGGTAGATACTTGGGGGTAAGCTATGATGAAACCTCCATTCGTCATTTATGACCATCAACTCTATAGCAATATGATCATAATCCCTCTCAAAAACCTCATCCCTAACAAATCGTGGGTGTCTTGCATTGGTAAGGTTGATAAATATATCAAAATAACTAGCTAATACCTATGACGATAACTCAACATGAGGTAATGTTAGTAGAAAATAATACGATCCGAAATGGAATAGATCATGTACAACCCACTCAACAGCAAAGGACGAAGCTCCTCATATAACCATGTGACATGACTCTAGAAATATGAATCGAGTGTCATGCACAAATATGCTAGAGGAATTTATATAATAGGCAAATGCGCCATCTAACTAGTCCACTACCTATAAAAGAGAAAACCATTAAATCATGTTACTAAGATTGTTGTCTAACTTTTTAAATTAGAAAATATAGGTCTCTAAGACTAGAAAAACTGATTTTTTTCATTAACATCAAACCAATCCATATTATAATGCATGCATAAAAATATAGAGAGACAAACTAAAACCTAAAACAACACAACAGCAAAACAGACAATAAAACATATAATACCCACTAAATAGTTTACATACATGCATATATATATATATATATATATATATATATATATATAATAACAGAGAAAGAAAAAAGTTATGCCAAGCAAAGTTCTCAATGGGTAAATAATAGGATGTAGGGTAGACGGTGCTTGTTGCGGTTTAAGGAGAGCCATGAACAAAGGGAAAGGGTTGTGGATGAGAGGCAGGAGGCTAGGCAAGCTGTAGGGTAGACAACAATTTGAAGGGTTGTGGGAGGGCACAAGAGACTTGTGAACCATAACAAGAAGCAGAAAAAATACCACAATGAGGATAGGATGAAAAATTGTTGTCAATGAGCAAGAGGAACACATGATGGACTTAAATGAGGAATCTTAATTTTCAAACTTTAGCATGCTCAGGAAAAAGAACATAGCACTATTGTGTTATACAAACACAGACCTTATTTCTTTAAAATTTTGTAATTGATTGAGGGGCCTTCTCCTTGATATATCTTATTGTTTCCTTATATTGGGGTCATCCATTTTTTTCTATAAAAAATTGGAATCTCTATTTTCTCTATGTTAGTATATACATTTCATCATTGAAATTCTATTGAATTTTATCCATTGAGATTGAACGTACTCTTACTATCCTATAATACAAGTTGATAAGTTCTTTCTCATTCATTTCTCAATTACAAAAGGTTGATTTTAGTTTGAATGCAAGTGTATTATGTTTGCTCCATCATTATTCTTTTGACATTTATAAACATTTCTTTGAGGTTATGCTGTTAATCTTTGATATTAAGTAGGAAATATTGAATCATATTTTGTGTTGTTGTGATTATAAAGATGATAGCATAAAATTGTAAAGGATAGGAGGAATAAATACAGAGATAAGGGTTTTAATATGAAATGTAATTTTGAATTTTGATTCTAAGTGACACATAATAGAATTAATAGATGAAATTGAATGATTTTACATCATAGATTATGAGTTTTCACTAATTAATTTGATCACCTCCTTGAGCTAAACTCTAATCAAAGATAGGGTGATGGAATCAATATATATTTGTTAATTATTATCAATAGAGTAGTAAAATGTTAATCATTAATATTATTTATTAATTCATATAATTGTATGATCCTTACTTGTGTGATTTAGGTTGTAGTTCATTGTTTTCTATTCATAATGCTACCATTAATTGAATCTAGTATTATTAACCTAGGTTATTAAATGGTTAGACAATAAACTAAGATCTTATTCAATTTATTTGAATTGGCATAAAGCAAGGAAATAAATTGTTATATGTTTTAATAGGTTACAATTAGAGCAATTAGAGTATATCTCTTCTAGATAATTACTTAATACCCTTAATCCATGACTGATTAACTCCCATCCTTATTCATTAATTATTGATTAAAATATTTTAATACTTATAAATAGTATAAAATTTGATGATAGAAATTGATACTATTAAACAACTAGGGATTTGATGTTAATTATAAGAATTCTAGATTGTAAACAATTCTTTGTGGGTTCGAATCCTACTTAGCATTTACTATGTATTTGGAATTAGGATTTATTATACATAAATAGTGCATTAAGGCCCCAAATTTTCTTCCCTTTAATGACCATAATATATGCTTCTAAATACTCTCAAGTGTTCATCGTTTTTGTTACTCCCATTCCACCTTTCATTTGGTGTTTCAAGATTAATAGCCATTGATAGACTTCTATTGATTGTGTATGTCACTATTTAAGCCACCTCTCCCAAAAAAAAACTCATATTTGTGTTGAATAATATACAACAAACCCTTTCCAAAATCTACTTACGCGTCCTTTCCCTGAGTCAAATTTTCTATGGTGTTCCTTTGATTGTTAAATGATTTAAAACACCATAATTTTTGCATAATGCATCAAACTCCTATTACATAACTCCAATAATTATCAGTCTTTAGCTTTTTAAGCTTTCTTTCTTATTGAGTTTATACCATACCCATCTACTCCTTAAATTATTTGAGGGATTCATCCTTAATCTTCAAGAATTAGATCCAAACTGTCCTTAAAAAATCATCTATAGGTGACATAAAATATACAACCCCAACTACGAAAAGTGTCCTAGATAGAACCCAAAGTCAACATGTATAATCTAAAATTTATTTATATTTATGCATGGTTAAATGAAACTTTAACCTATAATATTTTCCCATGTGCACTGCTCGCTGAAATCTAGTTCTTGCACCTAATCCTCTCTAAGAAATCCCTTTCTAATCAATTTATGCATACATCAATGGATTTTTATGAAGATAAAGATTTCACATACTTGATTATGGAACTAATCACATTATTTGTTTTTAAAAATTATTTTTATAAATCTAATGAGTTCTCTTGGATTAGTTCTGGCAAGTATTTAACATATTTGCAAGGAGAAGATTAATTCATTTCAATATGTCATCATACTTAAGATTTTGTGTGTTATAGGCTATTACAAGTCAAAGTAAGCTGTTATACATGGAATTCAAACTTACAAGTTAAGGAAACTTAGATATCATTTTATGTAAATTAGGACTCTTGCTAATTATTTCCAAGTAATGATTAGCTATATATTTTTTGTAATAATTTTTGTTTGATTCATGTGTTATATGGGTTAGTATTAGATTCTTAAAACTACTTAAACTTAGTAAGTGTGATAGTTATCCATGTCTATGCTAGTTATATACTCTAGTATGTTGATTTTTGACAAGTAGAAGACAATGGTTATATTAGTGTATAAATTAGCCTTGGTTGTGACAATGTTATAGCTACCTATAGAAAGAATGGTCGATAGTAACTCTAGACATGTTGAAATTAAAATTAAAAGTAACTTACATGATTTTATCTCTTTGTGAGTGATTGCTAATAAATAATATCATTTTTCATGCTCTTAAATAAGAACCTTTAAATGTGTTATTTTTGAGATATTGATATATGGAATTTATATGTTATTTTCTTAAATAAAAATATCATTTATTCCTCATTATTTTTATAAGATTCAATATTTTCTCAAGTTTTTCTCTTTTAGATAGATTTTGCAGGAAAAGATAAAAATGAAGAAATTCATAGGAGAAATCAATGGAGAGAGGAAATAAAGTAAAGAACACATCAAGAGACACGGAATCAATAGAAGAAAAGACAAAAAATGAAGAATATATATTAAAGGGAACCTTGTGTTAAAATTTCATAAAGAAATAATGAAGGGACAAGAAACATGGCACCCCCATGTTTTTCTGTCAGCACATAAAATCTTAGCTTTTAAAATTCAGCATGTGGAAGAGAATTCAAAGAAAAACATGGAGGTCCCATGTTTCCCAACACAGACCGTATTTTTCTTAAATTCTATAACCGTTCACGCGAACTTTTCCTTGATATATTTCTGAAGTTCCCAACATTCGGCAGTCAGTTTTGGGGAGTTCGAGAATTGGATTCTCTCTTTCTCTCTATATTCTCTAGATACCACATGTAATTCATAATTCTAATTCTCATTCTCTCCATTGGATTCAATTGAACAACCAACACTCAAGTCGATAAGCTCTTCTCCATTCCTCTCTTAATTGCAAGTTTTGATATTTGATTAAATGCAAATAATTTCCTTTATTGCATTATTATTTCTCTTACTTTAAGTGTTTCATTATTAATTTATTCGTAATCATTGATGTTAATTATAGATTACTGCATTTAATTGTATGTTATTGTAATTATGAAGATAGTAGCATAGATAGTATAGGGTAGGAGGATTTGATGACTGAATTAGGGTTTTGCATATGACAACGTAATTTGAATTTATGATTCTAAATGAAACTTAATTGAATTAATAGACGGAATTGAATGGTCTCGCATCATAGGTTAAGAATTTAAACTAATCAAATTGATCACCTGTTTAGTTTAAATCTTAATCAATGCTAGGATAATGTAATTAATAAGTAATTGTTAATTAACATTTCCAAAGTAGCAAGCAAAAGGTTAATTATTAATCTTGTCTATTAATTCGTACGATTGCATGATCCGAGCTTATGTGATTATGGTCGTTGACTACTTTCCATTCATAATGCTGCCATTAATTGAATCTATCATTATTAACCTAGGTTATTAATTGGTTAGGGATAAATTAAGAGCTTATTCAATTTATTAGAATTAAGAGAAAGCAAAGAGATGAATTATTATGAGTTTCTAAAGGTCAACGTTAAATTATTCAGAATCATTCTTTTCTCCATGATTGTTTGATATCCTAATTCCATAATCAATACCTTCATATCCTTATTCATTAATAAGTGAGTAAAGTGTTCCATAGTGTAGAACCTAGTGATAGAAGTAAATGATATTGTATAACTGGGGTTTAACATTGATTGCAGAAATATCGATTATATAATATTCCTTGTGGGTTCAACTCCTTCTTACCATCTACTACGTATTTAGAAATTTGGATTTATTTATTAAATTTTTTGTGCACACGACAACGCATCAAACTTTTTGCTCTATTGCCAGGGAATGGCAGTTATAATCTTTATTTCTAATTTTTATGTTGTTCCTATATATAGTAATTTGTTTGCATAAATGTGTCTTGTTTTCTAATTATGTGATCTTGTGTCTGTTTGTTTGGTTTGTTTCTAGAAAATAAGTGTTAGATTTAATTTATCCATTCATTAGGTAAGCAAAGTAAAGGGACCAAATCTTTTTACAAAGGATATTTTTAAATCATAATAATTGATTTGATCACCATCTTCCAAAACCTTAAAAATAGAAATTGAGATTGTGATAGTGGTGAAGGAAAGAAAGTTAGAATAGTTAAGAATAAATACATGCATTGATTATAAATGAGATGAAATGAAATTAAAAATTGGTGGATTTAACATTGTGAGCGCTTGAGCCAAATCTTTGGATACATTGTTTATCCAAAATATATTTTTCTTTTGTGTGTGTTCTCCAATGATATGTGAAACTAGAATTTGACATTAGTTCTCTTCAAGACTGCATAGAACTTTAGGATATTTGAAAATGATAAAGGAGCTCTTCTTTCTTTGTTATATACAAGACCAAATAGCTTATCTTGAAAATTGTTATCCACTGCATAACCATTTTGACCCTAAAGCCTTATTCTATTGATCTAACCTTTATTAACAACTAATCTCCATATGCATTTTCCATCCTTACTCGATGACTAGTGGAGTAAAAGATTTGTAAGGAGAACTTTTGTTTTGTTAATAAGGTGAAATCTATGTATGGGTGTGTGGATATCATAAAAATAATGGAGGAAGTAGCTAAGCATTTTTCTTCTCAAAAGAAGAAGAAGAAAAAGAAGAAGAGAATAAAATTTCATTTCTTTTGATGTTATTGGTTTGAATGGAAAGGTTTGAAATTATAATTATTTTTTAAAAAAAAAGGGAAGTGAAGTAAAAGAGAAGAGGTGGAATTTTAATTTAATTGAAAGAAAGAAATTGCTCCTCTAGTTTGTAGAGTCTAGCTACAATCCCAAAATTCTATCCCACCTTAGAACCCTAACTCCATTACAACCAAATTTAAGACCTTTTAATTCTTATAAACTTTAAGCGGTGGCGAAATGAGAGTAATGGCAAACATATAGACAATCATAATCATTTGGAGAAAATTTGAGAGTAAACAGATTGTATCGTAGACACATAAGAGTGAGCGTTTACACATACCAAAAGTAAGAATCTACCAATTTAAATTTCATTAATCTTAATCTAGCTTTGCATGGTGAGAAACTACTGTACTAATTATCTCTCCTTAACCACTTGATCATTTGATACAACTATTTATTGTGTATATTAGATGGGTGATCCAAAACATTTTCAAAGTTTCTCTCTTGTGATTTATAAATGCTTTAGGTCCCAATGCATTGTTAAAATCCATGAATGACTAAATCAAATCTTACAATTCCTTTAGTTCAGAACTTGTCTCACTTGTAATCCTTCATATTTCTTTTGTGCATGACATGATGTTGCTTGAGGACAAGCAACGATTTAAGCATGGGCGTATTTGATATATGGGATTTATATGTTATTTTCCTGAGTAAAAATGTCATTTATTCCTCATTATTTTTATAAGATTTAATCTGTTCTCAAGTTTTTCTCTTTTGGATAGATTTTACAGGAAATGATAAAAATGAAGAAATTTATTGGAGAAATCAATGGAAAGAGGAAATGAAGTAAAGAACACATTAAGAGACATGGAATCAATGGAATAAAAGACAAGAAATAAAGAATATATATCAAAGGGAACCTTGTGTTAAAATTTCATAAAGAAATAATGAAGGATCAAGAAACACGACACCCCCCGTGTTTCATAAACACAGCTAATTTTTTTCTATCCGCACACAAAATCTCAACTTTTAAAATTCAGAATGTGGCAAAGAATTCAAGAAAAAACATGAAGGTCCCATGTTTCCCAACATGGACCATATTTTTATTAAATTCTGTAAATGTTCACGCAAACTTTTCCTTGATATATTTCTGAAGTTCTGAACATTCAACAGTTAGCTCTAGGAAGTTTGAGAATTGGATTCTCTCTTTCTCTCTATATTCTCTAGATACCACATGTAATTCATAATTTCAATTCTCTTTCTCTCCATTGTATTCAATTGAAAAATTAACACTCTGTAATTCAAGTCGATGAGTTCTTCTCCATTCCTCTCTTAATTGCAAGTTTTGATTTTTGATTGAATGCAAATAATTTCCTTTATTGTATTATTATTTCTCTTACTTTTAGTGTTTCATTATTAATTTATTTGTAAAAATTGATGTTAATTATAGATTAATACATTTAACATATGTTATTACAATTATGAATATAGTAGCATAGATAGTATAGGGTAGGAGGATTTGATGATTGAATTAGGGTTTTACATATGACAAAGTAATTTGAATTTATGATTCTAAATGAAATTTAATTGAATTAATATACGGAATTGAATGGTCTCGCATCATAGGTTAAAATTTTAAACTAACTAGATTGATCACCTATTTAGTTTAGATCTTAATCAATGCTAGGATAAAATAATTAATATGTAATTGTTAATTAACATTTTGAAAGTAGCAAAAGGATAATTATTAATATTGTCTATTAATTCGTACAATTGTATGATCCGAGCTTATGTGAGTATGGTCATAGTTGACTGCTTTCCATTCGTAGTGCTGCCATTAATTGAATCTATCATTCTTAACCTAGGTTATTAATTGGTTAGCGATAAATTAAGATCTTATTCAATTTATTAGAATTAAGAGAAAGTTAAGGGATGAATTATTATGACTTTCAAAAGGTCAACGTTAAATCATTCAGAATCATTCTTTTCTCCATGATTTTTTTATATCTTAATTCCATAATCAATTCCTTCATATCCTTATTCATTAATTAGTGAGTAAAGTGTTTCATAATATAGAACCTAGCAATAAAAGTAAATGATATTGTATAACCAAAGTTTTAACATTGATTACAGAATTTGAAAAATTATTTGAAGTTACATGTGATGCAAGGGGGTAAGGATAGGAGGTATACTCTTACACAAAAAAAATAAGAGCTATTGCATTTTTTTAGTGAGAAATTAAATGGAGCGAGGCTGAATTATTCCACCTATGACAAAGAGTTCTATGCCATCATATAAAGTCTAGAGACATGGAGTCATTAACTAAGGCCTAAGACATTTGTTTTACATTCGGACTATGGGAGTTGGAAATATTTGCATAAGGAAATAAAATTAGTCTGAGGTGTGCAAAATGGGTCAATTTCCTACAATCCTTCGTGTTTTCTACCAAATATTTTGATGGTAAAGAAAATGACATAGCAGATGTTTTGTCTCATAGATCCATGATATTAATCATGTTTGATGTTATGTTCTTGGGATTTAAGATGTTAATAAAATTGTATGATAAGGATGATGAATTTGTTAACATCTATAATATGTACAAAAAGAATTGTATTTGTGGTAATTATTTATTACAAGATGACTATCTCTTCAAAATGAATAGATTGTGTATACCTCATTCTAGTGTACATGATTTACTTGTTAAAGAAGTACATAAGGGAGGTATAGCTAATCATTTTGGATTTTATAATACCATGGAAATACTAAAAGAAAATTTCTACTGGCCAAATATGATAAAACTATTACAAGCAATAATAGGAAGGTATGTGACTTGTCAAAAAAGTAAAATTTTCTTCCATAAGGGTTTGTATATTCCTTTACTAGTACCTGATAAACCTTAGAAAAGTGTTAACATAGATTTTAATTTGAGATTACTAAGGATTAAAAGGGGTAAAGATTCTATTATTGTGGTAGTAGATAGATTTTTGAAAATGGTATATTTTATATCTTGCAACAAGAATAATAATGCAACACATGTAGCAGACTTATATTTTCAAGAAATAGCGAGGTTACATGGAGTTTCCAAAAGTATAGTATTAGATAGAGATGTAAAATTCTTAAGCTAGTTTTGGAATACACTTTCACACATGTTAGGTACTAATTTGTTATTTAGTACTTCTCATCATCCACAAACAGATAGTCAAACCAAAGTGACTAATTTCAGGGAGTATCTAGGAGTTTCAACATTGGTGACTTATCTCCTTATTATAGTGATGCTAATTTGAGGGAAAATTCTTCTTTACAAGGGAAGAATGATGTAAGAAAATATATAGAAAACTTTCAATCTTATTCTTCAAATGATGAAGAATAAGAAGAATTAACATACTTGCAGATGGAACCTATTGTGCTTGAAAATTATTATGCTTCTAATGTTTTTTCAAGTAATTCTTGTAGGTATTGTACATGTTTGTAATAATTTAATGTTGATTAAGGATATTTTATTTTCAAGGAAATGATAACGGAATTAAAATGATTAAAAAGTTTAAGGAAGAACAAGTCTACAAGACTACAAAGTTGAATTACATATAATTACATCTATGTATTACATTATTAAAGTTGTGTAGCTTTGTTATTTGATGTATACTTTGTAATACTTTTAAATTGTCATTCTAACTTTTAAAATATGTATTTTACTATGCATTAGAGGTTTATTTCATTAATAAGGGATGATTAGTTGGCTTATTAATTGATAGACGCTATTCTGCAAGCACCCGGCTACGTTGTAGCATATCATGGTCGTATCCATGGGGACTTCGCAATTACTAGCCAAATTTTGTTATTTTAGCTATCTAGATTTGCTATGAATGGAAATATGGAAATAAATAGTAAAAAAACTAATATATTACACGTGATTGAACTATAGATGTGAACCTATGATTGAATTTTGGTCTCGTTTTTGGTAATAAGAAAAATAAATTATTAATATGCCATAGTATAGTTCAAGATTGTTATGATCAATCAGTCAACTTTTAATTCACTAGCCTCTTTTAAGGTCCAAGAATGTATCCAATCTAACCCATTGACTACCTTTGCGACTAATGGATTAGATTAAACCTATTAAACACCACTTAATCAAGTTGTCCCTACAAATCAATGTTTTACTTTTGTGATTAATTGGATTCTCGTTCGTATATTAATTTTCTAATATGAAATTCAACATTTCAGTTACAATAAACATCTATCTATATATATATATATATACTCAGATTCTTTCAAATCTTATCTATATAATTAATTTATAATATATGAAATAGGTATTATAAACTATACATATAACATATAAATTAAATCATTTTATTCATACCAAATAGAACCTCATTCAATCCTAGAGAATGATGATTACTCACTCATGACTTGAATAAAATGTAGATAATGAATGTAATTGATATATATATATGACAAAAGTAATAATTAATGGGAGAGAAGACAAAAAAAATGGAAAGATCAAATCATAGATTGAAGGGAAAATTTACGATCTGTATAGTCAAAATACACCCTCCAAAATCTTGATTGAAGAACATAGATTACATATAAATTAGATATAGATTATAATTAAAAAAAAATCTTGAGAATCATACAAAGGAGTTAGCTATCCCCCCTCAATCTATCATGCTGCCCCCTTTTTATACTCCCCTTATATATTCATCTCAAATAGTGGGAGGTTGTGTGAAAAAAGTAGTACAAAATAGCAATAACTAACTATTGCATGGTCATACAAGGCTACACTAGCTGACCATGATGCTTGTTGTATCTCGACATATGACTTTATTTGATAGTTTCATAGCTATGCAAAGTAGAAGCACCTAGCCATATAAATTTTGCCTTCTTAGTAGCAAAAGTATATGCCCTGGCACAAGTGTGCAACGTTGCACTGGCTGGTTGTGCAATACCCAAACCTTCTTTCTCTATATTCCTTTGTTTCTCTTTTCAACTCTTTAACCCTTTTTACTTCAATAATGATATGCAAGATTGATTTTCTTCACTCATGGCCCTCCATAATTGATTATTCTCTTGATTCCATGCATTATTCCTTTAAATTGTTGTGTTTGTCTAAGAATTTCCTAAAATCCACTATCAAGAAAACAAGAACGCAAACAACAAGCCGAACGAGACAACAAAAGTGCAGGGAAAGTAGGATACAAATATGGAAAAGATTTGGTTTATCAAATCCCAAATTCTTACTCTTTTCTTTTCCTTAAGAAAAACACCAAAAAATAAAAGTAGAAAGGAAGGTAGAAGATAATGGGATCAAAGCCTCAGATGATATAACTTATTACACAGGCAAAAAAAAACAAAAAGCTAGATCGACCTATATTGCGAGCGTAAATGGTAATAAAATGAACATAAAGTTGTGAACAATCATCAAATCTGGACTCCCAAATCAGTATTTGTATGACACTCTAAGAAGGTTAAGGATTGTGTAGATGCTCATCTTTATGAGACAAGGATTAATAGAGAAGTATAATTTCTCGCTTTAGGTAAGTATAAACTCTCTATGCTAGTGTGTAGGTTTATCTCAAAATTCTCTCAGCGGATCATGATCGATCATAGGCTTACATGTACTCTCATTCTCCGCCACTTAAAAATATTGCTATGCAACACAATAAATAATAAGGTTATATAAAAGGTGTGATGAGGCAAGGGTAAACGATAGGACAAGTCTAGAATTTTAACTAAATGCCCAAAAATAAATGGAGTGATAGGATAAATATTTCCAAGATTCTAAGATTAGCAAGTTGTCACCATACGACAAAGTAAACTAATCAAGACCTTTTCCATCAATCCATCCCTTCCTACATAAATCATATGATTAAATCACCCATAACTTCAATGTCAACTCTTTTATTCTTTTATTAACACTCCCTCTCTCTCTCTTTCTCTCTCTCTCTCTTACTTTCTCTTATTCTCACTTCTTCTTCTTTTTGTGTTCTTTTTTTATGGAAAAATAGGGAAATATAAGAGGAAGGGGGCAACATTTCTAGTCATTTTCTACCCACAAAAATCTACCAACTTCTTCTTTGTTACCCTCCCATGCTTATACCCAGCCTTACTACATTTAAATATATTAAAGAGTTATTACTCCTTATTTTTTGGATAGAGATTGGGTAATAACTTAGAAATAGGTTACTAATGTAGGTTTTTGGTTAAATAATTAGGCCAAAGGCTCAAAAAGTTTAAGCAGAGGGATTAAATATCATTTGGTAGGTTGTTTAGCTAATGTAGCTAAGAAAAGAAAATGTGCCTTAACTATATTAATGTATGTGTAGATCATATATGACCTTGAAGAGAGTTCATACAAGTTCTAGTTTCACACATCAGGGAAGAATATACACAATAAAGGATTAATAAGACCATAAAAGTGATGGACATTCTATAAGACTGAAGATCTCACTAGTTGTAACACCCCCAAAATTCACTACTGAAAAATTTCGTTTTAAAGGAAAGAATTTAACAGAAGCGAAATAAGAAAACCGTGAATTATGGGGAATGTTACCACCACACTCAGTACTAGACCGGTTCACTCCTACCGTTCCCGTACCGAGTGCTAAGGCTAAAACAGATTACCATTAGACAAAAGCTAATACTTAAAACAAGGATTTGTAAGGAAGTTAAATAGTTCACAATATAAAATTCAGAGTACGCATAAAAAGGTTTACAAGCCAAAGGAGTACATAAACCAGGTTCTCAAGGAATAAAAAGTATCGTACGACAAAACAGAACTAACATAAAACGATACAGGGTAAAAAAAAACGAAAAGGGGAGTCCGGCCATGTCGCTCTCGGTCCCCAGGCCAAGTCTAGGCTCCACTCTCAGCCCTGCCCGATGCCTCGTAAGAGTCGTAGGCATCGAAGATATCGTCTCCTACCTGCACAAACTCAGGTGGGTCCTCTGCTCGTGGGAATGAGCAGCACCCATGAAACGGGTGGTCAATACGCTACGTACTGAGTAAGGTAACAGATGCGCTAAGGCCAACATACAAAGCACACAACACAGTATTCATGGCAAATCACGTGAGCGATAAGTAGTAAAAATAGATGATAGGCCAGCTACAGTCCGGATAGTCTTATTCTTTAAATCTCTGGTAAATATAGTCGATTCACAGCATAGTCTTTATCAATTCATGTGAGTGCGAAAACCCCACTATTATAGTCGGTGGACCGGTCGTGCAGGGCAAAACGCGCCTGGCCACTATTATAGCCGGTGGACCGGACATGCAGGGCAAAATGCTCCTTACCACTATTATTCGCCGGTGGACCAGTATGGCCCCGACTCACATGACGTTTCACTGTAATTACTTTGTGTCTTTCCCATGTCTTATCATTATTACGTTCGGTTTGTTGAGCATGGAATCCCCCACTATTATAGCCGGTGGACAGGAAATCATGCAGGGCAAAACGTGCCTGGCCATTATTATAGTCGGTGGACCATTCATGTAGGGCACCCCGGCCCTAACCACTATTATTCGCCGGTGGACCGGTCTGGGTCCGGCTCAACATCTTCCTCTTTAAGTAATTAGTGTCTTAACATATCTTATTTGAAAGTAGTTTACCCTTGACATGCATGGCTAACTTTATCCACACTTATCCTCCCAGGAGGGCCCGTCCTATATCTTGGGACACTTGCGCCCCTTATCACACCTCGTTATCCACTCCCCTTTTACTCTTACACATAATGAAGAACAACTCTTAAGGATATGGGTTAAGGCCCAACACCTCATGACATCCACTCCACATGCTATCTCCCTCTAGGGTTTTCCCTTGAAAACCCTAATTGGACCTATGTGGGCCAACTTTCTCTCCCTTACACCACCATTACTCCATTTATCGTCCCACTCCTCATCTCATTTAGATCCAATCCCAAATCATATCACTTTACCCCTCGATTTCACACGTGACCGAAAAACCCTAGTTGGCCACTTCAATCCTAGAACCTTTCTTCTCCCACAAGTAACCCCTCTCTTTTTCACCCAATATCTCTTCTCTCCCATGACACCCATAATCACCCCTTATACAACAATTCCCACTCTTAACCCATACTCCACTCTCCCTTAATCACTCTTACTTCCACATTTCCCAGAGTACTACTTTCTCCCAAAACCCTAATCGGATCCCTTATACACCCTTACAGCAACCTACGTATTATTTTTCATCCCAAGTATCCAAACACTCCACAACTCTCCCTTTAGCTTATTTACACCTTAATACAACTTTTCTCACGTAACGATCATCCCCATGCAAGCTTTATCCAACCCATGCAAACTCTCGAAGTTCCCATGCAAACCCTAGAATTCCCATGCATGGTTCTCATCTCTTATTCCTTTTGGTCAATCTCGTACCCCCCTTTAGCAACTCACTTCCCATTTATTTCTTTTATCTTTTCATCTCTATGTCACAATAATAATTACCCTAACATGCATGTCCTAGAGGGTTAAAATCATGCCACAGCACATCATAATCACCACGTATGGATATCACATTCATGTCATGAGAAAACACATACCATGTACCTTAACTCCAAGCTACGCTACGCACAAAACATGTTAAGGATAATCATGTGATACACAACAGGACATGATATATATATATATATAAGGCACCTAAGGCATACAAGTCATATAACACGTAAGAACCTTAGCCACATCCTTACCTAATACGACACCGGTCTTGGAGCACGTTCCTACGCCTCCTCTGGGTTTTGACTTGATTCGCCTATAAGAGGGAAGGACTATGGATTAGCTTCCCCCTAACCAAATTGACTAGCCTTCCTACCTTACCCCTACCACAACTTACCGTTAGGGCTAAAATAATATTACTAATGGTGACAAGGAACTAAAATAATAATAATAATAATAACCATAATAATAATGATAATAGTAATACTAGTAATAATAACAATAATGATGTTAAAATAATAATACTAGAGTTATAGGTCATTAATAATTGTAATATAACAGTTATAATTATTTCAAGGTTAGGTTAAATAATAATATTAATAATAATAATTATAACATTAAGAATAATATTAATAATACTACTAAAAATAGCTAGCATTTGTATAACAAGGGTTTAGGCGTTGGGGAGTTTAGAGGACCACCTAGGGGTGTTGGTGGCACAGGCGGCGGCGCACAGTGCACGGCGGCGGCGGTGATGGGGGAGAAGAGAGGTGGAGAAGTGGTGGAGGGAGGAGAAGGGAAGAGGAGAGGGTGGCAAGGGAAAAAGAAGATATGGGGAGGTAGAGGAAGCTCCCCTGATGGTTTTAGAAGGCAGAGGGGGTGCTGGAAGTGGCGGCACCGGCGGTGGGCGGTGGTGAGAAGGGCGGTGGGGCTCGAAGCAGTGCTGATCGGGAAGAGCTCTTTGCACGGTTGGGGTGGCTCGTGCACAGAAAACCGAGGGGTGAGGGAGGCCTAGGTTGGTGGAGGGTGATGCAAGGGAGGATTTCGTGGGTGGATCGGGCGGCAGCGATGGGCGGCGGCGACGGGGTGGCTGTCTGAAACGGGGATGGTGCAAGGGTGATTTTCTGAGCTGGGGTTTCGAAAGAGTCTGATGCTGGGCTCGTGGGGTATTTATAAGCTCGAAATGGGGGAGGATCGAGAGAGGGGGCAGAGGAAGGTGCGAGCAGGCGGAAAGTTTGGCACGCCAGCCGTCGATGGCAGGCCGACGCGAGTCTGCCATGGCAGACCTGTGGCTCGGTCGGAAAAAAGGAAGGGGGCGGTGGCAGACCTGTGTGAGGTGTGGGGATGGTCGGTCGGTCGAGGAGGGACAGGCGGGCGGTGCAGAAGAGAGGGAGAAGGTGTGCAGGCAGCGCAGAGGAGTTGTCGGCGCAGAAGAGTTGTCGGCGCAGGAGGGCGGTGATTTGCAGTGGGGCGCGGGGAAGAAGAAGAGGGGAAAGGGGCTGGACCGGTCGGTCCAGGCGAGAAAAGAAAAAGAACCGGTCGGGCGGTTCGGGCGAAGGAGAGGCAGGGCAGGCCTGCATGCGAGACGGGGGGAGGGAGAGAGCCGACCTGGGCCGGTGGGCTGGCCCAGTCGGGGGAAATGGGGGAGAGAAGGGAGAAAGGAGAGGGGGAGGGAAAAAGGAGAAAAAGAAAAATAAGGTAGAGAAAAAAAGAATAAGGAAAATAATTAGGGAAGAAAATAATTAAAATGAATTATGGGGTGAGTCCTAGTATTTTTGGTAGATAATTAAAATTTTAGTAATTTATCTTATTATATTAGTTTAAAGAGGTAGCTTTTAGAAAAATATTGGTTTGAACCTTATTTAACTAAAAATGAGTATGATAAAATAGCAATCTATTTATTTTAATTTATTAAACACTCACATCTAATTTGGTATACTTAAAACCCACAAAATAATTAAGTTAAATAAATTTAAAAGGCAAAATCCTTAACGTAATTAAAGTAAATAAGTTTAAGAGTTAAATTATCTCTAATAAGAGTAATTTAATAAATTATAGGCTTTTAAAATTTTCGGGGGATTACACTAGTACTTTTCCTACTAAATCTAATTCCTACATCTCCATCTAGATAGTCAAATCGATGAACATGAACCTCTAGAGTGCTAAATTAATGAATGGTCTGAGAGCCTATAAATTAAAGAGTTCACACTTAAAAACATTTCAAAAAAATTATTATATTTTCTCGCAATCTATAGGTCTCACTAGTGTATGATTAAGCTATATAGAAAGTTTTATCAAATTTCCATCATCAACTTATCATTTCCCAAATCTTTTTTTTAAGGGAACACCAAACAAATAGAGAAAAAGAGAAAAGCAAAGCAAAAAGAGAAAAGTAGTGATAATGGCAAGCAATAAGCTAACAAAAATCCCCCCATGCTTAGACAATACATTGTCCTCAATGTGAGGGTGATAAGGGGAAGGAGAGAGATAGGCACTCACTACGAGGGTTGTGGGGGATGGAAACCATGTTCAAGATGCCATTGATACATTTGTTGTATTGCTCTATGGGAGCGACAAATTCCCTAAGACTAGCTATTTAGGCCTCTAACATATCAAAGTGCGCATCAATAAGATGAAACTACGCATCATAAGATGTGCTATAAGAAGTGGAAGGGTCTGGATGTCAAAGGATGAGGGTGGAGGAAGAAGAAGTAAGGGAGAAGTAGGTGCTTCATCGGTGGGATTTGGTTGCTCTTCCTAAGGAGGGGGAACATGTTGACCTAGGTGGGAAGTGATTGGAGAAGGTAACCATTTGGCATCTCCGTTATTAATTACAGTGGTAACGGCTCTATTTAGTAATGGATACCATGCCTCCTAGTTATAATAAAGGTAATATTATAGCTCGTCTTACGGAGGTCAATAGAGATACGCTCAATGTCGTTATCCCTAGATGTGTCTTTCGAAGGTCAATAGAGATACGCTCAATGTCATATCCAAGCCTTTGAGAGAGGTATGTATAATGCACCCGATAATGATATCACAAGTATTGTTAGTGCTAAGAGTACTAAGGTGACCCGGTAGATAAATGAAATACCCCAAAACCCTAATTTGGAAAATTATGGCCAAATAAGAAATTATTAGGAAAATTAATTAAATAAACCATTTTTATTAAAATAAGAGGGAATTAATTAAGGTAAATATAGAAGAAATTAATAAATGATTAAAATAGAAAAAAGTTGAGTATTTTGCTAATTAAAATGGAATTTTAAAAAATCTTTCAAAATCACTAAATTAACCTAAAACAAGAATTTAATTATTATTTTAACATTAATATTTAATAAAAAATCCCAAAATACCCAAAATATATTAATTAAGCCAACCCACCTTTTTCCCCCTCTTTTTCCTTTTCCTTCCTTTCTTTCTCTTCCTTTTTCTCCTTTTTCCCCCCGACCTGGGTCGGCCCGCTGGCCCAACTCCACCCCCTTCCCTGCGCGGCCCAAGCCACATCGTTTCTTTTTCTTCCTCTCCTAGCCGGTTCGGCCTTTCTCCCTTTCGTTCTTCTTTTCTCCTAGATCGCTGGTCCAGCCCTCCCCTACGTCATCTTCTTCCTTCCGCGCCTGCAACTCCCTTAATCGGTGCTAGATTTTCTGCCTTTGATCATGCCATTTGACCCGCCATTCTCCTCCTCGCTTCCCCGTCGTCTTCCCTGTCACTTTATCTTGGTCAGCTATTCCCTCTCCTGCTTGTGCCATCCCTCTTTCCCCATCAAAGAATGGCCTACGGAAGTAGACCTACGCCGGTTGGAGCACCATAACCCTTGCCCCCTACTCTCCCACTCCCGTTCGTCGTTTACCCTTCCAATCAACCTATAAATAGCCCCAAGGTTTCCATAACCAGGTTTTGATTTTGGCAGCCCAGAAAATTCGACCCGCTCACCACCGCTCAATCAGACCACCGTTCCTCCTCCGTCGGTCGTCGCCATAGCCCACTCCGGCAACCAAAACTTTCCCTGCACTACCCTCTATGCAATTGAGCCACCCTCCTTCCTTGCCTTTCCCTACACAAGCCACCACGGCCGTGTAAAGCCCACCTCCCAATCAGCCCATTTCGACCCTATGCCACCCCTCGTGCGCCATTTGAGACCAGTTCCGCCACCTGTAGCGCCACCTCTACCCCCCAAAACAACCAGGGGACCTTACTCTACCTCCCCACACCTCCATTTTCCCCTACTTCCCTCTCCCCTAGCCTCCACATCCATCTCTCCACCTCCCTTTCTCTTCCACCGCCGTCGCCAGCTCCACCACCAAGCCTAGGTGGTATTCCAATTTCATAACCCTTAAACCTTTGGTATAAAAGTGTTAATGATTTTAATATTAATAGTACTATTATTAAATATTAACTATTATTATTATTATTATTATTATTATTATTATTATTATTGTTGTTGTTGTTGTTGTTGTTGTTGTTGTTGTTGTTGTTGTTGTTGTTGTGGTTGTTGTTGTTCTTATTACCACTCTTATTATTATTATTATGTTCTAACTCTTATTCCGGAGAGGTTTCTAATTAATGTTATTATTATTTATTACTACTATTATCATTATTAATATCATTGTTTTGTTACTAATAATATTAGTGCTAACCGTGGCCCTTATAGTACTATTACCCTTTTCATGCTTGACATTATTATTATTGTTGTTGTTGTTGTTGTTGTTGTTGTTGTTATCATTATTATTATTATTATTATTATTATTATTATTATTATTATTATTATTATTATTATTATTATTATTATTATTATTGTTATTCCTATCATTAATATTATCATCATCATCATCATCATCATCATCATCATCATCATCATCATTATTATTCTTATTGTTGTTGTTGTCGTTGTTGTTGTTGTTATTGTTGTTATGAATACTATCATTACCACTATTATTATTACCATTTCCAGCATTATTGTTACTATTATTACTAATACTACCACTAGTGTTATTAATATTAGTATCATCATGGCTATTACTTTTTATATTATTTTCATCACTATTATTATTATTATTATTATTATTATTATTATTATTACTACTACTACTACTACTACTACTACTACTACTACTTCTACTACTACTACTACTAGAATTTGGGGTCGATATTAGTATCATTATAAAACTAATAATAATGTTATTATTAGTAATATAGAAACCCTTACTTTAATACTATAAGTATCACTAAGACATACTTTGGTCAGTAGCGGCATGATTAATTAATTTGAGAATAATAAACCTAATTTGAATTATAAAACTATTATTATCATTAATAGCCTTAGTATTAGGCCATGATAGGTGTAAGATAGAAAATTATGATAATTCTGGTAGAGGGAGATTAACCCATATTATTTCCCTCTTATAGGTCAACCAAGTCAAAACCCTCAGGAGGCGTAGGAGCGTGCTCCAAGCCCGGCGACGTTTTAGGTAAAGGTGTAGCTAAGGATGCCCGTGTGCTATGTGTTTTACTTACCTTGGATGTCCTGTATAATTATATGTCCTATTCTATATGCTATTATCTTAACTGTTTTATGTGTAGCGCGGTTGGAATAGAGGCATGTTCATGTGCTCTCTTCTGTTATGTGCTAATATGGGTATACTTGAAATACTCTAGAATTAATTATTTTGGGAAATAAGTCTTTAAATAAGGATTATTGGGGAATTTATTTAATATATTACTCTTTATAAATTAAAAAGGATTTTTGTAGGGCAAGCTAATAGGAATTTTGAGATAAATTACAAGGGTATCTTTATACAAATATATATATATAATTTTGGGCCCTAAATTAGCCTAAAAAGGGGGATAAATATTTTATTTAATTATTTAAATATTCTTACTCTAAGTACCTAAGGTAAATACTCTAAACATTTACATAAAATAAAATATTAAAATAAAATAACATAAAAAAAATTTTCTCCCTTTTTCTTCCGTTTTCCTTTTCTTCTTCCCCCCCCCCCCTTCTCGACGTTAGGCCAGCCCCGGCCCAACCCCCTTTCTTCCTCTCCTTCCCCGCCGCCCAGCGCCGTCCATTTTCCCCCCTGGCAATGCAACGCAGCGTTTCGCCCATCATTCCGCCGAAACGCTGCGCCCCGATTAATGAAAGTAACCGTTGCCTCCAACTATACTCGACGCCGCGTTTTGTCCATAACTCACCCAAAACGCCGCATTTTGGTAGGGCCTTTTGACCGTTGCCGAACTGGCCGGTCTCCCCCCTTCTTCTTCTTTTCTCCCCGGACCGCCGGTCCAGCCACCTTCTCCTTCCTCCTCGCGCGCGCGACCTGCAACACGCCGCCCTCCTACGCCGACTGTCTGTCGCGCCGCCTGCACGCCACCTTCCCCTTTTCTGCCCTGTCGGCCACCCTCCCTCGACCAGCCTACACCCCCCCATCATCCCTAGGCCACCCCGCACCTTTTCTCTCCTTTTCCCGACCAGCGCAGAGGTCTGCCATGGCAGACCTGCGTCGACCGCCCCTACCGGCCGGCGTGCCCCAAACGCCGCCTGACCTGTCCTCCCTTGTCCCCTCTCTCGATTTTTCCCCAATTCAAGCCTATAAATACCCCCACGAGCCCCCAGCATCGGGCTCTTTCAAAAATTATACCCAGAAATCCCCTCTTGCGCCACCCTCTCTTCTGATCACCGTCCCGTCGCCGCCGCCCATCGCCGCCGCTCGATCCACCCCCGAAACCCTTCCCTGCATCACCCTCCACCTACCCAAGCCTCCCTCACCCCTTGATTTGCTCTGCACGCGCCGCCCCAGGCGTGCAAAGCACCCTTCCCGACCAAGCTAATCCCCAAACCCCGCCACCCTTGGCACCGCCGCCCACCGCCGTGCTGCCACTCCTAGAACCCCCTCTACCTCCTAAAACCACCAAGGGAGCTTCCCCAACCTCCCTAGACCCTCTGTTTCCCCTACCAAACCCTCCTTTCCCTTCCTTTCCCCTCCACCACCTCTCCACCTTCCTTCTCCCCCCTACGTCGCCGCCGCCGCCGCCGTGCGCCATGCACCGCCACCTGTGCCACCAGCACCCCTAGGTAGTTCTCTAAACTCCCCAGCCCCTAAACCTTTACTATACAAATGATAATTATTTTTAGTAGCATTATTAGTATTATTCTTACTATTATTCTTATTATTACTATTATTACTATTATTGTTATTATTATTATTATTGTTATTATTATTATTATTATTATTATTATTATTATTATTATTTAACCTAACCTTGGAACATTTATAACTATTGGTATTACTAATATTAGTGACCTATAACTTTAGTATCTTTATTTTAATATCATGATCGTTATTATCAATAGTATTACTATTATCATTATTAGCATGGTTATCATTATTATTATTATTATTATTATTATTATTATTATTATTATTATTATTATTATTATTATTATTATTATTATTATTATTATTATTATTATTATTATCATTATTATTATTACTATCATTATTATTATTATTATTACTATTATTACTATCATCATTTTCATTATCATTATTATTATTATTATTACTATTATTATTATTATTATTATTTTAGTTCCTTATCACTATTAGTAATATTTCGTATACCGCTAACCTTACTATCGCTACTACTATTATCATTATTAGTAACATTGATCTACTACCGTTAATAATAAATATTATTAAAATTACTTTAAATTATTGTAGCTACTTTTATTAGTAGTAGCATGATTAACTGCTTTAAGAATATTGACCATACTTCACTTATAAAAGTAATATTATTATTCTTAGCCCTAATGGTAAGTTAAAGAATAAGGGTAAGGTAGAAAAGAATAGTGTTTTGGTCGGAGGAAAAGTAACCCCAGTTTTCCCTCTTATAGGCGAGTCAAGTCGACACCCGGAGGAGGCGTAGGAGCGTGCTCCAAGACCGGTGTCGTGTTAGGTAAGGACGAGGCTAAGGTCATATGTGTGTATTACATGTTTTACCTGTCTTGTATGCCTTATGCGGTTGTATGCTATAATCTGTATGTTATCTGTGTATTATATAGCAGCTTGGAACCGAGGTATGTCCCCGTGCTCTTGTCTATATGTACTAATATGGTATGGTACAAAGATGATGTGGTGTGAGGTGACATGTATGCTAGGTGCTTTGGTGAGGAGTTGGGGAGTGGGGGCTTGAAAGAGAAAAATAAGTGACTAAGATAACCAAAGGGAAGTACACTGGCTAACGTAGGTATGGGCGACCTAGGTAATCTGTAATCTGTGAAATGATGAGGAAAAGGGGGAATTAAATAAATAGAAGAGTGGAAGAAAGTAAGGTTACCTGGGGGAAACTAGGGTTTGCATGGGAATGATAGAGTTGGCATGGTGGAAGTGATAGGGTTTGCATGGGGTGGTTAAGGTCCGCATGGGGGCGAACCTTACGTATGGAAAGTCACTTTGGGGTGTAGGGAAGGTAATGGAAAGTTTGTTCGGGAGTTTGGAGGCTTGAGGAAAAAAATAGTACGAGGGGTAATATAAGGGTACATAGGGGCCGACCAGGGTTTGGGAAGGAAACCCTAATTTGAGAAGGTGGAAAAAGAAAAAGAAAACAATAAGAATAAATGAGGAGGAGTGAGGTATGAGGGAGAGTGGAGTTTGAGGGTCATGATTTGGGTTTCCAATGCGAGAAATGTGTTAAGTATGATAATTACAAATGGTGTTTAGTGGCCTAATATAAGCGTAGGAGATAGCTCGGTAACCTAAACCGAGTAAGGTTATAGCTAAGACTGGATGTGTGACAAGTATCCTACGTGTCATGGATGCTTTATATGAATTATGTGTTGTGTTTTAAATGCCGTTATCTTACTTGTTCCGTGGGTAATGTGGCTTGGAATCAAGACGCGTGCTTGTGTTCTCATTAGTATGTGATAGTACAAATATGTCTTCAGTCTTGATGTGATGTGTTGAGATCTCTGGCTATGCATGACAAAAGATATGCCCTCGAATAAGATACATTAAGACACTAACGACTTACAGAGAAAGATGTTGAGCCGAACCCAGACCGGTCCACCGGCTATAATAGTGGCAGGGTATCTTACCCTCGCGACCGTTCCACCGGCTATAATAGTGGGGGATTTCGTGCTCAACAAACTCAAACGTAAATGTGATATGGCATGGGAAAGATACAAATGGTTACAGTGGAATACCTTGTGAGTCGGGGCTAGACCGGTCCACCGGCGAATAATAGTGGCAGGTTATGTTACCCTCGTGACCGGTCCACCGGCTATAATAGTGGCAGGGCATGGCCCTCGTGACCGTTCCACCGGCTATAATAGTGGGGTTCCTGCACTCACATAGTCTGGATAAGACGATGATCGATTATAATCAGAGACCTGATAAAAGAAAAGTGATATCTGGTTCGTAACCTGTATTGTTTATATGCGTTATTGCATTCTATCTACGTATCTATGCTATGCCTTCTATGTTATGTATCTTTGTGTGAGGGCCTTAGCGCGTCTGTTATCTTACTCAGTACGTAGCGTACTGATCACCCGTTTCATGGTTGCTGCTCATTCCCACGAGCAGAAGATCCCTCTGATCTTGTGCAAGTAAGAGACCATGTCTTTGATGCCTATGATACCTACGAGGCATCGGGTGGGGTAGAGCGTTGAGCCTAACCTGACTTGGGGATCGAGAATGAGTTGGCCGGACTCCGTTGCTACCTTCAGACTTCGTATTTTCCTTACTAACTATATTTCGGACTACGCTTTATGTTTTGTGAATCGCGTTTTTAAGTTGTAATCTTAAACCGTACTCTACGTTGTATTCCTAAACGATATCCTAACTGTTGTTGACTCGTATTTTCGTGAATGACCTATGTTAACTACGTACATATGTTTTGATGATGGTTTAGCTTAGCCTTAGCACTTAATATCGGAACGGTAGGAGTGAACTGGTCTGGTACTAAGTGTGGCGGTAATACCCCCGAGTTTACGGTTTTAATTCTTTCGCTTCCGCTAAAACTTTTGATTTAAACGAAATTTTTCTGTAGTAAATTTGGGGGTGTTACAATACAAAAGTTGTAATGTGATGTGATGTGGCCTGTAGGACATGAATGCTAGGGTATTTGATGTTGTGATGTGGGTTGGAGGCATGAACAAGAAAAATGAAAAATTAAGATAACCAAGGGGAAGTAAGTGGGCTAACTTCTATTCTTACTTTGCTGGCACTTATGGCCATGCAGGATATGGAGTTAGAGCAATTCGACATTAAAATAGCTTTTCTACATGGTGAACTTGAGGAGGAGATTTATATGCACCAACCAGATGGTTTTTTTTTATTAAATACAAGTAGGATCATGTGTGCTTATTAAAGAAGTCACTATATGCTATGAACTAATTGCCTAGACAATGGTATAAGAGGTTTGATCAGTTTATGATTGAGCATGGATTCTCTAGGAGTGATTACAATGGATGTGTATACTTAAGTTTATGATGGTTCTCTGGTCTGTCTTTTGTTGCATGTCAATCACATGCTTGTTGCAAGAAAAGATTTTTTGGAAGTTAACAACGTAAAAATAATGTTGAAGACTAAGTTTAAGATAAAGGATCTAGGAGCTGCGGAGAAGATTCTTGGAATGGAAATCATTCTAGACCACAGACAAAAGAGTCTTTACTTTTCACATGCGCAATTTGTGAACAAGGTGTTGGAGAGGTTTCATATGATTGATGCTAAGCTGGTTAGTACTCCTTTGACAACTCACTTCATATGGTAATTTAATGTTGTGGGATGCATGATGTATTCTATGGTTTGTACCAGGCCGAATACTTCTCAAGCTGTGAGTGTTATGAGCAGATATGTGGTGAATCCCGGGAAGGCTCACTAGCAAGCGATGAAGTGGATTATAAGGTACTTGAAGGGTACTACATCAATTTGTTTGGAGTATGGGAGGTCGACGAATGCGTTGATTGGGTTTGTTGACTCTAATTATAATGGAGATCTTGATAATAGGAGATCCACTAGAGGTTATGTGTTTTGTCTTGGTGGTTCAGCAATTAGCCAGAGGTTATCTTTGCAAGATGTGACTGCTTTTTCCACTACTAAAGCTGAGTGTATGGCTATGATTGAAGCTTTTCACGAAGCTTCATGGCTTGGTGGTTTCGTTCATGAGCTTGGATTTGGTCATGGTGCTCCCGTTGTTCTTAGTGATAGTCCAAGTGCTATCTGTTTGGAAAAGAATCTGAATTCTTTCCATTGTCAAATGAAGCACATTGATATCAGGTACCACTTCATCCAAGGTACTATTGTTGCAGGAAAGGTTGTGTTGGAGAAGGTGTTTACTATTGACAATCTAGCAGATATACTAACAAAGCCATTGACAGTGAGCAAGTTCGAGCATTGCTCACACTTGGTTAGTGTTTGTGTACCATGAGGGCCTTTTGGTTCCTAGGGGTTTTTACAGATGGTTGATTATATTCTTGGTGCTAGCTACTTCAAATACATCATCAAGGTGGAGAGTTATGAGCTTGTGACTCATATTTGGTGTGTATAATACCTTAGATTTGTGTGTGAAGTGTTTCGGAGGAATTTCAAGTAAAACTATGAGCTGTGCTGGAATGATGTGAAAGTTTGAGCTTGATTCAACCCGAATTTGGAAAGTGTTGAATATGAAAGTTGTAGACCTTTGTGTTATCTTTCCAACTCATTAAGAATCAACTTGATTGGAGTTCAAACCACAAATTTTTGGCCAAAATAATAAAGACTGTCAAAGTTAGAAAAAAAACATTAGGTGTTGTGTTTGTGACAGTCTCGTATAGTATAAATAACATGCGATTAGAACCCTAATTAGTATAGCGTCGTCCTCTTCTCTCCTCTTGAGTTCTCTTTTAATTCCTTGGTGAATTAAGTAATTTAGGTGAGGATTTCTTTGATTCTCTTTGTAATCACAATTACTTCACATCAATAAAATCATTTGTTTCCTCAATCTCTATTCTTGAGTATTCTTCTCTTCTCAATTCTTGTGTGTTCTAACTTATTCCAATTATATATTATATTTCTAAATTGGTATTGATCCCCAGTGGTGTAGTGCATGGTGTAGTGAGTCATGCAGTGCAATGATGCAATGTCGATGTGCAGAGTGGTTGTGGACGGGCAGACGGTGGTGCAATGGTACATCGTCATATCATGGTGGAGTGGTGTATTGGGTCATGCGGGGGTGCTATTGGTGGTAGAGTGTGATAGTGGCATTGGTGGTTGTTCAATTGGGGTGGTTAGGGTTTGGAAAAATGCCGATCTAATAAATTTGAGGTAGAGGAAGGCGTGCAAAGGGGTAGATCAGGACGTGCATATATATATATATATATGCGGATTCACAATACCATGCGAAACTGCACAGCTCAGTCGTGGGTGATTTTTGGTCTCTCAAATTTGTGAAAATAAACCGACCACTAAATTAAAGATGATTGCACTATAGATGTGAACCTAGGATTGAATTTCAGTCTCATTTTGGTAATAAGAAAAATAAATTATTAATGTGTTGTAGTATAGTTCAAGATTGTTATAAACAATCAGTCAATTTTTAATTCACTAGTCTATTTCAATGTCCAAGAATGTATCAAATCTAATCAATTAACTACCTTCATGACTAATAGAGTAGATTAAACCCATTAAACACCACTGAATCAAGTTGTCCCTATGAATCAATTGTCTACTCTCGTGATCAATTAGATTCATGTTTGTATATTAATTTTTTGATATTAAATTCAACCTTTCGGTCATGATCAACATATATATATATATATTCAGATTCTTTCAAATCCGATATGTGTCCTTATTTTATAATATACCAAAAAACTATTATGAGCCATATATATGACATATAAATTAAACCATTTTATTCATACCAAATAAAGCCTAATTCAATCCTAGAGAAAGATGATTACCCACTCATGATTTGAATAAAATGCAGATAGTGAATGTAATTGATATACAAAGGACATAATTAATAAATAATGGGAGAGAAGAAAAAAATGGAAAGATCAAACTATTGATTGAAGGGAAAATTTATGATCTGTAGAGTCGAAATACACCCTCTAAAATCTTGATTGAAGAACATAGATTGCATATAAACTAGATATAGATTACAATAAACTATTTTTGCTTGAGAATCATACAAAGGGTTCAGTTATATCGTGCTCCCCCTTTTTATACTCCCATTGTATATGTGTCTCAAATAGTAGGAGGTCTTGTGAAAGAAATCGTGCAAAATGGCAATAACTGACTACTGCATAACCATGTAAGGTTGCACCGGTTGGTCGTGCAGTTTTTTATCTCTCGGCATGAGACTTTGTTTGATAGTTGTACGACTGTGCAAAGTAGCACTGCCTGGCCATGCAATTTTAGTCTTCTCGGCAACTAAGGTATTTGGGCTAGCACAGGTATGCAAGGTAGCACTGGCTAGTTGTACAACACCCAAACCTTTTTTCTGTTTCTTCCTTTGATTCTCTTTTCAACTCTTTAACACTCTTTACTTCTTCAATGATATGTAAGATTGATGTTCTTCACTCAAGGCCCTTAATAATTATAATTCTCTTGATTCCATGCATTATTTCATTAAATCATTGTGTTTGTGCAAGAATGTCCTAAAATCTACTATCAAGAAAACAATAATGCAAACAAGTGGCCAAAGGAGACAATAAAAGTGCAGGGAAAGAAGTATAAAAATGTGGAAAAGATTCACTTTATCATTAATGAAATGGCTTGCATGGGTTCATGCATATATAAACCCTTGTACTTATTGAACTCAACACACATAATATGATATGAAAAGTTCATTTGTGAATTTGAAAGAAAGCATCAAGAGAGAAAGTGAGTTCTTCTTCTCTTCTCCTTCTTAAATTGAGAGTATTAAGGAGTAGCAAAAGTGTTCTATTCAGAAATAGAATATTTCTCAATAGAAGGCATTAGATCTTACTATAGATCTAAGCCACTCTATCCAAGCATTTGAGAATCATCAACATCAAGTGAAGAATTTGATTGATTGGTGTATTTTTGTCACTTTGTAACCCCTCAAAGAAAATTTCCTAGTTTTAGAAGATTTTTTGAAGATAATCTTCCACATCAATTCAGTTCCCTCCACATTAGTCTTCTTCCTATTAGCTAAAAGTACCAACTTTCTAACACATGGCTATAAGGACTAGAACAATATTCCAGGAAACACGTGTTAAGAACATCCCAAATCTAATATCTAACCTCCTTTCTATGCACCCATCCTCTACACTAAAAGATTATCTCTAAGATATTTCCTATCTATTACAACCCTAGTGTAATGCTTGTCCTCTAAAATTTTTCTTATATTTCAAACACTTCACTTTGATGTGTTTTACTCTTTTTCAATGATAACATCTAATATTCAATTTGGCTTTTTCATACCCTTCTTGGAGCTCCCACTTGAGGATAGATTGGATCCATTAATTGAAGTAAATCCCCATGGTTACACCAAATTTTCTACCTTAACCCAAAATGGCATAGTTTCATCTTTAACAAAAGACCTACTTCTCATAGTGAGAAAACTCATCATCACATAATCATGTCCCTTCAAGAGATAAGTCAACAAAAATAAAGTTTTATCCTCTCACCTAAAGGACTCATTCAAACTCTTTGACTAGATGACCAAGCCATTCAATACATTTAAATGATCTTATAAATGTCTCATTCTATCGTCTTAAGTGAGTAAAGATTCATCTTCCATAACAATTCTTGGAATGACCTCAATGCATATGTCATCACTAGCTTTCTCCATAAATCTTGCATGTTGGTCTTCTTAAAATTGTTATACTTGACTTCTAGGCCACAAACAAGTAGATCATACTCGTTGTATGTAATTTCATATCTTCTCTCTTGGTAGCATTTGCATCTATTGTCGGTTTTTGTCCTCTAAGGTTTTGTGTAATCCTTGTTGAATGAAAGCATCCACAGTCATACTTTACCACAATTTAAATTGCTCTTCCCATCAAAAAATTCCATTAAATGATCCTTTCATGAATTTGATCAATCTTCCAGACTTTTAACATACAAGTTTGATGTCTAATAGAGCCAAACATACCCTGATACCATTTGATGTCCTAAACTACCACCCTTAGCTATCTTGTAGAAGTATAACCTTATATGCTAGAAATAGAACTTAAAATATTAAATTTCTAATATCTATCATTGTTCCTAAGCCTATCTCTATTTGTATGCACTATATTCAAACAAAACAGTCAAAGCCATGCATTTGACCTATAATATCTAACTATATAAAAACACAAAAATAAAAACACAAGAACTATGTAAAGTATAATGAAATAACGAACCAAAAATTCCAAAACTTGAACTTCAAAGACTAATCCCACAAAAGAAAACATTCACCTTGTTGGTTTGATCAAGAACTTACATCTAGATCACTCCACCAAAACTAGATTTGATTACTCACTAAAATCTAGATTTATAAAAATCCTCTCTCTAATTATTGCCATAAGCCTTACATATAAAAGGATTGTTGTACTTAGTCTAGTGTTATATATATATATATATATATATATATACAAGAAAACAGAGGGTTCTAAAAAATAGGTGGAGCTAAAAAAATATATACCTTCTAGATTCTCTTAAGCCTAAAATATAGTTTACATTCTAACAAAAAAGGAGTTAGTGCAATGATAAGGTAAGGAAGGCGGCTATAGTAGGTGGTTATTAAAAGGGAAGAGAAAGAAGTGATGATAGAGGAAGTGGTGGGTGGTTGGGTTGTTTAGTCATAAGTGAATGAGTAAGGACAAAAGTGAAGACGATAAGTTAGAGGAAAGCTAAGATGTATAGATAGTTATATGTTAGGGATGGAGGACTATTATTTGATGCAAGAATATATTCTTCCCAAAAACAATAACTTAGTAATATTCCAAAATTTGAAGGAAATAAAACCCTTCTTATTTGGAAAAATTAATAACTAAATTAAGATGTTGTTGCCTTACCAAAACCCACATCCAATAACCATGCAAAAAGACATGCACACATCTAAGCCACTTTTCTCCAGCCACCACCTTTTGGAACTAATTTTAGCTTGGTTTATCATCACTCCATGCGCCGGGTCTAGCCTAAGCTGACAACCATGAAGAGCAAGTTCAGCCTCCACAACCACCTATCACATTTGCAACAACCAATGAAGACCACCCCACCAACTAGGAGTGGATAGCTAAGGCACTGATGATAAGGGAATGTCTAAGTAGAATGTGTAACTCTAGGGACTTAGCATCAGTTTTTATGACATTCCCTACCTTTTTTGTACTTATTAAACCAGCTATATAAAGGGATAAGGTCCTAGCTTCATTTTTGTTAGTTTGATGATGATTCCTAGCCTGATTTTATAGATTTTTCTTTTAATCCATCAACAAGTCATATTTAGAGGAGTTTGGAAAAGGGGATTGGCACAAAGGGCCGGAAGAAAGTGTTGGAATTGCCTTTTGGCTAGTTAGATCTTAACTAGACAAGTTAGGTTATGTTAGATAATTAACTAGTTTGTACTATAATTAGTTCCACCCTTAGCTAATTAAGTAAATTCAGGTTGTAACTAGAAGCCACTAACGCTCACTTTATGTCTTAGTAAAATTTAGAAATAAGAACTCAACTTGTTGCCTACCATATTTGCTTCCTTTACCCAAGCACTCTTCCTTCGGTTCATATTTTAGGAGTTCAAATGTTTGTAAGAAAATCTTGTGTGTTTCATTCTAAGAGTCCATACCTTAGGTAGTACTTATAAAGATAAGATCTAATGAGTCACCAAAGATCTTATCTCTCTCTCTAGTTATTGCTACCTACATAATCACTCCTAAGCTTCACTGAAATTATACTAGCATTATGCATCATTAACTAATTTCAACCACTAAAATCTAATCTAAAGGTTATGATGTTAAATTCTCAATCTTCTTGAGAACGAGGGTTCTCGTTTTTTTATGCATATGTATTATTAAATTTTTTAAAATAAATAAAAAATAAAAAAAATGACTTATATAAAGACCAACCCTAAATTTTAGTGTCAAAACAAAGACATACATAAATAACCTTCTCTAGTATTTCCTAATGTCAATATTTCACGATTTCGTAAGCATTAATGTGTCCATGCATATAGAATCTCCACACCCTTTATTATCACCATGAAACACTGTTCGTAACATGTTTACGGTGCAAGTTTAATGGTAGTAGCAAAAGTGAATGGCAGTAACTTATTTAATGCGTCGCCTCACTCCATTCCGGTGTTTCTTAAAAATTTAGAAAATAGGAATAACAGAAAATATAAAAAAAATATATAAATATACATATATAATTTTTTTAAAATATATTAAATCTACTAAAATAGATACTCAAGATATATTTTACGAGAGAAATAGATAACCATTTACTTATGGTACTAAAACTTACTTTGCTACCCAAATTACTTTTGCTTATTTAAGCTAAGCACTAAAAAATTAATTCTTTACGATTCTACTTACTCATAAGCTACTCCTAGAATCTTCCATTGGAAGTGCTCTAATAATACTCATACTTCATCTGATTCATTATACAAGTTCTTAAGTGTTTAAAAATTAATTTTTTATAATTAATTGTTAAAAAAATATATATATTTATACAGAAATTTATAATCATAATATTGGTAATAGAAAATATTATTAAAACATTTTTTTATAACCTTTATAAATAAATATTAATAGTTAAAATTTATACTTAAAATCCCAGTTATTTAACGACTAGCAAGAAAGAAGAAAAGAGATTTCCCAATCCCAGTTATAAGGGTACAAAGGCAACAATATACTATTCCTGTACACCCTCATATACCCTTTTAAGAAGTAATCAAGTTCAGAAATCGTCACATTCACACCTATGCAAAAAAAAAAAAAAAAAAAAAAAAAGAGAGAGAGAAAGAGAAATAAAACGAAGGTAGTACAAAATTATAGGATCACCACTTCTCAGGTGACTCGCAATTCCTCTACGGGCCTACGGGTACTAACAATTAATATTATCATGAATAGCCAAATTTCAGATCTTCCAAAAACATTATATATCACTTGCTTACAGGAAACTGCTTCACTTGGTATTGAATAGACGATTGCTTTCCTCTTCCACTGCCCCTGCTACTTCGTCATCAGGCATTCATCAACAAAATCAACATAAATATCTCTATACAGTCGCTTCATGGTATTTGAATTCAGCACCCAAAAGGAAAGGATGAACCACATCTTGATTTTGATCACTTTGTCAGAGCGTTGTTCTTTGATCTTCTGATACATGAAAAGCGTAATCATTATAGCCTCCTCCATCATCTGCATTGGTAACACCTCTTTAGTAGTTCATCAAGTTGATATCACCACAACCCCCAACCGATATTAAAGAATGCAAGAATGGGGTAGAAGTATGATCAACATTTAAAAGTACATATAGCATCAACCTTTTACGTTTACTCTTCAAGTTGGTACTAGAACTTGAGGGATTAGTGTGCCAGTTTCTCTTCCTCTGGTTTATGAACCAATTGTTTATCTGCTTCAGCTGCAATCCCGTTTCTTGCACCAATCTTGCCTTGTCTTCTTCCTGCAATGATCAGGATATTTAATATTGCACCGAAATTATACCTAGAAAAATTGGCATAAATGAAGAAACAAGGACAACATCTTATATCTATATATCTATATACATATATATATATATATATATATATGAACGCAACTAAGGCACGCTTAGAGAACACATTAAAACCATTATAAAACACAACTAAGGCTATTCATCGTCAGTCTGGAAATATTAAACTTACTAACATCATGCAGGCTAAATAAAATGAAGTGTAATGCATTAGTTTTTTTATATCTATATTTATATTTTCACAGTTTTTACGAAATGCTTTTTCACATATCGCAAAATTACAATAATTAAAACTACATTTTCCTATATTGATGTTTGAATACTGCTAAGCGTTCTCTCAATATTTAACATTACTCAACCAATCAATTAAAATATAAATTTCTAACACATTTAAGAAATAAAACATCATACTAACATGTAAGGGGGGAAACATGGTTACATATACTAGAGAAGTAAAAATCAATATAAAATATTATATGAAATATTCCATAGAAATAACATAATAACCATTTTATAACAATTCAAATAAAATTTTACAAGTCAATATAAAAACATATCAGCAGAATATATTTAACTTGGGATCTAAGATATCAAACCTCAAATTTTAACCCTAGATTAAAATAATCAGTAAAATTTTAGTGCTACAAAAGTGGTCTTTATTTTTAACATGGTTGTCCAAATTTGAATGCCTGTGATTTCATCAAAAGTATAATTATTGAGGTATGGACACTTTCTTTCTTTCTTACATAAATGGCTATGATTTGTTTTCTATTAAGTAAATGATTCTTAAATTTGCATTAAGAGTATGTTAGGGTGAACATTTTGATCTCAAATAACTGTTTTTCTAAAGCTGTATTTTAAAATTTATACTATTTTTCGTAAAGTTATTTCCTAAAAAAAAGCAAAACAACTAACAACATCTGCTAATAGACAACATCTACCACTCTTCCAAACATGCATTAAATAATAAATGAATGTAGTAAGAGCTAACTAGCCAATATTTTAAATTTGTATCCTTTAACAATGACTTAAATGACTTAAATAAATTATTACTATGTGCACTTCTGTATTACATATTTTTTCATTCAATTATAACTATTATACTTAAATGTTTTATTTTATGTTCCAAGATTTGTAATTATTTCTCCATTTTATTGTATTGTTTCTCAAATTACATCAAATAATTGTTTTCATCTACATATTGAGTACATACAATATATTGCATAAAATGCTTTCATCTACATTTCCTAATCACCACTTATTTTGAGGCAAGTCTGGCTTGAGATAAAAAGGACTTACAGTCGGGTATGGCCACTTTGAATGTGACTGCCACCAGGCCTTCAACACAGAAGTAGTATCACCAGGGAGTTTTCCTGCCCGTCTCTTGCGTAAGATTTCCTCTCTTATGTCCACAATCTTCTCTTTATACCCCTTTCATAGTAACAAAAATAAAATAAGGGATTAATCCATCTGCTACATATCACCTGATCTATCAAACAGGATTATATATACAGTTATCGTCTCTTACCTGCTTCAGTTCATGCTTTAGTTCTTGCCTCACACGCTCCATCAATGACCTTTCGCTCTCTGTAGGAATAAGAGGGCCAAATCCCATCATATCTGCTGCATCTGATCCTCCATCAAATAGGTTTGTATCACTATCTACTGGATCATCCTCATCATCAGACATGGTAGCACCAGTGCCTTCACCAGGTGAGACTCCTGAATCAACAGCAGCAGAGTAAAAAAATAAAGCAAACTTCAACGTCCAATTTATAATATATTCTAGACTCCAGCCGCTCCTGGTCTCTCAGGAGTACCTCACTCTTGAAATCAGAAAACACTAGTGTCCAGGACAATAAGTGGTTTTTTGTCCAATTTCCATGCCAATATCTTCTAGTTCAATAGCCTTTTTCCTTACAGAAAAGGATGAATATGTAAGGACTTGAACTAACGGATAAATTCTACAAATGCAGCTTTCGAACATGCTTATTTCCATCCCATTATAAGGCCTTTCCAGCAGAGAGCATAGAATTTGTAAAGAAATATGACAGACAAACACGGCATAAGCCTGAAACCACAAGGCATTTTGATCAAGGAATAAATAATGATTCAAAACATGCAAACAGAATGTAATATAGATTGGTAGTTTCCTTTCAGTTCTCCAGACTAATAGAACGGTTGAACCTGGACCTAAGCAAATAGGTATTCGGACTGGCAATAAAATAGATAAATAAATAAAACGTATCACCTGTAAGACTTTGAAGTGATTGTTCAATTTCCCAGCAAGCCATTACCGCCTCCATGGCATGAACACGAACATGTTGTTGAAGTTGCTCTTTAAAGGCACAAAGCAATAGGACATAGTGCGTCTGTAATATCAACAAAGGAAAACAAATAAGAAAGTGACTACCATCAACAGCACCACTCCTTTAATTTTGCCAATTTGGGAACTCCAAAGTGAGCATAAAAAGTCACCCGTGGGAGTAAAGAAATCAATTATGCCGGTGATTAGTTAAGACATCAATCAATCAAAATTAGTGGAAGGAGTAGAAGTAGGGAAGACCATAAACAAATACGTTTCTCGTATTATATATAGTTACAACACCAGTCATTAGGATTATGCGACTTTTGCTAGAAGAAATTTCTTTCCAGGCCAGCTTGCTCATACGAAGGTCGAACCAACAAATATTGCACACTACAACAAGATTCAGCATTAGCAGCTTTCGCATATGACATGCCAACAGACAGAGATTTTCCAAGCTCATTGGTTCAACATGCAGAAACAAATGCAAAGGGTTTTTCATTTCTGCTCCGTTTTTCCCTCGGTTTTATCACTAAATTGAGGCCACAAGAGTACAAGTCCCCAATATAAGGATAAGATACAAATGTAAGCAATCAGCAATTAACAATCCAAATATGATTAGGACAAATTCAACGACAAATGCATTAAACGACTACTTTTGTAAACTAAGAAATTTCTTAAATGAATTTTTTTTTCTAAAATAGAAAATGTAAGTGCATAGCTATATGCCAGAACGCAACTAGTATTTACTACTATAACTCTTCAACAGCCTGCCGCTAAGCCAACAGACCAACTGTTATTCATATCATATACAATATAAGAAAGTATATACATCAATACTCCAGCAATTTAGAAAACAACAAAGGCAAATCATAGAATTTCAAAAACGAATCATAATTTTGAACTTAACATTAAAAGGAAGCAACCAATTAGTCGGAGAAATTAACATTCAGATAGACAAACGATTAAGTGATTTCGATACATACATGAAGATAGAGAGGAAGAACAAATTAAATGTCGGACGGAGATTTGTGAATTTTTAGCTCACCATGAATTGATCAAGTTCTTTATCATCCCCAACCAAATTCTGACCATTTCCAAGGGCCGAGTACTTATCCAAGACATGTTGACTCTGCGCTAGCTGAGCGTCAATTCTCGGCAATTGATCTACCGGCGTCGCGATCCTCAAACACGAAACATGCGCCGACAATAACTGTTCGTATAAGGGATGCGCCAATACCTCCGCCTTACACTTAGCATTCTGCCAATTCATAACTCCTTCTCCACCACCTCCAGCACCACCGCCGCCGGCTCCACCAACCTCACCCCCGTCGGTCAACTCCATCTTATTACTATGATGCGCAGTATGATTGATGTTGGTGGTGGTGCTGCTTTCGTTATTATTGGCGCTGAGACCACCCGCAGCGGCGGCGGCTGACTCGTGCGGAATCGCAAGGACAGGATCATCAATCGTTGTCCTGGATAACCACTGATTCGACGCCGTGGAGTCAGAGTTCGTATGTAAGTTCAAGAAATTGTTTCCGCCTGTGGCCGTGGAAGTAGTGTTGGCTTGGTTGGTATGACCGTTGTCAGCAGTAGGAGCATTTCCACCATAAGGACTGGTTTGTGAACGGAGGATTGCATTGTTGAGCCAGTTAGGTCCAGTTCCGAGCTGATGGTGATGGTGGTCTGGTGGCTTCGGTCCACTGCCATCCGGTTGGTCAGGGATGATTGACCGAAGGACGGATGTTGGTGTGGTTTGGTCTGCGAAGTGTTGGAAAGCCATTTGTTGCTCCCGTGAAAGACGATGAAGATGATGCTGCTGGCCATGAAACGCCATTTTCCCCTTCTTTTTCGTTAATTTCTTCAAAATAATTTAACTTCCTGCTATTCTGCCCCCTCAGCCTATAAAATCATCGTATCACAGGAACGCAGGAATAAGAGAGAGAAAATTATATTTGTACAGGAAATCGTTGGATGGCCGAGGAGGACAGCGAATATTGTTATCAAGAAACACGTCGTCCGCGGGAAAGGTGTTGTCTCATTTCTGGTGAAAGCTGAAGACCAAAATTTCGCAGAGGAAAATTTGCTTTGGGCGTGGGAGGAGCGAGGAGAACTGAAAAGGGGAGACGCAGGAGATGAACTGAAATATATTATCACGGAAACTTTTTATTGATTGAAGCCGCCGAAATTAAAAATAAATAAATAAATAAAAATAAAAACTCCCTATTATTGTCATGGCTGTGGTGGTGGAAATCTCGGTTTTTATGAAAGCAGAGGTATTGAAGGGTGCGGTGTGTGGTTATATAGTTGGTCGTTGGATACGGTTTAATCGGACGGTGACGATGGGTTGACGTGGGTAGATTGTCGTTTCCATGTCTTTAAGAGAGGGCTATTACAGTTGAGGGGACACGAGAGCACGCGCGTGTGTAGCACCTACGTCACGTTTGGACAATTTTGTCCAAGTTGCTGTTTCGTACCTTTTTTCTATGGGTCATAGTCTTAGTAAAGACCCGAGGTGAAATCGAGAAAATGTCAAATTTACTAGCCAAAACAGCAAATCGACGCGAAATCAATCGTTGACAAAACAAAGTTTTGAATAATTTCATAGAAATATGAAATTTCCTACTATCTATGTGTTTATTTTTTCAGTTTTATAACTCTAACATTAAAAAAAAAAAATTCGAATCACATATTTAAGCCAATATGGAAGTATTTTAATCAAATAAATTTATTGGAGTATTAGTCTTTTTTGGGAAACTTCACATTTTTATATCTCAGAATCCTAAAACATCAAGAAAATATTTTTTTAAAATGTCAAAGTAAAATTTTATAGTTTAATTACATGGGACTAAAAATATTAATAAAATGCATTGAAGTATTTGTCAATTAAAAATGTTATTGTTCCTCAATAAAATTAGACAAAAATGATAACGTTGAAATGAAATTTCTTCTAAATTTTACTTCTATTAGCAGTGTGCACTACTATGTTGAACTACAAATTATCGTTCAAGAGACTCAAATCATACGAAGTTCTAACAAAACCACACCTTAACCCCTCTATTAAAGAATGTTGTAAGATGTTATAATTACTTAAGAGTATGGAAATGTATAAGATTGCATACTTCACCTCAAAGAAATATCATTGACATGGAACAACTCCGAAAATGTCAATAATAAACTAATATTTAAAAAAAATACTAAAACCTAAAATGATGTGACTTTGATGTCTCTCTTCAACATATTAGTATGAAATATAGTTGAATAACTTGAACCTCATTCGGTCACCAAGTTTGACCTAACAATAACAAAATACGAGCATAAATACTTATGTATAACACCTCATATGTTTCAAACCCTAATCTAAATTATTTAAAGAGATGTATATTACTAAATGCGAGTTTAGCCATAGAATTTATTCAAAAAATATTCTATTTATAGTATTATATGCTTATATCCCAACAATATTAGTATAAATATTGTAAAATTATATTTATAAGGAAGTTCTTCTCCTCATAGATGACTACAACATAGTAGTAGCTAGTGTTCCATGAGGATGAGAGACCAAAAAATAATACTTTTTTAAAAATTATCAAATAGTTATATATATTAGTAAAGTGAAAATGTGGGGAAAAAAACCAAAAATCTTGAATGATAGGTCAAATAGAGTTTTAGTACAACTATCATAGTAGCAGCAATAGCATCAAGTGGCATGATGGACCGGCAAAGAAAGATAGGTGATCCACTAGTCGCCACTAGCAATTTTTAATTTTTGAATTTTAATTCAATATCATTCCTAATCTAGAAATTCAATAATTTTATACATTCAAGATCAGGAAATTATCTTGAAGATTTTGGCTAATTTTTATAAATTTTTAAATTTATTTGATAGTTTTCTTAATAGCTACCTATCTAAATAGTTGTCTATAAACTTTTTAAAAATTGTTCTAGTATTTGTTTAGGTACCTAAAGCCATGTGTGGCCTTATAACCATTATTCCTAAGCCCTATAAGATCAAGTTAACTTTATCATATTTAATCAACCCAAATCTCATAAAAAGTATAATAGATTTATCATTTTACAAATTAGTCTGACCAAATCATACCAAAAGTACAAAATGTATATCACTTTACAAACCAACCTACCTAAACCTCTTTATCTTACATTCAACCCTCCCTCTTAATCACTCAAAATTTAAAAACTTAATCATGTCCCTTCACTCATTGCCTTCGTCAACCACCACAATGTGTAGGGACTAAATTTTGTGTTCTTTTATCTTCCAAATCTGTTAAGTCTTCATCATATCTTTTTTTCTAAATAATATAGATAACTATTGAAGCTCATTTTTCTCTCTACCTTCTGCTTATGCTGAGCCATAATTTCCTCTTTTGATTTATATTCATTGATTATTCCCACCTTCTACAAACCTTAGTGTTAGTTTTTTATTACATTTACTAAGTTATAGAAGAATGAAATCTAGAGAAAGTAAAGGAACTATTATTTATCTTTTCCTTAAATTCATTAATTTTATGGAATTGTTGTTTTATTTTTCTCTTGCTCTCTATCTTTTTTTGTTTTCAATTTTTATGTTAAAATAGTTTTTATTAGTGTGTAGTGTTTTGTTCAACAGGATCAATTTCATTTGGAATAGATAATTTATGCTAAAATCCTTTTCTTTCTTTTCATTTGGGGAGTATAGGATCTATGTAATATAGCTAGACCCTTTAGAAGCTAAGTGTTATGTGTTGTTATTCACCATTTTAATTTTAGGATCATATTAGTATAGACATTATAGATTTTCTTAAAACTATGCAATTTTTTTATAATAAAAAAAATGGGCATGCATAACGTTTAGACTAGCTAATTGTGGAAGTATGAGTTGTTATTTCAAGTATGAAGCCATAATATTTCATGTGTAGAAACATATTTCATCCATCAAATATTTATGTTATTATGTATATTTGAGCATATCAATGCCAGTATTTATCGTGCTAAAATAATGAAAATAAATATATGTATATTTTATACAAGCCTTAGGCAAATGACATTATTGTTCTTCTGTGTGTGTGTGTGTGTGTGTGTGTGTGTGGTGTGGTGTGTTAGTGCTATAATTTTCAAGTTGAAGGGTATTTGTGGGTATTTTTATCCTATTATATTAATTCTATGATTTTTTTAAGCATAATGTGTATTTAAGTGTGAAGATATTTTAAGAATAAAAAGTATAATAAATAAAATGTGTTAGTTAAAATCATTATAAGGATTTATGTAAAAAAAATGAACTTTTTAGATCTACTAATAAAAAAACAATTACAAGAATTATGACTTTTATTTTAGTTTTATTTGAAAAGAAAATTGGTTTGTCATATAAATAATGTTTCTAAGTATTAAACTATTGAACTTAGGTGGTCGTTGATTGACTTTGACCTTATGTTAGACTTTTTAACATTTAGCAATTCACATTTTAATATTAGCTTTTCTTAAGAGTTGGATTTGGAAGTTTAAGTGTAATGAAATTCCTTTAAGTGATAAGTGAACCTTTTATGGCAAGTGCATAGTGATGTATCTATGATCCTTTATAGACCAAAGATGGTAGGTATAGGCGAATCATAAGTAAAGAAACTAAATTATAATGGTAGTATGTTAATATCATAAAAATTAAGGGTGTACTTTATGATAATTTAGGTAAAGACATTTTGAATAAAATGTTAATAAATAAAGTGGAAAAATACTTAAATTTGGACTATCATCTAATTTTTTTTAGGATAGTCTCCTAGGTTGGGTTGTTCTTTTAGTCATCTTGATGTTTAGTGGTGTTAGGTTGGCTATCTTGTGGAGCAAAAGATGCTCCAAATATACTATTATAAAATTCTACAAACCTTATAAAGAGTATACATTCTTAAAGATTGGATCATCTACGATGTTTTTAGATGGGTTATATCACCTACAACCCACCAAGACTAGTTGTCATTTGTGTGCTATATTAGTGACATATCATTTATAGAGGGTTCCTTAATGATATTTTTTATTATATTAGAGGTATGCATTGATGGTCTCTAAGAGATTAAATAACCATCATTTTTTGATCAATAAGTACGAAATTATAATACAACTTTTAGTTTAAGTATTAGTGTCTCGTTATCATATGCCAAGTCTTACAACTTTTATAACATGGTGTTATATTCCATGGTATCACATGTTAATGTTTATGTTATCATATGTGCTAAAATATGTAGCATCATTCCCTACGTGTTGCATGTTAGAACTTTAGGGGAGGCTATATTACTCAATATATTGATATATTAATGCCATATCTTTCTAGACGATATACTATAACTATATGATTATGGGGATGACATCATTGATGATATGTAAATTTAAGAGTAATGGACTTCGATATAGGTATAGAGTTAGAGATATAGGGAGGTTACACCACATTGTTTTGATTTCCTTTTTCTTTTGATTTTTCACATTATTTTTTATTCTTAGTCCCATTTTTTTATGTCATTACTCTATCTTTTTAGATTATGTTGTATCAAGAGTTTATCTCTATATGCTATTAATTACATACATGCATATAATTTGTTGTTTATCAATCTTATATTTGTATTATTGTTTAGGTTTAAATTATTTAGCCTTGAGTTTAGTACAAAAATGATGCAAATACTAGACTAGTACTAAGTGGTAGTAACATCCATATTTTTTTATTTATGATTTGGAAAACCAAGACATTATAAATGAAACCTTAAATGGTGGTATTTAGGGACACTAGAGCTAGTAGTTATTAGAGCACCTACAACATTAGCGATTGGCCCAAAAACCAACATAAGCCTTTTCCAACACAATTTGTCTCATGCTCACACATTTTTGGAGAAATTTCTCTAGAGGTGACCCCATCCTTAAGTCAATTCAAGGTATTCATGCTAAATTATAAAGTGTTTCAATGGTATATTTTTAAAAGGGTAGGTGTACCTTATTGATAAAAATAATTACATCAACCCTTTTAAGCCGCATCCAAATACCACCTAACTTTAGGGTATCTCACACCTCCTCACTTAAATACCAAAATATCCACATTACATCCCTATAATTGTCTATCACATTATAGTTAAGTCACAAGAATTATTCACATTAAGTAGTTGAATGAAATATCTAAGTCCAATTTGTGGTTGTGTTTTTGCTCTAAAGTTGAATTAGGTAGTTCTTGAAGCACTTTTGGGATGAACAATAATCCCCACATGTAATACCCCAAACATTTGGGTATGTAATTGTATCAATTCATGAGTTTGATAATTGTTTAAGTGTGTTTGATCTTGATTTAAATGTATATTTTGAGTTTGATTTGCAAAAGATTTGAAAAAAGCTTGGGGAAAATAGGATAAATGTGTTTTGGGGGCCATGGGCTAATGGGGCAACCCCATCAATCGATATGCATAGAATTTGCAAAACAATCGAGCTAATGAATAATCCATTAGCTGAAAAAACCTATAGGTTGAATAATGTTAGGTTAATCCTAATATCATTTCTATTTAATTTCATTTTCTTTCCAAATGATTTGAGCAGCTAATGTTAATGCTATAAATAGTCTATAAATCATTTTTTACAATTTTATTAATGTAATACCTTGTTATTTTAGGAGTTATGTAGGATGTTTATTAGCAGAGGTTAAATTTCATTAGTTTTGAGATTTATCACAACTTTGTCAAGTTTTTAAACTTTAGTTTCATTTTTATAATATTTCATTTATGAGCATTCATCATTTCTTATAGATTTGTGTTAGGTAAGACTTGTGAGCCACTTTTAGCCTCTAAACTATTTCTATATTCTTCTTTTGTGTGAATATTTGATATCCTGAAGAAAATCTCGAGTCTCTTAGACATTTTCCAATTATGAAACTAAGTTTTTTGTATAACGTACTATTTATCGCTCCAACAAGCCTTAATCTTGTATTTTGAGCCCATCAAACTCTATATGGTTATCTAAAAATCATGAAAATTTGGGGATCATATTATTTTATTATTCTTAAGCTAAATACGATCCAAAATTATTCCGTTATTATTCATATAATTTTCAGAGTAGTTTATATTATTACGCACATTTATGTCCTCAAAGCCAATTTCTCTTCCTCAATTCTTATCCAAGCCTTTTGATAATGTATATGAGTATTTCATTATTGATAAGAAATCACAAAAAAACACTTATTTTTATCACACCTAAATTTACTACTTAATAATTTTGTTATGCGGAAGTGTAATATAAAAATACTAGGTATTACCGCTGCACTTAGTATATATCTAGTTTCCTTACCTTTTTTCTGCTAAGTGCTAAGGTTTAAAATAAGTCAAATCAAAACAAAGCAGTGGAAAGAAGATACATCAATGTTGTTAAAGGTTATAGATAAATATCCTCCCTACAATAAAGATAATCAAAATATAATAAAGGGCGTAAAATTTTAAAAAAAAATGACTACAACAAAAGCTAGCACCCAAATATACGACATTAATTTACCCTAACTCTTAGACTTAAAATACCATTTTGATAATGGAATTTCCTCCTAAGGACTTATCTTCACCATGATTATACACCTCATGCGACTCCATGACTCACACATAATCATCTTAAAATTTAATAGTAGTACAATTTCCTTGTACTAAGTAAATCATAATGCCTCAGAGAGAGGTAGTATGATCATATTTCACAAGTCACATAATAATAAGAAAACATGGGTTAAGCACAAATATGTATGCTATAACAAGATACAAATAATCATCGATAATAGAAATGACATCAAAAACTCATGCTTAACAACCAACATACTTAACCTTTTCACTTCCATCTCAAAATACATAATAACCATGTCATAACCTATTACCAATGAGTTAGTACACTATGGTTCTACTGACCAACTACCCAAATCAATTACAATACCAAAGGTAAGGCACTAAGTTTACTACTAAACCAACAATTTAATACATATCATGGCTATTGAACCAATAATTCATTATTAATTATGTTATATGATGGGAGTTAATAAGCCTAAGGATAGTGGCATACACTTGGTCATACTAGTGCTCGAAGGCTGCACTTTACCCTTAGACTATACAACCTCAGGAAACTAACATACACCTAATCATACTAGTACAATAAGGAAACATAATATCCTTAGACCTCTTAGGTCACCTAATCCTTAAGAATAGATATTCTATAAGAAATCCATAGTACTAATTAGAGTATATAATATGGCCTTGTTAAGATACTTAGAAACACCATCAAAATATTAAATAATCAAAGGCTAAACCTCATCTTTAGGGTAGCTACCCTTAAGGAGCAACCATTCTCAAACTCATGGTATTTCAATTTAAATATTAATTTTTTATAAGGTGATGACAAATATCTCATATTGCATAAAAACTCTTATTCTCTAACTAACTAGTTTTCCTTTATTTCTAATTATTCAAGTCTACCCTAAGGTTAACAGTCTAATCTAAGGTAAAATTCAACACTAAGGTCAAATTATCACTATATTAATGCCATCCTATGTCTAATTATTCATGTTGAGGTAGGTCAGAAATGACAAAAATTCCTTTAAAACCCTAATTACACATTATTATCTAGTTTATTATAAAGCTTTGTTATAATAATAATTTGTCATGCAAAATCTAAAAGATAATAATTTAAAACTTTTTAGTATGCAGGTAATTTCTATGGCTTAGTGATTATCTAGAATTTCCTTAATGCATATATTTCACAACTTACATATGCAAAACCCTAAGTATGCATTTTTAGTATGTCATATATTTCATGAAAAACATGCAAATGGTTTTATAGCTTGATTATTCATTTAAGATAACATTTTTTTTATCATGGTATATGTAAGAAGACATATCTATTCCTAGATCATATGAATAATGATTAATATAAACTAACCCTAATCATTCTTAAGTAATGTTATGCTATATATATACCCTAACTACAACTTGCAATGATAATAATGGAACACTTAACATGTATATACCCTAATCATTCTCTTCTATGTGTACTTATTTATGATGGTAAACACTTTTAATTAGACGAATTGATGGGTGGTGGAAAAATTCATTAGAGAAGACAGAGCATCAAATCAAAGCCTTGATTCCCACACTTTCTTATGCAAATTCAGCGATGTAGAAAAATATGGCATTAAATAACCTATGAAATTGTTTTCTGTGATCTAAACACATCGGATTAAAGAAAATTAGGCTTATCCATCAAGAAATCATTTTGGAACTGTCTTTTTGTTTTTTTAATTCTAAATTTGATTTTTTATGAAAAATGATGAAATATTCATCAACTTATTTTCTTCTCGATATGATGGGCCGATTAGATGTTTTATGTATTGACTGTCCGATAGACGTTACCTTAATGAGCTTATCTATCACCACTCAATATTGTATATGTGGTGTTTGATGCTCTTTTTTAAAAAATTATTTTTTATTTTTATTGTTGTTTATGAATTGTAAGATAGTTGTTTATGTCTAATTGTATTCATCCTTTTCTATATATGTGTGATGATGAACACATTGATATGCAAGCTAGTATGTTAATCTTTTATGATATATATTTTTTATATTAATTTGTACTGCGGTCTTCTTGTTTGACACATTTATTGTATAGTTATGATTGTCAACCATGTAATAGACATTTATCTTGTCTTCCATATAGAAGTGTCTAACACGTTGTATGGAATTTTATAGGCATTGATGATATGAATTCTTCCTCAACTAGAATTAGTATAACCTTGAATGCAGGCCTAAAGGATGAGAACTAGACCAAAAAGCTTCCAAGCATGCTCACCTTAGTGTCAAATTGATTCTAGACTATTAGCCTATACAATTTTCTTGATGGTATGACACTCTACATTAAATAGGGCAACTTTTGTCCTCGAGTACACCATATTTTTCCATTTCCCTCCTTCCTCATTTTACTCCTATATATAGGAGATATTGTAATCATTTTTTAGCATGAAAATCATAATACAAATTTACTACGTCTACTCACTCTTAATTTATTTCTTAAGAACATATTAGTTAACAAACACACATAAAAAAATCACATCCTTAAAGGGTTTAGAAACCCTAGCCATCTATTCAAAGCATTTCTTTCTTATTTTCTTAGCTTTTCACCATGTTTTTATTTTTAATACATTTTTCCCACTTTTAAAAATCTAATGTCCTAAGAATTATTAAAATATTCTCATATTTTGATTCCACAAGTTTTTTGAAGTATCTTAGTTGTGTTTAAAGTAATAAATGGAGATTGCAATGAAGAGAACTTTTTGTGTGTTATTTTACGGTTATTCACATTTTCAACTTTGCTTTGATATTTTTACTTGATAAAAAATTATAAAAATTATAGGGCCATCATATTATAATACTTTAAAGATGAAAATGAACTAAAAATATTTAATCTTTATTTTTTATTATTTCACTCCAATTCTCCTTAACCTTCACACACTTTAACCCAAGCTCTTTACTTCAATTAAGAATAAATCCTCACTCTTACATTAGGTTAAAAACCACCCTACAATTGCATGTGTAATTCGAAAATATTCCTTAAAGATTTATTAAACCATTTTCCTCCTTATTATTATGTCAAAACTTGTAACGTATCATCAAACGACTCTAAAACCTTCCCTAACGCAACTATAAGACAAACTAAATCATCTCCTTAGCTCCTAATTTTATGTATTACCTCCCTCACACAAATCCCCCTACAATTCCATCTCGTCAAGGTAATAACTCACTTCGTAATTATTACTACCTTCCATTAGTGAAACAAACCTCACTAGCTCACTTGTTTATCCCTCATCTCTGCCTAATTGTCACACCACACACCCTTCCCTATGTCAGAAATATTAAACCCCTTAACTTAGTAAATATTCCCCTCATCATTAGTCATATATCCCAATGACCAATCACAAACTGAGACCACCATACTTATCTCCCCACCCTCAAGTTTAACCCTCTAATGTATTTAACTTCAATCTTGACCCTACATCTTTTACCTCCTCACCTCTCCATATATTATCCTCTTCCTCTAAACTTTATATTCTCCCAAAATTTATATTGGATTAAAATCCTATCCATACCATTCACACCTTATCCCTCTACATTTCTTCCATCATTACTCCATTGTCAATCATTATTATTGTCGCCCTTTCCTCTTCCCTCAAACTCATGTCATTTTCTCCCCTTATCCATTAAAATTCTTGCACAAATTATAAAGTATAACTAATACATAATAAAATCATGGAAAACTTACAACCTCAAAATTTGATCACAATTTTCATCATCATCTAAAGCAATCAAGGTCTTCTTTCTTTCTTCTCCTCCCTATCCAAACTATGGCATTTTTTTTTTGCTTTTCTCTATTCTCATCACTGTCATGGAATACATAAATCCAACATGGATGGATAACCTTTAAGTTTTCTAATTTCCAATAATATATAATATCTTCAACTCTATTCAATCTCCTTTCTTTTCCTCATGTGCTAAATTTTAATGGTTTATATGTAATTTGCCCCTAACATTTTGAATGTGATTTGTGTATGGTGGAGTGAGGTGAGGCCCCAATAGTTTATGATAAATTTATCCAACTTCTTATGAGAATTAAATCTTCCCTAAATAGTGCTAAAACATAGCATTTGTTGTGATTTCAAGTTTGATAATGAAATTGGTATTTTTTGTTTAATTTGGAGTATTGTTCTTATTACTTTTATATCATGAATCATAAGAACTTATTTACGGTTTAAAATTCATTTAAATCATTTCCAATGGTTAATTTTAAGTTTTAAAGTTATTATGGTTTGATTATAAAGATGTTTGATTTAAAAAATATTAAAGAAATATAAAATAGGTTAATCTCATGCTAGTGAATTTGGGTTAACTTGCAAGCTAAATGCCTCTAAGAATGATAGAAGTTAAAAGACCTAATTGGTATAAACTTAAATCTACAAGAGAATAATTTCCATCTAAACTTTTTTATTATTATTATTTGAAGTTATACATTAAAAGTTATGATCAAAATTATAGAACTGCACAATATTTACCAAAACCTCGCTTATGAGCACTTTGTTCTTCTTTGGGGTTTGACCTTTCAGTTAGAATTTATTTTTGTATCTTGAAAGGTTTATAATTTTTTAGTGATATTTTAGGATAAAATACATAAATTATATAATTGGGATTATTATAACTTGAGATTTGAAGGATTACATTAAGATGAGAAAGGTTGAAGTTGAAGAACATCTTCAACATGTTCTTGAGTTTAAGTTGAACATATGCACAGTGTTTGTGAGTACTTCATCTTATTCAAACTTAATTACCTCCAATCACTCCTTAATCATATAAATAGGTGTATTAAGAAATAATCATCTTCTTACAAATAAATTTATAAGGCTAAGCTCAATGACCCAAATCTTCACCTAATGACCATAGAGGTTAAGGTTTGACCATTACCTTTAGCTTATATCTTTTTTGGGATTAATTTCACTAGAATTTTATTTTTTATTTTTCGTAGTGAATATTTTTATTTTATAAAAATGGTAGATGACCTTATTTCTCAATTTTGAGCTCAAATATAAATTTTTATGGTCAAATAAATCTGTAGTGATTTGTTCAAGTTTAAAGTGACGACCTTGAGACCTTAATGAATTTATTACATTCAAAGATGTGATGGTCTTAAATCCTATGCATTATATGGTACATGATCATGGTCTTGTGCTAGTTTTAGGCACACAAATGGTTTTAATGTTTTGTATCACTGTGTGTGACCATACAAAACAATCACACATGTTGGGGGTCAGCTCAACAAGTTAAATTAGTAAATTGGAATAGTCATTGGTAATTTTTAAAACTAAAGAGTTGAAATACCATATTTCAAGTAATCACTAAAATAGTATGGGCCACTAGTCTATGTATTAGTGTTTTGGTACCTTCTCTAATCTATAGCTATCAAAAGTATTCTATAGGCATTGTTTATAGTGAAATATTATTTTACGCTAGATTAGTTGCTATCAAAATGGTAGCATGACCAAGCATACCCTAAAGAGCCTGCTCAATGTATTAATGTACAATGGTTACAAAAGGCTTTAGTCGATGGATAGGTATAACCCATGATTTGGAAATTATGATTAAAAATAGGGTGGAGAGTTTATCCTAAGAGCCTACTTTGATTTTTAACTAAATTGTTTCAATGGTTTTAGTATCATTCAATAATGGCAAGGTAAACTGGGTTTTCATATCATTTTTAGAACATGTAATCTTTTTAGATGAGTATAAAATATTTTAAGTCTTCTCTCACTCATGCTTCTATGTTACTTATGTTGCATTTTATTTCCTCACGGGAATTTTTTTTACTAAGTGTTTAATCATACAAACACCCTTTTTACTTAGCAAATGTAGGGAGCAACTATCCTTACTTTTCAAGAAATCCACTATTTCAAATTCTTGTATACGGAAGCGATGTTATATCATTCGTAGGTTATCCCTATCATTTTATTCATTATTCTAGATATGTGTTTTTATAACTTGAGTGTAAAGTTAACCATTTAGAATTTTCTATTTATTTTTTAAACTATGTTGTTTAAGGAATCCACGTCTAACCCATTGTCAAGTGAGTCTTATATCAATGTTGGGATAAGATGTCAGCCATACTTTATTCCTTGAGGTATAAGGGTACTTGTGGCCTTGCACCAAACATTAATTAGGTATTATATGTATATTCTCTATGTTGGATGTACCAATAATATCCCCATTGTCATAGTAAATTCCATAAAATCTTTCCAAAATAAAAAAAAATTCCAGTTCTGAAAATGAAGGTGCTACACTCTTTCATAAGAATAATGAAGCCTTGACTAACATATTTACTTATATCCTAATGAGGAGGAACAAGTGGCTTGGCAGGGTTTATGGTGATTGTTTGTGGTGGTGGGATAACAAGAAGTTAATTCACTCTTTGTTGTTGCTATTTTGCCTAAGTAGAATTGCATCATTTCCTTGCCAGTGAAGTGGATTGTCTACAATGTTAGGTCTGGTACTATAATATAGCATTAAGTTCATTTTATAGTAAATTAAGAAGAAAAATATTTTAAAAACAAAATAAATAAATAAAGAAAGCCATGTTGTAGCATTTACTAGTTTATAATATAGCACATTTGCCAACTCCTAGCAATGAAAAAAAATTCGTGCTATAATGGCAAAGTAGACAACATATAGATGATATAAGCTATAATAAGTGTCATTATGCTTTTTCCAATAATACGTTATCCTACCATGTAATATATAGTGCGTGTGTGTCATTCCCAAAGATATTAAGAGATGCATTAAAATATATTTTCATTAATACTTTATGGTGAAAGTTTTAGCTCCTAAATATTTACTACATACAAAAATAATTTTATAAGAAGTAACTACATAACATAACACGTGTTACCGCCAAATCTAACATGATAAGAGGTATCAACAATAACTAACCCATATCGAATGTAAACCCATAAACAAATTTGACACAAATATTAGTTATCATCAGAATTTAATACAATGTTGAAAAAACCAATAAAATACCAAAGAGTAGAAGGGAGAGCAAAATTCAATACAATAAGAAAATGTTTATAACCACTTGATGTCCCAAAAGGTTACAAATTGGAAGGAACAACCATATAATATCTAGGATACTATAAATATCGCTAAACACTCTAATATAGCTAAAGTTGCCACAAGACATAAAAAAAATCTATAATTGATATTGTAATACATGTTCTTTATGATAAGTAAATCAAAACACTTCTAGAAAGGTATCATGCTCATATAAAAGAATTATGACCCAAAAATAAGAATCTTTCGTATAACATAAGATCATATGTGGTAGAATACAAACTCATATGATTTCATAGTACACCTACAACAACAAAAAGACAAGAATAACATAAAATAACACATTCAATTACATGTGATGATAGATTTAAAGACCAATTACCAACCCCATAATTTTGAGATTTATAAAATGGAAAATTCTTGTGTTTAATAGAGTTTATATGATGTTTGATCTTGCATTTGAAATACATTTTGAGTTTGATTTAAAATGGAGTTGGAAAAAGGATTGAAAAATTAAGTAAAATAAGTTTTCTTAACATATTAGTCAACTGGTTCTATGAACCAATCACCCGGTATGTCTTTTTTAGCAATGGTTTTGGTTTGATGGAACTAATCAACTGGTTAAACAAACCGATCAAATAGTTTATCAAGCTAAGTGATTTTTTAGCATGGATTATGTTATATAAATTTTCTAAATTTTTATAATATTATTACTCCAACTCTGATCTATTATTTATTAATATTTAACCCTTTTTATCATTAACACACCTTTTATCTTAGCATCGAGTTGACTCGAAGGTTTAGTTTTAGCAGAAAATGGAAAGGATGACCTCATCCTTTGCCTTCTTCTTCTTCTTATACCTGTACTATATTGGTGGAGAGAATTTGTTCTACAATTTCTCTGAATGCTAGGTAAAATTGATTCCTATAATGATCTTCTCATTTTCTTTCCTATGTTTGACCATTCTTGAGAGAAGCTTAACCAGACTTATCTAAGAAAATCAACATTTGAGCTATGGGAATGATGTTAACCTATTCTTGATAAATTCACCCATTCATCCCAAATTAGAATTGTCAAATTAGGGTATGTGATATGATTACAATCTCTCACTCATTCCCTAAGCTATTCTTTGGTTATATATATAGCCTTAATCATATATCCCCTTCATTGCTTATCACCCACAAAAAATATTCTTAGTTTTTCCAACACTTGTACACCACTCATCTCAATTTTGAGCCTTCATCTAATTTGTGCATCTCTTCTAATCCTTTCTCTAGCTCTCTTTTGCTTTATTCTCAAGAAAGAAAGAGTTTTAATAATTATTTGAACATTTTTGAGTTTTTTAATCACTCTTTTTCTAAGGTTTTGAGAGTTGAAATTATTTAGCCTGAGGTTTTATCTCCTTGGTGTGGAAATATTTCTAAAATTTCAAGTAAGTAATTCTTGAAAATGAAATGTGGCATGATGAGCATGTGAGCTAGTATGGGAGGTAAATTTCTATTCTTTGTATGTATAAATGATATTATGAGTAATTATGGTTGTTTTTAAGTGAATAGGGCATGATTAGCATATAAGCATGTCAAACATATATTTTCATCATATGGTCAGGTTATGATGTGAGATGGTTGGATTTTAGGCCCTTACTTGCATTTAAATTTCCTATACTATGTTCTCTAGGAGGGAATCAATTGATTGGTGAAGCCAAACTAATATACTAGTTCTTAGCATAACCATATGACTTGGTTATATATGATTACCACGGGTTATTCTCCGGTAAAACCCATCAACTAGATTGTAAAAGCCAAATGAATAGTCTTAAACTAGCTGACTACTCTAACAAAACTGATTGAGTTGTTCTGGGATGAATTCCCATGTTTTGTTCAGCAAATCGATATAGCGATTTAGCCAGAAAACACTATTTATTTCTCTTGAATTTGGTATGTTTTGAGATTTCATATTATGATATAAAATGATTATTAAGTGTTGATAACACATATTTTTGTAAGAATTAACTAACTTAGTGGATGAACTAATAAGATTACTTCATGACATTTTTAATCACTGCCTTTGGAGGGATTTAATAAGAAAATTCGAGAAGTAATGCTATAATGCTACAAATGGATGATGTAACCTAAATTCTTGGCATAAATAGATTATCTTAGTGGATTGATTTCAACATGTCTAATAACTACCAAAAGTCCTACAACATGGCTTGGAGGATAATAATGTTTAAGATGGAGTGATTATGTGGATGTTTTGCTCAGTTATTATATGGGACTCATTTCATAATTTAAACTTGGATAGCTACACACTAATCACTTAAAGTGAATGATGGTTGAGAAGTGCATGGGTATTGATTACATGATGATTCATTAGCTATTGGGGGCTATTCTATTGTTGGGTATTTTATGTTGCCTTTGGGCTTTGCCTTTAGAAGGGATCATAGTCAATCCCTGTGCATTACCTACTCTATACACTAATGATGTAATATGAGGTATCTATACTAATAGGTTTAGTCACTTAGGCATTTTATTAGCTTCGACGGAACATTATGTTTGTGGGTGGTTCTTAACTTTGAATAAAATTTTATGTTGATTGGTGGTAAATTAGCTTTGACTGGACTTTATGTCCTCTGGTTGGATAGGATTTCATGGTATCTGAGACCATAACGTGGTAATCATTTCATTGCTTGAAAAAGAAATAAGGGTGCGTAAATGGTTAATATACCGAAACATCTAACTTCGGAAATAGGTCAAATGGGTAATTTATGTATGTTGATAGTAGAAGAGTATGGTGAGTGCTAGAATAAGTTGTGATTAATTTAATATTTATATTCTTGATATTTATGATTTGTTGATAAGTATGACAAGTTATGAGTTTTCTAGGTCCGTGCATGGCATGGAATACTAATGCTTCATATGATCATGATAATGCATGTATGTCTAATTGTAACATGTAAATATGGTATTGTGTTTTAAAATGATATATATTGTTTTTGTAGGCTGTGCATGCATGTTACTCCAATTACAAAGGTAGCTTAGCTTACTCAATACATAGTGTACTGATGATTTTTTTTTTGTTAGCTGTTTGATTCCACGAGGAGAAGACTATGTGTAGGTTTTTAAGGATGTCTAGTAGTTGGCCTACTTATGTTAGTTTGGGCTCTTAAGAGCAAGGACACCCAGAGATATTTTATAGCTCCTTAATGGATAGAGGTTTAAGTGATTTCCCTATATATGTTCATCTATTTTGTATTTCAGTACTTCAACTATTCTATTCTAGTATACAATTTGGTTTATTTGGGATCCAACGTTGCGACATTTATATACACTTAAGATCATTATTTCTAGAATATATGTTTTGTTCACTATATTTCATGTTTTTTTTTTGGTTTTCTTAGCCTTATATCTAATATGGGATGGGTAGTGGATGTACAACTTATGTTAGGTGTGGTGGTAACACCTCATTTTTTTTGTGTTCTCGGTCTTTTTTCTTCTAAATGTTTTAAAATGGAAATTTTTGCTGGTAAAAAAAAGGGTGTTACATTACAATCCCACAATTTCACATATGATACTATCCGCCCACACCCTAACGAGGGTCAAACATTAACATGATTACAACATTATTCAAGGCCAATCTAGCCAACCATAATCTAATTATTAAGAAAAAATAAAGTGATTCACTAATTCATGTCAATTCAATTCAAAACCTTGAATGTTGGGTATGATCCCTTAATCTAAGGGATTGATTATCAAGGAGGTGATAGCAAAATCAACCACTAAATTCTAGGGTAAAACTCGCTAAGGAAGCCACATGATATCATAATCATCCATACCAATTATCAAAACTCATCTCCTTAAGTATGCATATCTTCATTATTGTCTATGGACTACCTATAAAGATGAAGTGTGCCATTTAACCCAAAGGTCTAGCTATGCATTTAAGGGCGTAGGGTTGAGGTACAAGATTTTTCCAACTCATTTTTTTTCATTTTAAGTGATTGGTGTTCATTCAAAATCAACTTATTATCAATATGGGATACAAGTTCCAACTAACAACTAATAACCTAAATATCCAAATCAATACAAAAAGAACCACAAGTGTTAGAATAATTCAATGTAATGGAAAACCTAAGTTTAGTCATTTACTCTTAGCTGAAACATAACCAAGTCAAATTAAATCCATACTTTTAAACTTTTATTTTCAGTTATACAAAAGTGAAAACTAAAGTCAACTTATAAAGAGTGAAGTAAAAGTCGAACATTGAAGTCAACTAAACTCAAATTATTGCAATCATTCCATACAAGGCCCATTTTAGCCACAAAACACGAGCATGCCCTCAAACTTTAATGATCCAAAAATTTAGTCATTTAAATATGAAACCTTTATATCATTCCACAAAATTCATGGAAGCCTACAAGAGACTAAAAATAAAACCTTAATATAATTTATCAATTCTGGAATTTTTTTTTAAAAAGAAGAAGGTAAAATGCCATTATATCGCTAAAAATGATTTAAGCATAATTAGTGCATAAATTCCTAAACATGCATATCTAGTGTACATGATTAACATTAATATTAAACCATGATACAATCTCAACATTCATGGTGTAAAAATACCATGACACATCAAAAGAGACATATATTCCCTTAGGTGACATAAATCTCAAATCATGTGAAACAAACCCTAAATGTGATCAAATACAAGCATATCATATATCAAATACCATGGAATGACAAGGCTTCATTTAGACCATTATGCACCTAATGAGACCTACACAAAAAAAAAGAGAATAAGATCATAAAGTATATGATTACATCCAATATCACATGTATAAAATTACATATTTATTATCAAATAATTATTTACTTGATATCAACATAAATAACACATAAATTTACATATTTCATACTTTTCACATTATATCATAAAAGTCACAAATTTTGTAATAAATAAAGACTAAAATGATATTGCACCCAAAAATTCTTGGGTGTTCACATACAATATTCTACCATATAAATAGTAAGTTGGATTTTCCTATATTCATGCTTAAGAAAAAATAATTAAAAGTGCATTCCCCATGGCTAAATCAAAAACCATCCTGAATTCCCTACAAAATAAAAAATTCAAAAATAAGAAGCATATAATGAATATATATATATATATATATGTTAGAATGATAATAAATAATATGGGACAAATAAAGAAGATGAGGGAATGAAGGATTAACCTTGTATTGAAAGAATAGGAACTTGACCAAAGATATTTAAAAATCAACACCACTTCCTCCAAATCTTAGCTTCTTATACATAGATCAAGTGTTTTGAATCTAAATTATGGAGAATGATGCAAGGAAAGAATAAAGGAAATAAGAGAAAAGATGAACAAAACACAAACTATATAGGATAAATGTAATGACTTTGGTGTTGAAAACAAACAGGGGATCAATTTGTGGCTTCCAAAAAATGCCTAAAGGTAAATGAATGTAATGGAAAAAGGTTGATGAATGTCGAGTAAGTTGTAAGGAATAATTCCCGAAAAAAGAATAAAAAGAATTTTCCAAGAGAAAGTCGTGGAAGTAGGTCAAAATGCAAACAAAGAAACTCAACAACAGTGGTTGAAGCAGACAAAGTTGGTCATGATAGGGGAAAAGGGGGGAGAAGGATGATGGAGTGTGATTTAAGGGATAAAAAGCGTGCTTTCCTAGAGTATGCATTATAACAACTAAAATGAAGAAAAATAAGAAGGAAAATTTGAGAAACAAGAGATAATGAAGGCCACGATGTTATAGAAAAATAAGTTGTGAACATTGATCAAAGTCATGATTTTGTGTGAGAAATATTTCACATGTGAATGATTATACATTATGGGTTTCAAGTGGCATGTGAAAATAATGGGGAGGAGTATGGGATAAATTTATCTATGCTAAGACTTGTATGAAAGCTACAATGATAGGAGTAAGAAAGAAAGTAAGTATCTTACGACAAAAACACTTGAGTATTATACTTATATCCATAATTTTGGTTGAATGAAAAAAAATCAGCCCAAAAAATAGACTTGGTTGAGTAAGATGGAAAATTGAGATACAATGGAGATTTAGGGGATTATTTTACATTTAATTTTAGGTCATTAAATTGTAATAAAGTCTACCAATTATAAATTCTTAGAAAAGTCATGAAAAAATATTGAAAAACATAAAATAATTTTAGAAACCCAAAAATATAAAAATATTTGGAATTTAATTTGATTTGATTCTCAATGGATGGAAAAGATTAAACATAAAAAAAATAAGTTACTACCTTAACCACATTTATTTTCAAACACACGAAATGAAAAAAAAATGTTCAAATTGATATAAAGAGATGTATCATAGTTTTAGAAAACCAAATAAATAAAAAAATTTAGCCTTGGAGTAGGTTTGGCATCTAACAAATAAAAATGATAAAAATTGGCTTATGGTGTAAATGACCTTTTCGCTCATTTTAACACTTCAGATGAAACAAATGAATTTCAAGCAAATAGATATAATGAATGTGCTCAATTTTTTTTTTTGTAATTTATAGAGAACTTTTTTTACGAGTCAAAAAGAGAAAAAATGATCATGTAGAAAGAATTGTAGAAAAAATAAATAAAATAAACAAGTGAAATTTTTAATTTTAAGTCACAATACACCCATTTTCATACTCTAACGGAATCAAGATGCTCACATGTTATTTTCACAAAAATAATGATGCTTAAAATGAGAAGCTGTGCAAAATCTAGAATTATCCAAAGTAATAAAAATCATTATATCTCACAATGAGAATGTTCTAAGCATAATGTGAGTTTATTTAGGTAAAAATCTTGAACCAATAAAAAAATGGTAAAGAACCCTAGCTACCCCAAGACCATAGTATTGTCCCATTTTGTTTTCAAAATGGTAAATGAGCATTTCAAAATAAATCTAATTTTTTATGTGAGATTAATTCTCAATTATTATACTTTAAATATTTTATTTCTATATATGAAAAAACATAAGAATGAATATCATAATAGAATTGTAAGTAAAAAAATATTATTTTAAGGTTGTATTTGACCGATGGAGGATCTCTAGTCAAACAATCGCAATAGTAATAAGTGATTCCCAAGGCTTGGGTGTAACAACGATCGATAACGAGTGGTAAACTAGAGAATGCCTATGTTTTGTATTTTTTCATTCAAATTTTTTTCCCTCCAATTTAATTTCAAATTAGAATATTTAAATATATATGAGCTCATAAAATTATTGTACATATTTCCATAAATTTTTAAAATTTTGAATTTGTTTAAGATCTTCTAATAAAGAACAATATAATTGGCTTTCTACTAATATATACTATTTTTAAAATTAACTTTTAAAGTCATCCTTGACTTTAGAACTTAATGATCAACAACTCCCAATTACCCTTTGATCATATTAATCATTCTTCTTCCATTTATCATCAATACATTTTCTGAAGTATAACCATGTCTTCTTATTTGAAGTCTAAAAACTAAAAACTAAAAAAAAGTATTTGCACTCAACCATGAACTCCATTCCTTCTAAATAATAGATATGATCTCTTATCCCTAGCTATCAGATTTTGAAGCTTGATGTGTAGTGTGGAAGTGATTTGATTAGTTCTCTACATTTCATACCCACAACATAAGCCTTTCTCTTTCATTCTAAACAATTTCTCAAGTGACTTTTTTTTCCTTATTTTTTCCTTAATCCTTCCTCATCTTCTTCCACCATAACCTTTCTTCATTCTCCTTCCTTTATTTGTACCTTATCCCTATACTACCTTTCATAAGTAATACAAGTTATAGTTAATTAAGAGGTGAAGGTAAATCTTATCTCATCCTCACCAAATTTCATCCATTTTCACTTTCATATTTTATTTTAATTTTTTGACTAATGTCTTACTTTCTTATGGTATATTTATCTTTTGTTAAAGGTGATCAATATTTCAGAGGAAAAGGCGATCAATCTAAGAGTTTTATTTCTTTTTACCTTGGTTCTTGGAGTTGTAACCCCTTAAAATCTACAATTGAATAGATAATATTGATTGATGGTCAAATGTTATTCTACTTGTAAGCCAAACAAAACTAGCACTGAGAGCTGAAGAGGGACACCAATTTGCAACTAACCTAACAACATTGCAATGCCTATGTTTGTGATGTAGGTCTTGGGAAAATATAATAAAATATAGAAAACATAGAAAGTCAGAGTAACATAGTTGTGGGGATTTTCATGTTATCAAAGTGGTGATGATTAAAGGATCTAGGTCCTTAGGTAAAAGTGTGAGTATCAATACTTTAAGAACCTACGATAAGGAACATGATGGCTTGACAACGATAGAAAGCAATGGTTAGTGCTTATTTACTAACTATTTGAAGTTATTTTATATATGATACCTAATATGTTTAAATTAAAATGATTCCCTAATTAGTAGAAAATTATAGTTGCACAATAATTTGAGTTCTAAGGGGTAAGGAAATTATTAAACTAGTTATTCTCTTAGTTTCTTAAGAGTAAGTATAGGTGGTTGAGATTTGTGTGTAGGTGACTCCTGTTTTATGTGAAAATATGGAATTCTAAAATATTTAAACCTAAGGCTCGATTATGTTGAGAATAAGAAGATGAAGACTCAAAGGTATTGAATTTAGAATGTAGATTTTCAATTATGGTAGAATAATGATGATCATGATTCGATGATGGTGATGATGATTCAATGATGATGAAAAATGATGAATGTGATCCGATATTGATGAGGTTGATGATTCGATAGTGATGAGATTATGATGATGATGATTCAATAATTAGGGTTTGAAACTAGAATTTTTTGTGGTTTAGGTTTAGGGTTAGGGATTGACTTTAAAAATTAGGGTTAGGGTTTTGAATTGCAAATTAGGTTTAGGGTTTTGTAAATTAAGGTTTTGATTTGTTGATGACATAGGATAATAATTATGGCTAGAATAGTGTGGGTTATAAAGTTTAGAACAATATCACTTAATCTCTAATTCACACAAACAAAGAGATTAGTGGTTTCAAGATTAATTGTTCACACATATTTGATTAAAATTTAGATGAACACACATAGAATTCAAGAATAATACATGAAATTTGCATTCAAATTAATTCAATAAATAATGTCCCTTTAATCATGGGTTATAGCTGAGGTCACCGATTACTAAGATATTGCCATCCACTACCTAAAAGGTAAAAGATACCTAGCTAAAGATATAAAAAGGTATACTTCTTCAAAAGATAGAATTATGCTACTTTATTCTCTAGCTAATCTCTAAATCAACTACTTAATTAACTAACTAACTAAATCAACATATATACACATCCAAGCAGTATTCTATTCCTCCCATACACATAACCAGGCCCTCCATGCATGCCATGCACATGCATGTTTATGCCTAGTTGATTATATAGTATGTTTCATCTATAGCTAGCTACCTAATTATCTATTTGTCTTTAATTTTATAGGAGATCCTTTATAAATGAAGAACAATTGGGTCAAAATGATGAATGCCAATTCTGGAGTGTTTCCTCCTCCATCATTCTCCCCCTATTGAATTAACTTGCCCTCAAATTTGCATTTCCATAATAAGGGCTAATGTCTCCAACATTGAATGTCCCTAATACCTGACCATATGAATTTGGAAAATCTAGGTCATAAGCACTTTCCCCAAAATTTTGAAGTACATTGAAAGGACCATCCACCCTTGGCAAAAGCTTTTTAGTCCTTAGATTAGGAAATCTCTCCTTTCTTAAGTGCAACCATACCAAATCTCCCGATTGAAAAACATGTTGATATCCTAACCCTTAGCACTCTTAATCACTAATCAACTTAGGAAAGTGCCAAAAGTTCTATTAATAACTTTGGTTTGTCCATCCAATTGAGCATGATATGATGTGCTACATAGAAGCTTCGTTCCTAGCATGTGTCATAACATCTTCCAAAAATAACTTAGGAACTTCACATCTCTATCCGAATGTATACTCTTTGTAATCCCATGTAATCTCACAATATCCTTGAAATTCAAATCCACAACATAGGTAGCATCATTAGTCTTGTGACATGGAACAAAATAAGCCATCTTGGAAATCAATCCACCACAAACATAATGGATTCCTTACCTCTTTGTGTCCAAGGTAATCCAAAAATAAAATCCATACTAACACCTTTGCATGGTTGAGTAGACATGGTTAAAGGAACATATAACCCTTTGTGGAAGAAACTCTTGCTCCTTTGGCATGTAGCATACCTAGCAACCATGACTTGTACTCCCTTTTACTTTCTCAGCAAATAGAAATGTTCTTGAAACAACTACAATGTGTTGTGAACTCTATAGTTCCCTACAAATCCTCCTTCATGCACCTCTTTGATTAATAAGTCTCGAACTCAAGTCTTAGGCACACACAATTTGTTGTGTTTGAATAAGAATTCATCTTGAAGAACATAAGCTCCATAACTTCCTTAATTCTTACAATCTTCAAAGATCATAGCAAAATTATCTTCCATGGCATATTAACTCTTCAACATCTCGAATTCCAAAAGCTTTGCATCCATCATGGTAAGTACCATGGTCCTCCTAGATAATGCATTTGCTATAACATTGTCTTTGCCATCCACACATCTTGTAGGGAACGCAAATGTTTGTAATAATCTTATCCACTTAGAATTTCTTAGACTCACCTTATTTTGACCATGTAGATACATCAAACTCTCATAATATGAGTGAAGTATAAAAGGCTTGGGTCTTAAGTAATGGGTCCATGTTTCAAAACAACACACAATAGCATATAACTCTTTATCATAGGTTGATTAGTTGAGTCTCACACCATTCAACTTTTCACTAAAAAAGGTAATCAATTTCCTTTCTTGTGAGAGCACACCCCCAATGCCTACACCACTAGCATCACATACTATTTCAAATAATGTACCAAAATAAGGTAAAGATAATACTGGTATATTTGAGAGCTTTGTCTTCAACTCTTCAAAAACATTTATTGCTTGATCATTCTAATGGAACTCTCCTTTCTTCATCACTCGTGTGATAGGTGCTCTCATGGTTGAGAAGTCTTTGAATAACCGCCAATAAAATGAGGCCAACCCAGGGAAACTTTGAACTTCATGGACGTTATTAGAAATAGGCCACGTTTTGATAGCTCCGCATTTGACGGATCAACTCTAATGCCAACTCCACTCACAATATAACCAAGAAAACCCCCCTCTCTATCATTAAATGACATTTCTCCATCTTACCATAGAGCTTCTCTTCTCTAAGCTTGTCAAATATCCTTTTTAAATGTTGTATGTGCTCGATCTCACTCTTGATATATACTACCATATCATTAAGGTAAAAAACAACAAAGACTCCCAAGAAGGGTCTAAGTACCTCAATCATCAATCTCATGAAGGAACTCGATGCATTACATATCCCAAATGGCATCACCAACCACTCAAACAACCCATACTTAGTCTTAAAAGTTGTCTTCAACTCTTCCCCTTCCCTTATTCTCATTTGATGATAGTCGCTCCTAAGATCAATCTTCGAGAACCTCTTTGCACCATGCAACTCATCTAACATGTCATCTAATCTTGGCATAAAAAATCTGTACTTGATTGTATTATTATTGATTGCTCTCGTATCAATACACATCATCCACGTACTATCCTTCTTATGACCAACAAAGTAGGAACACCACATGGACTCATACTCTCTCGAATATAGCGTCGGTCCAACAACTCTTGCACTTGTTTCGGTAGCTCGTTAGCATCCTCCGGATTTCACCTATATATGTATGTATGTGCGTATGTTTATATATATCAAGTTTGGTTTTAAAGTGGTTTAAGTTTTGTAATGAAATTTACTAGTTTAAATGTTTGCGATTATTTATGTCATTTCACATAAAATCTAAATTCTTCTAGAAATAAAATGTGTTTTTATGAGAATAAAAGTATTAAAAATGTATTCAATAGGCATATTCCTAGGTGTGGTTTTTCATTTAGTTGTTTTTCCTATGATTGTTTTAAATGTTGTGCTTTTGCGTATTTTTAACTATGGTAAAGTAATGAGTTAAAGTGGTAGTGGTATGGTATAATTGTGAATTATGGTTTTTAAGGGCAAAATTATCCTTTAAAGTATTCATTTCACTACTTGTATAACATGTCCTTATAAGTAACTCTATTCATTTTAAATTTATAAAAGTGGTTGGAACAAATACGTATTAATTATGCGAAGCGTTTCTTGTGCCATGTGTGGCTTATGAATAGTGTTGAATCTTGATTTCCATGTGAAGTGAGATAGTGAGTATAATAACTAGATTTTTATTATATGTCATGATAAAGTGTGATAATATATTGGGTAGAAAAATAGGCACTATATTTACTCTATGGATTCATCAACTAGCTATAAGGGGGTGCATGTACTTAAATATTAGATATCTTGATTGTAGCTATAAAATATGTGGGAATCCTTGTGCTCAATTAGCCTTAGACATATTGTATCATCTTGGTGAACCCCATTTACTCCACTAGACTTTGGTAGGATTGTTGTAATTGCTCTTAAAGAGGATGATCAGCAAGTATTGTGTGCTCATTAACTATAAGTTAATAATACAAATTTTCATTTTTACGTTGGCTTCACAAATTTATAGATTGAATAGTGCTCTCACATGGATAATATTCTCTTGTAAATAATACTTTCACATATATAGTTTGATTAATTATTATTGTCATGGCATACACTATGTTATTTTATGTTTAATGATTTTAAGATCATATTTTACTTTTTTTTATTTTCATGCCCTAAGTAATACATATTACACGATTAGCGAAAGTTATATTACTAAGTACATTGGAGTATAAATAGTACACTAATTTAGATGATGGATTGTAGGTCTTTGATGATAACCTTGATGACTTCGATGTTATTTCTATGGAAGAGAAATAAATTTTGGATTTAGTATAGAGTCTTAGATATCCAATGTTTAACCTAGTTCTGCCTTTTGGAATCTAGAAATTGTTTTTTGATTTTTAGTCACATGGTATTTTTGTTGTCACTCTATCTTTTAGATTGTGAATGTACTTGGAGTTGATCTTCATATGATCAACACTTATGTTTTTTTATTATTATTATTTCTTTACTTCTATCTCACTTTCTATATTATTGTTTAAGTTATTGTAGCATTATGCTTTGTATGAAAATGGTGTGAAAATTAGAGCTGTAATATGTACAGAAAAAACACCCACTAATTTGTGTTTAAGGTTCTACAAAACTAGTGTGAAAAATTAAAAAATTTCAACAAAAAATTATAATTATTATAGTTACTTCCATGGAACCTTGATTACCTTTTACAAATAATGAAATCAAAGCTACAGTATCACTATTTTAAATAGAGTATATATGAATCAAAATTCTTCTCTTAAAGTGTATGAGCATAAGAGAAGTATACCTAAGGATTTCCTTAATTTACGCTTAATTTTAACTACTTATTATTTAAGAGAAATATTAGGAGCTAATTAAAAGGATTAGGAAGGTGAATCAAAAAATGAAAAATGGAGGGGAAGAATAAGAAATTGATATGCTATCAGAAAGTGTAAACCCTCATTTTTCACTATTAAGAAATTTTATTTTATTAAAAATTTTGCAAAACAAAAATAAAAACTGCCAATGAAAAATAGGTTCTTATGGCTCTAACTAACATAAAAAAGAGATATTGTTGTTCATCTCACGTAAGATGTAATACCTCTAAATTTTGAATTGAAAACTTTTGTTTGAAAGAAAATGCGGAAGTATTTATAATAGAAAAATCAAGGGATGTTACTAGCACGTCAAGCATAAGAGATGTGTGATCAACACCTAACACATGCCTAGTGTGAAGAAAAATGGAACAACTGGCTAAAATATGCATGAAAAGATAATGCCACGATGATAATAACAATATGAGATAATATAGTCAGAAAAGGTTACACGATTTAAATACAAGGACCAAAGCCAAAAGTTTAAATAACTAGAATAACAAACACATCCCAACTTAATGGATGAAAATACATCTAGTCAATTAGCCTAACTCTTAACCAAAAAATAAATAAATCTTGATCCCAAGGTAATGGCCAGATGGTAACCCATGTCATCATCCTCAACATACTCTATAGTAGAGAATCATCACAGTGATTGTATAAATGTAGTATCAGTGTGGTGAAATGCTAGTAAAACACACTTCCTTTGTTGTAGATTGAGATTACATAATAACATGGTATATAATCATACTTATCAAAAGGAACATGGCACATTATATGATAGATACACAAGTGACATTGATAGGAATCTATAATATCCATAAATAAAATTCAAGAACAAGCCAAAATATGCCATTATACATGATGAGGACTACTATAGCACAACAAATCCCACCACCCCATCACTATAGTGCACAGTGCTACCCTAAGGGATCTTTAGTATCTAGTGAACCTTAGCGACTAGGTGAGTGGACATATGCTAAATTTTGCGTCTGCAACATCCACCACAATAACGCAAGTGAAAAGGGTTTTTTCTTACAGATATTCAACATCCATCACACTTGGGCACCTAAGTTAAATGGAATAAAAGGATAAGTTATTTGGAATTAGAATAACACCTATATCTAAGACTGGGATAAACATAGGATTGCAACTCCCAATAACACATCATGCTAGAGCTAAGGGACTTTTTCTATATGAACTTTACCATCCACCAACCCTTGGCACCTAGGTGAGGAGCCATACACTCATTGTTTAGTCTACTACACCCACAAAAATAATGTTATTACAAAAGGACTTTTCTACAAGATATTCAACATCCACCACTCTTGGGAGCCTATGTTAGTGGGTATAAAACATAACCAAACCCTTATTATACATATGGAGGAAGGCCTCTCTAATGTAATTATTAAATTCCAAATATCATTCTTGTTGGGTGTTCAAAGTGCTGACACCAAACAGCAACCAAATCTCACAAGCCGCCAATTGGGTGTTTTAATGGAACACCAAGTTCAACAAAACAAGGCACTGCAATATTTCAAGTTTGATGATCATTAAATTTCTAATAGGAATGGTTGGAATCATGACTAAAATGTTATAATTACATAAAAATACAAAGATAGAAGTTAAAAGGTAAGATCATCAATTAATCAAATACGCATGGTGAATTCACTTGAACTAGCCAATCAATCACTAGGACTATAAGATTAGTCTAGTCGTCCCATGTATTAAATAAGATTAAAACAAGTAGACTAGTCTACTAGTTTCTCCCATCAATCAAAATTTCATAAGATACAAATGATGGGTTTGACAAAACTTGTCAATGGGTCTAAGAAGAAACCAAACCACTATGGTCACAATGCAACTACTCGATGGGTTCGACAAACTAATAAAAATCTCATGGGAACCATATGCCTTGCTCATCAAACCAATTGACTATTCTTGCAAGCTTATATGTCATAAAACACATAAAAAGACACACTACACATTTAGAATCACATGGGTACATGGTATAATTGAAGCTTAACAAAATCATGTTCACAAATACCAAAATAATGCATACTAATAAGAGATCAAAACATGTTTAAACTTCAATGATGAAAAGTTTACTACATGCTTGAATCTAAGAACTCAATTAAATCACAACACATAAATATACCAAGATTATGAACCATAAAAAATGAAAAAAGACCTTATTCATATTAGAGATAATAATGCCTTACCTCCACGTAATTCTTCTAGCATAAATACTCCTAACTTTATGTCTATCTACCAAGATCTCAACTACTAAGAGAATCAGGAACCAAAAAAATTAATACTTTTCTTTCCAAAACATCATAAAACAAAATCAGAAGAAGAATAAAAATAAATATTCCATATCTACCTTTTTCTCAAAGTATAATTTCCAGGATAATGAAGCTAAGATCATCAAAATTTATCAATATCTTCATCCTTTCTTGCTAGAGATATATAAAGGAGAGATAAAGCTAAAGTGAGGAGAAGAAATAAGAGATAAGAATCTCCCAAAAAGAGAAAAGAAAATTAGGAAAACCTCTAATTTCCAATGAAAAAGAGAAGGAAGAAAAATGGAAAAATGCCTATGACTTAGGCTTTCTTTTTAACAAAGGAGGGGAAAGAGTGGGCAACTGCAGATGTTAAAGGATGATAATGAATCACTAATGGGGTGTATAGAGGAAGGGTGGTCAACATCCACAAGAGGGAGATAGATAATTCTACCTTTGGTTGAGTGTGGGCAACTAAGGCGTAAGGGAAACACATGATGAGGTATGTGAGGTAAAATGTGACCAAGGAGAGACATGACAAAGGGTTTGTATGTCAAGGTAGAGGTGCATAAAGTCAAACATGCAGCCATAACCATTAAAAGAGAGAGAAAAGAAAAGGAAAATAAAGAGAAGGTAAGATATTCCTCAAAAGTGCTTTTGGAGAAATGTTAGCTAAATGAAATAGTAAATTGATCTAACTATAGAAAAAAATCTCAAAGTACCAAAATATGCTTATTAGCTCAAATAGATTCCAATTAGAAGTTTTCAAAAACATTGGAAAGAGATTCAAATTAAATTTCAAGAATCATTTGATATCATAAGAGATTAAGTTGATCAGTTAGAGGAAACAAGTCAATTAGTTCATCAAAAAATGAAATTGCTAGTTCCTAAGAATACCGATTGATAGGTTAGGGAAACTAGCCTATAAGTGCACCTAAAATTCTCAATTTCATTCAAACTTCAAGCCCTTTTTGAATCCAAAACTAATTTATTTTATGTCAACATAATTTAAAATACAATTTGAATGATTTTAGAAGAGGGTATTAAGACACTACCCCCATAAAAAGGAATTCATTCCCAAATTCTACAAAAGAAAACATTGTTGTAAACCCAAAACATGAAAAATTATAAGCTATCAATTAAGAATAAAATAACAAATAAGTGTTAGTACATTAGAAAAGGGGGCTACCCCCTTAAAAGAGATGGTGTTACCCATATAATTTATCTAAAGGAACAACATTAGATACTTTGTCTTGATTTCATTCTTAGCCTCCTAGGTGGTGTCCTCCACTCTATGGTATAACCATAAGACCATCACTAGCCTATAACCATAACCTTCAAATGTATCTCAAGAGTCTTGGTGCCGAGGAGCCATAGTGCTCATTCCCCATATGACTACATATCGTCGAGCTCAATTATCTCTCATTGAATGTTGTGTGCTGAATATGTCATGTACTTCCTCAATTAATAGATGTGAAAGACGTTATGCATGTCCAAAAGCTCAACATGCAAGGCCAATTGGTAAACAACTTCTCTAACCTAATCTAAAATCGGATATCCCTTATGATAAGCTTTTTCTTCAAATAAAAAGACTTCAATCCCTTGGTGTATGATACCTTTAGATAGATTAGGTTTTTTACCTTGTACCTATCTATCCTCCAACATAGATCTACATTACTCTTTTTCCTACCATCAATAGCATTTATCTAATCCCAAATCAACCTAATCATCTTGGCAGTGTCCTCAATTATCTTTAGTCCCAACCCACTATCTCACTTGAGTTTCTCCAACAAAAAGGAATATGGCACTTTAGTCCCTAGCATACCTAAAAATCTTTCATCCCCAAGCTTGCAAGATGATTATGTTCTCAAAAATTTTCTCACATCAAGATGATCCACCCAGCTACCTTGAATATCAAGTATGCACACTCAAAGAATAGATGGGAACTCTGTATAACCATTTGTAGCTAGATGGAAAGCATTACTCATCTTTAGATGTGTCTCAAAAGATGCTTGCAATTTGAAGTCTCGGTTATAAATAATATCTTTAGATACCTAATGATAACATACTATATGAATCCTATAAACACTACACAATTTATCCATACTCCAAGTTGACTTCATCGGTATAAATACTAATGATTTGGTCATTTAATAAACTATAGTAGAAATTAAATTTGAACCACTATGGGTCCTTGTCAAACAAAATAAAGTTAGGGATCCCTAAAGGGCTAAACTAACCTAATTGGATGCTTGTGCTTAAATAAGTGAAGCAACAAGCTATGAAGTCTGCAACCTTTGTCTTAATAATATGCCTCCAATTGATCTACATTAAGTTATTTTAAAACTTATCCCTTTCAGCATGGACAAAATAAGACACATAATGACCCTCATATAGAATCTTCTTGTAATTTCCTCATAGTTGTTTAGAATGCACAATGAACCTCAAAAATAAATATTAGAATTCTAAATATCCAACAACCTGCTACTATACCCTCTCCTTTCATGAATTGTTTAAGCTTAATATCTCCTTCTTGACTAGCTTAGATCTCATCAAAGATGGTTTGGGAGATTGTGAGAGTGCTCATCCTTTTCTTAAGAACCCCAAACCTAATGATCTCAATGCCTCTATCCTGAAGCTCTTGCTAAACCTAATAAAAAAAATAAATCTAGGGAGTGCAAAGGCTTTCTATTGAGAGCATATTATAAACCATTGGCGTTACCATTATGGTAGGTCAAATCTAAATTATAGTCCTTAACCAACTCTATCCATCTTCACCGTCTCACATTCAGCTCTTGGTTAGTTAAAGCTCTTATAGTCGGTCAAAATTTTGCACTACCATTGTAGATAGCTCAAGGTCATGAGTTTGAGAGTTCTGCTTACGCTCATTCAACTAATGCAAAGCATAGCCCACTACTATCCTATGCTACATCAATACACACCGTAAATAATGTAAGGATGTGTTACTATACACCTAAAACCCCTCCAAACCTAACAAGGTAAATATTAGAGCTGAATTCAACCTCCTCTTAATCAACTCAAAAGCCTTAATGCACTTATACTCCTAAAAAATGAACACACATCGTCTTCTTCAAAAATGTAGTCAATGGCAAAGAATTTAGAGAAACTCCTAAACAAAATGCCTATACTAGTTTTCTATTTTGATAAAAATACTTATCTCTATGATTCCATTTAATTTTCCACTCTCATATTAGAAAAATATTTAATAGAACAACACACCCTACTTCAAGATGAAGGAAAGCTACCACATCTAGCTAAAAATCACACATTGATGGTTTGACATACAACTAATTTGTCCTAAACATTACCAACATTTGTATCAAATGCTTCTTATACTCCTCACAAGCCCTATAGTAAAACTTGATTCCTCTGATTAAGAGCATGACAATTTGATCTAATTGTAGCTAGAAGATGTGGTTCACGAGGGCCATGAACACTACTGACTCATTTATGAGGTGAAAAGACATCACAGTGAACTCTTAATAGGAATACCTTATCCTAAAAGCTATATTCAATAGGCTTGTCTTGGCAATCCTCATTAGATAGTGCCTAGATCTTACATCTATACTCAAGAACACTCTACCCCATGTAGCTAATCAAACAATTCATCAATTTGAGGTTAAGGATATCAATAATTCATTAGAACCTAGTTCAAACCTTGTCAATCAATATAGAGCTTCAAACCCACTAACCTTCTTCTTAATAAAAAGGACTTGTGTACCTATAGGCAATACACTCAATCAGATATATCTCTTCTCCAAAAATTCCTCTAACTATGCACACAATTCTACCATCTCATTTAGCACCATATGATAGGGTGTCTTCAACACAAACACAATCCCTAGTGGAAGATATATCTTAAAGCCTATCACAAACATTGTTCGCATACTATGGATTTCATTAGAAAACATGGCAAGAAACTCTCGTATCATTAAGATATTCTCATTAGATGGATCCTCAAAACCTAAGTCTATAACTCTACATAGATATAGTGGATATCCCTTCTGAACCAATGTGTAAAGTATAACTACAAACATCTTCTTCACTAAGGGCCTAGTCTCGCATCTATGGTAAGAGACCCTGGATACCTTTAGTCCATTGAGAATCATTTCTTCTGGTGTGCAATAAATCATATCCCAATATTTTAACAGAATATCCATTCCTAGAATCACATTAAAGTTGTGAAGCTCAATCTCTATGAGATATAATAGAAGTTCAAATTCGCTAATGATTAAGATCACATCCTTATATATCCTAATACATAGAATTTGATCCCCAAATAGAGGCACAAAAAAATTTACTATCCTATCATAAGGAACCATAGCTTCTCTAGCTATTAAAGTGGTAGACACAAAAGAATGTGAAGCATCCAAGTTAAAAAAAATACAATTGTAGGGAAGGAAGAAACTATAACCATACTCTTGATTATGTTTGTCTACTAATTGAACTCCAACCAACTCTTCACATTTAAGAGCTTACCTGGAGTTATCCTTGAGTAATTTCTTGAACCTTACCCTAGAAGAAAAGCATGGGTTAAAGAAAATAAAAGAACAAGTTATTTTGAATCAAAATAAAATATATATCTAAGAGTCAGAGAAATGTTGGAATACAAATTTCATCACCATATCACACTAATTCTATGAGCTTTTCAATGTGATATCAACATCTAACAAACTTGGGCACCTAGGTGAGGAGGCATATGCTCAAATCAGCTCACTTACACCCTCCTAAATAACACTAGTACCAAGGGGCTTTTCATGGGATCTTTAACATCCACCACACTTGTGCCCCTAGGTTAAAGGGAACAAAAGATTACTAAACCCTAACTATGCATACAAGGGTAGGAATCTATGATTCCATTCTTCAATTCCAAATATAAATTTAATTGGGTGTTTTATATGTTTTAATCAAACACCGACCAAAGCATACAAGCCACAAAATTGGGCGCTTTAATGGAACACCAAAGTCAACAAAATAAGGCAATGCAATATTTCCATTTTGAGAATAATTATATTCCAATTGGGAAAGGTTATAATCATGCTTAAAATGTTGCAATTACATGGAAATACTAAAATAGAGGTTAGAAAGCAAGATCGTCAATTAATCAAATAAGTATGGAAAATTCAAGCGAACTAATCGATCGGTCACTAGGACCTATTGATTGGTATGTTCATAACATACCAGAGCTAAAAAAAACTTGTAGAAAAATCCACTAGTTGGTTCCATTGATAGAATGTTCATAGGAACCCATATATGGCTTTGGAAAAGTAGATTGATGGGTCTAAATAGAGACTTTACCAATCTTGTCTCAAGGTAACTAGTTGATGTGTCTGGCAAACTGATTGAATCCTCATGGGAGCCACCCAACTAGTTCATCAAAGCAATTGACTAATATTGCAACTAGAAGATCAAAAATTTTAAATAAAGCAATTGTTCACTCAACCAATCAATTGATCTAACAAACCGATCAACTAGTCTAGGAAAAATATAAACAATAATTATGATCCATTTATCAAAAATTCACCCATTTTTCCTAAATCGATCTTGGCATACTTCTATCTCATATTTCACATGAAAAGACATACTACACACATATAATCACTTGGGTCCATGGTATAATAGATACTTAAAAAATTCATGCTCAAAACTACCAACATTATGCATAGTATCAAGAAGTCAAAATATGCTTAACTTCAAAGATGAAGACATTACCACATGCCCGAATCCTAGAGTTAAATTAAATCATGCATCACATAGAATTATACTAAGAATATGAACCACAATAGATACCACATAACCTTATTCATATTTAGGATAAAAATGTATTACCTCTAGGTAATTCTTCTAGAGTAAAATACTCCTAATTTGATGGTTGTCAACAAAAACCTTAATCCTAAGAGAATCAAGAATTAAAACAATTAACACTATTCTTCTCAAAATTAATAAAACAAAATCAGAAGAAGAATAAAAAGATAACTTCCTAACTCAACCTTTTCTCAAAATAAAATTTCAAGGAAAATAATGAAAAGATATTCAAATTATCTTGAAATCATAATGCTTCCTTGCTCAAAAGAAATGAAGGCAGAGCTAAAGTGTAATACCGCATCCCAATATCCTTCAAAATGTATTTAAATTTTTTTTGATATAAATAAATTAGTTTTGGTTTTGAAATGGGCTTAAAATTCTAACAAAAATGTAAATTTCAGGTGAACCAATCAACTAGTTTAGATAACCGATTGATTGATGTGCTATGAAATTACATTATTCTTCTCAACAAACCAGTCAACTAGTTTCTTCAGATTGATTGATTGGTTATCCTACGATTTCACATCCATTTTTTCTTTTGATTCAAATTTCTTTCTAATATTTAAGAAAACTTCTAATTAGTGTCCAATTATGCTAATAAACATGTTTTGCTACTCTGGAATTAGTTTCATATTAATCAGATCATTACATAATTTTAATTAGCCTTGTTTTCCTATAAGGTAGTTTGAAGGCAAGCTTCACACTTTCTCTTCTCCCTCATCTCTTACTCTCTATTTTGGTAACTAGGGCCACAAAATTACCTTTGTGCACCATCAACTAACTTGACAACCCAATTCCATGCTCATTCCAAACTGCACTCAACCCCTACCTCATCACGCCATCTATCACTACTTAGTTAACCACACTCAACCTCACTAGTATTATCTAGCTTTCTCCAAAAAATGTCGTCCCAGCCTAGCCTCTACACCTTTCACTTCGGATCCATTTTTATTCCTTAGTAAATGCTCTTACTCTCTTCTCCCTTCCCTTATTGAAAGATTCCCCAAGTGTTGAACATCCCTTCCTTTTCTCTTTTCTTCCCTCTCTTTAGAAAAAGAGAGGCTTTATCTGATTTTCTCCCTTCTTTGTGTGAGAATTATGCTTTATTCTCTTCTTCTAATATTAGTTTTATTTCTCTTCTTCATTAACTAAGTAAGGAAGAATTAATTTTTGAGAAAATTTGAAGATTTCATACCTTTCCTTGACACCCATTTTGAGAAAAATATGGTGCTTTGTGTTCTTCTTCACATTCTAGTTCTTCTTAATTTTAATGATGTTTTGAAAGATGATTTAAAGGTTTTTACTTTGATTTTATTAGGAATCAAAGTTCTACTAGATAGCCATCAAGTAGGAGCTTTTGTGCTAGAAGAATTGCTTTAAGGTATGGCATTATTATCTTTAACATAAATTAGGTTCTATGGTATATTCACTTCCATGTGTTGGGCGTAAATGTGAGCATGATCTATTATGTATTCTATAATCTAAGCATGTGGTATAAGTATTCCTAAAGTAGTATGACTGGAATTCTCTGATAACATACATGAGTTGGCCATTTGGGCATGATTTCTTTGAGTATGTAAATTACAATGTATCCATTTGATTATATGTGTGTAGTATATATTTTTATGTGTGTGTTGACCTAGAAGCATGATAGGGCTAATACGGTATGGTTTGGTAAATTTTGGTGTATGTTTTATAAGACTACGTAGTGTTATACACAGACTAGTTGATTGGTTCCTTCAACCCATCGATGGGTTATGGGAGATGTCGAATAGTTTGGAGTTTTAAATTAGTTATCCATGAGATCAATTGACTGGTTATATAAACTGGTTGACTAATTTTGATGAAAAGTTGATTCATTTGTCAAACCCATTAACTAGTGTTGCTACAAACCAAAATAATTTGACCTCTACTTAGACCCATCAACTTTCTAGACTAAACAAGCCGACTGGTTTCTATGACTAGTTGACAGGTTGGTCAAACCCATCAACTAGTTCCTCTATGCACCAAAATGGGTTGGTATTTGCTTAGTCCGATCAACTAGTCAAACTAAACAAGTCTACTAGTTCCCATGAATAATAGATTAGTGAGGCAAACCAATCGACTAGTTCATTTATATTGTTTTAGTTTAGGTATAGTACAACTAGACCAGTCAACTGGTTTGAGGATCGATCAACTAGTCCGATTTGAAACCAACTAGTATATTATTATTTATTATGTTTCTCTTTGGAATTTTGCGTTGATACCTCAATATATTTACATTATTTAAATTATGACTTCAAAGAATCATCTTTAAACACCCAATTGGTGGCTTTAATGCCTTATGAATTTGCTATGATTGCTATGATTTAAAAAGAATTATCATGATGGTATTTAGGATGTGAATTTAGCTATCTTTGGTATCATCTCTTAGAACCAAATTGGTGGCTTTAATGCCTTATAATGTGTTTGGTGTTATCACTTGGAAACACCTTCTTTAATTATGTGTGGATTTTTTTATTTGTGATATAGCACAAAAATATAAATTAATAGCATAAGATTTCGTTTTAGCCTTTTTTTACCGACAACCTTGGTAGCTATCAAGAGATAGTGGGTACTTGTCCTTGGTTATATTTTCACTCAGTACCAATTTCCTTCTCTACCAGGTTACGGTCAGTAATGGGTATGCATATAATTTTAAGGTATAGGATTATACTGTGGCAGGTCGACATCTCATCTATATCCTGCTCGAGTGGGTAAGGTATGGCAGTACAAGCCCATTGGCCCTTTGTATAGCCCATCTCTTAGGTGGGTGAGGTATCCCAACTTCTTAGCCCTCACGATATAGACATTCAAGGTGTGGTGGGTGAGGTGTTCTAATACAAGCCCCCTTGGTCTACTAGAACCATGTGTTATGGGTGTAGTATCACAAATTTTGGCAATTGCACCCAATGTGTGGTGGGTGTGGTATCCCCATAGAAATCCCCTTCGATGTATCCTGACCTTGTGTGATGTGATGTGAATCTTGTAAATTTATATTTAAGTAATTTTGAAATTTGTTGTGAATTAATTACTTACAATTTTTTATCTTATTTGTTGAATTAATAGGATAATATCGCAGCTTATGGGAATCTGTGAACTGGGACATAAGTGCTGGGCAGTTCAGACTATGCTTGGAATGTTCAGATTATGTAAATTTTTATTAAACATTTTTGTAATCCCATATGATGCATTCGCCGGTCGGAATGGGCTAATGGGAATTAGGACGGTTGTATAATCCGCCACCCGGTCCATAAAAATTGGACCGGCGATTTCTGTATTTCGCTAACCCTAGTTTGAGGTGTGAATTTTAGGGTTTTACAGCGACGAACTCAGTATCGATTCTTGTCGCTTTCAAACCGGCGATTAAAGCATTTCGACCCACTATTTTTGAAAGTCTGAAAAGAAAACCCTAATCGACCTAGGGTTTAGTCAAGAATCTGAATCTTGACTAACAGCGCGACCTACTGTTGTTGGTAACTTCGATTTGTAATTCCTTTGTTAATACTACTATCTGCTATACTTAATTTCCAATCTTCGACAAATTATCTATTTATTGTTAAGTATATAGGTTGAAAATTACAACCGGCGAACTATCTTGGTTTCAAGAAAGGGGATAGTCCTCCAAGAAGAGGGGCACCCTAAATATTTGAACTAATTGCTTAAGCAGACGCGGTAATATCGTTCCCTCCTACTTATTTCGTATTATTGAAATAATTTTGTCAAATTATCGTAAGCAGTGAGTTATTCTGAGTAAAAATTTTACTGTTGATATTACTGTTAACATTTGTGAAGCCATATTTCTGTGGCATATTGGTGTCTGTTGTCTGTGATTCTTGGATCAGTTGCTTCTGTGATTAAAATTATTGCTGTGTTGATTGTTAATTACTGTTGAAAATTCATCATGTTTAATAATGGTCAATCAGTGAATCAATCTGTGTCTAGTAATGACCTTCTAGAAACCCTTAGGACTTTTCAAGAACAAATGACTGCACAATTTGTTGTCTTATCTGCTAACCTAGAACAAAGATTAGGAGAACAGGAAGTAAGACTTAATGAATTACAAAATAACAGAATTGAAACTAATCAAGCAGGAGTTTTAGGAAGGGCTCCAATGGACCTTAGGACTAGGATTCCACCTATAGCTAATCTAGAGGAGTTAGAAGATCAAATATCCCACAATAGTGATAGGATGCCTAGACAGAACAATAGGCAGGATAGGGAAGTAGATTTCATAGATAGGAATTTAAATACTCTTAAGTTGAGAATACCAGGGTTCAATGGGAGAAATGACCCTGATTACTATTTTGAGTGGGAAAGAAAAATAGAATTGGTATTTGAGTGTCATAATTACTCTGAGGAAAAGAAAATTAAAGTGGCTGTAGTAGAGTTTACTGAGTATGCGTCTTCTTGGTATCATAATTTGGTGTTAACTAGACGTAGGTGTGGGGAACCTGCTATACAGACTTGGGCAGAGTTTAAAACTTTAATGAGAAAGAGGTTCGTACCAAGTTACTATTATAGAGAGTTGCATAAAAGGTTGCAAACTATTAGTCAGGGAGTGAGATCAGTAGATGACTATTATAAAGAGTTAGAAGTTTTAATTATTAAGACAGGAGTTATTGAGGATGATGATGCTACTATGGCTAGGTTTCTGAGTGGATTAAATTCAGAGATAGCTGATAAGGTAGAGCTGTATCCTTGTGGAACATTAACTGAAATGGTGAATATAGCTACTAAGATAGAGATTCAATTGAGGAAATCTAGGCAATATAAAACCCCTGGGGTTGGGTTTAAGACTACTATGAGGAGAAATTTTGGGGGAAATACCTCTGGAAACTGGAAGAACAATAGTAAGGTAGAGTTTAGGGGGAGAAACAATGAAGTTAAGATAGGACAGAAATCTGAAAAGGGCAGGAATGTGATGGCAAATCCTGTAAATGGGTCAAATAGGACTAGGGACATTAAATGTTTTAGATGTGGAGGTTTAGGTCATATAGCTTCTGAATGCCCTAACAAGAGGAATATTTTGATTAGAGAATCTGGGGAAGTAGAATCTGAATCTGAATCTGAAGAAGAGGAAGAAGGGGCTAATGTAGTAGGAAAGGGAGATAGTGACCTAGAAGATGACATAGAATTACCAGTGAGTAGGGATTTCTTTGTGGTTAGAAGAGCTTTAAATAGTAATAAGTTACCTGATTCCAATGCTTTACAAAGAGAAAATATTTTCCATACTCGATGCTTAATTGATGATAAGTGTTTTAACATGGCTATAGATAGAGGCAATTGTATTAATGCTGCTAGTACCCTTTTGGTATCTAAATTAGGTTTAAACACTACTAAACATCCAAAACCATATAGATTGCAATGGCTTAATGAGTTGGGAGATGCTAAGGTTAGTCAACAGGTTCTAGTAACTTTAAAATTAGGGAAATATGAGGATTCTGTTTTATGTGATATAGTTCCTATGCATGCTGCTCATTTATGGTTGGGTAGGCCTTGGCAATATGATAGAAGGGTAGTACATGATGGTTATAAAAATAGATATACAGTACATAAGGATGATAGGAAGATTGTTTTAGCACCTATGACTCCAAAGGAAATATTTGAGGATCAAACCAAAATTAAATCTGATTATAAGGAATTAACTAAGTCTGATTTGGGAAATGATCATAGTACAAAGGACATGAAAGGCACTTTTGGATTTTATGCTAAGGGTAAGGATGTAGGAAAGGCAATAAAAAGAAATGCTAATGTATATTTGATGGTTTTTAAGGGCTGCTATGAGAGTCAGAAAGGAACAATTGAAGAAGTACCTAGTACAGTGAAAATGTTATTGGAAGAATATAGTGACTTATTTCCTAAGGATATACCTAGTGGATTACCTCCATTAAGGGGAATAGAACATCAAATAGACTTTATTCCAGGAGCTGTTATACCAAACAGACCTGCTTATAGAGCAAATCCTGAAGAGGTTACGGAACTAAAAAGACAATTAACAGAATTGTTAAGTAAAGGATACATAAAGGAGAGTATGAGTCCTTGTGCAGTACCTGTATTACTAGTACCTAAAAAGGATGGTAATTGCAGAATGTGTGTGGATAGCAGGGCAGTAAATAAGATAACTATTAAGTATAGATATCCAATTCCTAGGCTGGATGAGATGCTGGATCACTTGTGTGGTGCTGTTACATTTTCTAAGATAGATTTAAAGAGTGGTTATCATCAAATTAGGATGAAACCAGGGGATGAGTGGAAAACAGCTTTTAAGACAAACTTTGGATTGTATGAATGGTTAGTAATGCCTTTTGGGTTGTCAAATGCTCCAAGTACTTTTATGAGACTTATGAACCATGTATTAAGGGAATTTATTGGGAAATTTGTGGTTGTTTATTTTTATGATATACTTATATATAGTAAATCCTTAGAGGAACACTTGGGACATTTAAGGATTATTTTGAATGTGTTTAAAGAAGAACAACTTTATGCTAATTTAGCTAAGTCTAGATTTTGTTTGGATAGTGTGGTTTTCTTGGGATTTGTGGTAGGAAAAGAAGGTGTGTCTGTAGATGAAGAAAAGATTAAAGCTATTCAAGAGTGGCCTGTACCAAAAAGTGTAACTGAAGTAAGAAGTTTTCATGGATTGTGTTCTTTTTATAGGAGATTTGTGAGGAACTTTAGCACTATAGCTGCTCCTTTAACTACCATAACAAAAAAGGATAATGGGTTTATTTGGGGATTAGAACAACAACAATCTTTTGAGACACTTAAGAATAAGTTAACCCAAGCACCTGTGTTGAGTCTTCCTGAATTTGAAAAAATGTTTGAATTAGATTGTGATGCCTCAGGGTTAGGAATAGGGGCTGTACTTTCTCAAGAAGGAAAACCAGTGGCTTATTTAGTGAAAAATTAAATGGTAGTACTTTGAATTATTCTACCTATGAAAAGGAATTGTATGCTTTAGTGAGGGCTTTAGAGGTATGGCAACATTATCTGTGGCATAGGGAATTTGTAGTTAACACATATCAGGAGGCTATTAAGTATTTAAAGAGTCAGTCAAAGTTAAATAGGAGACAAGGTAGATGGATAGAATTCATTGAAAGTTTTCCTTACATAATTAAATATAAGAAAGGTAGTGATAACATAGTTGCAGATGCTTTATCTAGGAGATATGCTTTATTGAATACTGTTGACACTACTTTATTAGGATTTTCCGGTATTAAGCTATTATACTTAGAATATAATGATTTTAAAGAAATATATAAAAGGTGTGAAGTTTCTTCTCAAGGAAAATATTTTATTAATGAAGAATACATGTTTAGGGAACATAGATTATGTATTCCTGCATGCTCTTATAGAGGATTATTAATTCAAGAGGCACATAGTGGTGGATTAATGGCACATCTAGGAACTCAGAAAACTTTAGATGTTTTAATTGAACATTTTTATTGGCCACACATGAAAAAGGATGTTTTGAAACATTGTGTTAATTGTATTAAATGTAGACAGGCAAAAAATACTTCAAAACCTTTTGGATTATACACCCCCTTGCCTGTATCTAATCATCCTTGGGTTGATGTGTCTTTGGATTTTGTGTTAGGATTACCTAGGACTAATAGAGCTAAGGATTCCATAATGGTTGTAGTAGATAGGTTCAGTAAAATGGCTCATTTTATACCTTGTAATAAAACAAATGATGTTGTAGCAGTGGCTGAATTATTTTTTTCTAATGTGGTTAAGTTACATGGAATTCCTAAGACTATAGTTTCAGATAGGGATGTTAAGTTTTTAAGCCATTTTTGGAAAGTTTTGTGGGGTAAATTAGGGACTAAATTATTATTTTCTACAACTTGTCACCCTCAAACTGATGGTCAAACTGAGGTGGTTAATAGAACTCTGGGAAATATGTTGAGGGTTGTCCTTGGAAAGAATCTTAAATAATGGGAGTATGTTTTACCTCAAGTGGAATTTGCTTATAATAGGACTTTACATTCTACAACTAATAAAACTCCAATTGAGATTGTGTATGGTTTTAATCCATTAACTCCATTAGATTTGAGTCATTTACCTCATATTGACTTGCAAAATTTTGATGCTGAATCTAGAGCTGAAAGTATAAAAAAATTACATGAGAATGTAAGCCAACAAATTAATAAGAAGGTACAATAGATGGCTGAACATGCTAATAAAAGAAGGAGGAAAATGATTTTTAAACCTGGAGATTTAGTTTGGGTTCATTTAAGGAAAGAAAGGCTTCCAAATTTTATAAAATCAAAATTGGATCCTAGAGGGGATGGACCGTTTACTGTATTAGAGAAAATTAATGACAATGCCTATAAAATTGATTTACCTGTTAAGTTTGGAAATGTGAGTAATTCTTTCAATGTGGCAGACCTTAGTCCATTTCTGGGACTTGTTCAGGTTTCAGAGGCGAAACCTTTCCAAGAAGAGGGGAATGATGTGAATCTTGTAAATTTATATTTAAGTAATTTTGAAATTTGTTGTGAATTAATTACTTACAATTGTTTATCTTATTTGTTGAATTAATAGGATAATATCGCAGCTTATGGGAATCTGTGAACTGGGACATAAGTGCTGGGCAGTTCAGACTATGCTTGGAATGTTTAGATTATGTAAATTTTTATTAAACATTTTTGTAATCCCATATGATGCATTCGCCGGTCGGAATGGGCTAATGGGAATTAGGACGGTTGTATAATCCGCCACCCGGTCCATAAAAATTGGACTAGCTGGATTGTGGATTAATCAATCCTTAATGACCATGATTAGCTATAGTTGTTTTAGCTAATGGGAAATTAAGCCTTAAGCTTAATTTTATATTTGGGTCATTTTCTTTATGATGGCTGGCTGGTCGACACCCTATGATGTTGTTGTTTGGTTTGGGCTGTTCGACACTGTTCGACACTTTATGTTCTTCTGGCCCAAACGAATTGTGTTGCGTCCATAACAGGTTGTAATGTTCATACGTATTTTTTTTGTATCAAAAACGGCTGCTGTATACATATATATAGATGATACATACGATGTAATACACACTTTTTGACAGAAATAAAGCTCGGTGTTATTTTTCTCTCGATCTCTCTCGACTCTTTCTCTCTCTTGGCGATTCTCTCGTTCGCTTCCTTCCGCTTCTGTCTCGTTCTCTTCTCGATCGATCTTGGTCATTCACCTTCTAAATTCAGTTGCCATTGATTCAATTGTGCTTCTGAAGTTGTGGTTCTTCCTTTGGAGAGTTTTCCTTAGGCTGTACCGGCGGAAAATCGAACGTTGCGCTCGATTAAATCTTTGATCCTTTGCGAAACCCTAACCGGTTTCCATCATGATGGGTGTGGTATCCCGTTGTGATTATTTGTGGTACCACGAATTTTTTCATGGTAGCAATCTAGATATGGTTGAATAGACTATCTTATTAACAAAAATTTGTGTGATCACTAAAAGAGGAATTCTAATATGGGTTATATTATATGGATTGTATGTATTTACAATATTTATATACTTACATGATTTCCATGAAAGCATGCCTAGCCATACTTGAGTTATACAAATATGATATCACTATACAGTTATGTGACTTTAATGTACTGTATGAACCATATCAAGTTTTAGGTTGTATGTTTTACCAATACTATGCTATACTAATACTGCACTTGTGTTATCACTATAATGATTCAGCTTCTCGTATAGGGAGTAGAGGACCATTTCCATAATTACGACTCTTAGTTAGAGTATGTTGAGGGTGATGATGTGGGTCATTAGGTATATGATTATGCATTAGAATGTTTTTCTGTTTCTTCTTATTTAAATGCTTGGCCTGATTCTTGTATTTTGTTTTGTGAACTATCATACTAATTATATGTATGATATTGATCTTGCCTTTATTATCTTGTAGTGTCACATTAATGTTGTGAGTATACATCCTTTATTTATTGTTTTGTTTTACATTAATTTATATTTCAAATGCTTCCATATTATCTTAAAAATAAAATTTTCTAGTTCAAAAGTTAGGGTTGTTACATGAAGTTACATTTAGATGAAGAGAGAAGAGATAATAATCAACCTACAAAAGAAGAGAACAAGAGGTAAGCCTCTATTTTCTAGCAAAAAAATGGAGAAATCCACAAGTTAGACAATTAGTCAAGATTCAAAAAGTTAGTGATATTATTAAGTATTTATTTGGGTCAACACTTAGTTAGCTTTTCTAAAGAGAATGTCAAATTTCAAGTGGAGTTCAAGTAGTAGTTGACCAAAAACTAGATTACTCATTCAACTACATAGCCAAAAGGAGGTTAGGGTCTTAAACTAGCATTAAGGTATGATCAAACTATTGAGAGTTGACTTCAAGCTATAATACAAAGCTAATATAACCCATAAAATGCAACTAAAGACAAATGCCAAAAAAGTCCACTTCAAAGCATTCTCTTAGCTCAAATTATATAAATCTAAAGATGGTTGGCAAACATAGTCAAACACATAGTTAGCCTTAGGGGTTAAACCTCTAGATATGTCAATCAAACCTTAGGGACAAAAAAAACTAGTATGGGAATTAAAATCAAGCATAAAAACCAAACAAATCACATCAATTGGTTGATCTTTAGGTTACATATCAACTAGATGTTAACTAAGAGCAGTAATGGAAAGATAATGTAACTAGTTAGCTAGTACAATATTGGAGTTGGTCAGGATGATACTATTGGACTAGTTTCCCTAGATATCCAAACTTTTCTACATAAAACAACCCACATCATTCTAAATCTACACCAAGCATTAGCCATTAGACATACATATTACTAAATGACATAAAATACCAATCTACAAGCTCACCCACTACCTTATGCTTTTCATGAAAATTTTAAAAGATACTCCAAATCATGAATAATACATACCTAGCTTATTATTATGGTCATGATATCCATATTTCCTTAAGGTTATGCGCATACTATATCACAATCACCAAATAACTAAAAGGTTTTAACATGATTATGTATGCTACAACATATTATAAAATGAATTAAGCACCATAGTACACATTCATATACATGTTAGGATTCTCAAAACACTTAAAATAACCATGAAGCATGTAATATCTCATCGTGAAATTATTCAAAAATATATGTAAAATTATGCTGGTAAAAAAAAAAGTGGTTTGGGTTAAGGAAAGGACTTGGAATTGGGTGAACATGTGGGATTCCAGCGATAATGACCTAATGGCTGCCCAAACCAGTTGACTTGTGATTCTAGTGACCCTCATTTTCATTTCCTGCATAACCAGTCGATAGGTTTCCCCAAACCCATCGACTGGTTAGGTTATGATTTCAAAATCCTTCTCTATTTCACTTTGATTCTCTCTCCAATATTTATGAAAACTCCTAATTAGAATCATTTTATGATAAATAGCATACTTTTATGCCTTGGTATTATTTTTCACATTAATTAGATCATTATATGATTTTATTTACCTAAAAATCCACCAAAAGTATTTTTGAGGTACTCTCCCCTCACCTACCACCTTTCCCTTTCTCCTCTTAACTTTTTCCTTCTCACCTTTGGCTCAAGCAGAACTACTCACCCTATTGCAACTCTGTCTTATTCTAGTGTTGCTTGAAATTACCCTTTCTACCCCATACTACATTATGTGTTCCACTTACACATTTATATACAACAAATCACTCAATCCATAGAAATCAAATTCATATATTGTATCACCTTTCTTTATAGTCAACCAAAAAACCTTTATATCCCTCCTTATCTAATTTCTTCTCCTTCTTACACACACTCATTAAACCCATCTTCACTTTCTCTCCCTTAGAATTTTCTAAGTGTTGGGTGTTTTATTTTCCCTTCCTTCTGGTATAAAGAACCAAGCTTTTCCTCTTGGTTTCAGATTCTATTCCTTATCACTACTTAAACTCTTGCTATCATTTTTCCTCTCTTCTTCCTTTGAACACCTGGCTTATTGTGGAATAATTCTTTCATTTCCTTTCCCTTTTATTGTTCCATCATAGAGCTAAGGCCCCTAGCCCTTATTCTTTTAAATAGATTCAATTTTTTCCCTTCTCCTTAATCTTTACTTGTGTTCCTCTTTTTCTGCTATAAAAAAGGGACATTAATATTTTGAGAGATTTGAAGATTTCTTTCTCCTCGTTGCTCTTTGTTACCTAACTTGTGGGAAACATGTTGAGAATTCACACCTCTATCCTTATTATCTGCTTATATTATTTAAATTTAATTTTTAAAAGTATGTATTACTAATTTTGGACTCTTAATTTCCTAAGATAATCAAGAATATTATAGTGAGCCATTGAGTTAGAAGTATTTTCTTTTTGTTCGAAGATTTCCCTAGAGGTAAGACATTTATCTATTCTATAATGAGGTTTGGTGTTTATGTTTGCTTTAGGTTACACCTCTAAGTTTTATTATGTGACAATAATAAAATATGGTCTAAGATTCATATAATATATAAAGACATGCATTGTGAATATGGATGGTTGTAAGTTTAAGATGTGGCATCATATGGACCTTTGGTCATAAGAGTGACTTATGTGTTTACATCATAAGTTAGCGTAGTAACAAGATTATTGATTTTCAATGTATCAAACATGCCTATATACTTAGCTAATTCCATAACTCTAGCTTTCTAACTACAAATCATATGATGTTTGAGTTAATAGTATATGGACTACCGAGCTTGTTGATGAATTTTTGATATGCGTGAATGATTGGTGTTGAATGTGATATCACAAAGCTTGATTTTTAGCATTGATGTGACTCTCATGATTTCCCCTTGTTGTTGACAATGTGGGTTTCCTTTGGCTATTTTGACATAAGACATTCTTGTCTTTAACATAAATGGGGTTTTGTGGTTCTATGTTTGGTGTATGTGTGAGTATGATTCAATTTATATTCTATAATTCGAGCATGTGGTACAATTCTTCCCCAAGTTAGTATTACTGGATTTTTTTTATTTTAAGCATAAGTCGGCTACTTGAGCATAAGTTAGTATATGTGTTTTTACGTGTGTTTTGACATAGAATCATGCTAGAAGTAATATAGTAAAGTGTGGTGAATGTTGGTGTGAGTATCGCAATTTTAGGTAGTGTTTGACCCAAACCAATCGATCGGTTACTCAAAAACATTGACTGGTGGTATGAGCATTCGAATGGTTTGGATTCTTGGATCGATTGGTGCGTGATCAGTTAATTGGTTGTTAAACTATTCTATTGGTTTCCATTACCAATCATTTAGTTTTCAAACACATCGATTGATTTTTGTGGAATCCAAAATTGTTTTGTCTCTACACACACCCATCGACTAGTTTGATCAAATCAATCAATTGATTTTCATAACCAGTCTATCCGTTGGTCAAACCCATTAACTGGTCATTTTGCAGACCAAAAAGTGGCGGTCTCTACTTAGACCTATCAACTGGTTAAACAAAACCTATGGACTTGTTGCCATGAACAATTTATCGATAAGGCTAACTAGTCGACTGATTCTCTAGTAATGTTTTGTATAGGTCTGGTATGACTAAACCAATCGACTGGTCCTAGAGACTAATCGACAAGTCTAGCTAAACACCTTATGATTCATTGCTAAGTGTTGATATTCACTTGAGCCCTTTTTCATAATATTTCCATGCAATTACAACTACTTAATAATGATTTTAACCACACTTAAACTTAGAATTAATATGGATCAAACTAATATTGTGATCTCTTGTGTGGTTAAAGTTGATGTCATATCTAAGCACCCAAAGGGGTGGGTTGTATGTCATATTATGTGTAAATTTTATTGCATGGTAAACCCTATTTTGGTTATGGAGGAAAGTGTAATTTTTACTTGTGATATTACTTGGTAATAATAATAATTACAACAATGATAATATTAATAAAAATAAAAATAAACCTGTATTTCTTGCTTTGCATTGGCGTTGTTGCTGGATAACACCCATCTAGGTATAGATGAAATTGTAATTATTATAGTCATTCTTATCTTATATAGTACCTTTGTCATACTGCTAGGATGTGACCGGTATGTGGGAGTGGGATTACTTATGGCATGCCGTAATAGTGTAGGTACTTGTATAGAGGTCACACCATGATTGGTGGAGTTTCATCTCCCTCACACGCAATACCTTTCCTACACTACTAGGTTGTGACCGGTATGTGGGAGTAAGATTAATACTATGGTAGGCCATCATGGTGCAAGTACTCATATAGAGGATATTCCATGATCAATGGAGTTTCATCTCCCTCTCATGAAGTATGTTTCCCATACTAATAGGTTGTGACTGGTATCTAGGAGTAGGATTAATACTCTGGCAGGCCATCATGGTGTAGACACTTATATAGATGGTACGCAATCATTTGAAGAGTTTCATATCCCTTTCACATAATACCTTTTCCGTACTACTACATTGTAACCTCTACACAGGATTACGAGTAATATTATGGCGGACCATCTTGGCGTTGGTGCTCAAAAGAGGGTATTCCATAATCGGCGGGTTTATCCGGTGTGTTTGGTGTTGTCACCTAAACACCCATCTGGGAGGTTTGGACTGCCCATGTTTGTGTTTGGAGCCATCATCTAAATACCCATATTGGGATCATTGCTTCATATAGGAGCGTATGCCTATATTTATATTTGGTTTCATCTTCTAAACACTTATATTGGAATTAGTCATTTGCTTTGGAGGGCATGCCCATGTTAGGGACTTATATACCTATGTGTCGTACGAATATCTTAATAAATGGATTGTGTGGTCATATAATAGGATAATAATAATAATACTAATATGGTTTATTTGTTATTGTGATCTATACGATCATCATGTTATTATTACTCTCATTCCAAGGCTTTTTTCTCTAGTATATCTTTTAAACCATGAGTTACTGTGACTTTAAGGTGTAACCTGAGTCCCTTTCTATGCTATAGAATCGACTTGTTTTACCACTACTTCACCACAATGATAGTACTTTGTGTGCTCATGGTGATGAGTTGGCTTCTGTTCTGGGGGGGCAAGTAACATTTTGCAAGTTTGATCAAAATGTCGTGAACCTCTGTATGACTTTTCCTAGGGAAGATTTATGGTATCGAAGAGTTAGGCTAATTTATTTGGTCAAGTTTCCCACTACATTGGGATGCTTCTTTTTTTTTGTGACCTAAACTCTTGGCTCGATTCCTTTATTTTGTTCGTAAACTATTTATCACATATCATATTTCTTTATCTTTCGTTTCTTTCATTTATCTCTCTCGCACTATCTCTAATTTTTGTGTAGGGTTTTGTTGAACGTTTTAACCTTGCATCTAGCATGAGTTAGGTGGATGGCCACATCTATCACATGTTTGGGCGGCGGTAACACTTTCTAGGTTTGTATATTTCTTTCCGCATTACCTAAAAGGGAAAAATGTTCTTGTTTAAAAATTGGGGGTTTTACAAAACTAAACTAAACCTTTATGGCTACACACCACTCATAAACATTCAAAACCTATTTCATAATTTTTTTTTTCCAATGATTTCATACATAAATCCATAACATGCTCAAACTCAAATTTTCACCTAGAAAGGCTTATGCTACTATACAAATATAAGGTGAAAAAATAAGGAAGATAATGGTTTGGCTCAAGCATATGCAGTATAATGAGTATGAATATAAGCACTACATTATGCACACAAAGTAAATCTACGTAACACAAAGTGAGTTAATGTCCCAAGGATATTAGAAAAAACCACACTACCAAGCATTACTGAGTGTTGTTGAAATAACGAGGATTTACATAGATCCACACCAAATCAATACCAACAAGATTATGCACAATTGAGAATTACCTCACAAAATAGAATAATTCAGGTAGAAGTATATATCTTGTTTATGCTCTTGTGTGATTACAATATGATTAAACCAATCAATCTCTCAATTGCACATATCTACAATTCTCTTTGAAGGGAGAATTCTGTGGAGAAGAAAATGTTAGGGTGCACGACTCTCAATGGCTAGGGTTTCAACTTGTCTCCTTATATAAAAGACAAAAACCTATAGAGAAAAACAACGTGGTTTAGAAAAAAGAAAAAACGCGATCCATATTTTGGAAACATGATACCCTCGTAATTATTTCCTTACTTTCACAAAAAGGAAAACATAGAACCTTATAATATACCAAATCTCTCCAACACTTGCACAAATCTACACAATGTTATGTTATGCTCAAATACCTAGTCAAAACTTGCAAGTCTCTACCATAACGTAGTATTTATGACGCATGGCATGTGAATACCTTTACAAAAACCCTTGACAACCAAAGAACCTCATGGCTTATGAACACCAATCAAGTCTGATAAACACTCAAACTTACCCATGGTCAATGGAATCATTAACATATAAGATGGATTAAAGAAAGTACACACTTTCTCCATCACACCTTTACCTGTAGCAATAGTACCTTAGATAAAGTGATACATGACGTTAATGTGCTTCGATTGATGATGAAAGAGATTATGATGCTTTGCTAAATAGGTAGCACTCTTTCTATCATAACAAAAAAACTAGAGCGCTATAACCAAACCCCAACTCTTCTACTAAACCACCAAGCCACAAGGCTTCATGTAATGCCAATAGTATAACCATATACTCTGCCTTAGTAGCGGATATGGTCATCACATCTTACAAGGAATACCTTGGGCTAATAGTTGAAAAACCAAGATAAAAAACATATCCAATGGTGGTTCTCCATTTACCATGGTCTTTAGCTTAATCAAAGTCTACAAACTAAACTAGCAAATTATTTGATCTTTAACATAAGTAGGATGTAAAATCAAGAAAGATACACTTATTAACTCTAAACACAAGTTTACCATCATTTAAATAAGCATAAATAGGACAACTAAAGACATACAAATGAGAGTAATCAACTAGCTTACTATAACATAATTCCTTTGGTGTCTTCAAATCAATATACCAATTTCGTAATTGGTTCACCCAATACACTCCCATATATGCTGCCTCAACCTAAAAATCTCTACATAGCCCTCCTTATCATAACATGCATCGATCCTTGTATAATAAGTTTTTGTTTATTCACTCAACAACCTCATACTATTTTGGTATTCCAACATAGGTACGGTGTCTCTATATCCCAAGGTCTTGGCAGAAATTAGTTCAACACTCCTCAAAAAGCTTAAGACCATTATTTGTCTTGGGACACTTAACTTGCATCTTAGTTTGCTTCTCTATCAAGGTCACCCAGCGTTTGAAAGCATCAAACACATCATTCTTATGCTTTAAGAAATAAACCCATATCTTTCTAGAGAAGTCATCAATGATTGTAAGCAAGAACCGTGAACCACCTTTCAAAATCACTCTCACTAGTCCCTATAAATTTGAACGAATATACACAAGAAGCCCTCTCATACTCTACTATATCCATTCAACAACCCACTCTTAGAGCACAATCTGACGCAAGACACTCATGTGTCCATGTCTCATGTGTCAAATTCTCATATCATCTGAATCTAAAAAAAATCAATGATGTCACAATGGTTTTCCCCACAATAGTAGAATCCACCAACTCACACAGTGTCCTGACCTACTTCCATTTCATCACCATAAAAGCCCCTTTTGTAACTCTCAAATTACCCACCCAATCAATCACTCAATTACACAAATCTATATTTCTTTTTGAAGGGATAATTCTATATAGAAGAAGAAGAAGAAGTTGGGATGCACAACTCTCAACGGCTAGGGTTTTCACATGTCTCCTATAATAGAAGAAAAAATCCTATGGAGCAAAATAATGTGTTTTGGGAATAAGAAAAAACATAGGACCCTTATGTTTATTTCCTTCATTTCGACCTTTTCTCAAAACTCATCTAATGTAAAACTCATAAACACAATCTATGTTTCTTAACCCAGAACTATCATTTTTCTTACATAACACACCATAATATACCAATCTCCTCCCACACCTACACAAATCCACACAATGTTATGTTGTACTTAGATACCAAATCATAACTCGCATGGAGTCTAAAATAGAATCATACAATTATAACAGTCCCATTTTTTATACAAAATTTTTTATATTTGAAGTATTTGTGGAAGCAGAAACACAAAAACTCTCTTAAAAAAATGGGATGTTAATTCTACATCTAACATTGTAGAGATGTCTTACCGCTTGTCCCATATTAGATTCAAAACTAAGTAACAAAAAAAACAACCACAATAATTAGAGTGCAAAAAATAGATGGCATAAAGGATAATAAGAGTTATATTTTACAAAATCAGAACCATGTCATACACAAAAAATATATATATAAGTACATTAAAAAATAGGAGCAATCAAAGAATAGGGAATTGCAAAGGAACATATAGGTCTTTCAAATAGAAAAAAAATTCAACAATCAGAATGAACATATTCAGTTTACTAATGTCTAACACATAATTTGGCCGGCTAATCCCCACTCTCAATTACACGCACAAAGTCTTCTACTCATGGGATTTAATAAGTGACCGAATAAGTAGGCACATTAATACGCTACGCACTTAATATGTCAAGTTGCCTAATCATAGGAATTTTTCTAGCACATATGGTTATAATATCCATACAAGTCAATATAGCACATATTACAAAGCTTAAATGATAACATACTAACTCATGTTTTTTACTAATATGGTATCCTCAACATGGTACTTTATAAATGCATTTAGAAGTGGATAACATCATGATAAACAATAGACATGAAATTCAAGGAAATATTATGCTTCACACTAAATAAAGAAAATTCATGGTGCATCATGCTTACTACCAACTTCAAAAACATTAATGGCAACATATAATAATGTTAATTGACATACCAAGGATACAAGCTACTTAAGTAAACTCTAAGGAACACTATATTTAATTATTCTTAAAACCTTTATCGTAATGTTATATAATCATTAATTTATAATATTTTATATGAGAGATAGGTTGGATTATCCCCCATTGTCTCTTAATAGCAACAGAAGCCAAACCATAAATCAAAGGACTTAGTTTTGGCCCAAGCCAAGAAACCACCATTGGACATGAAGTCTAGCCGAATAAAAGACATAGGTAATAACCTCTTTAGTATCAATACGCCAAGTACATCATCAATGTTTAGAGTAGGAAAAGCACCGAGATCAAATAGGATCTAGCCCGAAGGCAAGCTAAACCTCAGTAGCTAATTAAAGATTAGAGAATATAGTCCCATATACTATTCCATGATCTATGACTTTAAGTTATTAGTTTTTTTATCTACCAAAAAAGGCCCATATATCATTCCATGTACATGACCACATAATTATTCCAATTTATCCATCATAACCCATCAAAGTTTCTTTGTGGTGATATCATTAATACTTGACTAATTGAACCATCTATTAATATAACTAACTCTTACCAAGAATTGTATTTCATTTATCCGTGAATCATTTCATGACATAATATCAAGTGTCAAAAAATTAAAAGGTCAAAAAATATCAATGAAAGTATTTTGGATATAAACTAGTCAATTGGTTTAGTCAAGTAATTGATCAATTTTGCACTTCCAAACTCTAGCATCTCCATCAAAACCATTTCATAGGTTTGCCTAACTAATTGGTTGTTCTTAATACCAGTCAATTAGTTGGTTCAAACTAGTTGATAGGTCCAAGCTAAGAAAAAAAATTTAATGCCATAAATAAACTATTAGATGAGTTTGTCTAATCATTTTATTCTTCTAGCAACCACTGGATCAGTTACACTAAGCCATTCTATTAAACCATGAAAAATAGTTTAATAAAACATTTCCAAAACAAAAACATGTTCAACAACTTATTCATGTTGTTTTTCCAATTAATCATCAAGATAATTGAATAAAATCACATTTTTTTCAAAAAAATAAAAACTCAAAGCATGATTCATCGTAAGCACTATAATTATCATGCTAGCATATGAAAATCATCATTCCATACCTACACTGACCCACATGATCATCACTTTAGACCACAACAAAAGAATGACTTACCAAATGAAGCTTATAAAAACTCCACAAAATAGGGTGAACTCTTAGCTAAAAAGATCTAAACCTTGAACACCTTAAAAAAATAGATTATAAACTATTTTAAAATATTAAAAATAGAAACCCAATGGGTGGCTAGGAAAAAATAAAATAAAATATAACCTTACTATATAGATCACCAAGGAATGAATACAAATCCTTATTCTTTCTTCAAATCTAACCCTCTCTTGAATAAGAGTAAAAAGAGGGGAGTTAGAGGAAAGATTAGAATTGGTGTAGAAGGTTAGAATTAGAGAACAAGAAGAAGAAGAAGAGTGAAGGCATAATAGATATAAAAAAAAGTAGAGGTTACTCGGTGGTTGAGAAAAGGGGAATAAAGTAGTTTTTAGGGTCTATAACATACCAACTAACTAATGAGAAAAGCGTGGGAGGGGTATATGATGCCAAAACCCTAATCTATAGGTCAAATTAAGCCTTTATTAAGCAAATTTCTCAAAGAAACAAGTTTAACTTCCACCATACAAATATATTGATATCTAAAATGTTCAAAGGTAATGTGCCTTATAAAACTCAAAACAATAAAAGGGAAAAGGATCAAAAAGGAGAAAGACACAAGTTTTAAAAATCTTCTAAGGTTATAGTGGTTGAATCAATCATTCGAGGGTTACATAGAAGAGAGAGAAAACTAAGGAAGAAGAAGATGAAGTTAAGGTCATCAACCACCATTTTTAAATTCAAGTCCCATAAATATATTTGGGGTAAGGAAAACCAATATTAATGATCATAAATTGTTAAAGGTGATTCCAAAAGAATTTATCGATTGATTACTAAGATTCAAGATTGTTAGAAGAACTTTCTCAATAGAAATCAAATTTAAAAATCGTTTAGGTTAGGATAACAAGTCGATTGGTCAAGCATACCCATCACCTAGTTCGACCAATCAATTAATTTCTCAAAACCAACCGACTAATTATGCTAGGGTGAAAAACAAACCGAAGATAGTGGACTAGTCAATCAATTCCTGCAACTAGTGTATTAGCACACTAAAAATACCAATTTCTTCCACTTTTCAAACTTTTACAAATCTTTTACAAATCAATCCTAAAATACATTATTAAGAACATGTTTCACATATTATGGGACTAATTTATGGAATGTTACAACTAGAATCACAAATTATATTTACTAGAACATTGAAGTTTGAGAACAAATAAGCAAGGTAACATAAATATTGGTAGTATGGAATTAAAGACCAAGATGCTAAAAATTTCAACCAATAAAAGAACCTAAATAAAATTGTAGGGTAAGAAATGATCAAGATAACGAGTTATGGATCCACCATACGTATCCCTATTAAGATTCATAAGGTTATGAATGTTAAATGTGGTAAACACTAAACACACATGATCATGTAGAACATCAAAGTGAAACACCTATAAAACATAAACAACACCATAGTGTTCAAGAATTTTCAATATTAAGATCAAGTGTATCCTCCCCCCAAATAGGTTTATGTCAATATAACATCCATTACTACATAATAGAACCCAAAGTAAATAAGGAAAATACAAATAAGATAAATGGGGAAGAAGGGTTGTGTGTCCCCATATAGAGATTAGATATTGTTTCTTACACCTTCAAGAATGTTTGTTGTATATCACTTCCTCAATTTGTGGTTCCTCTCTTCCAATCATCATTCCATATTTTCCATGTTCTCCTTTTTTCTTGTACTTATTTTAGTATTCCCAAAATAGAACATAAGAGAGGAAATTAGGAGCATTTGTGACATTTATATAGAAAAATATATAGGTCTTTCTAGGACTAAAGGAAAAAATAAATATTATTGCATGGACTGGTCGTTATTTTTTTCTGCCCTCTTCTGATAATGACAACATCTCATTTAAAAATTTGATGATTTACCTTGTCTTTGAGGGTGTGTCATCCTGCATCATCTGGTTATCATGCCATGCTAATTCACCCCAATATTCATCTTAGAGATGCTAGAGTAAGTTTTCTTTCAAATGTAAAATTGGTCATAAGTAAGCTATAGAGTATTGAATTGAGGATGCTTAGTATGTAAGTTCCTATTTTATCTTAAACGAGTGTTGGAACCCTCCAAGGTGGGAAATTTTGTTTAGAAACCACACCGTAAAACCTTAAGATAGTCAATAACACTAAAAAAACACTCTAAGAAAAAAGGAAAATAATTCCTCTTACCTTAACAATCCAAATCATTTATCTTTTCTTAAAAACCTTTCAAAAAATATATAACTTAAAAATTATTCATATTTATCAAAATAAAATAATTTGAAGCTTAAAATTAGAGAAAATAACTAGGAGTAAACCTTCTCCCCAAACCTAAATTTTTAAAGAACGAGAATGTTGAAGCCTTCAACTTTCTCCTAAATTTACTCCTCTTTTTTTTTAAAAAAAATGAGAATTGGATATAGGGTTAAAGGAAGGATAAAGAGCATGATATGTAAAGTAATGGAAAAGAAACAAATATGGTAGCAAGAGAATAAGATAACTCATTTGATAGGGGAAAAGGGGAAATAAGAGAAAAATCACTTGTGCTCTTAGATTATATTGTGTGAAATAAAGGAAAAAAATGATGGATATATAGTGTAATAGACAAGCCCCTATCACATCCAATAAAGTAAGGGATAGCTGAGGGAAAATAGGGGAAAATATGAGTTAAAGCTTACATTACCTAAAATAAAGGGGGTTATGGCTTTGTTGGGGCCACAAGTATCTATAATTATTAAATAAGGCGGAAAAGAGACAAAAAATGAAGAAGAATATAAGGAAAGATTTTAGATTGCATAGAGAACAAATTATGAATGCCTAAAAGAAATAACAAAGAGATGAAATTAAATACAAGAAGGCAAGGTGGATAAGTTCATTAGGACAATTTTATAAACTTAAACCCATGGATTTATTTTAATGTAGTCAAAAATATATTAAAAAACTTATAATTAAAGTAATAAAAATTATCTATAATCAATCTAAAAGAAAATCACAAGGTATATAAGAAATTGAGTAAGAATCTAGTTAAAGCATGGTCAAAATCATCCAACGTAGATGAACTAGTCAACCGATATAAGACTAACTAATTAACTAGTTTAATGGGACTAGGAAATTAAGTCATTTATAGTGAGCCAATCAACTAATATACAAGGATTGGTAAATTTAAAATTTTAATTATATTTTAAACCTTTTTTCTATTCAATTCAAACCAAACTTAAACACACATCGAAGCCATGATTAAATATAATTCAATCATAATCAAACATAAAAATTAAATCATAATTATGGAATTAAAACTAAGTTATTATAGAATTAGAGTAAAAAATCAACACTGTATGTTTTTCATTAATATTAAAGGAAAAAAAATGTATGGAAGTGTAAGAATCAAATGAGACTTATGTTGTGCTACCCGAGGATGTGAACAAGTGGGGAAAAGGGAAAATGCTAGTTAAAATCACATTTACATGTTAGTATAGGAGATGACATGGCAGGAAGGCTGAAGGTGATGGAGATAAAGGTTTAGTATAAGGGATTACATCATAAGTGAAAAGGAAAATAATGATGTGTGGGCCTCTAACTCAACTATTTCTCAAGGTAATTGGTGGGAAATGAGATAGAAGAAAGGGAAGTGAGAAGTAAAGATGTAAAAGAGAGGGAAAATTTACCAAAAGTGACTTTAAAAAAATATCCTTAATTAATTGCAATAAGATGGTAACTAATAGTAGCAATAGTCATAATTTAAATAAAATTCATTTAACGTAAATAATATCTGTATCATAAGGTCACATAAATAGTAGAAAAATATTTAAATCGGAATAGCTTCTATAACAACCCCATTTTCACTACCATTTTTTAAAAAAAAAAGGTTTCTAGAAGAAAAATAGGAAATTAGATGGAAGCTACATTTGGAATTTATTTAACTTGTCACCTTACGTTTTTCCACCATCTCTCTCCTCCCCCTTATTAGCTTCAAGAAATGGTAGTTGATGTTGTAATCCCTCTATCTTCCCTCATTTTCTTTTACATAATAAGATTTTTCACTACACAAAATATTCCATCAACCTATTAGCCTCAAAATTAAACAAAGGTTTTATCATCTAAATTTTAAGCTCGCTTCACTTTTCCTTGGCTTTAGACTATATGGAACAAGATTTAGCCTTAATTTGCTTTATATTTAAACAAATCACATAATTCCCCTCTTCATCCTCTTTTTATTTTTGTTTTTCCCTAAAGAGTCTTGCATTCTAGTTTCTCTACTCCTTGAACTAGCCTCTTATGCTTCTTATCCTTCAATTTCTAAACTGATTTTACATTCAAATCCTTCACCATAACTCCCTATTACTTACCTTGAGTGATAAAGGGTTAAAGTTTGATGAAAAGGAATTAAACCTTTTATCATACATTGATTAAGCTCTTCCACTCCAAAAGATGAATTCAATCCTTTATCTTACTCTTTAATTTCCGCATTTTACTCCACTTTCTTTTAAAATATTTCTTATTAAAGATTCATTTTCATTCCTTGATAGGTGGTTAAGGTTCTATGGGTTATTTTGTAGCGATTAAGGTTCAATATTTCTTTCTCATTTTACTTATAGCATTGGAACAATGTAAATCCACTTTAATTGAAGAAAAGATATCATTATGTTCCAACATGATATTAACTAGTATATGAATATATGTAAAATTAAGCATATTACCTTATTTGAAAAATTAATTAAGTTTATTTATACTCTATAGTAGAATAATACAATGAGTTTAGACCAACAAGTTTAATAGTCCCTTGTTTGCTAAAAATTTAGGATTTTTTTTCTTCAACTTTAGTAGTTGTGGGTACAACTTGTGTTATCTTTAGTTTATAATTCTTGACTGATTTTATTTTACATGTGCCAACCTATTTTATTAGTCTAGATATTAGTCCACTAGTTAGTATAAAGTTTTCCAATCTTCATTATTTCAAGTTGATTGTGTTACCATGTTTTACATTTTACTTTATCTTGGTAAAATGAATAATAAATGGTGCAATAGGTGATGGTTTTACATACTACCAGGTGGTAGCCTTTATGATAATTTAGGGTACTCTATTAGCTCTATTAAACTTTTTGAGGACATACACAACATAAGACAGGGATAAGAAAGTTGTATTATCTATGGATTACTTATGCTCAATTATCCTTTGAAAAAATTATACTAGTTAAGGATTTACATCATCATTTTCTTCACAATTAATGAAAAAAATTGTGTGAAATTTATTAAGGATTTTTAAGATGGTCCATAGTATTCCTCGACCATATGAATGATTATGTAGGAGTAAATGATCAAGAATTAGAATTTATTATGTTGGAGCATATTGTCCTCTACTTATAGAGGATACCCTACAAATTGGAAGACAAATGGATGACTAAATTACTACTTATGGATAGAACTTACAAAATTAGTCACTAGCAATAGAAATGGCATTTGCATGAGAAGATTAAATTGGACATTTTGGACGTGTGAGATTAGTTTAATTTAGATATTATTTTTGTTAATTGTTGCATTAATAATTGCTAGTGGATAAAGAACTTGAATTACTCAACAAAGTAGCTTAATTCTCTCTTCTAGTTTCTTTTTCTAATTAGATAGCATTATCTTATACTAGTGGAGATAGTGTAAAGTGTCTATAAAAGCCATAGAGGCACACGAAATTAGGCATTTAGTTGAATGAATAAAATTTCAAGTATTGCTTATTTAAATCATATCTGCATCTATTTTAGAAGGGTTCACAATGATGTGAAAAGGCAGATAATCCAGAATTGGAATTATGGAGAAGGGAGCTTAGCTTTTAGGTATTTGGGGGCTTGCATTGAGCAGCTCTTCACTATCTATTACCCAATATCAGCCTTTAATTGACAAAATTAATCATAAAGTAAAGGCCTAGACACTAAAACTATTAAGCTATATAGGAAAAATCCAAGTTCTTCAATTTGTCATTTTTGGTATCACAAACTTCTGGATGCAATTATTTATGATATCTAAAGTTGTTGTGCATAAATTGGAATTGATTAACAGAGACTTTTTCTCAAACAATATGGGAGAAGGTAAAAGAAAGGCCCCCATCTCCTAGACTAGAATCTATTATCCTAAAGATGAAGGTGGACTAGGTATTCGATAACTTATGGCACGGAATGTAGCCTATTTCTGCAAAACTTTGTGGAGGCTGCAGGTGCAAAAGGAGAGTTTTTGGGTCAAATGGATCCATGAAAAATACTTAAGCAGATCAAGTATTTAGCAAGCTGTGATTAAAGAAGATTCATCCTGAAAAACTAAACATATCTTCAGAATGAGGGATATGAGGCACAAGATTTTAACCTCCAGTAGTGATAATGATAGATTTAGTGTTACCAAAATGTACTACCTTCTGAGACAAAAAAATGACAAAGTCAGATGGTATAATCTTGTGTGGGAACACCATAGAATGCCTAAACACAAAATGATATATTGGATGGCCTGCCAAGAACTACTACTTGTGAAGTAAAAACTCAAAACATGGCAAGTGATTGATAATGATACATGTGAAGTCTACTAATAGGGAGAGGAAGACCTTGATCACCTTCTATTCTAATGCACTGTTGCACATCCTCTTTGGAGAAGAATGCTCAATTGGATGTTCCTCACTCATTTCTTTACTACATGGGAGAGTTGTGTTCACTGGATGATCAGGTATACAACAGGAAAAAATGGAAAAACTGAAGTGCTGAAGATTGCATTTGCTGCATTGATATATAAGCTTTAGATCAATGGGAATGATTTTGTGTTTGAAAAGAAGCAATCTACTCTTGAAGCAATATGCAAGCAAATTATCTAAGAACTTTTTATGAGAGGAAGCCTTGCAAATAATGGGAAAACACATGATTTCTTGAAGGTTATAGACCATTGGATGTAGTTGATACTTGTCTTAGTGTTCGAAGCCTTTTTTGGTCTATTCTGAGTTGTTTTTGTAAGTCTTTCTTTTTCTAAGACTTTTGATGTACATCTTACTCTTTTGGTAATAAAATTTATTTACTTACCAAAAAAAATCTGTGTCAGTTCTTTTGAATTTTAATCAATTTTGTGTGAGTGATTATTATTGAAACCCTTAATCTCTTTATCTATGTGAATTAGAGATTAAGCACTATCCTTTAAATGCTCCAAAAACCCATGCCATAATCATCTAATCCATCATTTAGACTCATCATTCTAATCCTAATCCTAACTATAACCCTAATCAACGAACCAAGTCATCCTAAACCATCACCATTCAAGCATCATGATCGTCAGTTCTTCTTTATCAAATGATCATCATCATCTCTTCATCATCTTCGAACCATCATACTCCTTCAATAACCCTTACTGAACCATATTACCACCCAAACAATAATTCCATATTCCTACACACATCAATTAACCTATATGATGTGTTCCTATTATCCTTCTTAGTAGTGTCATTATTGTTAGCGTGTGTAACCTATATTATCATTATTCTTACATGTGATATTTTAACATTACAGTATGAGTGTATGATTTTATGAAATTTTCACCGTTTGTGCTATCATATGTTATTTTGTGCCTCTTATATAGAATCCATATGTGAAGTCTATCTTATATCAATTGGTGAAGTTTAATCAATATGTTATTGTACTAGTACTACACTTGCTGTATTCCATTTTGTGAGGTTCTTCATTTTAGCTAGTCAAAAGGACTTCCCTTAAAACTATATGGCTAAGTGTATAGGGTTATCTAGAAAACACAATGATGCATAAAATTATATAGCTAATTGTAAAGGGCTATCTAGAAAATAAAATGATGCAATATATTTTATCATTTCATTAAACTTTTATTATATTTGGGTACATTTGAATTTGTGTAAAATACTTACTATAATTATTTTTCATTGGCATTTAATCATCTTTTCAATTGAAAATTTTAATTTTATTGGTGCATCATTCATGGGTTAAGTGTTGTAAGAACTTATATCTAAACTCAAGTCTACATTTAAGCCTTGAATTTTTCAAGATTAAGGTACTAATCATGCCACTCTCTATGTCACATGTGGTAGTAATACCTAAGATTTAGTTATTCTAGCTTTAGCAAACTTTTAATCATAACAAAATATTCTAGAAATTAAAATTAGGACATGAAAAATTGATATTTTTATCACTAATGGATCTTCTAAGGTTTTAATACAATATCGTGATATCTCTAAAAGGATTTGAGCTTATTTTATATTTGAGTTCACGTCATTTTCATAAGACCAAATTATCCCTATAAGGAAGTGTGATTGAATAGATAGATGGCCTTTAAATTGCTATTATGATTGTGAAATATTCACCTTCTATGGATATGTGTTTTCCATTATATTCTTTTATTGATGAAATTCAATTTTATGCCTCATATGAATATGCCAATGATAGCTTTAACTAGAAATTTTCTTTCAAGGGAGTTGTACCCTATTAGTTATCTTTATCTTAGTATGGATTTCTATGCTTGGTAGTTGCGTGATAGACATAAATTTTGGATGGGACATGGAATTGTAATAACCTATATGTAGTCTAACTCTAATCCCAAGTGATTTATACTTTAATCTCACCCTAATTTCATAATTTTAAATTTGCATCTAACCCTACACTTATTTTTTCTTTTCCTTTTTTCCTTATTCACCTTTTCTTTCTTTTTCATTTTATTTCTTATTATTTCTATCCTTAGTTCACCCCTTCCCCACATGAATTCCTTTTCCCAACTAAAATTCTTTGATTGGCTACCCAAATTAAAGAAAACTAATTCATTTGTTTCATAATCATCATTATCACATCCATCTATTCCTTGGATTTTCCTTAAGGAGATTTCTCTAAATATCCCCAATTGTTTGTCTTACCATACCGATATGTGCTGCACCTCACTTCTCATTCTTCTTACAATTCAACATTTTCACATCACCTCTAATAACAAATACCCCTTTTTCCTTTCACCCTACTTCACTTAATGCTCCAAAAACCCCATCCATGACTTCTTCTATCCATTCCTATATATCTTCTACATCACCCTACAAACCTTTTTCCATTTTTTATTTAGCAAGATCAATGTAACTCAACAAACGTCATAATGTACAACCATCCTTTGCCTCACAACCTCATATTGCACACAATTAGGAGTGATTTTATCTTATATACCCATCTTATTCCATCTCCCATCATAGGTCTTTTAATGTAGCAAAATCCTCAAAACTACGCAATCCTCACGCAACAGCAGACCACAAACGGGAACCCCTCACATAGCCTCCCTTCTACACAAACTAAACCACATTTAGCTATATACCAACTAATGGTACATCCTCATGTTTCTCACACCATACTTTCATAATAAACTTAAGCAAATCTGCCTCCCAAGTGTCACTCCTTCAAACAACTAGCCTCCATCTATGGCATACCTCTCACAGCTTTGAGTATCTTCATTTAGTTTGTTTCTCAATCATTTCCATCATCCTTTTTCATAAATTTTCCTTTTTTCATATTTTCTAATCATGGGTTATCCATTGTCTTTAGGTGCATTTTCATTATTCTTGGTGGAGGAATCTTAGGATTTATTATTTCTTAAATATCAGTGTTGATTTGGTAAAATTTCAAGTCAAGATTCAACGGTTTTAAGAGATATGTGTAAATTTACATATAATTTGACGCTAGTAATATTATATTTTATAACTCATAATGTTGATGTCATCTGATGATATTATTATATTATGTTACGGAATAATAAATGGCATACTAAAGCATGATGTTGTTGATGCCATATTATGAAAGCTAGTATTATTATAAGTATGTTGTCATGACCCTTATATTATTTGTGTTATCAAGAATCATTGTAAATATGGATATGTATTATTATTATTATTATTAATCATATATGTTGGAGGTTGGAAGTCCATAATGCTGGGATTCATGAGGTTTTGTGAAATTTTAGGTTATGTGGCTATCTAAAGGGTATTTGGGACATTTCTTGATATTATGGGAAATAATTGTGGAATAGTAATCATGGAGGGTTTTATAATCAACTTCAGAAGTAATGTGGTCAAGAGTATTTTTCAACATAATTCAAATATGTATTGTTTCTATTTATAAAGTGATATTGGGTTAAATTATGCTAGTGTGTAATGGAAAGTACTCAAGTTAATTATGAGCAACATAAGTTTAATAAAATAAAATATAATAGCTTAAATTAAGAATAGTAACCCTAAAGGAAGCTCATTATTTCATGTGAAAAATATTTGAGTTATACCTTGATTTCTAAATATGTTGTCAATAATAATATGAGTCTCATAAAAGGCATTATGCTTATCTTATGAAATTAGGATTTCATAGGGGCATTGTGGCCACTCCCTTGAAGGAATGATCTAAATAACTTCGAATTATGTGATATGCGTCTTACAAATTTATAATAAGCTTTCATAATGACATCAATATAACTAATAGTCTAATGAGACATTAATAATTAAAGTGAAAGATCACATAAGTCAAAATAAGTTTTACTTATACGTTCCTCAAGATGAGAATAGTACCTAGGAGCGTTATGCCCTAGGAGTTTTATTAATCCATTCCACTTAATGATAATAGTGGACATGAGAATTATTTTAATACCTAACCTTTTGGAAAATGATGAATGAGAATTTATGTAAATTTTGGTGTTTGATTTTCATATGGTATTATGATTTGGTTTTAAGCAAAGTTGGATTTGAAATAAGTTGGAAGACTAAATTTATAGAATTTTTCAGGTAAACTAATTTTCTGGTTGCATAAATTAATCAACTAGTTCATCATTTTAGCAAAATTGTTTTTACTTGATTAAACTGATAAAATATTTAGGGACTGATCGATAAATTTATAGATTCAACGATTGGTAGGCCAAACCAATCGAATAGTTTGTCGAGTTGGGCATAATCTTGAAAATCAATTTGTTGAGAAAATTTCTTCTACTGAAATGGAACCTTGTTGACCCATGCAGAATTATTCCTTAGAGATTATTAGCCTTTTTAATTATGCATTTAGCCCAAATATACTACCTCTAATTGATAAGGAAGGTTGATTGGGACAACTGAGGGGGGAGTTGGCCTTAGCCTTGTCTTCTTTTACCTCTCTCATTTGCACATTTCTAAAATCAATGTTTTAAACTCAAGCTTCATTCTACTTAGCTGGAAGATTCCTTCCACCCTAACCTTCCATTACCCTTCTTGTGAATTGCATTTCTAGACCAATTGGCATGAATTTCCCTAAAATTACTATTTAATCTCTAGAGGATAGGTCAAAAAATCTTGGATGAAATCTAATTGTTTAACTCTTATTGTTAGATTATTTATGCCAAGAAATCCGGAAGTTGGAGATCAAATTGATCACCTTTGGTAGTCTAGAGGTAAGAATGACTACACTCACCATTACACCTTCAATATTTGAGGATATTTGAGCTAATCAACTTGGTGATGTTAAGCTCGAAAGGACACAGACTAGTATTGTAGAAGGTAGAGCTAAAAGGTTCCAGATCAACGAGGATGGTAGTTTCAGGTAGCGTGGTGGGTGATGTGTACCACAGTGATGTGTAGATCTTAAGAGAAGGATCCTTGATGAAGAACATTGAACTCCTTTTTTTGTCCACCATTGCAGGGAAAAGCTGTACAATGATCTAAAGAAGGTATATTAGTGGCCTCGCATGAAGCAAGAAGTGGCAGAATTCATTACCCAATGTTTGACCAATCAAAAGGTTAAGATCGAGAATAATAAATCAGCAAGGATGGTGTAACCGCTAGAATTTCCCAAGTGGAAGTGGAACAACATATATGTGGACATTGTGGTTGGTCATCAGAGGATCCATAGTAGATTTGATTCTATATGGGTTGTTGTGGATCATCTGACTAAATCGATCATGTTCATTCCAACAAAGGTGACATGCAATATAGAGCAGCAAGCCAACGCTTATAAAAAGCAAGTTGCGAGACTACATGGATTCCCTAAGGATATCATGTCAGATTGAGACTCCAGGTTCTTATTGTACTTTTGACAAAAGTTGCAAGCCGCTTCTAGTACTCAACTAATGATGAGTACTACTTTTCACCCCACTATGGATGGTAAGATAGAGAGGAACATTCAGACTTTAGAAGACATGCTTCTAGCATGTGTGTTAGATTTTAGGGGTATTTGGGATGATTATCTAGATTTGATTGAGTTTCCTACAATAATGAGGGTCTCTCTGCCCAGTGGATTCGTAAGGCTTTGTAGGAAGGGTAAGCTTAGTCCGAGGTACATTGGACCATACAAGATATTTATCCGTGTCCAAGAAGTCACCTATCGCTTAGCCCTACCGATGGAATTGACACATGTACACAACTTCTTATATATATCTTAGCTAAGGAAGTATAAAGCGGATCCTTCGCACATTATCCATTCGGAGTCGCTAGAGCTCAATGAATCCTCGACTTATGAAGAGCAACTGATGAGCATTATGGATACAAAGACGAGAAAGATGCATAAAAATACCATCTTGTTGGTAACGGTTCTTTTGTCATGACATAGTATTGAGGAGGACACTTAGGAGACCAAGGAGAAAATCAAAGTCATGTACCAAGAGTTATTTTCATAGCATGCTAACTTCATGTAATCCTTTTTCTTTAGGGGTAGTAACCCTTTTCCTTGAATGTGTTTCTTACTATGTGTAATGCCCCAAAAATCTTAAAAACCTATAATTTTATAAATATCCTTTATTTGGGATTAATAAACTTTTCAATTTTTTTAATTTAATTATTTTGTGGATTTTTGAGTATATAAAAATGAATATGAATATTTAATAAATTAAAGTGAATATTTTGTTATTTTATCATACTTATTTTATTTAAATAATTTTCCAAACCAATATTTTACTAAAATTATCCTTTTTAAACCAATATATTAAATTATAATAAATTAAATTATTAAATTAATTTATCTATCAAAAATATTAAATTCTATAATTCCAAAAACTATTTTATCTTCTTTCTCCCCATTTTTCTTTTTCCTTTTTCCCTTTTCCTTTTTCTTTCTTCTTTTTCTTCTTTTTCTCCTGTTCCTTCTTTTTCCTTTTTCTTTCCCTTTGGTCTGCTTAGTCATGACCCCCTCTCCTCCGTGCTTTGGGCCGCTTGCCTACTTCCTTTTCCTCTACCCTTCTAACGCGTGATAGCCCAACCTTCCCCCTTCTTTCATTTCCTTCATCCCCATATAGGCCAGCCCAACTCCTTTCTTTTTCTCCCCCTCTACCTTGAGCATGGGCCAGCCCACTCCCTGTTCTTTCTCCCACACCCGGCCGACCTGCCCCTTATTTCCTTTTCTTCTACTTCTTGTTCCCTCCTACCCTGACCATCGAGCAAGCCACCTACGCCATGGCAGCCTTCACCACCACCTCTGCCACCTTCCCTCTACAGCCTACCATCCTACTCTCTCCCCATCCTTCTATTCTCATTTTCAGACCAAACCCAGCCTGCAACGCCCAGCCCACATGCCATTCAGTTCCCCTCATTTCCCTTCCATCTCCCTACACCCCGACACCCCCTGCCACCTGCAACCTACCTCGACCGGCCACACCTACCTCCCCTCTTCTCCCTCTCCTTTTTCTTCCTCCCTCCTGCCTCATTCTACCCCATTCAAGCCCCCTTCCTTCCCCCTCCTGGCCCCTTCTTCTCCCTTCCTTCTCCCTTCCTTCTCCTTTCCTTTCCTTCCTCTATTTTACTCTGCCACCTTCGAGCGTCGCTACCACCGCCCAACCAACCACCTGCACAACCTCCTACCACCCTCTACTACCACCCTACACTGCCTCCTTCCACCCCCTATTACCACCCTACACCACCAAGCCACTCCCTCGAGCCCCGTAGCCACCCTCCTTCCTCTTCTTTTCTTGTCCCTCCCTTCTAAGCCTCCTCCCTACAACACAGCCCACTGCCGTCGTTCCACCTATTCTGTCACCTCCCAAGCCACCTACCTACTCCCTGCAACCTCCCCTACCACCCCCTTACCTCCCTTAGCTAAAAAAATAGCCTTACATCCCCTCCTTTTCTTTATTCTTTTCCTTCCTTCTTCTCCTCTACCCAACCCTTGACCCATTTTTCCCAACCTACAGTTACCGCCTCTATTACCCTTGGTCGTTGATAGCCCATCCCTGACCACCACTTACACCCCCACTCCACTCCTATACCCAGCCCCTACCCTAACTACCCTCCACCTCCCCTCCTCCTAGCCCCCAAGACCTTAACCGAACTACCCCCCATTATCTCTCTACCCCCACTCTTCGACCCTTCTTCCCCTTATAACCTACGTGTGGCTCACGTTGCTCGTGCAACATGAGTTCTAAATGGTTTTGGAACTTATTTGGTTTAATTGTTGAGGTATATTAATGGTTAAATAAAGTATGACATTTATTCAGTTTTCATATAATTTTATCCTTTTTGATTTTTCCTATTTCTAATATGATAATTAGGGGTATTATTTTTAGGTATTGATTTTTCTAATCAAAGCTTGAATCTTTAACCAGTGTGCCAAAGAGGTTCAATTTTTGCAAAAAATAAGGTAACCGTTAAACCTTACTTAAACGTATGGATATACGTATGCTAGTGCATTAGTGTTTTTAATATGTTTATATGCATGATATATGTTGTTAAGTACAATGTAATTAGTTGCTTGTATTGATTGATAAAAAGGAAAGCATGCTAATTTATGTGTCATGTGTAGAAATAATGCTTAAGGAAGGAGCTTTGTTATTAATAAAAATGTTAAGTGCTTATCTATGATATGTTATGTTAATATGGCCATTGTTGCATAAATATTGTTATTATAGGCCCTAGGGGCATTTTAGTAATATTTTTTATGTAAGAGTGTGGCCTAACTAAGTGTAGGTGCTAATGAGTATTATGATAATTAACAATAGTTGGTAGAGTTGGATGATGGGTATGGAGCATTAACATTAATATTTTATGTAGTGAGGGTATTTTAGTAAAAGTGGTGTAATAAGGGCAAAATGGTAAATGGACAAGGAAGGAGGGCATTTTAGTAATTTTCATGAAAAATGGATAACTTGGTAATTTTTGGATGTGAGAAAGTATTTTGGTGGATTTAATAAAGGAGAAGGGTATTTTGGTAATTTGGTATAAAGGAAGGGTGAAATACAAATTTAATGAAGTAGAAGGGTAAATAGTAATTTGACATAAAGGAATGGTATTTTGGTAAATTGACAAAGTAAAGGGGTAAACTGGTTATTTAATGAAGTAGAAGGGTAAAATGGTAATTTGGTATAAAGGAATGGTGAAATGGTAATATAATGAAGTACAAGGGTAAAATGGTAATTTAATATAAAGGAAGTGTGAAATGGTAATTTAATGAAGTAGAAGGGTAAAATGGTAATTTGGAATAAAGGAAGGGTAAAATGGTAATTTAATAAAGTAGAAGGGTAAATTGGTAAATTGGTATAAAGGAAGGGTAAAATGGTAATTCAATAAAGTAGAAGGGTAAAATGGTAAATTGGTATAAAGGAAGGGTAAATTAGTACTTTAATAAAGTAGAAGGGCAAAATGGTAAATTGTTGTAAATGAAGGGTATTTTAGTAATTTGTAGAAAGAGCGGAAAATGGTAAATATAATAATGAAGAGGGGTAGAATGGTAACTATAATAGTGGAGAAGGGCAATGTGGTAATTTAACTAATTAAAAGGGCAAATAGTAATTATAATAATGGAGAAGGGTAATTTGGTAATTATAATAATGGAGAAGGGCAATTTGGTAATTTAACCAATTAAAAGGGCAAAATGGTAATTATAATAATGGAGAATGGTAATTTAGTAATTTAACCAATTAAAATGGAAAAATGGCAATTATAATAATGAAGAAAGGCAATTTGGTAATTTAACCAACTGAAAGGGAAATTTGGTGATTATTATAATGGAGAAGGTCAATTTGGTAATTTAACAAATTAAAATGGCAAAATGGTAATTATAATAATGAAAGGGCAATTTGGTAATTATAATAATTAAGAATGGTAATTTGGTAATCTAACCAACCAAATGGAAAATCTGACAAATGTAACAAATATGAAGGATGATTGGTGACTTAATGAGCCTAAGGGCAATTTGGTAATTTAGATAAGAATAAAGAGTAATACGGTAATTTAACCCACTAGAATGGTAAATTGGTAACTTAACAAGTATACAGGGTAAAGATGGTGATTTAATAAGTAAGGAGGATAATTTAGTAAACTAACACGAGTAAGGGGTAATTTGGTAATTATACAACAAGGAGGGTAATATGGTAATTTGGCAAGTAAAGAGGGATGACTTAATAATTATACAAAAAAGGGGTAATTCGGTAATTTTGTAAAGATGAGAGGGGTAAATTGGTAACTCATATCTAACATATCAATGGGTTAATAGAGTTTCAAAATAAGACTCAAGTAATATTGAATAGCAAGATAAGGGTGTTTGACAATCAATAAGTATCACAAGAACATCGCCTGACCTGGGATTGGATGGATAATTATGATTGTGGTATAGTGTTATTCTTATATTCATGAAGGAGGTGTCTTAATCATTATCCATGCACGATATTGTGTGTTGGGTGTGAATTAAGGACATGTTAGGGATATGGGTGTCATAATCCTTCGATGTGAACTAGCCAAACTCTAAAACTGAAATGTGATTATGATACGATAACCCTTATGGTATATGAACAAATGGAAATAAATCCTGAATTGGAATTGGATGAGATAATGATGGCCTTAGTGATTCCTCTAGGTTTCCTTTGATAATTGTATGAATAAAGATTACCTAATAATATCAGAAACAATTAAAAGTGAATAAGTATGCGGTTGTTGTACTTTTTGCGATCACCTTAATTAAAACACTAATAATTAAAGTGGAAGACCTCGAGATTGGGAATGGTGGCTCTTTAGGGGTCGCTACACTAAAGATGTGGTTTAGCCCACGATTATTTTGGTTTTTATTGGTGTGCCTTAGTGCCCCAATCAGGCCCTACATCTTACTCTATCTAGCTCTCTGGACCTATTTAGGGGGTATGCATACTTATGGATTAGGTGTCCTCGTCGGTAGGGTACTATGTAGCTTGTATGCACTAATGCGACCAGGGTACCTTTATGTCCCCTAGTTAATGGTTGAAGGATACTGAGTAGCTTGTATGCACTAGTATAATCGATGTACCTTTGTGTCGCCAGGATCTTGATCTCCCCTTCGAGGCAAATAAATGGAATTATTGTGCCAATTAAAAGGAAAAACACTAATCATGAGAGTGAAAGACGAATAAGCAGAGCTCAGATGGATTATACTATGAGTACCGATCCATCGATTAAAATAGTGGCCCAAGAACATTTTGCCCTCGAAGATATATATGTCTATCGGTTAACCAGTTATAATAGTGGCCCAAGAGTGCTTTACCCTAGAAGATGTATATTTGTATTCCGGTCCACTGGCTATAATAGCGAGGGTCACAAGCTCAATAAACCAAATTTTGGATGTGAATAAATCATGAAAAAAACTAATCAATTATAGTAGAATACCATGTGAGTTGGGGCCAGACCGATCCACCGGCAATAATAGTGGCCAAGAGCCTTCTGCCTTGAAGACCGATCCGCCGCAAAATAATAGTGGTCAGGAGCATTCTGCCCTGTATGTTTCTGGTCCATCAGCTATAATAGTAGGGTTCCCGCACTCACATGGATATAATTCAAGAGATGATAATTGGATAATGATTGATTAATGATTTCAGGTCCAAAAGTATTAATTTCACGTTTTATTATGTTTTGAAAAGAATTTTTAGTTGTTTTATTTCTTGATTCACTTAATAAATCTAGGCCTTGAAAGAATCCAACAAGCTATGAGTATCTTTTTCCTTGAAGATTTACATTGAGGTAAGGCATCCTTATCTCTAATATTAATAATGAATTGTGTTTTCTTATTATGGTTTCAAGTTCTTATCATTTTTTTATGATGTTTGAGTTTAATTTTCAGTCATTCAAATTGAGCAATGGGAAAAAAATTATTTATGAGATTTTAGAGCATATTTTTAGTATTTTGAACTCATATATGATTTTCATGAAAATCAAGAATTTCATTATTAAATATTTATTGCTAACATGATTTATGTGAATTCATATGTGGAGTATGCCATCTTATATCTTTTATAACATAGAAGAATCATAGAAATAATTTGGAAAAGATTAGTTGTTTTGGTTATGTGTGGTTCATTCATTAGGCATTGTTTTGTCCGGACCAATCAAATGGTTAGTTATAAATTATTGACACATTTTGTGAATAGTTTCTCATGTTTGTAGCCATGATCACTTGGTTGCTCAAACAACCAATGGGCTTGATGGCCAATTTGAATGGTCTTTGAGTAGACGATTGGCCTACCTACCCCCATCAACTAATTGTTTGAGACCAAAGTGGTTTTGTCCTCTCTTTAGACACATCAATTCATTTGGCTTAACCCATCGACAAGTTTGTATAAATAGTTTAACCATCAAACCAACTATTCGGGTGGTTTTTTTAGTGTTATTTTTTGATAGGTTCGGTACAAATAGATCAGGTGATAGGTCCTAATGACCGATCTACTGGTCCTCCTAAGTTTACCATGTTTACTTGTAATTTGATGATCTTTACATAATACTTCTATCTAAACCTTTCCTTTTAATTAAAATATTTTAATCATGATTTCAGCCATATTTCATTAGAATATAATGAGGATCAAAAAGATAATTTTGTGATGCTTTACATGGTTATGTTTAGTGTCATCTCTAAACTTCTAATTGGTAGCTTGTATAACTTGTCTTATGTTTGGTCTTATCAATCAAAAACATCCAATTTGTTGCTCATATACCTTGTGTTGTGTTTCGTGTTATCTCTTGGTGGCTCATATGAATGGAATTATGGTGATTTATGATTTCACCTAGTAATTAATAATAATTAACTAAGATTTTGTTCGAGCCATTTATTTTGAATCTTATAGTAACTAGATAGGACTTAGCGGGTGGGTCACACCGTATTTTTATCTTTTCACTCAGTACCTATTTCCTTCTCTACAATGTTGTGGTTAGTAGAGGCATATGCATATCTTGAGGTATAGGGTTATATTGTCGAAGGCTTGCATGGCAATGGTGTGTAATACGAGTGGATGAGGTATCCTAATACAAGGAACAAGTACTTTGTATTCTTCAATTCATAGGAAAATATAGTACCTCAACTTTGTGTAGGTCTTTGTGGTAGATGCATTTGAGTGTTCCAATTTTAGGGTCACCTTAATGACTGGTAGAAAGTTCAATAATTAAGGGGAGCCACTAAAGATTAGTGGGAGGCTTTTTTTAGATATCTTAGGTCTCATTTCTACCTTGCTCTCTTTAGGAGTCTACAACTACAAATTAGATCTAGCACATTTTACCTAAGAGGATGATGTTGATGAGAGGATAAAGGATCACCGATTTCAATTAGGACTAATTCTAAGACTTTAAGAGATGTTGGTGGGGAATCATGTGCAAATCTTGCAAGCTATGTCAGACTATGTCTTGGAGGCATCATTAATTGTGTGTTCCCACATAATCTAATCAAGGAATTTCCAATTATCGTTCATCCTTTGATCATCTTGTTAAAGAAGATCATGCATTTTGATTAAGATGATAAGGTCACCGAAGCTTTTGAGGAGCTAAAGAGTAGAATGGCATCACCTCTCATTCTTACCTTATCGTTAGGCATGGATGAGTTTGAGGTGTATAGTGATGCATCTAAGCATGGAAAGGGTTTGTATTGACACAACATGGGAGGGGTAGTGGAATGTGCTTCTCAACAATTGAAGAAGCATGAATGGAACTATCTGATTCACGACCTTAACCTTTCCATAGTGGTTGTCAACTTAAAGATCTAAAGACCTTATTTGCATCGGGTGTAGTGTAAGTTCATCAAGGACTATAAGAGCCTTACTTAATTCTTCACTCGCCGAGAACAAAATATGAGACAAAAACATAGCTAGAGTTAGTTAATGTCCACGATATGGAGTTGATCTACCATGAGGTTAAGGTCAACTTCATAGGAAAGGCTCTTAGTAGGAATAATTCACATTCTCTTGTCTCATTCTTGGTTTTAGATTAGATATGGTAGGAGCTTATACACATGGGCATAGAGATCATCACTTTTGGAGATCTTGAGATGAGGTTGAGTGCTCATAAAATCATACTAACTGTATTTGATGAGATTTGAGCTAGTCAGCCAAGAGAGGTCAAACTTGAGCAGAAAATAGAGGGTCCAGCCATAGGATTCTATATTTTTGAGGATGGAAGTATTCATTTTTGAGGAAGATGATGCATTCCTCATAGATTTAGGGAACTCAAGAAGACGATTATAGAGGAGGGTCATCACATGCCTTATTCTATCCTTATTGGAAGAAATAAGTTGTATATAGACCTAAAACAAATCAATATGTTATGCCATATGAAGTCAGAGGTTGCGGACTTTGTGGCTAAGTGCTCGAAAATTCAAAAGGTCAAGATTGAGCTTAAGTGACTGAAAGTGTTAATTCAATCAATGGAGGCACCCAAGTAGAAATGAAATAGCATGTCAATGGACTTTGTGATTAGGCCACCGAGGATCCATAGTGGTTCAGATTTGATCTAGCTTGTAGTTAATTGGTTAAGTAGGTCAAAAATATTTATACTCATGTTCTCTGCCTAAATTATATCACTAATGGTCACTATTTACAGGAAGCATATGGTGCGATACCATGGGGTGCTCAAAAATAATGTGCAAGACAAAGGTTCTAGATTTTTATTACACTTTTGAAAGAAGTTGCAAGAGAATTTCAAAAACCTCTAGTTACATATAGTTAGAATGAGGGCACTATTAGGAGCTTAGAGAATATTCTTTATAACACCCCTATGTTTCACTACTAAAAAATTCATTTAAAATGCTACAAAAGCTAAAAATACACCTAGAACAAATAGGGTGTTACTGCTGCACCAAACATAGGATAAATAACCGTCGCCTATCCCATATAAGATACAAGGCTAAAGCCAAGAAACATATTTAAAATAAAGTAAACAAACTTAAATTACATAAACATTTAAAAGATTATTTATATTAAAGGACCTCAATGGTCCCTAACCAAATTGATACAGGAATAAAAATAGTTAAGAGTACAGGGCTACATTAAAAAGATATTAGGGTGTGACCCTAACACCAAAACCATGATCCACCACAAATCCTAGAAAATCTTCAAATTTCCATGCTCTCAAGCCTCAAACCCAAATTGAGGTTGGCCAACTGCTACCCATCCCCAAAAACCTATGCATGGCCCTCTACTCATGGGAATGAGCAGGTGACCAAGAAAAATGGCACATTAGTACCCTATGTACTAAGTAAGCCAAGTTGCTTCCTCAACAAAACACAAGTATGAAATGGAAAATCTATCATAACATGGATATCATATTTAACATGTTTCATTCTAATGCCATATACGTAAAGGCAGGAATAAACCAAAACAAACTATCATGCATAAATGAGATAGTACAGAATATATCAAGCATGTTTTCATATTATAATCACGTAAGTATTCACATATCTACTCCACAAATTAATCCACACAACCACTATGGTTTATTTTCTAATGCTCAATTGATTACATTATACCATATCCTTATCCATATATTGAGATAGATCAACATCAAGCCTAGCATTTTAACCAATAAATAGTTACTCATTTAAGCCAATCTCCAAATGTAAAAACAAGGTTTTATCCTTTTTGGCTAGTCAAACCATTGTCACCATCAATATCTAATTATTTGTTCTTCTACTTATTCATTTATTTACCAACAAGATTTTATCATCGAGCAATAAAATTTGCACCATCCCATGGTCTCGCATATCATGGAAGCCTATTCAAATAAGGGACATAAATTCCAAGCAAAAGCCAATAGCAAAAGTAGACATAAGTTCAAGTCGAAGCCAACCAATATAGACAAAAGTCTAAGCCAAAGCCAACCAATATGGACATAAGTCTAAGCCAAAGCCAACCACCTAAGTAACTAGACCCTTTATTATCAATGCCCCCGTGTACATCAACAGTGTTTAGAGTAATTAAGGCACCGAAATCTCTAAGGATCCCACCCAAAGGCAAAGCCTAAAGGCAAACGAATCCATGATAGCCAATCGAAGATAGGGTAACCCAAACCTATACACATGTATATTGTCTTTTGGTTTTGCATGATTCATACATTATTTATAAGGGTAAGTGATCACACAAGGCCCACACAAGAACATGCAAGGCATTAATATATTTCTTCCATATTAATCAATTTTATTTCCCAACCATGTAGGGTTTCCATTTGAATTCTCACAACTCAAGTTCTATGACATCCAGCATGAATCATAGAGGGTTCATGAACAATTTAAAAACCCTAATACTTACTATTTGAATTCAAGTTAAATGGATGGATTTTGACCAAAATATTCTAGCATATTATTAATAGCTCAAATGGTGTTCATATAGATTATAGTTCAATTAGGCAAGAATTGAAATTCATAAGAGGGGAAATGGAAATTTAGCATGGAAGGAATATTCCAATTCATTAGAATTGTGTTTAAGATTGAAGCATTATTCTCAGAAATTTGAAGAAGAAAAAGGTGGTTGAAGACAAGGATGAGGTCATCCCTCCCCCCTCTTAATTACCCCAATTCACCTCTAGATTAATTTGAGGAAACGTATCGAACTAAATGCATCATAAAAAAGGATAAGAATCTCTAAAAAAAACAATTAGATATTAGTTAACAAGGTTCCATTTCAGTATAAGATAGCTTCCCAAAAAAGTTAGGTTTCAAAAATATACCCATCTCAACAAACTAGTCGATCATTTTTTCCTACTAGTCGAATGTTTTACAAATGAGTTAATCTATTCTCCAACTAATCAATCACTTTATTTGAGTAAAAACTATTTTGATAAAATGACGAATTAGTCAATCAATTCACTTGAAAAAATCAATAAATTTTATTTTCCAACCTTATTTCAAATCAAATTGTACCTTAAACCAAATCATAACACTAAATAAAAATCAAATGCTGAAAAATTGGTATAATTTGCAATCAAAATTTTACAAAAATATGGGGCATTACATGCTTTGAGTGTATCTACATGAGTTTAGGGTAGTTGGGAGGATCACCTGGATTTCATTGATTTTTCCTATAATAAGAGACATCAGGAGAGCATAAGGATCACTCCTTTTGTGGCATTTTATCAATGGAAGTGTCATTTTCCTTTGTGTTGGGATGTCTCAAGGGAGACAGTTGTGTTGGGACTAGAGATGATAGAGGACATTACTAGGCAAATTAGGATGATTTGATATCAGATAAAGCTTTCATAGGAAGCAAACTTATAGAGGAGGGAAAATGGGTATGAGGTCAATGACTATATCCTTCTCAAGGTCCCACTCAATAAGGGAGTGATGAGTGTTAGTCAGAAGGAAAATGTTAACCTAAGATGCATTGAACCAGGTTCAAGAAGTTACTTACTAAGTTCTCCTACCTCGCAAACTTCCAATCCTGCATATATCTTTTGAATCTCATAATTATGGAAGTATGTGGCATATCAGTCCCACATCATTCAACCAATGATAATTGACCTCGACGACATATTTACATATGAGAAGTGACTAGTGATGGTCCACTATTCTAAGACTCAGGAGATGAGTTTGAATGTTGTTCCCCTAGTTAAGATCTTTTGGTCATGTCATGGACTTGAGGAGGCCACCTGAGATTCAAAGGTGGAATTCAAGATAAAGTATCCAAAGTTATTCACTTAGGTACGTTACATTGGCAATGCTACCTCTTTTAAGGGGGTTGTACTCTTCTCTAATGTACTAACTATTGCATGTTATTTTATTCTTGATTGATGGCTTAGGCCTTACATCATGTTAAAAGCTTACAATGATTTTTTATGGATTTCTAGAATAAAGTCTCTTTTAAGGGGGTAGTGGTATAATACCCATCCTAAAATCATTAATTAAATTTAAAATGATTTGGATATAAGATAAAGTATTTTTGGTTTTGAAAAGTGCTTGAATTTATAGTAAAAATATAAATCCTAGGAATACCAGTAGATTGGTTTCCCAAACCAATCTACTGGTACACTCAAAAACTGATACTTTTATTCCGCGTTAAACCAATTGATTTGTTTATTCAAACTGATTGGCCACTTGTCCTATGATTTTAAAGCCTTTTCTCATTTTGGCTTTGATTTTCTTTTCAACATTTATGAAAAATTCTAATTAGAATCTATTTGAGTTAATAAGAATTTTTTATGCTTTGGGATAATTTTTATATTATTTAGACTATTATATTATTTTATTTAGCTAAAATCTTTCCAAAAGCACTTTTATAGTAATCCCTGTCTCTCTCTCTCTCATTCACTTTCCTCTCTTTTCTGGCATCCATGTTTGTGTGTTTCACTTCTTACACCCTTTTCCCTAACTTACCAACCTTCTTCCATGTCTTCCCTGACTACACTCTTCCTCCTCTAGCTTATCATGAATTTTTCTCACTCTTGGTTACCCACACACACCAAAAAACCTTTACCTCACCCCCTTAAAAGATGTTGACTAGCATTTCCTTACATTCCATTCATGATGCATTGTCACTTTTACCTTTTACACTTACTCATTATCTCCCTTTACTTTATGAGAAATATCTCATAAGTGTTGGACATTCCTCACTTTTATCCCTTTTTTATATATTCTAGGAAAAGCAGAAGGTGCCTCTTGTTCCCTCATCCTTTGGTTGATTATTATATCTTCTTTATTCTCTTAATCTTGGCCTTAGATTTGCCTTGTTATCTTATTCAATGAAGGATTAAGTTTTTTAGAAAGGTTGAAGATCTTGGTTTCCTCTTTGAAATTATGATTTCAGAGAAAGGTTTTTTAAGTCATTCTCTTTTCTCTTCTAATTTCATTTTATTAAGTTTTTAAAAGGAGTTCTAATTATTTTAGTACTTGATTGTTTTAGTTAATCAAGGCCATGGTTGAATCCTTCAAGTTAGGATTATTTTTAGGTAAAAAATATTTACTTAAAGGTAAGGCATCCTTAAACTAATAATGATAGGTTCTTGTGTCATTTGTCATGGTTTCAAGTTCTTGGTATGTTTTAGTCATGTGTAAGTGTTGTTTTGAGATATTGGATTTGAGCATGTGGCAATGTTTTAATATCTGAGATTTTGGAACACGCTTTAAGTATTTTTGATATTATATATGAGATTGGTGAAATGTAAGCATGATCATATTTTATGTATTTTTGTGCTTTATGACATAGAAGTATGCTAGGATTTACTTGGAAAAGTTTGATGATTTCAATCACATGTATTTCACAGGTCTAGGGGTTGTTCTGCCCAAACTAGTCAAGTGGTTTCTATAACAATTCATTAGTGAACATTCGCATAGGTTTGTAGCCATGATCATCTAGTTACCCAAACACTCAATTGGTTTAATGAAACAATCAACTGTTCACCATGAGTAGTAGAACGAATTACCTAATCAATCGACTAGCTATATATGACAAGAATAGTTTAGGCATCTACTTAGACATCTATGAGTTTGGCCAAACCCATCAACTGGATTTTATGAAATGTTGACCTATCAAACCAACTAGTCCACTGGTTTATATATGTGTTTTTTTCCTTAGGTCTTGTACGACTAGACCGGTCAACATTTCCTAGCAACCATTCTTCAGGGATACCTACTTTACCATTTCTACTTCTTATTTTATTTTCTTTATTTTAGAATTGTATCCATTTCCATGTAATTACAAAATTTTAATCATGATTTTAATCATTTTCAACTAGAATCTAATGGGGATCAAAAGGATAATGTTGTTATTCCTTGTGTGGTTAAGTTTGGTGTTATCTCTAAATACCTAATTAGTAGCTTGTATACCTTGTATTGTATTTGGTGTTATCACTTGGAAAAACTAAGTTGTTATGAATGGAATTGGTTGTGATTTTCTATATCACTTGGTAATTAAAAATAATGGATTAAGAATTTATTTGATTCTTTTTTCTAAAATCACTTGGTAATTATTAATAATAGATTAGGATTTGTTTGAGAATTTTTCTATAACTCTTGAGGTATCTAGCTAGGTGTTATAGGTGGGTCGCACTATGTTTTCATCTTTTCATTCACTAATTATTTCCTTCTCTACTTGGTTGAGGTTAGTAAGGGTTATGCACATATCTTGAGGTATACGATTATATTATGGTAGGTTAACATGGCATATAGTATGGGTATAAGAGGTATCCCAGTATAATCCCACTAACACTTTGTATTTCTTAAGCGGGTATTATAGTTTTTGTGGTAGATACATTCATTTTGTGGTGTGTAAAGTATCCCAGTACAAGCCCCCTTTATGTACTTAAGCCACGTGTGTTTTTAATGTGAGGTGTGTATGGTATCCCTGGTTAAAACCCTTTTTGATTTATACTGACCATATGAGGTGGGTGTCATGTCCCTTTAAGTGTGTATGATGCCACGAATTTTGTTCATGATGGAGAACTGTGTGGTGGAATCGAACAAATTAATAATTTAAAAGTATGTGAACACTAAATGGATTATTAGTAATACAGTCTAATGTACATGAGTTTAATGAGTTTCATGTATTATTACTTGTTCCATGATTCTTATGCAAGCATGCTTTATTATATTTTATTCATGATCCTAGATGTTAAGTTATCTAATTATGTGTTATTCCATGTTACTACATGATCTCAATGTGCAACATGAGCCCTTAACATGTTTTGATAGTTTGTTTTATTAATACTTTACCATACTAATATTACATTTGTGTGTTCATTGTGGTCATCCAGCTTCTATTTTGACGAGCAATGAACTATTTTCAGGGTTATGAATCCTAGCTAGAGTTTGTGGATGATGATGTCTTAGGCCATTAGTCGTCCATTGCTGTGAATGGGAATTATATTTCTATTTAAATTAGAGTTAGGCTAACCTACTTGGATGTATTTTACAAATTATGTTGGGATGTTTCTATTCTTTTGGGTTATTTAAACTATTGGCTTTGGTTCATGTATTTTGCTTTTGTAACTTCATCCTACATATATTAATCTTGTCTTGTTTTTATCATCGTTGTATTATTAGTATATGCATAATTTGTTTGTTGTTCCCTTTGGACTTGCATCACACTTTTGTTAGCTAATGATCACTCCTTTATTATAGTTGATGTTGTAGTGATATTTCCCAATATTTAAAATTTCTTGTTGTACTTTCTTCAAAATATTTTTTCTCGTTCAATATATGGTGGTGTTTCGCTAACTAGTCAAACTAATTAATTGGTAGGTGAAAACCAACATTATAAAGCTAGTTAAACTACTTAATTTGTTGGTCAAAGCAATTTGTTTGGTTTTACCCTAAAGAAGTCGGTTGATCCTACTAGGCAATATACATACATAAACATACTATTGAACATGAATAACTTCTAACATAAAAAAAAACAATCTTACCATGCTTCCATGCTATCAAATAAATCCAAGGACATAATCAACTCATCAATCACTAAAACCATGCTTATAAATATCATCATCAATCAATTATGCATCTATATATACATATCCAAATTTCATGAAAAAAGATCAACATGATTCTCAAAACTACAAATCATGTTATACATAAAAATCATGCTAGAATGATCGCTTTAAATAAAAAGATACTAAGCATCCTCAATAATCATGGCAAATAACAATGTTAGTAATACATACACAACACCACATCACAAAATAGATTTATATTTTATTAAAACAAATCTTATAGAAACTACAAAATACTTTTAGATAGACAACTACCAAGGACTATTGATTACCTAGAATAAATAAAGAACCTAAAATAACAAAAAGAATCACTTAAAAAACATAAAATAAAGAAAATCACTAAAAGAAGAATTTAGTATTTTTCTCAACCTCTTCCCAAAATCTGGATTATCCAAGATTTGGAATAACCAACAAATCTCTAATCCTTTCTAAATATTAACTTTCCTTTGTTTAGGGAAAACAAGGAAGAATTGGAATAAAGATCAAAAGGACTAAAAGAGAAGAGAAATGGAGGATCAAGAGGCAACAACCTTAGTTTAAAGGTGAGAAAGTGTGAATGGCAAGAGTGAAATGAGAGGATGCAATAGTCTAAAATAAATAAAAATAAAAAAATGCCTATCAAAACCCTTATGGTATACTCATAAGAAAAAGAGAGGGGGCTGCTTTAACTGTAGAATCAGAATGACAAAGGTGTAAGAATGAAAAATGATGATGTTTGTGAAGGAAGGAGAAATTAGGGCTAGTATTAGATAAGGACAATAAAAGGCATTTGCCATACATAACCCTAAAAATTAGTGCAGAAAGGAAGCTTATAGAAAAATATAGTGAGAGAAAAACTTCAAAAATGCCTTAATATTTATAAACTCAAAAAGAAATAGTATAACAATATATAAAAGAAGAGACAACTTCTTATCTCATTGATACTTATGGATTATTACATTATATAATTCACTATATTCTATATATATATATATATATATATATATATACAATACTAATAGTTATTTCATCAACTATGAAGAGTTAGAAAATACAAAAGAAGGTGGAGAATACATAGAGTTAAAAGGTTATACTCATAATGATGAATATTTTTAAATTATGGAAGTCTTAAACCTATGACTTAATATAAGACACCTTCATAACTTTCGCATGCACAATTGTAAATACTCTACAACATTCCGCCTTGGATATACATCTTCTGACATTTAAAACACTCCCCCTTAATAGTACATATCTAAAATATTGGCTCATTAAAAACCTTACCACAAACCAAATGGGCAAAAACCATCGATCAGGAAAGGAGTAAATGTATCTCCCCTCAACTTATTATGCCTCCTTCATATTTCATATTACGTATGATTCAGTATGTAAGTAGAAGCATAATTTAAAAGTGCTTACATTTGAAAATCCTAACGGTGAAGACCCTATCAAAGATAAAAACTTAGCTTTGGTTTAAAGACAAGGATCACAAAATTGACTTTTAGATCATTTTTGTATCAACACTTACATATAGCCAATTGGTCTAACACCTTAAAATTTTAAACTTCTTGTCCATATAAATTACAGTCATTAAGTGTATACATTTGACTATTACAACTCAACAATACTTTATCCAACAAAATTTCATAGTGAATCTAGAATATTTCTTAATTTTATCAGTTATCAATTGCAATTATTTAGGTAAATATATAACCAATGTATGTCTTATACATACACTCGTGTAAGGAAAATCAATATATATTAGTAAAAATAATATTTAAGGAAGATATACTAAATTTTGTCGGTAAATGATAAATATGGGGAAGTTAGGTCTAACTTGTGAATTTAGAGTTTGTAGAGGAAAATAAGCAACTTAACCTTTAAGAACGGTCTTATTATACGTATGTTGATGTTTTTTATACCTTAATTATGTTTGTTACTTATCCTAGAAATCATGAATAAGATATTAAACATTTAAAGTAAAAGAACCCATGAGTCAGGACTGGTTGTATATGTTCATTCTACCGGACAAAAATATTAGCCAAGCGCGTTCTGCCCTGGGGTTATATATTAATAACCGTTCTACCAGATGAGAATAGTGGTCAAATGTACTTTTCCTCTGCTTGTATATTATTACTATTCCACCAGTAAGAATAGGGCTAAGAGCGTTTTTCCACGGGGTGGAAAAGCCGTTTGATCGGTTGAGCATAGTAGGGTCCCTAAACTCAATATAAATAAAAAAATGGATCGTGTTATATTCTAGTGGTGTAAATTCAAAGATCAATTAATTACCTTGTATTGAATAATGTATCTCACATGTATGCTGCTTTCCACTGTGAATGCCTATAATTAAATGTTTTTCCTATTTCAACTATATTGTTACCTTACTCAGTACGTAGCGTACTGATCATTCTTTTCATGGGTGATGCTCATTCTCAAGAGTAGATGACCCGGATGTTTATGTGGAAGACGATGAGGACTGAGTTGATGAATTTGCAGGTTTTGATGCTTTGTATAGGGCAAATTAACTTTATGTATTAGGACTTTTTGGCGTAAAGTCATGTTATCCAGGTACTAGTTTTACCCTAAAACCTTTGCGGACTCTTAGGTCCATGGTATCCCTTTTCATATATTTTGTTATTGTACCCTAGAGTAAATATCCAAACTCACATTTATATTTTTTAACCTTCTCTCATTTCAATTTGCTCTGTTCTACTCTTAATGGTTTTTAGCCTTGTGCTTCATATGATGATGGTACGATAAAAAAAAACTTACATCAATCACGTTAGTAACATGATATTATTTTTATTATGCTTCCATTATAAAATGAAATTTATTACTAGTAAATTTTGGGGTGTTAATCTAATGCCACAAAGATAATGTTGTATGGTCAAATAACTTCTTATTAGTGATGCTTGTTAGTTTTCCACATATGCCAAATGCATATATTGTGTATTTATCTCAGGCTTACTTTAAGTAGATCTTGATGGTATAAATACCATCAAATACTCATAGACAATAGTAAGTTCTCTATGAACTTAGCTACAATATCATCCACAATTTTTCTATCCAATTATTTATTTATGAAACCCATAATAAGTTTGGCATGCTACATACAAGTGTACATTCTTTTCAATTATAAGTTCTAAAAATACTTCATCATTAAAATATAATGTACAATGGCATCTAAATTGGATAAATTGATCTAATAGATTATATTCACTTGTATGAAATAGGAAGCTTGTAGACTCTACCATTAAATTAATTATATAAAATGGAAAATTTTATGTTTTAACCATTACACTAATAACTAAATGGGAATCTTGAAGCTTAACTCATGAAATTGCTTATTGGATAATAAGCTTAAGGCTTCAACCATCAAAATATATCTACCCACTAAAACTATAATATTAATGGTAGATTATTGTAAATACTCTACCCACTGCCAACAACAAAGTATTTGCACGGTGTCATGAATGTGGCTGGTAAATAATAAGAATTAAAATTTCATAAATATAATATGCAAAAATAAAATTAGTGTCGAGGTCTATAGACCATAAAAAAGTTCAATCTTCTGGGTCACAATGCACTTGAGGTATTTAATGCCATCCACTCTTCTTTTTCAGTATTACCAAAGTCCTAAAAAGTAATTTAACTATCTAATTTCCTTGATCAAATTGCACATAAAGTATTCACTACATTTTAACCATTCAATCTTAAGGATCAATTTGTGCACAAGGTATTTAGGACCATGTAACAATTAGGTGAAGCTTTTTTCCTCCATCTCAATTTTATCCTCTCTTTCTATACCTTAGGTCAATAATTTTAAATAATATAATTGGTCGGGAGCTTCATACTTTTACCAACACTTGTATAATCACCCATCATTACTTTGGGTTTGTATGAAAAAGTTATCTACTTATGATGGCCCTCCATTAACTTAGTCTAATGGAGGTTTGCACTATATTTCAAAATGTACTTTAAGTGTTGAGATATGTATCTAGTGATGAGTAATGAGACCATCGATTCATCACTTTAATGGATAAGGTTACAGGTGATGACATTGGAATTCATCACACTTAAATTTAAGTAATTTTCAAATGATTTTGCCTTAGATGACTTTCCATTCTATATAATTTATGGAGAATTAGATATGGTGATGGGCGATGTGTCTACCAATCAACCACTTTTGATCTGTTAATTGATCATATTAGATCCAATTGGAGTATATTGAATGAGAGGCTTTTAGACTTCTACCATCATTTATCTCAACTATCCATCTCATAATTAGAACAGAGATCATTATGCGTAGAATAAAAATAAATTAAACATTACCAATATATTCATTCTAAACTTATAAAAATATCAATTAGCATAAGATTAAAGAAAATGCGGAGATAAAAATAAGATTTCATTATTCAAAGATGATTTTAGACCATACTATATTCTCCTTAAAGTGCTTAACTACTTCAAACTAAATGGGGGATTAATGTTCTTGAAATTTTCTTGATTATAAGATGTCACATATGTGACCTTTAATATGCTTCCAAAAACTGATATCTCACACAAGAAACAAAACAAAAAGGTAGATTAAGTGCAAAAATACAATTCATTTTCATTGATAAGTTTGTTAGGACACACAATAGTTGCATTAACATAGAATGATAACGAATGAATATATAATAATCCCTTTTATTATCATCAATTGAATTTGACACTGACTCCTTATTCATGTTCTTATGGGCACCTCAACATCCCGAACAAGATCAAGTCCATTGAATAGAAATACATATAAGAGGAAAAGATATATTCCTGCTTGATTATTCTCATAATGTGTTGAAAAATTTATAAACTCAAAGAGAGATACTATAATAATACGAAGAGGAAGAGAGAATGAGACTTCTTCATTGATACACATGGATTCTTACATTATACAATTCGCCATATCTTTTATATATATATATATATAAGTTTTCAAAATATATTGATGAAAAATAAAAAGAACATCTAAAGGTACCTAAGAGTTTAATTTAACTAATTGACTAGTTTTCCATTACTATTTGGTTAACACTTCTCAAGTAAGTAACAACACTCCTAAATTAACTAATTGGTTTGTTTTAGGTATCACTAATTGATTAATTTTTAAGTGTGGGCATGTCTCAATAAATCTACATGAAATAGGTTGTCTTATGAAGTATTAGATCCTATTAATTTGTCATTGGTGGAAGATTTAGGAAAGACAAGCACATTTAAACCTATTGAGGTGCTAAGTTGCTTAAATATGGATCTTGGATCAACTTTATGGTCATTAAGCTCATTTTTATTCAATAAATATGAATGAAACAAGCTATGGATGTCCAATATGAGGTATACCTTTCCATATGAGTAACAATTAATTTTTATTCAAAAGTTGTAAGAGTATTATAATATTTATCTTATTAGTTGCAAGTTGTATCTTTTTATATGGTGTGTATCTGTAGAATTTAGTTTAGATATTGGTATATTGTTATATTTTAGTATTTTATTATCCTTTCACGAATATTCTTATTATAGGAGTGGAAATTCATGCATTTAAATCAGCCATGCAACAATATTGACCTTCATCAAGTGTAATTATATATAAGTTTGAATCATCAAATTGATCTCTTTGAGAGCTCTTCTTTGTCGTGATTTCTACAAGATTCATGATCAATTTATCTTATCAATTTATATTTCTTTTTAGGGTTTTATTTTTTTTCATTTTAAAATATTAATATCCCTTCATAATTGAACCATCCACATCTTCATATTTAACCTATTAAAACTCTAACCCTAATGTTTTTACATACCAACTATTCTTGCCACCTTAATAACATCCACTAAGCTAAATTTTTTATCCTCAATAAAACTCCACAATCCACCATTAATAAACTTCAATTAATTTTTATCATAATCTAACATAATCCACATATTTAACCTAATAACCCATTCTTTCAACTAAAACTCTAACCCTAATACCCTCTTCTTTAATAAAGAATTACACCTATATTAAAAACCCTATTAACCACGATTATACATGACATCACTATCCATGATAATTATAAATTATTCCATAATTAATATCCCCATAAAACCATGCATCAAAACCCTAATCAAAATTATTAAAACAAAATCCCCAAATTAAAACCCTAGCACTCAACTTCATCAAATTCTTCTTAATGTTTTTATTCACATTGGTCATCTTCAATTGCTTCTCAAATTTAAAAACTAATTATTGATTTTAATTGCTTCAGTGTATTCAAGTTGATATGGTTATCTTGTTTAAAATATTGTGATAAAAAATTTCTCTAAAGATGCTTCTTCAACATTTTAGTTGACTTTATCTTGGACTTTCCTTTTTTTTTATTGTGTGTTTATTAAATTCTCAAACCATAGTCTAGAAAATTTATTGAGTTTCAAAACTACCAATTTGTATCTCCTCTTATCATCTAGCACTTTGAACTTAAAAATTACCTCCATTATTTGTTTCAAATATAGATATACATTAGGATGTATAATGCCTTTCAACTTGGGAAGATAATAAAACTCTTTTCTCCACATTATTGGTCTACACTTGCGTTTAACTATTGCCTATGCTCTAAACATCATCATCATTATCAATTCATTTGTCTCCATGGGGTAGCATTTGGTAAGCTCTACCTCGTATCCTTTGTTTCCCATATAATCCATATTTATTGTATTCCACCACACTATTATAGAGCCCATATTGAATCCTAACAAATGTTCATTGTGTTTTTGATATTGTCTAGATATTATTTGTTATTTTTTTGAAAAATCTATGCCAATTAATAAATCTTTCCTATAATTTAAGGGGGAAATTCTTCAATTTTAATGGTTCTTGATGAGCTCTTGATGAAGACTTTTTTGAATCTTGGAAGAATCTTGATAGAAAAAGTAAAACTATTATAGAAAAACTCAAGCTTTGTAAATAACTTTTGGCCTGTGACATGGCTAAATAAACAAGGTTCTAAAATTAAGAAGCTTTTTTATTAATATCACCATAAATTTTGGCTTATTATATGGCTCAAATTGATCTCTTATTTATTCAGCCATATCATAGGCCAAAAGTTATATACAAAGCTTGAGTTTTTCTCCTATAATTTTACTTTTTTTTAATCAAGATTCAACAAAGTCTTTATCAACAACCATTCAAGTTGATGAAATTTTTCCGGACATTATAGGAAAGGTTTATTTTTTTTATTAATTGACATAGATTTTTCAAAAACAAAACAAAACAGGGAACATTATGATAAAATTGGTTCAAATGTGGCTCAAATTCAACAACTTTCTCAAATAATGTCTAGACAGTATAAGAGACACAATGAAAATTTTTCTAGAATCTAATATGGGTTATATAATAGCGTGGAGGAATACAATCAGTTCAATGTGCAACATGAAAAGAGGAGATACAAAATGGTAATATTGAAAATCAATAAATTTTCTAGAGTATGGTTTGAGAATTTAGTAAGGGAATAATAAAATCAAGGAAAGCATAAGATCAAGTCAACTAAAAAGTTGAAAAGTCATATTTAGAGAGATTTTGTACCACAATATTTTAGACAAGATAACTATATCAACTTGAGTACACTCAAGCAACTAAAATTAATATTTAGTTTTAAAATTTGAGAAGAAATTGAAGAGGACCAATGTGAATCCCAAGCCATCATTTTCTACATTGTCCAAACCAAACACCTAATGGAGTATCAACTTTTGAAAGGAAAAAAAGGAGGGGACCAAATGGAAAAATGAAAAAAAGTGATGTGAGAGATTAATGGAAAGCAATGCTTCAAGTTTAATGGTTATGGTCACTTTGCTAGAGATTCTACCGACCAAAATGCCTTAAAATTGAAAAAAAATGCATACAAGTATGTAATAATAATTATATTAACCTAGAAGATGAAAATTTTATAGTGTAAAAATCATATAAGGTGAAAAAGGCCAAAAATATTTAATTGAATAAACAATCGTACAACTGCATCCATTTTAATCCAATGGGACAAACTTTTCTAAACCAAGTGCAAGATGGGAGACAAACAGTGAAATTTCATCATTTATAGTGGTTCATGAATCAATGTAACCAAAGTAAATAATGAAGAAGCTTGGCTTTAGTACTTCAAAAGACTGAAGTCCATATTCCTTACAATGGCTTAAAAAACAAAGGGATATGAGTTTCGAAATGATTCCTTTTAAATTTTTTTAATTTTTAATTATTTTGATGATATTTTATATGACATATTACTTATACATTCATATCATATCACTTTTTTGAGAGCATGGAAATATGATGGAGATGTTTCCGACGATTGAGTGCTTAACAAATACACAATTTGTTAAGGGAAAAAGAATTTCAAGTTAGAACCCATAGTTAAGCTATCAACTAATTCTAAGAATCCACATGTAGAGTAAAAATTTGAAATCTTGTTCCTAAAAGATCTGTATATAGAGAAGGTCATCAAGGAAGGGTGTAATACACCATCCCAAACTCCTTCAAAATGTGTTTTAAAGCATGTTGATATAATTAGTTTTGGTTTTAGAATGGGCTTGATATTCTAATAAAAATATGAGTTTCAAAATTATCAATCGATTGGTTTACCTAAACGATAGATTGGTGTGCTCTGAAATTGATAGTTTTGTCCTCAACAAACTAGTTGACTGGTTTACCCAAAGTTATTAACTTGTTATCTAGTAATTTTAGATCCATTTCTGATTTTGATTTAAATCTTTGTCTAATGATTACGAAAAATACTAAATAGAATCCAATTGTGTAAAGAAGAAAAGTTTTGTGCCCTAGGATAATTTTAACATTATTTAGATCATTATAAGATTTTACTTATCTATATTTTTCTAAAAACATACTTTTGAGGCAAGCCTCACCTTCTCTCTTCTCCCTTACCTATCCCTCTCTCTTATGGCAGCTCAAGGGCATGGTTGAATTTTCACACCATCCCCTAACTCACCAACCCACTTCTATGTTCCTACCTAACTACACTAAACCCCCTACCACTCCATCAAGTCAGCTCTTAGTTTTCAGTTGCACACACTCAACCTTAATAGTCTGATATCCCTCTCTCCTATGTGTCAACCCATCCCGAACTATATACCTTTCATTCATGACCTACTTTCATTCCTCACCTATTATTCTTACTATCTTCTCCATTTTCTTGGTCAAAAATTTTCCAAGTGGTGAGCATCCCTTTATTCTTCCCATTTCTCCTCTCTTGAGAAAAATAAAGATTTTTTATAATTTTTTATCTTCTTTAGTCGAGCAGTATATCCTTTTTGTTCTTCTTATCGCAAATTTACATCTCCCTTGTTTTCCTTAAATAAAGAAAATTTAAAGTTTGAGAAAGGTTGAAGGTTTTAGTTATTTTCCTTGGCATCTTGATTTTGAGAAAACGTTGTGGTTGTGCTATTCCTCTTCTTTTGATTTTTTATTGATTTTAATGAATCCTTCAAAGGTCATTTTAATAGTTTTAATTTTTATTCTCTTAGGAATTAAGGTTTTTGCTAGATATCCATCAAGTAGGAGTTGTTATGCTAGAGTACTTGCTTCAAGGTAACACATTCTTATATTTAACATCAATAGGGTTATATTGCTTATTGCGGTTCCATGCGTATGGTATGTTTATGTAAGCATGGTCTAATTTGTATTCAAAAATTTGAGCATGTGGTATAATTTCCTCCTAAATTTAGCATTGTTGGGTTTCTTTTATTTTATGCATAAGTTGACCATTTGGGAATGATTCATTCAAATATATACATTACCAAGTATCCATGTGATTCTATGTGTGTAATATGTATTTTTATAACTTTGATGACTTAGAAGCATGTTTAGATTAATATGGTGAATTTTTTAAAATATTCGGTGTGTTTATTACAAGTCTAGGAAATGTTTTACGCAGACCAGCCGATTGCTTTATCAAACCCATCAACTGGTTGTGTGATTGGTCCTATGGTTAGGAAATTTGGATCAGTTGGACATGGGATGAGTCAATTGGTTTGAAAAACTAGTTGATTGGTTTTAATGAATAGTTAATCGATTTCTCAAATCCATAGACTAGTGATCCTATAGAAAAGAAATTACTTGATCTCTACTTAGACCCATCGATTGATCGGACCAAGCCAATTGATCGATTTCAATGAACAGTCGATCGGTGAGGCCAACCAGTTGACTATTCCTCTGGTGTTGTGTTGGCTTAGGTATGGCTTTATACTACCGAGTTCATTTATAAATTGTTATTATTATCTTATACCTTTTATGTCAGTACCTCAATGTAATTACAAAGTTAAAAATATTATTTCAACTATGATTACCCTAAATTTAATAAGAATCATAATGATGATATTTGGAACTGAATTGGTTAAGTTCAGTATAATCTCTTAATATGTTTGGTATTATCACTTGGAAACACTCATTTGGTTAGTTGTGGATTTTATTTGTACTTTGTGATATCACTTGAAAAAACATAATAATGGAATAAGATTTTATTTGAGCCTTTTTCCATGACTCTCAGGGTAGCACACCAATAGTTAGTGGTCGAGTCGCCCTATGGTTATATTTTTCACTCAAAACCTTTTCCTTCCCTACCAGGTTACTGACTGTAGAGGGGTATGCTCATATCTTTGAAGTATAAAATTATACTATGGTAGGCTAGCATAGCATTGGTATCTAGTATGAGTGATTGAGGTATCCCAATATCATCCCCTAGGAACTTTGTATTGTCCATTTATTTAGGGGTGTAGAATCCCAACATTTTTAGCCATCATGGCGAAGGTATTGTAGGGGTGGTGGGTGAGGTATCCTAGTAAAATCCCCTTTGGTGTACTCTGACAACGTGTGATCGTTGTGGTATCCCAATTTATTTTAGCCCTTGCAGTAGGTGCACTCAATGTGTATCAGTTGTAATTTCCCAAAAGAAAATCCCCTTCAATGTAACCTGATTTTGTATGGTGGATGTGTTATCCCATTGTGATTATTTATACTACCATGATTTTTGTTCATGGTGGGGAACTAGGTGTGGTTGAATGAACTATCTTATTAACTGGAAATTTTTTTATCACTAAAGAGAGAATTCTAATATGGTTATATTGTATGGATTGTGTCACATTTACCGTATTGTTATCTTTCCATGAATTCCATATAAGCATGGCGTGTTATATTACTACCATGACACTAAGTGTTAAATTTTATTGGTATGCTTATCGCCATCCTGTTATGTGACTTCAATGTGATATATGAGCCATACTATATTTTAAGTAGTATTCTTTACTAGTACTTCACAGTACTAATACTACACTTATAGGGTCAATGTGATGATCAGGCTTCCTATCTGGAGGGTAGAGGACAATTTGAAGGGGAACAACTCTTAATTAGAGTATGCTGTGGGTGATGATGTGGGTCATTAGCGTGCTATTTCTTGGGCTCAAAGTATTATGTTCATGTCTAAGAGTTAGGATAACCGGTTAGAGGCATTTTTCCCGCTATGTTGGGAAGATTCTTTTCTTCTGGTTACTTAAACTCTTGGGTCAATCTCCAATATCTAGATTTGTAAACCATCATACTCTTTCTATTGACAATATTTTTTTTCGCCCTTATTACCTTAAATTTTCACACTAATGCTAAGCGCATACATCATTTCATTCATTGTTCCTTTTTTCCCTTGCATTAAGCATAGGCTAGGTGATAATTTCAAATGGTTGTTGCATGGCGGTAAAATTCCAAAAAAATGGTTGTTGTGGCGGAAAAATTCCAAAAAAAAATTTCAAATGCTTTTGCATGGCAGTAAAAATGAAATTTTCTATTTTAAATATTGAGGATGTTAAAATTTATTATTAGAGCCCATGGTTTTAAATCTAGAAGTTGTCTTGTGAAAACAAATTTATATGGTTCCATATAAACTTGTAGAATTTGGTTTATTCTTGGAATCAGTGTTGGTTTGAGGGATTTAACCTTAGTTTATAGGATAGGATTAACTTCTTACCTTATGTGCAATGTGCTGCCTCCATGTGTACTAGATGTGTAACTAGTAGTGGACCCTTTTCTAACGTGATTTAGTTTTCCAGGGTTTCTATGGCTATGAATCGGCATCTTGAGCATTTCATGGAGACGATTGGAGCGTTCATGGAGCAGTTGATTCAATGTTAGAAAGCTCTTCAACCACTACCGCCACCTTATTTTTCATTGTCATCACTAGAGGATTTGATTTGTATTGTCGATCTTTATTGCCTTTCGATATTTAAGGGTCAAGAGGATCTGAATGTGTTGGGGCATTGGTTTAAGGACTTCAAGAAGATCATTATGGCAAGTGGTTACCTAGAGAGTAAGTGGGTGGACATTGGGGGAGTCAACTTGCAAGGTCATGCTAACAAATGATTGAGAGGTGTGCAGCCCAAGGGAGCCATTATAGACTTATGGGAGACCTTTTTTGAGATGCTAAGGGCATTGAATTTATAGTGTTGCGTTAGGGGATTTCGACAGTGGAGGAGTAGTATAGTCATTAGTTGGACTTAGTCTACTTTTCTTGAGAAATTAACACTAATAGGAGGATAAGGGTGCAGCGATTCTAGTCAGGGTTGCATCTGAGACTTTAGCAAATGCTAGTGGAGATTTGTGCACAGGATCTGTAGGCCCTATAAAACTATACAATGGAGGCATCTATAATTTCTTAGGCCTATAATTCCTAGTCAAGGGCCAAGCAAAGGTTTGAGGGCGGTTAGCGCCTAAGGGGAGAGAAGGGGTTCCAAACCTTAGGCATTCATCAGTTAGGGACGATACTCGATACCCCACTATGGAGGGTAGTTGTGTGAGCCGAGTGTGAGGCGTTTATTTTTCTAGTGGTGTGGTAACAACCACACAGGGAAGGATTTTATTATGAGGTTGGTGCAGTGCCACGATTGTGGCCAATTGGGATATCGTTGGTATGAGTGTCGTGCCATCAAAGAAAATGTCTAGCAAAGGCACACACATTTATAAGGTATAGTGGCACAGATGCAGCCAATTCAGAGGGCTAAACCAATAAATAGTGAACCTAACAAGACTACCCTGAAGTAGAAGCTATAGAGGCCCCGTGCTTTTCCACAAGGGTAAGATTTTGGCAGTGCTGCAAGACCACCTCTAGGAAATCACCTAAATGTGATGAGCAAGTTAAAGGTTTTTAGGCAGGCATTCGTTTTCACAGGTACATTCAAGGTTTCTTCCCTTCCTATTTATGTGTTATTTAACTCGGGTGCTTCACATTCCTTCGTGAATATAGCTTTCGTAGCTAGGATAGCTATGATACCTTATGATAGAAAACAAAATTCTATTGTGCTCCCATCTAGGGATAGAATTCTATGTTCTAAGCTATATAGAAATGTGGTGATATTCATTAGCAAAATTGAGCTTCTAGTAGACCAAATAGAGCTTGAACGTTGTGACTTTGAATTTATCCTTGCGATGGATATGCTCGTAAGATATCGAGCTTTGATTGATTGTGCATAAGAGTGTGTGGTTCTTAAAGGACTAAAGGGTGCTAGGGTCTCTTACTAGAGATGCCTAGGCCCTCAATGAAGATGGTATATGTGGTTGTGCTCAATTATGGGTATGGAAAGGGAACTCGTTATTCTTGTGTAGCATTCATGATCTGGAAGTCAAGGAGTCATTGATTGAAGATATTCCAATGGTATGAGAGTTCCCTAATATGTTTCCTTACTAGAATCTAGGTATGCCAACAATGCATGAGATAGACTTAACAATATACAGTTTACCAAGGACTAAGCCTATGTCAAAGGCACCCTCCTGACATCAACTGAGATGGAAGAGTTGCACACTTATTTGGAGGAATTATTGGGTAAGGGGTATATTCAACTGAGTGTCTCACTTTGTGGAGCATCGGTTCTTTTAGTGAAGAAGAAGGATTGAACCAAGTTACGTTGAAGAACTGTTATCCTTTACCTCAGATCAATGACCTCTTTGATTAGTTGCATAGGGATACAGTTATTTTGAAGATAGATCTTAGATAAACTTATCATCATCTGAGGGTTTCTGAGAAGGACATACCGAAGACAACTTTCAAGACAAGGAATGCCCATTGTTATTTAATGGCGATGTCTTTTAGACTCACGAATGGGTGAATGGTGTTCATGGCTCTCATAAACTTCATATTCCAATAGCACCTTGATCAATTTGTTATAGTGTTCATTAACGATATCTTGATTTATTCTCGGACTTATGAGGAACACAAGCAGCACTTTAGGTAGGCTTTAGAGTTGCTAAGGAGTCATCAGTTGCATGCCAAACACTCAAAGTATGAGTTTTGGTTAGACAAGGTGGCTTTTCTTAGTCATATCATCTCGAAAGGAGTGTCAATGGATCCTTCGAATATCTAACCAGTTTCAAAGTGGTCAGCACTAACAAACATTTGGGAAGTACATAGTTTTTTGGGCTAGCGAGCTACTACATACAGTTTATCTAGTATTTTTTAAAGATTTCTCATCCTTAAAATACTTTGTTGAAGAAGAGGATGATCTTTTTCTTAGGATGATAGGTCTAGAGAGGCTTTTGAGGAACTAAAGAGGAAATTAACTTCAACTCTAATGCTTACTTTACCATAGGGTACGGAGGGATTCAAGGTATAGAGTGATGCATTCAAGTTTGGGCTAGGGTGTGTGTTGATGCTACATAGGAGGGTAGTGGCATATGCTTCTTGCTAGTTGAAGGAGCATGAGAAAAAATATCTGATGCATGACCTTGAGCTAGCTGTAGTGGTTTTCACCTTAAAGATATGGACACGCTACTTATAAGGAGTGCAGTGTAAGTTCTACACAAACCATAAGAGTCTTAAGTACATCTTCACAAGCAAAAACTGAACTTGGGGCAAAGAAGATAGTTGGATTTGGTTAAGGACTACAATGTGGATGTAACCTACCATGAGGGTAAGTTTAACGTTATAGTGGATGCAATTAGTAGAATTACTTCACGCTCCTTAGGTTTGTTGGTTATTTTTTATTGGATTTGGCATGATCTTCAAGAGTTAACCATAGTGATCAATGGGTTTGGGATCTTGAGATGAGGGTAAGTGCCCTTTCGATCACCTTGACCATTCTCAATGAGCTAGTTACCGAGGAGATGTCAAGTTTGAGCAAATCAAGAAAGCAATATCAAAGAGCAAAGCAATAGTGTTCTAGATTTTGAGGATGGTAGTATCCGTTTGAGAGGAAGGTGGAGGATTCTGTAGAGTTGTGGCGAATAAAAGAAAAGGATCCTAGAGGATGGTCATTGTGCCTTTATTCCATCCATCCTAAAGTGGATAAGTCATTAAAGGATTTTAGACGAGTCTATCGGTGGCCTCGAATGAAGCAGGAGGTTGTATTCTTTGTGGCCAAGTGCTTAATGTGTCAAAATGTAAAAGTGGAACACAAGAACCTGGTAGGATTAGTTCACCTATTAGACATCCCTGAGTGGAAATGTGATAGATTGTCAAGTTAGATCACTAAAGACCTATAGTGGTTCAAATTTGATCTAGGTAGTAGTTGACCGCTAAGCCCACGATATTCAAACTAATGAAGTCCACTTGGATTATGAAGCAGATGGTCAGTGCTTATAGGAAGCATATGATTTGGTACAATGGGTACCTAAGGACATTATGTCGGATAGAGATTCTAGATTCTTGTCACACTTTTGGCAGAAGTTGCAAGCAGCTTTCGAGATATAGATAAAGATGAGCACCACTTTCCATCCAACAAAAGAAGGGTAGACTAATTGTACTATTCTGACCAAGGAGGATATTCTTCAGGCATGCGTACTTGAGTTTTAGGATAGGTAGGAGGATCTTCTGGACTTTGTAGAGTTCTCCTACAATAACAATTATCATGCAAGCATAGGGATGGCACCTTTCAAGGCATTTTATAGAAAAAGTGTCATAGTCCCATGTGTTAGACCGACTTAAGTGAGATGGATGTGTTGGTACCAGAGATGGAAGAGGACACTACTGAGAAGATCAATTAAATTCAAGACTGAATTAAGGTGGATCAAGATAGATAGAAGAACTATGCAGATCTATAGAGGAGAGCATATGGGTTGAACAAAGGCAACCAAGGCCTTCTGAAAGTTTTACCGACAAAGGGAGTGATGTGTTTTGGTCATAAGGGCAAGCTTAGCTTGAGGTATATTGGATCGTACAAGATTTTGGATAAGATTAAATAGGCTTCTTGCCATCTTGCCTTACCTCACACGTGCATACCATGTTCCACATCTCTTGGTTGAGGAGGTACATGGCAGATCTATCGCACATCATTCAGCAATTTTCAATTGATCTCAATGAGATGTTAACTTATGAGTAACAACCACTAAGGATCCTTGATTCTAATACTTGGAAGATGCATTCGAAGGTCGTTCCACTCGTGAAGGTCATGTGGTCACGTCATGGGATAGAGTAGGCAACTTGGGAGTCCGAGGAGGAGATTAAGACAAAGCATCTAGAGATGTATTCATAGGTCAATTACATGGGTAAAACCGCCTCTTTTAAGGGGGTAGTACCCTTCTCTAGTGTACTAACCCTTAGTGTTTTTATTCTTCTGGTTGATGACTTAGGGTTTTCTTATGTTTTGAGCTTAAAACAATAAGTTTCTTTTGTGGACCTTGAGGACAAAGCCTTTTTCAAGGGGGTAGTGTTGTAATACCCCATCCCAAAATCTTTCAAAGTGTGTTTAAAATTATGTTGATATAATGTAATTTAGATTTGGCTTTAGAATGCGCTTGAAATTCGAATTAAAAAAATATGAATTTTAGGTGCACCGATCAATTGGTACACTCAGAAATTGATAGTTTTGGTCATAACAAATCAATCAACTAGTTTGCCTAAACTAAACGAATGGTTATCCTACGATTTAATATCCATTTCTAATTTTTAATCGAATCTCCTTATAATGATGACAAAAACTCCTAATTAGAATCCAATTGTGCAATGAGGTAAGAAGGGGATGGATTTTTCATTCCATACATAAATTTAATATATATAAAAAATACTCTATAAACTCACATTGATTATTAATTTTCCTTTCCAAAAAATCCCCTACTTATCATTGTAGGATTTTAATATCCTTATCTAGTCCAATATGTGATTCCAGATCCATTTTAACTCTCTAATTAATTCACCGACCCAATCTTCGATCTCCAATCTTGGTAGTTTCACAACATACATAAAATTAAAATAGTATTAAAATAAATTATTTTTATGAAAATTCCATATAAAAATTATGTATTTTTTCAAAATAAATTTAATAATAGGGATCCTAAATTTGTTCTCGAAAAAAAAATTATACAAGAATTTTTAAACTCTTATCTTTAACATCTCACTTCAAACCCGAAACAAAAATATTTAACCAAACCTTAAACGAAGGGAAAGAATTACCATCCATGCACCGCCCTGATAGTATGCTACGGAGGTAGCACTACACGACAGGGCAATCAATTAGACAAAGTAGTCTATTCAAGTCCATGTATAATTAGTGATGTCCTTACCATCCTCCCACTAACACCATTGATTTTGCAATCGCAAATTATAATAAATCAAAAACAAAAACCAGATGTCATTCCGGATGAACCCGAATTTCGTCAAAATGGATCAGAGCGAGCCAGCATTGGGACCAGCCGGAAATAATTTAATATGCAAGTGAAACATTTTGATTGATTTAATCTTATTCATAATTGCCATCATGCATTAGTGTAAGGTGAAGATGCATTGCATTTACATGATTAATTATCTAGGAATATACTAGGAAGTTAGACCTTGAAAAGGTTACTTAAACACTGTCGAGTAAGAAGAGTCTGAGACACACTGGCCCATCCCTTTGTCGGTTGAGTGTGGCTTCAACCACTTCATGTCCCATCTCACCTTTTCGAGTAAAAATATTTTGAATTTCCAAATAAGAAAATCATGGGAAAATTCGCTCTCTATAGATTCGTTATCATTAAAAAAAGGTAACATGTATACATGCTGCTGCAGTAAGCCTAACGCAATCAAGCCTGCGCTTTTCTGTTATTTCTTTTTCCACCCCTCCCCCCGAGGAAAAATAAGAAACGAAGAAAACGTCGTCCAATCAACAGAATTATTAACCCCTTATAAATTTTTTAGTTTATTTATTTTTTTAAAATAATCAATTATTTACTTGTTAGTTATTTCAGAAAAAAAAAACTATATTTAGTTCTAGCATGGTAGGATATTGTTCTAAACTTGTCATTCAAATAATATGAAACAATATAGAATTAAATAATACAAAAATGTCTTAGTATTGCTACATCAATAACTTAATACTCGTTAAAATTTAATCCTTAAAAAAAATTAAATTATTATATTTTTCAGTGCAAACATAGTAAACAAAACATCCAATACATATTCAATATATACATCACTAAAGTTCAATCTATTATAATTAAGAAAAAAAGAAATATATATATAGAGAGAGAGATACATCACTACCTATATTAATTAATATAAAATATTAATATTTATTAAAAAATTAATCAGACGCTTTTCGTACGGATTTTTACCATGTTAAAACGATACTCTTATTATCACATGTATAAAATATTAGAGTTAGGCAACGAATTTCGGATATGTTGTTAATATTGGTATTTTAAGGATGTCTATTTAATTCGGTAATTATGTGAATTTTTTGGAAAATGTTATGACTTACCTGTTAAATTAGGGTTTTGGGTCTTATGAATAGTAACTTTTGAGATAGGGCGATTATCGCATGTGTAAGATGTGGGAGTTAAACCTCAAATTTTGAGTATTTTAATGATATTATTATTTGAGGATCATATACTAAATTTGGTGGATAAATGATTAATATTGGGAAAGTTATGATTAAATTATGAATTTAGGGTTTTCGACGAAGATGCGCATCTTAATCTTTGAGAACAGTCTTGTTATATGTATATTGATGTCTCACTTGCATGAATTATGTTTCTTACTCATTTAACTAATCATGAATAATATATTAATAATTTAAATTGAAAGATCGTGAGTCAGGACTAGTTGTATATGTCTGTTCCACCGAACAAGGATATTAGTCGAGTGCGTTTTGTCTCGAGATTATATATTATTAACCATTCCAGAGGTAAGAATAGTGGCCATGAGCGTTTTTCCCTGGAATGAAATAATTGTTCCATTAGTTGAGAATAGTGGGGTCCCTAAACTCAATTTAAAATAAATCCCGAGAATGATTATAATCATTAATAAGACACTAAGTACGTAATGTGGAATACTACGTGAGTCAGAACCGGTTGTATATGTCCGTTCCACAGGACGAGAGCGTTAGCCAGGAGCATTCTGCCCCAGGGATGTATATTATTAACTGTTCCACTAGTAAGAATAGTGGTCGGATGTATTTTTCTGAGGTTGTATGTTACTAACTGTTCCACTGATAAGAAGAGTGGCTAGGAGCATTTTTCCCTAAGGTGGAATAACCGTTCCACAGATTGAGAATAGTGGGGTCCTTGAGCTCAACGTAAATAAAATAATTGATCCTGATATATTCTAATAATACGAATACAGACCTATAATTACCTTGTGTTGATTATTGTATATCACATGTATACTGCTTTCTGCTATGAATGTATGTATTGATATATTTTTCTGATTTTGATTATATGGTTACCTTACTCAGTACGTAGCATACTAATCATCCTTTTTATAAGTGTTGCTCATTCCTACGAGTAGATGACTCTGATGGTTTTGTGCAGGTCTTTGAGGATCCAATTGATGATTTCACTACCTTTGATGCATTGTGTGGGGAAGAGTGACTTTTATCTGTACTAAGTTTTTGGGTGAAGAGTCATGTTATCCGGATGATGTTTTTATCCAGATACCATTTTTAGACTCTTTGATATACGGTATCCCTTTTATAGTATTTTTTATTGTAATCAGGAGTTAATCCCCAAACTCGTATTTGGTATCATGAAACTTCTCTCATTTTCAGTTTTATCCTGCTGAGCATTTTAAATTATTTAGCCTTGTGATTCACATAATATTGGGATGTTAAGCCTGACTTATGTCAATTATGATGGTAACACCCTGTTATTTTAATTATGGTTATGCTATAAAATGAGATTTTTAAGTAATAAATTTTGGGGTGTTATAGTAACTCATACCTCAACCACTCAACTAAGCATTAATAACCCTTGAGACATTATTGGTGTCCTCAAGCTTTGTTTTTTGGTGGGATCATAGTAGATCCTAATGTCTTAACTACTCTAGATACTAATAATGTACTAGAGTGTATTGATACTAAATGGTAGAGTTACCTAGGTGATTTTTGCCTTTGGTCAGACTTTATGTTCATTAGTGGTTTCTAGGTTTCATCCAGACTTTTATGTCCATTGATGGTTAATTAGATTTGGTCAAATTTTATGTCCTCTTATTTAGATAGAAGTCCATAGTATGTGAGACCATGGGTGGTAAACATTCCATCACTCGATAAGAATAAAAGTAACATTGTGGATACTTGTAAATAGTTAATCTAATGGATCATGAAAACTTAGAAAAGGACCTAAGGAAATAACTTGTTATTAAATCATACATTCATGTCCATTTTATTTATGTTGCATTACTACGCATGATGAGCCATGAATTTTTTAAATCCTTGCATGGCGTGAAATCCTAATACATTATATGAATATGGTATTATAGGTATACTTAAGTGCAATGTATAAGCATGACACTATGTTTAGTGTGAATTTTATTGTTGTTTGTGGTATTATATTCTTGTGACTCTTGTTAAGAAGGTAACTTAGTATACTAGTGTGTCTATTTGTTCGGTGACCTACTCAATCCCGTGAGTAGAAGACCATATGCAAGTTTTTGAGGATAGTTAATAGTGGGTATGCCTTGTTTTAGGCTTGGGGCTTGAGAATGTAGACATTCGAAGATTGTTGTTTGGTCCTTAATGGACTAGTGTTTGGGACTATGCCTTACCTTTGTCTTCTCCCATTGTAGTTCTATACTTTAGTTTAATCTTCTCTTATGTATTTGAATATTTTTGGGACCATCGAGGTCTTGTTTTGTAAACGTTTTCTTTAGTATCTATATATCATATTTCCTACGCACTCTACTCTTGCTTTGATTGGCTTGGTTTCTTAGCCTTATATCTAATATTGGATCGGTAACTAACACCTATCTTATATTAGTTGGAGTGATAACACCCTATTTTTTCTAGGTGTGTTTGGTATTTTTATGCCTCCACCATATTTTTATGCCTCCACCATATTTTAAAATTAAAATTTTTAGTAGTGAAAATGAGAATTTTACAAGGGGAGAGAACACAAGAAAAATTGATACAAAATGCTGGTGAGGAAGGAAAGAAAATGATATATTTTGCCAGTGGGGTGGAGGAGGAGATCGGCACAAAATGTTTGTTAGCGCGAGATAGGTAGGAAATGACTGTGGTGAGGGGATGGGAACGGCACAAAGTACCAGTACGTAGGAGTGGCATCAGTAGAAAATGTTGTTAGGGGTTGGATTTGATAGAAAACGATGTTGGGGTGGGATTTGCAAAAGTTGTTGTTGGGGGTGGGATCCGGAAAAAATGCAGGTGGGGGATGGGTGGGAACTAGAAAAAAAAACTAGTTGTGTGTGTGTGTGTTTGTATAAAATCTTTTAAATCTATTGGTATATTTAGATTCATTAATAGATTATATTTGTTTATAATTTCATTAAAAAAATTTATAATAGATTAGATATGTTTAAACTAGATTATATATGTTTACATTTTCATTAAATTTGTTTCATTTGCCAATTTTTATAGAATATTTGGGTAAATTTTTCCCACTGAGGTAATGGCTTTGGGAGTTTGTTGATGGGTAAAGTCTTCTACACAAATTTTCATTTGCAATGTTAAGGCTTCAAAAAAAAGCACCAGTAAATGGGTAAAGGATTTAACAAGAACAAACAATGTTGGGGTAGGGCTTTGTTAAAAACTACCTATGGGATGGTTCGAAAGATATCACCGGTAATTGGATGATTAAGTGTATTTAATTGTTATAATATACTTACCTACTACTAGTAATTAATAGAATTATTGTTGACGGATTTTCATGTTATAAATGTTTAGTTGTTATTTTAATTAATATAAATAGAGGATTAGTTTAAGAGGTTATATAAATTTAAAGGTGTTAAGAAAGATAAGTGTTTAATTAGATGTTATATAGAATTTTTTCCCTTAGCTTTATTAAGATTTGTATACGATTATTTGATAATGGCATGTATTTACAATTTTTATTGAGTTTTTCATACTATACAATTATTTATTATTTATTGTGTATAACTTTGAAATGTTGTTATTTTAATTAATATATTTAGATGACTTATTTATAAGATTATACAAAATTTCTCAAATATTTAGACATTTTTTATGACACTTATAAAATAAATTGAACGTTGTAAAAATATATATATAATGCAATAGGTCAATAACTTTTTTAGTTATAAAGTTGAGTATATATCTCTCTTTCTCTATCATAATATAAGTTAATACTATAATATCGAACGATTACATTACGTGGACCTATATATTTACTTTTTGTTTATGTCATGACTATTTACCTCCCATTCATATTCGTAATTTTAATTAACATGGTTTTTTTATTAAAATTTAGATGAGTTGTAGAAGGGATAGAGTACTTGAGAGGATAGAGGGTCATCATGTTACTATTTTTTCATGACATAACAGAAATGTTGCAAAACAACTTGCTCAAATGTCTCCTATGAGAAACCTTGAAAAAAATCTTACCAAAGGACTGCGAGATGGTAAAAATGTTGGCTAACAAGAACCAAAAGAAGCTATAGAACAACAAGAATATGAAGAAGCTCCCAAACAACTAAGGTATACTCATAAGACTCCTACCATTCCAACATTTGCAAACTATATAGGCCGTCCATCATTTATGATCGATGTAGGCATTTCGGATATAAATTTTTGGGGTACATAGGTTTTCCATTATCTATGGAATATGTAGATTTTAATACATCATTAACACCGAATCACATGGGAGTATCATCATCCTCAGCCCACACAACTATTGTGGATGGTTCTAGATCATCCTTAGATTTGTAAACATCATTAACCCACATGATTGATCAACCATCCTCATTGACATATATAAGTCATGATGATGATGCCGATAGATACGGTGATGAAGCTAGTTACGATGAATGAGGTGTACAACTGAATGATTAATGGTACTTACTTGGGTTATGCCTTAGAGGTACAATAATCCTTTATTTAATCCCAATATTTGGTAGTCATCTCACATTATATTTATGATTCGGATTGGTAAGTTTAACATATTTCTTATTTCTTATTTCATGTGTAAACTATCATGCAGTCATTACATTTTTTTCTTTTCTTATTTATGATCATGATTGTCTGAAGATCTACACTAGATGAAGATGTTGAAAACTTTTCTTGGAAGCTTTAATCAATATATGATCTCTCTCATATGTGAAACTGGATTGTCACACCTTCTAGCCTACACATTTGATCAAGCTAATGTGTCATTTATATCAACCTTTATAGAGAGATGGCAGCCAGACACTAAAAAATTTTATATGCCATGGGATGAGATGACAATCACCTTTTTAGATGTACATTGTATATTAGGGCTACAATTTAATGGTTATCCACTACATTTAGAGATGACAGCTGACACACATGGCTATATGATTGGTGTATTGGGTGTCTTATTTGGGATGGAAAAGGAGAAATTGAATGAAGCAAATCTGATGTAGGACCAAACAATAAATTAAATTGGCATTTATCATTACGGAACCATTTTTTTATTTAGAAAAGATCTCCCGCAAAATTGAAGACAAATGGATGTTATGTTGTTATTAATAGATGAAACATACCATATAAGCTACTAGGCGTATACGTGTATGTGCATGGCATGCATGGAGTGCATGGCTACGTGTATGGGTAAATAATATTCATCTTGGATGTGCATATTAGTTGATTTAGTTAATTAATTAGTAGAGTTAGAGATTAGCTAGAGAATAAAGTAGCATAAATCTACCTTTTTAATAATATTCTATATTCTAGTATCTTTTAGCATATTCTTTATTCTAGTATCCTTTAGCTAGGTATCTTTTGAAGAATTATACATTTTTACTAGTATCTTGTAATTGGTATCCTTTTCTATATAAAGCCATAGAACCCATGGCTAGAGATAGATCAAGAGTTGAATGTGATTTGCAAGTATTGAATTTTGTGTGAGTTTATCTTAAGTTTAATCGAATCTATGTGAACGATTAATTTTGAAACCATTAATCTCTTCATCTATGTGAATTAGGGATTAAGTACTATCTTTCTGAACTCCATAACCCACACCCTTCTAGCCATATTCATCGTCTAAACACATCCCAAAATCAAGCCCCTAGTTTGAAACCCTAACCTTATGTTTTAAACCAAACCCTAACCCTATTTTTTGAAACTAAACACTAACCCTAACCCACAAAACCATCCATAATCAAACCCTAATCATCGAATCATCATCATCATTATCACATCATTGTCGAATCATCATCATCTCATTAAATTCAAATCACCCTAATCATTCACTCATCATCATCGAATCATCATCTCCATATTCGAATCATCATACTTAATTTACCACTTTCGAATCATACTCTTCCTAATTACAACATAATCAAGCATTGGTTTCACATAATTTACAGTTCCATATTCTCACACTCATCAAACTCAAAAGGGTGGGCTTCCATTTAAATGGCTTCAAGAAGTATGTCAATCATATTGGTTAGGGGATGAGGCAAAAGCAATTGAGTACCTATTATGGTTGATCGGCATATCATTATTTTTTGATAAATTGGTTGATAGAATTAATCTGTACTATCTCCTTTTTCTCCAAGATATTATCCGTATTAAAAGTTATGTATGGGATGCGACCACACTTTCTTTTCTATATAGACAACTTGGTTTGACATCTAGAGCTGACGCTACTCAAATGTCGAGATATGTCACTCTATTATAGGTAATTTTATAATTATCATATATATATACATACTTAGATTCATTATTTATAATTATAACAAATGAATATTATAACATACATGTCTTTATGAATAATTTATAGGGCTGGAAGTGGAACAATCCAATTATGATCCTGACCAACCCTGTTGTTTGAGTTGTTTTGTGGACATAAATTTGATAATAAATTATATACGTCTGAGTACTTTTGGGCTAAAATTGATTATATGTCTGTGTCTAAGGTATACTCAAATTATCATACTCTTACTATATTTATTATAGTGATATATATATTTAGTTTAATTATTTTCTATAGGTCATTTGGGATCTATACAGAGTAGTTGATTTATATAGGTATTTTCCGATGACATTATATCAAAATTTTATAAATATTTAGAGAAATTGGAATCATATATCACAATAACAAAATTCAAACTAATGGATACCATGGATCAAATAATCAAAAAAAGTATCCGGGTAAAGAATTTAACCGAATAACATGACTCTATGTCCATAACCTTAATACCAACTCACTCTTACACATATAACTCATCAAAGGCTACAAACTTGTTTAATGGGTCGGCCTCGACATACACAAATCCATCTGGATTATCTACTCGTGGGAATGAAAAGCAACTAGTAAACAAATGATTGAGACGATACGTACTGAGTAAGGTAACAATACAGTCAAATCAGGATTACACATAATACATGAATTCATATCAGAGAATAAGTGTAAGTAAGATAATATAAAACACTGGTAGATAAATAATGGTGTAGCTTCATGGGGTATACAAAGGTGATGATGTAGCTACAAGGAAGAGTGGGGAAAAATTCAGTGAGGGGATGAGAGAGGATGGTGGAGTGTTGGATGAAGAAAAATGGAAGGGGTATGTAGTAGTCAATGGTGATGGTTGTGTGTGTGTGTTGCATCAAGAAGTAAAAGGTAGGGAGGGGTGTGTAGTAGCAGCGGCAGCATAGGGGCACAAGGGATGGTGATGGTGATGGTTGCAAGTTGCAAGTTGTAAGAATAGAGAATGGTTAAGCCTTATGGCATGAAGGAGGTAAGAGAAAGGATAAAGAAAAGGAAAAAGAGAAAAAAGGTTTAAGTTTAGTTTTAGATAAAAATTTTGTTAGCTAAAATAGCTAGGATCAATGACATAATTTTACCAAAATTAAGATTGGGTTACAAAAAGTAATTTATCTAGGTTAAAGATTTGGATTAGGTTAAGATTTTGGGATTAATAAATTTGCTTAAGGATAAAATAATATTTTTTCAAGATTAGAATCGAATTAAGGTATTAATAATATGGGATTAGGTTTAGCAAAATTTTGGGGTATTAGAACTCTTAGCTAGATGGTTCCCTTCTAGTGGAGTTCTTTGAGTGACCCCTATGTTGTCATACTAGTGACTCCTGGAGAGGCGTCCTTTGGGGAATAATAATATTAAATATCTCTATCGCCATTTGATTCTGTATCACTGGTGGTCGGATCATAACAACTTCCAAAGTAATATGGAGCAAATGTTCCGTTGGTTTGTGTGGTGCCGGTGGATTAATGGGTGAATTTATGTCAAGTGTCTTCCAAAATGGATGAATAACTAGTAGGAGGATTGATATGTAGATATTAATCTCATGCGTATATGGTATTTCATGCATACATCGCATATAATACCTACATAAATCATCATTGGTACCTACACTATTACTTCTTTAACACTCTTTGTTGACTAACTCCATTGCATATAAAGCTACATGACCTCTCAAATTGGCATAAAAGGCACTTGTATCAAAATGAGGAATATTGAACCGAGACCTCTCTAACAATGCTTTGATCTCATCAAGTTGTAATCCTGGGAACGTGTGCATTTTTTCTAATACTATGTTGAAGCTGCTATATGATATCTCTAGAAATCTCTTCAAAGATATATGATCACCTTCAATCCTATTGACAAAAATCAATATATTACTTTATCAACAGAAAGAAGTAAAAGAAACTATACTAGAAGATCAACTATAAATCATACATATTTGTTATTATTTGAAAGATATGAAACACATCATCGAAGATAGCTAAAACGATTTTGTGTTTATAAGGTTGTAGTCAATTCGTATTTAGATATAAAATTAGGTTTGGTATATTTCTGTAATCTTCCTCTAATGACACAAAATTCATTCCTCGTATATATTTTTTATTCGTGACATCTATCACATTTTTCCATCGTTACATAAAATCACATGCAAATGATGAATAACCAAAGACTTTTATGCACCTTCATCTGCATTCTTATTAACATGAAACCTACATAATAAATATTTTAAAGTGAGAAAAATACACTCCATGACTAAAATGAGAGTTAGTTCCTGGTCAATAATAATGGTGTTGGAAGTATGGATAGATACATTAAGGTCTTCAACCTCTCTAGCACTCACAAATATATTTTTTTTCGTTTTTAGATGACATGTATGTACATGAAGCATTGAAATTCAATTATGTTGGTGTTAGTCCAACAATTTCAAATAAGGGCATCCCATATCTATTCATTTTATATGTACAGTCCATTTGTAAAATAAAAGAAAATGCACATAAAATATTACCAGATATAGGAAGTACAAATAGATGCTCACTTATTATATTTGATTCTTACTCGCTTTTATGCCACTAAAAATAATGATTATCAACCAACATACTAATAATATGTTTTAACATTATCTGACTGTCCATTTCTTCATACCTAAGCTTTTTTCGAGCATTATAAATATGTTTTATCATACTTATATTCCCTTCAAATTGTCTTCGAAGAAGTGATGTGATTTATCGCGACTTTACATTACATGTGATAAGTTCATCAACAAATTTGGCTTTAATTATTTTCTATCAACTTACCTAGAATAGCATTTCAATTCATGATTATGTATCTCATTCCTAACTACCCATTGCTATATTCCATTATTATTTTTGACTCCACCAATAAAAAAATGGACAATTAATCTTTTTAGAACTTATATTACATGCACCTTCACTATCCATAGGTCTAGTATGCATGTATGTTTCGCTTCTTTCATATTTTATAAAAACTCAACATGCTTCTATATTATTTTCTCTTCTAGAATCTTTGATGATGAAAACATCCTATGACTTCTACCTATTTGTTTAACCCATAATACAAGTTATTCACATTCAAAAAATATTTGATCCGTCATAAAAAATATCTAATAAATTTTTTTTTGTCTTAAAACGTGCATTCGTACGTTCCATATTCTAGAAAAAGAGTTGAACATAATAATATAATAAGAAGAAGTATTAATTTCATCTAACCAAATTTATCGACACAATTTGCAATAAAAATAAAAGTTATTTTACCTCTTTATCCAAGTTGTAGATAATATTTGTAAAATCCATTTGTATTTTCTCTCTGTATCCATAGCTTATCGGGATTCTAAATCCATTATTATAGTATGTTGAGGTTCTAAACCCATCATCGTAGTTTATAGAGATTTTGAACTCGTCATAGTTTGTTGGAGTTCCAAACTTATCGTAGTACTACGAAGGGTTTCCCAAATATACTATTCATTGTGAGTTTTTTTTATTAAAAAAAATTAGTTTAAATTTTGATGGGACAACTAAGAATTTTTTTTTTGAAAAAATTATATTGAAACTTATTCGGTGATTTCTCTAAAACGAAGAATAAGAATAAAAGAAGTTTCTATAAGTAGTCAGACGGCACAAAGTGAAGCAATCTATTTTATCAGACAAAATATGTTCATTTACCTATATTTATATTTATATCTTACAATTATATATACTCATACTCTGTATGTTTACCGATAAAAATATGTGCCGCCATACCCTATAAATATTTGTCCTGCATCTCTCGATAAAAAATATGTAACTCCATACCTTATAAACATTTGTTGTATATAAAATAGTTGTCTTTGAAATGTATTAGGAAAAATATAATTGGGTAATAAATCGATAGAAAATAGGAAATAGTGGTAGGAGAGGAGAGAATGACGCACAGTATCAGTGGAAGGAGTGAAAAAACGACACGTAATATCAATAAAGAAGAAAAAGAAGGGAAGAAAAAACGACATACGGTGTTAGCATGGGGCGGAGAAACGACAAATTGTGTTGATGGAAAGTCGTGGGAATGACACAAAGTATAATTGAGAGAAGAGAAATGATAAAAATTACCGGTGTCTAAAATTTATTTTTTTTTTTTTTTTGAAAAAAAAAAATCAAATAAAAATAAGTTTTCTAAATGATAAAATTCTAAATTAAATGTTGTAAATATCTCGTAGTATATGAATATGATGCGGGGAGCGGACATATAAAAGTTCCGATTACGAGGACAAAATTCCAACTGAACGGCATTAACTGTGTCCTAATTAGTCATACCCTCTTTATCATCTGCTATCAATTCAGCATCTCGTTAGAAGCTCGATTAATAAATGAGAAATGCCAAACGAAATATACATACATATATATATATATGTATAAGGAAAAAAAGGAAAAAGGAAAATGAGGAAGAGGGAGCGTTGGAGAAGCAACAGATAAAAGAGTTTGGAGCCTTGGAGGGGTTGAAGGGACCATGGACTGCGTCGTCGGTACTCTCTCCGCCTGTCCGCCAGTCACTCACGGGACAAAGACGTCATCCGGGGACCAATGACATGCGGCATGGAAAAATCACCTGGACCACATGTAGGGGCCTAGTAAGGAGCATGCGCCGAGAGAACGATTAAGATCCTTACACGTGGTAACACCATAGCTGCTGGACCACCTGGCAGTTCTGCTTCGCTCACAGCCAAGTGCATGGAAGAAGACAGGAACAGCATTGCTGAATTAAATATCGCATTCTTGCTCTGTCACTTGTGTGTGTGTGTGTTTTTATTTTTCGTTTATAATGACTTTGGTAGGAAGAATATTCATTTTAAATTTAGGTTTTGGTAGAGATCAGTGAAAGACAGAAGTATGAATCAGTCATAGGTCAAGATATCCGAAAAGCAATGGTAACGCAATTTGAAAAAAAAAATTTGAATATTAATGACTCAGTCTTATTTGATATAAAAGAGAGGTTGTTTGTGTAACTAATATACAAATGATAAAATTAATAATAATGACAAAAGGATCTTACCTCTATCAGACCTGATAATTTAATCCACGTCCGATGACAGGAACTCATTCTCAATTTTATTTTGAAAACTATAAACTAACCGTTGACCTTAAGTCTATAAAAATTAAAATTATCCGATACTAATTTCTAAAAAAACTTTAACCGAAAACAGCTCAAATCATAACATACCCATCTATATTTGAACATAATTTAGGACCTAAACTAACTTAAAATCAAACTTGCCCTAACCTAACTTATAATCCATAAAGATAACATATTTCTCCAAAATAAGTTTGTATCTAATTATCAATGGACTAATTTAACTAAATTTTGTAGGCAATCCATACATCAAAACTTAAATTTAAGCAATATGAGTATTTTGGATTTTTTTTTTAAATCAGGTTTTAACTTTTGTATTATGAGGCCAGTGGGGACATGAGGTCATATGATTGAGGCCAAGATCTTAATCCTAGAAATCACATGTTCAAATTCCTTTTTTTTTTATTATTAGACTTGTCTATACTTTATGGTGATTGTAAGGCATATGTAGCGATTCAAACTCACACTCACGAGCATCCTATAGATTTATAATAGTAATAATAATAATAATAATAACAACCACCTTTAGTATGGTAGGATTGACAAAATCTAAGAAATTTAAATACAAGAAAACTATCAAATGCTATAAAAAGTAACACCACTTATGTTTAATTAGCTATATAAATAATATTGGTTACTTTTTATTTAATAAACACATTGAAAAACAATTGATACATGATAATAACTACTATACATATAATAATAGGCTTCGTAAAATAAAAGGATTTTAATATTTTATTTTGATATTTTTTTATGTAAATTTATATTTTACCTTAATACCTTCTATAAATACCAGTATCTCAATATCTTATAAAACTCATGACAACAATTTAATTGGTTCTATTTCAGTTGCCAATCTTATATTAATAAAACATAACTACATCTATAGGTATAAGTGATTTAATCTGATACCATAAATTTGTTATAAATTAAATACAAAATTAATGTCATTGAAAAATTATATACGGTAAAATCAACTTAATTTTTTTTATAAGAAATTAACAACAAATTTTGATTAATTCTAAACTAATTTCATATTAGCCATACCTAGTTTGACTCAAAATTAGTATGCCCCAATTGAATGTGAGCCAAAATAATAATAATAATTATTATTATTATGAAACAATTATTGGATGATCCGATTTTCATCTTAACTCACATTTGATGCAAACAATAACTAAAGTTGAATTGAATTAACACAAAATAGACCCAAAAAACTTTCGAGACCATGATGTCTCAACAACAACAACAACAACAACAATTATCATTCATTTTGCCTCAATAATATTTTTCACTTTAAGTTATGGTTTTCATAATTAAACATATTAAGTTAAAATTATCTAAACATCTCACCACAATACCATTTATTTATCAATTATTCATACAATTACTAAGTTTAGTATATATATTCATAAGTTAAAAAATTAAGAAGTACATAAAACAAATGAATTGAACCAAAGAATTAAAAAAAAAACAAATTGTAGCTCATACAATTTGTGTGACGTTTAAGGAGGAGAATGTGGAGGTCTTGCCATCGAGACATGAGCGCGTCTATTTTTTAGCAGATATATAACAAAAATTTGGCAAAACATACATACACCATACCACACCCGATTCTCTGACCATATGCGGAAAACCAAGTCACTGCATGGTGTTCCCCTACTATGCCAAGCAAAGCTAGCAATAATTATGCATGCAATTATATATTATTTAGAATATATTTGATTGAGCATTTTGTACTACAACAATCTATTTTCAACTGTAATTTTTATTAAAAAAATATATACTATTTTTAAATATAATAAAACAGCTCAAAATAATAACTAATAGAGTCAACAACTATTACGGTCCCAAAAATATACCTTACCTAGCGTTTATATTTCGACCCGAGACACCAACCCCCGGCTCCACCCAGCTAATATGTACGTACTAAAATAATGATAACTGCTATCCAAGTAATTGAATAATTACCCCAAAATACATATGATACACACGTACGCATTCCAGTCGATCTCGATAGACTGTACCGTTGGTATAACAACAATCTAATATATAATCCTGTCTGTAACAAGTTTTGGATAGGTATAAAGTATGTAGCTTCCCATCAAATAATTATTTGGTCTAATTTTATGAGGAAGTACGTGAATTTACGATCAATAATATGTACACAAACAGTGTATAAGACAGCGATGATTCAACTATCAATATTTATAAGGTATATTTTTTTTCTCCTAAAGTGTATCATTGAAAAAAAAATCTACGCATGTTTGATATAGATCGTAGTCCATCAACATCCTAAAAGGTTTTCTGAGTTATATATAAATAAAGATAAAATACATTAAAAACACTTGTCTTGATTTGTAATATGAATAATAAATTTTAAATGCACTTATGACGGGTATTAGAGGTCGAAACGTTATAAATATTATCCGTGAAGAACTAGAATCGGAGAAGTCAATTAGCCGTCAAATGAAAATAATTCTAGGGTCATTTAATATTTGATCAAGTATTTTATATTCTAATAATCATCTTTCAACCGTAAATTTTTAAAATTTGTAATAATTTTTTGATACATTTTATTTCTATATATGATAAAATAATTGGCGACAACAATTAGCCATAAATAACTAGATTGCTCTTAATATATTTTTAAGGCAGATTAGTTCTCAAAGTGTAAAGAGGATACTGCAATCAATCTTTGAGTGAAGAACATGTAATGCTCAAAGGTACGTAATGCATAATTAAATATTAAAAGAATTGATAGGATTGCACCGTATTAACAAGATGTATCTTCTCTTGCTTCAATGGCCTACTATTAAAAAAGATTATCTTTAAGCATGTTTAATTTAAATTAATCGTAGAGTGGATAGCTTTCAAATAACTTATAATTAAGGATTTTGCGCTTGTATGTATGGATGGAAATCGCGTCTGGCGGATCAAGTTCAAGTCGGATTGTTTACGTATCCTTTTTTACGAGTCGATTGTGGGTCGGATCGGATTATTTTGGATCATCTTATTGTTCAGTTCAAGTCATGGTCGAGTCGTTGTATATTCGGATTGTATTGAAACAATTTACTAGACCTGATCGGGTTTGGGTTGAGATATTTTGGATTTTATTCGGGTCGAGTTCGGCTTATTTCATGTTAGTTTGTCGGGTTGGTTTGAATCGGGTCGAGGGATGTAAATGGGATATATTTTACCCAAAAGTTAATAGGTAAAATATGTCGGATTCTTAAACAAATATAGATAAATGGACATAAATGATAGAAAAAAAAGTACTTGTCAGGTTCGAGTATGAAAACAGGTATGAGATATCCATATTGGGTCAGATTTGGACCGAGTAAGTTCGTATTTAGGTGATTTTGTGTCTGAGTTAATTTGATGGGTTAGGTTTGTGTTAACTTAACAAATCAAATCTTTTTACGTTTGATGGGTCGGGTTGGGTTCATGCGGAGTTAATCCTATATCGAATCACTTTAAATTTGGGTCAAATTGGACATTGACCATTAAAATTAATCTAACTTATTAACTTCGTAGGTAAGTATTTCGTTTAACTTCATGTTTGTATGTGATTGATAATGTGTTATTAAATACTATTTATTTATTATTATGACTTTTTAATGTTGTCTTTTTACGCAAAAAAGTAGGTAAAATTATATTATCATTAGTAAATTAGTAAGTTCATAATAAAAGTAAGAAAAATGAGTAAAATTTATATAATAAAATATTTTTAAAATTTTTAAATAAATAATAAGATATGTAATTATTTTAATTATCATAATTTAATTTTTATCAAGTCGGGTCGATAATTAGTCATGTTGATAGTAGGTTATGAGTTGAGATTGGATTAGATTAAGTATATTTGAATCAGTATTATGTCGGATAAGTTTTTGGTCGGAATGGATCGATAAATTTATTAAATTAAGATGGGTCAAATTTTATATGAATTAAATTAGGTCAAACGGATTGGGTAAACTTTTAAGAATCTATGCATATACATTTTACTAGCTGTAAAACTCAAATTGGATTGTTTTCATGAATGCTTTGGGGTTGTGGCGCTTTCTTAGGACCCTCAATAAAGATGGTATAATTTGTCCAAAAATTAGTAGCCAACAAGACAACTGGTGTTAAAAAGTCATTGAGTTTCGCAACGACCGTTAACGACGAAACCGCGCGAAAAACAGTGATCAAGTCAGCCAAAGTACAAAGTTAAATCAGAAGGCGAATTTGCTCGGACGGGGTGAGCGGCTTCTGCTGCAACCGCCGCCGGCCTAATCCTAAAGAACGGAGGAGAGGGGCCAGGCCCATATAGCGCGTATCCCCCTCACATTGTATTTGTGTGTGGTGGTGTCCATAATCATGTCCCGAGAAAATCGATTTGGAGCGGACCGCTGATTAAAGCAAAATAGGCCCCACGTGGTAGACAACCGTCAGGCATCAGCTACTTTTTTTTTTTTCTTTCTTCCTTTACTTTTCTTTTATCTTGAGACAGAAACCAACAATTATTTTCTGTTTTTCGCTAGGCGGAGGAGGATGGTCCCCCGATCTAAGAAGGCCCGGCACTACAGTAACTACGTACTGGGGCTGTCTTTTTACTCATAGTTATCTGAATACTGTTCTCTACCTTTCTGTCCCTGCCGTCAGGCAAACGGTAGCTGACAACGGTCCAGCCAGTTCATACCCCCAATAGCCCGCCCGAGTCAAACAGGCTAATTATTGTAACCGGGGACACGGAAAATAAGAACGGGACCAACCATGTATGAAGCACGGAAACAGAAACTGAGTTACCATTTTTTTGTCCTATTTTCGGTCCTCTTTCACTGTTTTTTTTTTAATTGAAATTGGTATAACAATCGTTGGATTAATTTATTTTTAATATACATATATATATATATAGTTGCTATAAATTTAAAATAAATAGTAATTTTATATATTTTCTCTCTTACTTTAAAAGATTTATTTTATTTTATATATATATATATATATATATATAAATTTATCATTTTTTATTATTTTTACATTTCTTTTCATTTTTACATCATCGTGCCACAATATCAACCTTCGGACAATATATATATATAAAGAAATTATAAGTATGTGTATGATTTCCGCTTCAATTAGTCTGTAATATTTGTTTAATCCATTTATAAGAATGTAACTCATAATTAATTTATTGCTAAACATTTGCAAAGGACAAATGAATTAGGAAACGAAAGAGGATAGATTATTTAATTAATTGTTGTTAAAACAATTCCTATATTTATCAAAAACGGTAGGAGTGGGCCACTTAGAAGTGATAGGCCCTCGGACGAGAGAGTTTGCATGCCAAATAGGTTAAAAGTTAAAACAATTCCTATAAGCAGAGAATCCATGCGGCGCGTTCATTTTCAAGTCATCCCGTTGTATCGCCGTTGCTATACGCCGCACCGGTATCGAGTTAAAAGTTCATCGCCGTCGCACCGGCATCCAATTATATAGGCTGTTCCGTCTCGCCCCTCCTCTTACTTCCTAATCTTCCATCCCGCACCTCATCCATTCCGATATAGTGACTTTAGTTTTTAGTAAAACTACTTATTTTAATTTATTAAACTAAGCTAATTTTTCTGTATTACAAATGAAACTAATTTAATTTCCAATAGAACTACTCTACTGGTTTCGTGAAACTATGAAACTACTTTATGAATATAAGAGAACTATTAGTTTCTAGATAAACAACTAATCTAAGTTTCTAATAAAACTACTAATTTGTATCAATAAAAGCTACTCTTAACTTTATAATAAAACTGCTCATTTTGATATATAAGACTACTATAAGGTTCTAATGAAACTACTCATTTTATCTTATGGATCTAGGTTAAGTTTCTAATAAAATTACATGTTTTAGCTTGTGAAGTTGTTGGTTTGGATAATAAAACAACTCTTTTTAGCTTATAAAATTACTCTAGGTTTGTAATGAAACTACTAATTTCATCTTATTAAACTAACCGTTAAAGCTTAGGAAGATACTCTAAATTCCTAATGAAAATACTTGCCTCGCCTTATTATACTACTTAAAGTTATTAATGAAAGTACTTATTTTATTTTATGAAACTAGTGGTTCTCAATTCTCATTATAACTAATAGTTTTCACTAGATATATCCCCATATATCTTCTTATCAAGCATGGGCGACACTACTCAGATATTACCAATTAAAGTGATATTTTTTTTATCATCTATTCAACTTGTGAACACCCAAAAATTATGAATCCTTGTAAAACCAACAACATAATCCAATTCATCAAATATTAGAACATACTTATAATTATATGTGTGTGATATAATTATTGTCAATATGCTTGTAATGATGATGATCCCTAAAGGAAACTTATGAATACATAAAATATTCATCAAATTCAACTCACCACCAAAGTGAGTTGAGAAAAACACTAAAGAATTAAGGATAACAGTAAGAAACATCTTCCACTATAAACTTATCTCAACTCAAGCTATAGACTAAAATCGAAGATAAATATTTTTTATACATTGTTGGCATTAACTCACTCGCACACCATCGTTTACATAGAGACGAAGAAAACAGAGAAGAAAAGTCAATGTCACATAACCTTCGTTCACTAAATTGAGTACATAACTTTGCCAATTGTAAATAACATAAACAAAGCTTTACACATAATTTCTTCTAGCCTTAGGCTAAACCAAATATAAAATATATAGCTTTAATCCTATGTAATAACAATTCTTAAGGAGTTAGATCATGAGTCACAATACAATACATATCCCAACTAAGCAATCAAATCTAACTAAATACATTAGCCTAATAGTTAAGCTTGAATTATCAACTAGCCCAACTAGTTAATAATATAATATGATGTTTGGGTTAAAAACTAATTATTATAATATTGAGCCTAGCGCCTATAAAACATGCCCTATGAGCTAAAAGTGATATGACATCTAGCAAATTTTGATTGATCAAATCCATCGAAAGTTTTGGCCAAGTCTTCAAGCCCATGAACAACAATTATGATATGAATCAATTTTTACTATAGTTTAAAATAAATATTATATCATCATAGTTTATTCAGTTATTCAAAATGTAGTTATCAATAATATTAATTCTAATATTTAAAATATTTGGAACAATTCTATCAATATATATATATATATATATATATATATCAAGGGAGATTTCATCATAAGTAAACTCCAATCAATAAAGATAAAAGATTAATCAATCCTATTATAAGCACACATCAATAAACATGTGTAGCCTTAAATACTATATTTTAATATCTATACCTTGCAATATATTACCTACAACATTATAGGAAAGTAGAAAAAAATATAGAATAGGGATGCTAATTACTCATTATGAAAATTTAAGATTAATGATTTTATTACATCAAATATGTTAAATAATAAGAAGTCAATATTAGTTGATGCTTGGTCAATGGTCATTACTTTATCTAATATTTATCTGATTTGGCTTTATATGATTCAATCAAATATAACCCAAACTAATATGGTGGTGTTGTTGTTATTATATTTATTAAAATTATATTGATTGATGTGATTAATCTATTATGAAAATAATATGAGAAGTACAACCTTATAAGCCTTCATTTATTATCAGTGGTCATTATAAGTTAATAATATATAAGGACCGCATGGGATATGAATATAATATTAGAACTCAATATGACCTAACTTATAATGGACACCTTAACATATAAAGGAAAGTGGTTCGATTTGAAAAAGATAAAATAAATTTGAAACGTCTAATATATCTCAAAAGATGAAATAATGAAAAAAAGTTCTAAGGCCCAAAAATAATCAATATTTAGGAATAAGATAAATTGAAATAAAAGATGTCAAAATAATTAGCTTTGCATGAGATCTTGGAATAATAAAAAAATGCCACAAGCATGACTCAAATATGAAATGACTCAAATTCGACTTGAACATATAATAATTTGAACTCACTTATTGCGAACCTAAAAAGAAATTAGGATGACCCGAATTTATCCAAATTCAGGTTCATCTAATCTCAACCTGAACCAATTAGAGAGCTTACAATGATCTGAGATTATGCGACACTAAGTTAATTTGAATCAAACCCGACGCGATAAAATGATTTAAGATTATTTGAAACCAAAACGACTCATTTTTTATATAACCTAACCTAATAGTAACCTACTTCACCCGATTGCTAGATCTACACACACAACAACTTCTCTCTCTTTTTCACCTTCTTTCAATTGTTCAATTTTTAGCATTTAACAAGCCATTAACCTAGTTGTGCACCTTACTCTAAATTCTTTGTAAATTTAGTGTTTATTTATTTTTTAAAGTAATAATAATATATGACAGACACATTTCATTTATGTCTGAAGCAGTTGGTCTAAAATGAATTAATGTATACTAAAAATTTTGTTCATTCATTATTTTAAGATTATATACTCTTATAATATTTTTTTTATTTATTTATTGATTAATTTTAATAAGATATATTAATTAATAATAATAAATCATGATAAAAAGTTATATTAATAAATATGAATAAGTCATAATTCATGTTATTAATATTCATTATTATCATTGTTAACATACTAATCATTAATAATAATAATAATAGAAATAATAATTCATTCATAATATAATATAATATTAAGAATTCAAATAAGTAATCATATTTAACAAAATTATATTGAATATTCATTTTAATTAATATGAATATGTATATTAATAATTAATAATAAAAATTAATTTTAATGATAATAATTCATATTAATATTCATTGTTGCCTATATTATTGAAAATGATTTATTAATAATTAATAATTAATAATTAATAATAATAATGCTATTATATTATTGATAATAATTATTACTATTATCAATTGATGTCATTAACTAATATTCATTAACGTAATTAATTTTAATACATAGTTAATAGTACCTAATAATAATAATAATCAATATTATAAATTTTAAGACTAATAATTAATGTTATTAATAATAATAATTAAGTATTATTCATACAAAAAATATATATTTCTAATTATTCATTAGTAATAATATCAATGATAATTAATATTCTTAATATAATTATTTAATCATAATAATAAATAACATTGTGAAATACCCCAAAACTCTAATTTTAATAATTATATCTAATTAAGGATTTATTATAAAATTTAATTAAATAAATTATTTTATTAAAATAAGAGGGATTAATTAGGACAAAATTAAGAGGAAATTAATAAATAATTTAATTGGAAAAAAATTATAGTGTTTTACTAATTAAAATGGAATTTAGGAAAAATATTTCAAAAATCCTAAATTAGCCTAAAAAGAAAATTAATTATTATTTTATTAAAATATTATTTTTAAATATTCAAGAATACCAAAATATCCTTAATACCCCAATCAACCTATTTTATCCTTTCCCCCTTCTTCTTCTTCTTCTTCTTCTCCCCCTTCGTGACCTGCAACTCCCTCCCCGACTTGCGCAGTGATTTCCCCCACTGACCACGCCCGATTAACCAGCCATTCTCCCCTATATTCCCCGTTGATCCACCTATTGTTTCGACCCAACCAACCTTCCCCTCTTCTCGCACGCCATCCCTTCTCCCTGGCCAACCACAATCTACCATGGCAGACCTACACCGACCTACCATCGCCGGCCGATGTGCCTATCCTATCTACCCCCTATTCTACCATTTTCCTCTGACCTTATCCCCTCCAATTAGCCTATATATATACCCCTTTAGCAGCCAAAATCGAATCCTTTTTCGCAACCTAGAATTTCCAAACCCGTACGCCACCGCTCGATCAAACGTTGTCGTTGTTGTCGTCACCCAATGCCGCTGCTCGAGCCATCCATAGTACCACTCCCTACATCACCCTCTACTAAACTACGCCACCCTCTGCCCTCGATTTGCCTTACACAAGCCACCCAAGCCATGCAAAGTTTCCTTCCCAAGCAACCACACTTCCACCCCTGCCGCCCTTCGCACCACCATTTGCCACCACTCCCCCCGCAACCACCACCTCTTACACCTCCCCAAATTCCCTACAGACCTTCCTTTACCTCCCCTACCCTCATTTTCCCTTTCCTCCCTCTCCTCCTCCCTTTCTCCCTTTCCACCACTCTCGGCCACCACAACACTGCCACCTACGCCGCCGCCTTTGGCTGCGCCACCATTATCATTCCAACCCTCTCAACTTAGGCAACCTCAACCACCCCAAATTCCATCCTCATTCCCCCTATCCTATTCCCAGCACTCGACTATCCTCCTTTTCTCCCTCTTTCCTCACCGTCGCTGCCGCCTGTGCCACCAGTCACCACCAACCCTAGGTGGTACCCTAAACCCTCTCAACCCTTAAACCCTAATTATGCAAGCCTTATCCATTTTTACTTGTATTTATATTGTTATTATGTATTATGTATTATTATTATTATTATTATCCTTAGCAATATTAGTATTTTATTAGTGTTACTATTATCATATTATTATTTTATCCCTAACCTTATTATTAGTCTTAGCCTTAAAAATACTAGGGGTTCTATTACTAGGAGTATTAGTATTACTATTATGAATATCGCTATTTTGCTAGAACTAGTGTTAGTACTATTATTAGAAATAAGCCATTAGATTTTATAATATAAATATGGCTATAAATATTATTAGAAACCCTATTTTCACTTATAAAGTTTCCTTAAATAATATTAACCCTAATCTTAGAATAAAATAGGAAATAATAGTATTTTTGGTAGGAGGGAAACTAATCCTTAGTTTTTTCCTCTTATAGGTGAAACCAGTCAAAACCCTAAGGAAGTGTAGGAGCATGCTCTAAGACCGGTGACGTGTTAGGTAAGGGTGTAGCTAAGGCCTTATGTGTCTGCTAGGTAAGGGTGATTATAGGCTTTGGGTGAAAAATAGTACATGGGATAGTATAAGGGTGCATAGGAGACCGAGCTAGAGTTTAGGAGGAAACCCTAATTTGAGAAGGTGGAAAAAAGAAAAATAAATGAGGTGAGTGGAGTATGAGATGAGAATGGGTGAATTGTCATGAGTGGGGTGAGCATGAGTATCTTGGGAAGTAAGATTGGAAGGTAAGAAATGGAGGGGTGGCATATAGAAAAGAGGATGCTAGGGTTGCCATGGCTAGCTAGGGTTTGGTGTGGTCACCTAGGGTTTTGTGGTCACAAGTGTATTTGGGGAAGTAAAGTGAGATGATGAGGGTTGAATATGAGGGTTGTGATGTGTGAGGTGTTAAAACAGTTTGGGTTGTGTGAGGTAGAGAAGGATGGGCCACATAGGCCCAAATTAGGGTTTTCTGGAGAAAACCCTAGGATAAGACTGTGAGTGGACTTGGGGGTATAAGGTAGTGGGCCTTGACCCACACACCTAGAAGTTGGGCTCTAGTGTGAGTAGTGGAATAAGGAAAGGATGTTGAGGCGAGTTAGGAGGTGCAAAAGTTTCAAGATATGGGATATGCCCTCTTGGGAGGATAAGCGTAGATGGAGTTAGTCATGCATGTCTAGGATGAAATCTGTTGAATAAGACATAATAAGATACTAATCATTTAAAGAGGAATATTGTTGAGCCAAGCCCAAATCGGTCCATCGACGAATAATAGTGGCCAGGAGTCGGGGTGCCCTGGAGATCGATCCACGGGCGAATAATAGTGGCACATTATGCCCTGTATATTTCCGATCCACCGGCTATAATAGTGGGGATTTCTTGCCCAACAAACTGAACATAATTATGATAAGACATGGAAAAGACACTAATTACTTACAGTAAAATACCATGAGAGTCGAGGCTGGACCGATCCACCAGTGAATAATAGTGGCTAAGAGCATCTTGCCCTGGAGACTGATCCACCGGTGAACAATAGTGGTCAGATGCGTTATGCCCTGTATGTTTCCAGTCCACCGACTATAATAGTGGGGTTCCCGCACTCACATGGAATGATAATAAGCATGGTGTGAATTGAACATTGATCAAAGATTTAATAATTAGTTTATCTATACTATAGTTTGGCCTTTATTTATCTGTAAAGATTGTATGCTATCATGCTATCGTGCTTGAATTATGTACCTTTATGTATTAGCTTTAGTGTATGGTTACCTTACTAAGTACGTAACGTACTGACCACCCTTTTTATGGGTGCTGGTCATTCTCACAAGCAGAGGACCCGCCTGAGTTTGTGCAGGTAGGAAGTGGTATCTTCGATGCCTACAACACTTACGAGGCATCGGGCGGGGCCGAGAATTGAGCCTAGACTTGGCGTGGGGATAGAGAGTGACTTGGCTAGATTCTATCTTTCATTCATTTTAAATTGTATCGCCTTCTTTTAGCCTTGTTTTATCGTACTGTACTTCCTGTTCCTTTGGGAACTTTAATTATGTACACCTTTGGATTGTAAAATTTTTTCGCGTACTTTGATTTCTTGTTTATGATTGTTTCAATGCTTTTATGAAGCCTTGGTTTGAATTCGAATTTATTATGGTTGTTAATTATTCTTTAGCCTTGTGGTTAGTATAGGAATGATGGGGGGTCGGGCTTATACTGATCACGGTGGTAACATCCTCGAAATTCACGAGTTTTGATTTAATTGCTTCCGCTAAATCTTAAATAAAATGAAATTTTTTAGTAGTAAATTTTGGGATATTACACATTGTTCATTAATAATTATTAATATTAATAATTATCAATATTATTTATAATATAATATAAATAAGGATAAATGCATGATATAACCTCGAATTCAAGTGAAATGTGTGATCTAATATTAACTTTTTAGAAACAAATGATATAACCTTGAGTTTAGGGAGTTAAGCACGAAAGAGCCCTATAGCTACATTAATAGTTAACTATGCATCAAAGTTCAAAAAAATAAATCAAATTGGAGCCATATGAAATGACGATTTTACCCTTAACTTTGATGGACCTCATTCCCTCTTATTATTTAATGTGAAACGTTTAAAATACTTGCATTATTTTGGTTACCGAATTTTATTCTTTCCATCCATTCCTTTGAAATTAAATTCCTAAAATACCATAAACTAAAGAGAGAGGGGGGGGAATAGTTCTTTCTCAACGCTCGAGGCCCACATCATTAATGACAAATTTCATTTGTCTCATATATGAAGGTTTTGTTGTTCTTGAGTCTTGGATGGTTTAGACCTAGGTAGATTGCCGATTCATACATTCCCTACAAAGTTACTCTATTATGGTTTAGATTTGAATTTCCTATTAAGTTATCATTTCAATTTAAGTTGAGCTTTCTTTGATATGAACTTCATTAGGTCTAAGGCGTTCAATTCGGTGTTGTTATAAAGGAAATTTTGTGATTCAAAATAATTACTTTGTTGTTAAGCCTATTTTGATTTTGTAGGTTTAGATAGGAAATTTTAGGATCTATTATGCCATGAATTTGGGTTATTAATTCGAAGTTGTTGTTAAGGACTTTTTGTTTGAAGGTGTTCTTTCCTCAACAAGTTAGGGCTCCACAAGCTTCATTATAATAGTTTTTTTAATGAAATATTCTATACATGATCAATTTTGTATTGTTTGAATAATTCAAGTCTCACATGTTGAGGTTTTCAAAACCATGTATGTTATTCAATCCACTAATCACTGGTGCATTGTTGATACTTAATTACATAAGAGTGGAAAATGGTAAGGAGAACGGGGAGAGAATATCACTAGAGGGAATCGAGTGTATAGTGCATGTGCTATGGGATGGGGGAGGGGAGTGTACAATTGAATAAAAAAATTTCTATTAAAAAATACATTAACTAATATTCATACTACCCTTAAAAGCTTATTTACACTACTAGAAATAAGGTTTTTAACGACCAACAAATTTCGTCGTTAATGGCCAAATTTTGGTCGCTAAAGCTATTAACGTCCAAAAAATTTGTTGGTCGTCAGTGGTCGTTATTGCTCCCTCATTAAAGGCTTTAACGACCAACTAAAATTTTTTGGTCGCTAAAGTAATAACGACTACATATTATGTTGGTCGCTAATGTAATAACAACGGAGTATAATTTTGGTCGTTAAAGGTAATAACGACGACGCAAAGTGTTGGTCGCTAAAAGTAATAACGACAACTTATGATGTTGGTCGCTAAAAGTAATAGCGACAACGTATGATGTTGGTCGCTAAAAATAATAATGACGAATAAAATACACTGTCGTAAATAATATTAACGACTAATTTTTCCGTCAATACTAAAATTCATTCATTATTTGCGACATAATTTATTGGTCGCAAATGGCATAATTATATATTCAATAATATATATAATCAACATTTCAATATTCATCTATAACCCTGCACCTATATGGATATACATATATCCATTTCAATCTTTTGAAGACCTGTATATATATACGTACTTATATCCATTTCAATCTTCTCAAGACCTGTACCTGTATGCATGTATATATATATATCCATTTTGATCTTCTCAAATCTTGTACCTGCATACATATATATTCATTCTAACATATAGATATAATTTTCTAAATATCTGTTTATAATTAAACATTCAACTAAATATTCATACAAATAATTTGTATCAAATGTCCGGTACAATTTTCGGCTATGATCAAATATAAATATATTACAAAAGAGCTACAATATGTCGTTGCATTACAAAAATATCATGATTAGCAGCTGCTTAAGAATTAATCATTCTATCCATCGGATACAATAGACTTGGTAAGTTTATCAAAATAAACTGGATCTGCAACAATAGAAATATAAAAATAATAATTAATATAAGTATCAAATAAACAATGAGTAATTTCCTTAACATGCAATTCATGAAATCAGATATAAAAAATGAAATCTCCAAATACAAGGAAAATAATGAAAATGGAAATAAATATGATTCAATAACATCAGAACTTATTAAATGTGCTCTACTACGACAACCTAGATCATGCATCATCATGGTGTGTTTCCTTAAGTCTGTTATCAATGATTCAATACCTAATTAATATGGTGTGTTTTGGTCACAAAGTGTATCAGACAATATTTTTTCTATGATTCATGCATCAATTACACCTATACTTCTACAATATATACAAAACTAAATTTACTAAAAGTATTTAACGATGATGCAGGTTATCAATTGCCACACAGTTTTCAAATATATCAGAAGAGTACACTAATTTACTTTAAAATTTTAATTTTTTTCAACAGTTATGGGCATGCATACTAAGCTTTTATTTATTCATATATTGTTTTCTCTTGAGACCTCAATCTTGTTTGCACGGCGTTTTTGCTAATTTAATCTATTTAGTACACGAACATCAAAATTTCATACACTAGCAGCCTAGTAGCCCTATACCCCCTTACATTCTGAAAATTGTTGCTTGTGCTTAAAGGGCTAATTTAGCTAACTTAGGCTATCATTTAAATCATCTAAACTAAGTTTATGGGGTAGCTTGCTTGTTATAATCGAGTTTTCAACATTATTTTTCCCGCTAGCGAGTTTTCACAATTTTCTGTTCTAGGTAATCGAGATAGCGTTCAATTTTGTGAAATGATCTTTTGAGGGCTGATGCAATGCAGTGAGAGTTCATTTAAGCCTCCTCGCATTCCTGATTTAATGGCGTGGGAGTTGAGGCCGAAATACCTTGCTTGTTATAATTATCGTCATTCAGTTTCATTTATGATTAAGTGGCAATTGCAAAGCATATACGGCTGTTCTCAACCTCTTTGCATGTTTTTATTTTTTGATGATTGCCAGCATTGAAGCCGAAGCATTCTGTACCTTACTATAAATCCTGTATATACCTTGCTTGTACATGTATATGTCAATGGAACATTATTGACAAAAAATTATGACCGAGTCTGTGATATTATCAAATGTACAACGTACAACAACCAACAATGGGCTAGAACAAACCAAAGCAACATCCAGAAAAACCCTGCATTGACTTTCCAGCATCCACAATACCAACCTCAAAAAAACACTTAGTCTACTCCTCAACCCTCTAATGCTGAAAGTTCCAAGTCACTAGAGAATAAGCATACATACATGGCTAAGAGTGATACCATCATTTGAAGCCAAATCGCATAACTATGAAATTCAAAAATTCAAGCACTTCAACAAAAGCCAAAACAAGTTTGGCAAAGCACCAACAAGACACAGTTTGAAAAGTTCATTGAAATCCTTAAGAAATTGCACATCAAATTACCTCTAATGGAATCACTTCAACAAATGGCTCCTTACTAAGAAAAGAAGGCTATGTGAGTATGAAATGGCAACATTGATGTAAAGTTGCAACTCCATCATACAACAGAAATTGCCACAAAAGTTGCAAGATGTGGGGAGTTTCAAAAGTACATGTTCTGTTGGTGAATAATATAGTGATAGAGCATTATGCCACTTAAGTGCAAATGTTAATCTAATGCCTATTTTCCAAACCCTTGGGATAGAAGAAGCACATCCCACCACTCTCACCCTACAGATTTATTTTGGAGTTTGCCACTTGGTCAATTCTAGTTTCATTTTTACTACTTTCATAATATTTACAATATTTTGGACTAGTATTTTTTAGTATGTAACCCTACAAGGTCTTCTCTTAACTACTCCTAAACATTTTTCCTACAATATTTAGTTTTGCATACAGTTTAGCTAATTACTGTATTAGCCTTAATGGAAAAATATAAATATAGAGAAAGCGGAAGAAAACCAACCTATACAAAAATGTCTAGAGAGCTGCAATGTAATCCGTTGAAGCACATCCACATCATCTGTAGCAACAGTAACCTAGAGCAAAATCATACTTGTTAATTTTAAAAAGTCATCCATAGGAACCATATGCAGCTTATTTGAATTTATTTAGATCTAAACTAGTTACTTAAGCTTATTAGACAACTAGTTAGAATCATACTCATAATAATTACTTTCCTTTAACAATTTTAACTAACCTCATTTTCAAGGGCACCCCGTATCCTCTGATGTAGATGGAGAAGCAAGCATGTATTCTATATCATCATGTATATTCTCTTCATTTTCCATCAAGCATCGAAATCGTGCACTTTTCAAAATCTTCTCCATGACTGGTTCCCATTTGTCCATTCTTTCTTTTAGCACTTGATTTTCTTGATTCTTTTTCTCAATCTCTTCTTCGTTTCTTTTAATAGCAACATCCTTATTGGGTGCCATTTTCTAAAGGAAAAAAAAGGCATAAATATAACAATTAGAAAATAATTGCCAATTACATAAAACATGCACACTATCATTTTGAATAATACCCGACAAGGATTATAAAATATAATACCAAACATCATTAATAAAGTATCTAACATGAACTTAGATACATTTTAAAGGATATTGTAAATTCAATTTATATAAAACGGATAAAGCGACAAATTCGGATATAGCCGAGTCACAAATCCAATTTTCACAAGTCAACCATAACCAATACAATTAACCATTCTAAATCATTCATACAACACATATATATACAATTAAACAACTAAATTATCTTATCATAAGCTAATTCATTTAAAATTGATCAAAACAATATTTTATAGCAATTATATCATATTTTATTTCTTGTTAAAAAAAATGTCAATGTTGATCATCATCATATTTTATTCAATTGATTATAGAATTCTTAAATGAATTAACATAGAAAATATTCTAAGGACATAACAAAGAGATTATATAACAATATAAAGTAATGAAGAAAAACTTCAGCACCACCATCTATCAAAACCCTTCCTAATATTTTACTTTCAAGATAGCATCTATCATATACTCAATTGATTAAAACAATAAACGAAACATCCAATTTAACATAATTAGGGTTTTTTAGCTTAGATTGTAAATCCGGCCAAATCTTGCTAAAATATTTAAATTGACATGTCGAAAATGAAATTAAACATAATCTAATGCAAATTATATAATCAATTGAATAAAATAACTCGATTACACAATCCAATTTAAATTCGCAAGAATTTTGACCTAAGAATCCAATTCCAATTAATTTCGCACAAAAATTTCAAATTGATAGTTCTAACATGAAATTAGATACATTTTAAAGGATATTGTAAATTCAATTTATCTAAAATAGCTAAATCGGATAAAACCGACAAATCCGGATATAGCCGGGTCACAAATCCAATTTTCACAAATCAACCATAACCAATACAATTAACTACTCTAAATCATTCATACAACACATATATATACAATTAAACAACTAAATTATCTTATCATAAGCTAATTCATTTAAAATTGATCAAAACAATATTTTATACCAATTATATCATATTTTATTTCTTGTTAAAAAAAATGTCAATGTTGATCATCATCATATTTTATTCAATTGATTATAGAACTCTTAAATGAATTAACATAGAAAATATTCTAAGGACATAACAAAGAGATTATATAACAATATAAAGTAATGAAGAAAAACTTCAGCACCACCATCTATCAAAACCCTTCCTAATATTTTACTTTCAAGATAGCATCTATCATATACTCAATTGATTAAAACAATAAACGAAACATCCAATTTAACATAATTAGGGTTTTTTAGCTTAGACTGTAAATCCGGCCAAATCTTGCTAAAATATTTAAATTGACATGTCGAAAATGAAATTAAACATAATCTAATGCAAATTATATAATCAATTGAATAAAATAACTCGATTACACAATCTAATTTAAATTCGCAAGAATTTTGACCTAAGAATCCAATTCCAATTAATTTCGCACAAAAATTTCAAATTGATAGTTCTAACATGAAATTAGATACATTTTAAAGGATATTGTAAATTCAATTTATCTAAAATAGCTAAATCGGATAAAATCGACAAATCCGAATATAGCCGGGTCACAAATCCAATTTTCACAAATCAACCATAACCAATACAATTAACTACTCTAAATCATTCATACAACACATATATATACAATTAAACAACTAAATTACCTTATCATAAGCTAATTCATCTAAACTTAATCAAAACATAAGTTAGGGTTTGAGTATTTATACCAAACGTATTGCAGCGAAATTGGAGGGAGTGAGGGGTGCTGGACCTTCACCGGTGGTCAAGGACCACTCGCCGGTGACGAGCGGCGGAGGAGGAGGACGGACGGTGGCGCGCCGCGGCTGTCGTCGTGCGTTGCTGGTGGCTGCTGCTGCTACTCCGTTGCTGCTGTATTGGACGACGAGGAGGAGGTGCGGCTATCTGCTCGACCGACGGTTGATGGCGTGGTGGTGCAGTCCGGGAAGAAGACGCGCAAACGGAGACGGTCGTGGCCTTGATGGTGTGGTCGTCGAGCTCGAGCAGGGTCGGGGAGGGAAGACGACCTGTGCTCAAATTTGATATAATTTGGCACAGGCGCGCGTTTATGTGATGTTGTAATTTTTTTTTGTTTAAAGGGCCGAAACGAGCAGTATAGGGCGCGCGAGAATTTTTTTTTTTTGGAGTTGGGGCAATTAAGTGTTTTATATTTTTATTTTTTTGGATTTTAGAGATTTGAAAAAAAATATTATAAAACATATATATAACTTAAATTTTTTTAACGACCAATAAATTAATGATTAACGACTAAAAATTATATTAGTCGCAATAGATATACCATCAACGATGACTTTTGACAATGGTCGTTAATAATATATCAATAACGATAAAAAAAAATTGGTCGCTAAATTGGTCGTTAATGGTCCAGTTTGTTGTAGTGTTAGTAAGAAATACATTAAAAATAAAAATAGAAGTGGAAATTAGTTTCTAATTTCAAAAAAAGAATCAATTTCTGTTTTAAATTTTTGAAAATCAATTGAGAAAAAGCAGAAATAGTTTTGTTTGAGATTTGTATCTACCACTTACTTAGAGATTAAATTATGTTACTTATTTGCTTTGATATATATAACACATAAGATAATTATAAAAAAAAAAGATAAACATAGGAAATATTTTTATAATCGGTAGACAATTCAAATAAGTGATTATTTGGTACAAGAATAATAAAAATAGAAAAAATATTTTTTAAACTAATATTTTTTTAGATAAATATTTATTTTAGATATTTGATCAAACAAAAAATAAGTATTATTATCACCTTTAAATACACTGCATAAAAGATATAAAAATAAGAGAGGTTTTTTCCCCCAAACCTTGTTATCCTTGTACCAAACGTCACTTAAATGGTAAAGTTTTATACTCACGTCCGCCCCCAATCACTTTTTTTAGCCAGAGCGAGCAAATGACAAAGCAGGCATAACTAGGCCACGGCGGCCAACGTGGTGAAGCCGCAAGCGGTGCATACTGCATGCGCAGACGACGACCAACAATTGCTTTTTACAGAAAATATGCTACGTTTGTTCGCGCATACATATCGTTCTTACCATTTGCCATAAAAATTAAGAAGACAATTTAAGTTATTAAATTATCCTCGTTTAAACATGCTATAAAAAATGATTACAATACTCAGCACAGGTTGTATAATAATTAAGATTAAATGTTAAAATCAAAAAAATAAATTTATCTCGTGAATAGAAAACGACAATTACTTATCGGATCTCTAAACTCTTTATAGTGGAGGAATGAGAACAACGAGAATAAGGTCGTGCTCGACAATCAGAATAGAAGTACTTTTACTTTGAGGAGGGGAAAAAAATTTCTGAAAGTAAAAGTTCTAGTAGTAATACTCTTCCAAATGAAGCCTTATATAGTTTTTAACGTGGCATCCTGAATTTTGAATTATCCTCACCTTCCATCTAGCACAACTTACCGTAAAAATAACTTTTTAAAAAATTAAAAAATATTAAAGTATATAGATATTTTTTATATAAAAAAATACGATATATAATAATAAAAAATATATATATTGATACCGTACTATGTTCATATTAGTCTACCAAATACTAGCTTATAGCTGAATACGTCATGGTTTCAGATGTCGTGGAGCATCGGCTAGCTATGTCATTGAAACGCTGACTATAAAAGGCCGCCAATCCAATGAAAACGTGCCACTCTAAGCGCCCATCAGTGATTGGACACGGACGGGGCCGGACAAGAATTAAACAATTTCTCAAGCGACTAGTCTCATAATATGATTTTGTTTTAAGAATTAGGCTCCGTTTGATTTATAGAAAATGATATGGAAAAGGAAAATGAAAAAAAAAAAATTAATTTTTTTATACTTGATTGTTGGGAAAGTTTTTGTAGAAAATATATTAATGTTAGTAGATGAATAAATGGTGGGTAGATAGATTACATTAGTATACTATCACCCAAACAAAAAATGTAAATAAGAAGAAACGATGAAAGGCGTTTTAGGTGTAAGGATAATCTACATATACTAGTGTGGAACCCACTAATATCTCTCTATTTAATTTGTATTGCGGTTACGTAGAAAAAGGTGTGGGTGTGGAGAAAAAAGGTTTGAGCATCATTTGTGTGATAGTTGAAAGCAAAAAGTCGTATTAGAGCAAACTTGTCTTACTTGTTATCTTCTTTTAGGTTAAAAAATTATCAAGTCTCGATTTTTTATTCATGGGAAAAGTCGGGGTTAGCTTACATCAACCTAGAATTTGATTGGACATCACCGTCCATTGACACAATCTTAGGAATGGTAGTAGGACGGAGTCTATCCTTTTAATGTATATATATATTATTAAAAAAATATTTATTAGATTTGGATATAAGTATAACTAAATAATTTTTATATTTTTATTTATATCTTCAACTATTTACCTAACATAAAATTATTTTTTTATCATTCATTTATGTGATAGTCAATATATTTTCTAAGAGTAAAAAGTAAAAATATAATTAAACCCTAATTTAATTCTAATATTGAATAATTTTTATGTTTAACCCGATTGATAGGTAAATAGATATGAAAGAAAAAAAAAATTTGCTGAATTTGGATACGTATATGGCTATAGGTTTTCTTATCGAATTTGAATAACGGATAAGAGATACTTCATCCATAACCGATCTGTTATCATCCCCAAAATCATTTTCCTTTGATTCTTTTGGCGAGCATGAGGTGTATAAACCATAAATTAGGGTATTTGATGCTATTACTATCTTTATTTCATATTAAAATGCCTATACTTTTTAGTATGCATATACTACTACGGAAAGGGAAAATAATAACGACACATTAATAACGGTGATTTTGAAACCATTGCCAAATGCGTGAAAATTAATGCGCGGGATAGTTGAGAAAGTTTTGATAACGATTATAGTTTAAAATCGTTATTAAAACCTTTACCATACAATTACATACGATAGTTTTAATAACGCTATATGTAAAAAGCCTTATTAAAAGATGTTTTAATAACGGTTCTTGAGAAAACCATCATTAAAAGGACCATCGGTTTTAATTACGGTTCCTGTAAGAATTGTTATTAAAACCCCAATCCTCTGCTTCTTATTTTGTTTAGTTCTTATTTCATACCAAAAATTTCAGATTCTCTTATTCTGCACCTTCCATCTCTTACTCTTGTTCTCTTGTGAACCTTTGCACCACCAAACCGTGCGCTAGTGCTCATCCTCCTCTCAACTCTAGGCAACAACCACTCATTCTCTTTTGCACCACCAACTCCGAGCAATCATTCATTCGCTTACACCACCACACTGCTACCATTCTTGGCGTTGCATGTCGTACCATTCTTGCGCGCCTTGCCCGCATTTGGTCCTTCTTGCTCCGCCGTGTTCGTAGGTGATCGTTGCTATCCTCTTGCTCGTCGTCGGTTCTCTTGTTGCCTCCGCTCCTCTTACGTATGGTTTTGTTATTCTGTAGCTTATTTTCTGTGCTTATTATATATATATATATATATATATATATATATATATATATATATATATAAATGCATGCATGTTGATGCAGGTTGTAGTGTGTGTTATTGAAGAATTGTAGTTTGTTGTTGAAAAATTTATTGTTGTTTGTTGTTGAATGTGTTGATGAAAAATGTTGCTATTCGAACATGAATTTTTCGGTGTTATATATTAACATGCACAAGTGTGTTGGCCAACCTTACATATATCTATATATATATACCGTTATAGTACTTAATTACCGAGAGAAATAAAATACTTAAAAATATTAGTAATATCACTCGTAAAAACTATATATATATATATACACACACATTTTCATTAATAAGTATAGGACACTAGGATGTTATGAAATTCCATATACTCAAATGAAAATATATTTTACATATGTACATCATTAAATGAAAATTTCAATTAGAGTTGCGCGTTAATAGTTTTTATTTGATGAAGGATTAAATAGACAGAGAAAATAAAGAAGATATAAAAGTGAATAATTAAACAGAGAGGAATAATTGTGTATAATAATAATAATAATAATAATAATAATAATAATAATAATAATAATAATAATAATCATAATGATGATGATGATGATGATGATGATGATGATGATGATGATGATGATGATGATGATGATGATGATAACATATAGGATTTATTAGGGTTTAATTATATTTATCTAGGTTTAGGATTAGGGTTTATTAGGTTTAGGGTTAGTTTTTATTATAATTTATTAGGGTTAGGGTTTAATATTTATTATACTAAATATGATAATTAATATGTTCTCTTATAAAAAACTATTATATACATTATTCTCAACTCTACTTTTAATAATATCATATTATTATACCTAACCTATATATATTATCTTATTAATATCTACTTGATTTTACTATACTTAGCTTGAACGATTAGATGGTAGTTTGATGTTCAACCAGTTTGTTAAATATATAAGTCAAAATTATGTTCTTATTTTAAACATATTGAGTATAATAAGAGGAAAAGAAGGAAATGAGGGTAATAATATTGTAACATATGATGTGTGCTTGTTTTTTTTAAAATTAATATTTTGACCTTCATCATTGGATATTTATTGTATCGAAAAATAATTTAGTGGTACATTATGGTCAATATATAACATTCTAACATAATTTATTTATTGATTTTTTGTAGAGATGTGGCCAACAAAAAAATTGATAGGGATAGTAGTGATGAAGAAGGGAAGAGATGACCTACTATTATGAGAATCATCATGGACATGCGAAATAGAGGAGAACAAGTTGATTTGGGATGTAATACTTATTATCTTTCCATTTGCCCTTACGCAAACATGTTTCTAAAGTATATTTCACTTATCATGCGTAACTGTGTTCCTATCTCTTATAATAATTAGAAGAAGGTTCCAAAGGGTTACAATGAGCATATTTGGCAAGAAGTCATGGTAAATATGCTATTTTACTTAATCACTTTTATATGTCAAATGTTATTAATTTTAATACATTAACATTGGTATACATCTATATATCTTATTTTGCAGAGAGTCTTTAATGTCCCAGATACTAGGAAGAAATGACTTCTTAGACATTGTGGTGAGCATGTAAGAACATTTAGGGCATACTTAGCTAGAAGAAAAATGTACAGAAAGAGGTATGACTCTCTACAATAGAACCCACCCAAACAATATGATTTCATTGATCAAGAAAGTTGGAACCAATTTATTGCATATCATCTTTCAGAGGATTTTAAGGTATTTGTTAGATAACAATTAAAAATTTTTATTAAGAATATTTTATTGATATTTAAATAACCATGTGTTTATATTTTGGCTTGTAACATAGGGAAAAAGTGCCAAAAATAAAGAGATTGCTAAACAGAATAAGTACCGGTATAATATGGCTCGCAAAAGCTATGTAGGCCTTGAAAAGGAGTTGGTATGAGATTTTGATTTATCTATTTACATGTAAAAGTCTAATATTATAATGATATTATTAATGTAAGATTAATTTTTGATTTATAGCTCATATCCCAAGACTTGGATCCATGTACCTCATCAATCAATATTGGTACATTATGGAAGAAGGTTAGAGCAATAAAAGATGGATATCTTAATAAAGATGTAGATGTTGCTGCAAAAAAAATTGCAAGTTTGTAGATATCCCGAACCTTAGTTTTCTTTTAGAAAGCTATTATATTATGCTTATTCCTATAAGATAAATTTAAATATATTGCATACATTATAGAACGAACTTGAAACGTTAGATTTTGCGGAGGGGGTGGATCAATATAACATTGTGTCCTAGGCTGTAGGAATTGTGGAACACCTTGGAAAACACAGGGGTCTTGGATTAGGTTTTACGAGAATAAGCGTATGTGGTTGATCTCGTAGTTCTTGTAACACTCATGAGCAAGTGGCCATCATCACCGAGAAATTAAACATGGCAACAATGGAGCAAGAGTTGTCATTTATCAAATATAACATCCCAAAATTTTGTAATCTTTGTTTTCGGGTGTTTGACCTTTTTATTCAAAACTAACCCTTAAACCTTAGTCTAATTAGTTTGTTTATAACCTTGACACGTAACCCAAAATAAATCTCTAAAGTTTATTTTTGATAATTTTATCTTTTTCCACTCTATTAAACCTATCCCGATCCAAATTATTTTTTTCGGATTATTTTTTACCGTGTACCATAATCTATCCAAACTAAATCTAAAATAAAATATACAAGATATATTTTCTACTCTATCCTACCTGCCAACCCCTCTACCTCTACCGTCTACTTTCCCTATTTCCCCTTACCTCACTCAACCCATCACCTCATCATAGACCCCTCTGCATTTTATACATATACACACATGCACGACACTTCCTCACCAACCAAAACAACCCTTCTCCCATACACCCAACTCTCTCTCTCTGCCATGTTTGGTTTTCTGCCTAACCACTTACACCCTTCCCCAAGCGAAACTCAGCCTTCCTCATTCCCCTACTCTCCCCGCCCTTCTCGACTTTGTTTGGTTTCTTGCTAAGCCCCCAGCCTACTCCTCCCAGCATCGTCACCAACCCATGACCATAGCACCCAATGTTTACCCAGCCTTCCTCATTAAATACCATGTTTACCCCAATATTCATGATTTTTTGTATATTTTTATGACGATTATGAACCGTTATTAAAGATTTAATAATGGACGATTCAATAACGATTTAGAACCATTATTAAAATAAGAAAATAACCGTTATTAAAACCCCTTTATAGGGTAGTGATACTAAGTATCTATTTGGTAACCTTATTTTTTATCTGATGTAAAATGAAGCTATAATATGGATGAAGTAATAATATAATTGAAATAATAATGATAGTTTGTGGATGCATTTTATTTATGTATGAAATTGCTGAAGTAATAATAGTATTTGATAATTTATCAGATCTAAAATGAATTTATGTACATCAATAATTTTAGACATTCTTTAATTTAATGATATATATTTTAATATTTTTTTATATGTTAATAGATTTAATTTTATAGATTTTTTTCAAATTAACCATTTATGAATATAATTATGAATAAAATTAGCCTTGCTTACTAATTAATTAATTAAATTTATAATTAATATTATTTGTAATAAATATTTATTTATAATTATGATTACAATTATTTTTAATAATTACTAATTTATAGTTATAAGTAATTGTTAATATTATTGATTAATTATAATTAATACTATTTGTATTGATTATATAGTTATAAATCATTCTAATAATACTATTTGTATAGTTAATATTTATTACTAATATTGTTCGTATTAATTATTTCTTTTTGTTTGAATTAAGGTTTTTATTCATAATTATACTTAAGGTTATTGTAATAACTAATTATTCATAATTATGATTAATAATATTATAATTAACTATTAATTTATGGTTATAATTAATACTATTCTTTTTTATTCTTTTTATTAAGAAAAAAGCTTATATTATAAAATATTAAAAACAAAAGTATAGGTTATCTATTATAAAATTAAAGGACTATTGTGATAACAATATTTTACTTTATCCATTTTGCTCGATATCCATAATGTCACGTGTGCTTATAAAGACCATATAGATACAGCTAGACCCCAGTTTTCTCGATATCAAAATCAAAGCATAGAATAACTAAATAGTGTCAAAACTCAAAAGTACTCCTAGTTTTCCGTACGGGCGGGGACTTCTATTTCTGTAGTTCATAAATTCTTGAATTTTCAAGCATAGAAGTCTAGGACACAACGTTGACGATTAAATAATTTACTGTTCTATCATTAATTTCAGTCGACTAACATACTTCATTTTTTTTTAAAAACTTATAAAACTAACTTAAACACAACAACAATCCGGGTATGAGTATCGCGGCCGGCAGTGTCCGGGGAGGTCCGGATGTATTCATGGTTGATGTCAACTAACATCTAGTTAGTACGTGATGGTATTATTATAAGCATAGCGTTATTACAAAAATAAGCTTACTTTTTATGAAAAAAAAACAATAAAGCATTATTTAAAAAATAATATGAAAACACACATTTTAAAATGTCAATATATATGAGTCTATTTCATTTTTAGCCCATCAATTAATTTTTCAGTAGTTCGTTGTTACTCTCTTATGTTTATGAGGATTGTGTTGGATCAGAGTTTGGATCTAAATAATTTTCATTTGTTGTTGGTGAGATGGTGAGGTATGATATACATAAATTATGTCAATTATATGGATTTTAACATGAAAATTTAATGTGATTATATGATCATTTTTTTCATACTTTAGTCTATTTGTTCTTGTTTATTGCTCTTGATCATATTTTGTAGGTATTTTGAGAAAATATGATCAAAATGAGCTAACACGCAATAGCTAGAACAAAATGGAAGCAAACGTGAATGCTCAAAGTATGAAAAGGAATAAATACTTACAAATTTAACCATGATGTGATCTTAATTTGGAAAAGTGTTGAACATGAAAGTTGTAGAAATTGTTTTTAGCTTTCCAACACATAAAAAATCAGCTCAATCCAAAGTTAAACGAAGAAGTTATGGATGAAATATGAAACATGCACAAAGCTGAAGCAATGCCCGTCGACACGGCCCTGCCGTGTTGATTTACACAGCCGTGTTGATGGACGGTCACGCATATATAAACTTATTTTTCGTTCAGTGCAGGAGAATAAATAGAGGAGTTAAAAAGACGGCGATTTTGGGAGCACTAAAGAGAAATTTAAGGTTATTTATTTGACATTACCCAATCCAATCCCAACCCCAATTTATCAACAATCTTCCATCTCTTGACCTTAATTTCTTATTCCCCATCGGACGGATAGAACAATTAATTTCTCATTTTGAATAAAGAGGGTATTGTATTTTTCCTTTGGATTTTATTTATTTTTTCAATTAATGCAATTTTCTATGTTTAATATGTTGAGTTTAATGAAAGCCATGATTGTCTAATTGATCTATGCTGAGGTCAAGGAAAATCCCCTAATCTGGATGTGTTGAGAATCTAAACCCTACCCAATCTAATTCCTTGTCATATGTGTTGTGATAATGCTTTAATTATTATAATAGAAAAAATTGATCCCTTTTCTATTATTATTTAGAGGAACACGGTGAGATTCGAGAGAGGAGTCGGAGTGGGCTCCATTTAGCATGACTAGAGATCAGACCACAAAGTTGAGAGACGTTGGTTGGCATCTACAACTAAAAAAGGGAATACAATACATAATAATGCGTTGCCTATTTTTGCATTCATACTAGAGATAGATGAGTCTTAATAGACAATAGGGTGTAGTAGCTCAAGAGATCATTACACTACATACTTTGGTTGGTATTCACGACAAGGTGTTTTGATTCAGAATTTGGGGTTAATATTTGATCACATTGGGGTTAAGGGGATTGACTGGATCCTTGGCCTCTTCTCTAACTGAATTTCACTTGCTCTTATATTATAGTTGGATTTTGTTTGCATATTTTCTTTTTATTTAGAGTTAGAAATCATCTGTCCCTATCATTATTCTAACCATAGGAGATCTTTTCACTATCCCATTACTCACTTCCTAATCCCTATGGGATCGACCTAGCATGCTACTTCAAAACTGTGCACTTGCAGTTAGAAGTCATCAAGGTACCCTAAATGTTCATGAGGAATATAGAAAATTCCAAACTTCCATTTGTGATCCGAGCTTGTCCAATCTAGTGATCGGTGTACCCCCTCTACTAAATGCTAGTGAGTATGAAATAGAATGGAATACCATGCCTTGAGAAATGCATGTGGTGATCTGTAGAGGTTGGTGTGCATGGGGTTTGTGCTAATGATTATGAAATATGTAATTAGTGGACAAGATAAAGTAATGGAGTGGTGGGTTTGAGTGTTGTTTTCATAGAAAATAAAGCATGCAAGTTTCATTTTGGGTTTTATTTGGTGATAATGAATTTAAAAATCTCATAAGCTAGTCGCTACTCATGCACCAACACATGTATCATCAATCCATTAATCACATTTGGCCGAGGGTCGATCTTGGTTACACAATTCATTACTCATAAACAATGAGCGTACATGCATGTGTAGGCCCAACTTAAGTCACCTTGTGGGTACCGTGTTGTAGCATCCCCACCACATATAGCTTAACATGTGATTCCATGAACTTCACTCTTCAAATAACCATTACATGTGAAAATCCCAAAGCTACGGGACATACATGGAGCTATAACTGCTATGCATATGGACTAAGCCCTATATGGCATATATTTCCAAAAAAATTCACAACCAACATACAAAATGGTAAGAAAACATCATAGATCATATAAAAAAAATATTAGATCAGTAAATAGTAAATTGTGAACTATGAGAATAGAGGAAGGGGCAGCTGATGATTTGAGGGATGACTCGAGACTCTTGGACATTGAGTCTCTTAACAACACAACTAAGGTCTCAAGGTTAGGCCACATTTGAAGTAAATCCTCAACAAAATATTAGGATTTGTTTATATTAAGTGTATACATAAAAATAATAATATATAATATAGCTAAACAATCAAAAGCTAATTAACCAAAATTTTGAGGCCTTAACCATTCTAAAAAATCCTTAACCAAACTATATTTTTAAAATGTTAACCAAACCATAAAATTACAGTTTGGTATAATTTGATTAGTGATTCAATCATAATATATACATCCCTACCTATGTGTAGCATGCGCTATTTTTTTTTTCTTCCTGCTCCCTCTAAAATCAGGAAGTTTCATTATGAACTAAAATTTCTCCACGAGCTAAAAGAACTTTTGTTTTGAGTGTTTTTGTGGCTCAATTAATTAATTATCGTTATTGATTCATTCTTGTAGGTTACTAACAAGCCTTTGAGTGCTCTCTTCTTTGTAGTATTCCATCAATATCCATTCCTAGTGACTCTATCTAAGCCTAAGGTGCATAAAAAAAAGCTACTTATATCAAGGACCATGTTATTACTGATGCCTTAAAAGTGGGGTCACTAAGTGTGGTTCGTACTTGTTATACATAATCAAGGTTAAGACATTAGAGTTGCTATGGAACAATAACAACATTGTCTCAACATCAATATCATGCAAAGTACAAAAAGTAAAGCAACATATATATAAAAATAAAATAAGAAAAATAAATAAAATTTCAAAACATGGTCAATCTAGATAGCCATGTTTGCAGAAATCTTGTAAAGGTTATAATGATACTACAAAAAAATGTTTTGCAATGAGAAAAATACAATATTATGCCCTTCATTCTGTAATTCCCCATCCTATTTTGACTCATTCAATTTTTATCCTAATTCATTCATCATATTATGCTCTTATGTGATCATTTGATAATACTCAACCCTAATCTATATATAGATGGATAATATTCAATGCAAAAATAACTTTTTGGTGAGAAATTGAGAATTTTTAATTTAAAATATTAAATCAAAGATGAAGGGTTGAGATTAAAACACTACTAAAATTGAATAAACTACTCTTCGTAGATGGTTGAAACTATCATTACTAGGTAAATAAAAATAGTGGAATTGGCTAAAAAAATAGTGTTTAAGAGTCATAAAGAAAGATGGTGTCATTTTTATAAATATTGTGAGGAGAAATATCTTTAGTATGTGGTGAAAACTATTCTTAGTTAATTGTATAAATTATTGCAAGTTGCTGAAAAAATTATAGTACTTGAGTGTAAGGAAATAAAGATGGTGAAATTTTCATAAATATTGTATATTTATATTTTTGGTTAGGAAACTTTCATGAGTGGGTGGGGGAAACGAGGATGATTCTCAATTCTCACCATACACCAGTACAAAAAAAAAGAAGCTTTAAAAACCATTTCAATGATAATTTTTCATTCACCGTCATATTGAATGATGTAAAGTCCTTCTATAGGAATCGTCGATGTATATTGTTTCTCTTTAGACTATTCCTTAAAAATTCAATGTTAAATGCCAGTAAAAAAAATGGTGAAATACTAATTACAATTGCCTTTATAAATCGTCTACAATGACAAATTTTCAAACCACCATTGTAATTGTCTTTGAAATGACGATTCTTTTTCTTTTTCTTCCATTTGAAATATAATGTTTGAGGGAGATCTCATAACAACAATAAACTTTGGATACCTTTCTTTTAAAAAAACCTGCTATTATATTCATTCAAGCCTTTACATATATATGTTTTTAACAAATACACAAGCTTCAAAGGCTTGAATTCACATCTAGATTACTTAAATTACAAAAAAAAAACACAAGCATCAATGCTTAGCTTTTTCTACCGAAACATTTATATAAGCACAGAATGAGAAATCCTGGCTTATGATATTCAATAGAAAAATCTTGTGACAAAAAAATATAAATAAAATCAAACCATGAATTTCCAACTATACTCTCTTAGAGTTGTTCTAGAAGATTTATGCTTATGTTCACAAAAGACTTGTAAATTAATTACATTATATTTTGTTGAATACAAGTCAGTAGTGCACAATCAATATCCATTTCTTGGTGTTTTTATTCTAAATTACATATGTTTATTGAATATGATTAGGCAATAAACATACAAATTAATATTACCATTATATTCTAAATAATCTTCATTTGCTTTGTTCATGCATCCATATAAGGTATATCATGATCTCAATTATTTTCTTAGCAAAGAACAACAATTATTAGTTTATGGGGAAAGGATAAAGAACTAAAATTGAGAAAATATAATAATTATTAAGTAAGACTTGCATTCATATATTATATAACCTTTTATTTACGTTTCATAAAGAAAAATTAATCATGATCATCTCATTGGTAAATGTCATTAGTTTTATGACGAACATGGTTAGAATCTATGGGAAAAATAAATCCCCCCTCTATCACATTATCACACTCATCTTCATAATTTTAGCTCTTAAAGGGCCATACAATAAACCAGTGTTTATCTACTAGATCAATAATATAAACACTTGTTTTTCTATTTATGTAAGTATGAATAGGTCATACTTACAGCTATTTATATTATGATTAACCTAGATGACCTCTGTATCTTTAGATGATATACCTTGTTGATTGTAAACCCACTTGCACCAAAAAAAAAAAGAAAAAAAAGGGAACCTTAAAAGTGTAATAATCAAATTTCCATATATCTTTGATGATCCCATAGTATGGCATTTTTGTATATATTGGATTTTTTTCTCTAGAACTTGAAACATGCAGCGTTTCCAATACTTATGACACACTGCTATTTAATATACAACTTTTATCATCATAAGCCTTCATGTAGAAAGTACACCCACTGATAAAAAAGACTCATAAGATAAAACTTAAGGTAAATGGCCTCTTGATAAATAGAAAGATGTGTTAAATGATGATATAGTATCATATCTTAGTATTTCCTCCTTGAAACAATGCCTAAATGAATATTGTGTTTGTCTAATATCCAAATTTTTCTTTGGGATAGGTGCCAAGACCTCAACATATCCATGTGTTCCTTTACATAAGGTTTCTACATCATTTATGTTATGAAATACATACAAATTAGCATTCACAAAGCATGTCATAATCGTGAATGGTGACCACATGAAATCTTTTACCTCCTACCTTCACGGATCTTTTTATTCCTTAGTCTTCGAATAACTATGACATGAGCTTTAGAAAAAAATTTCACAACCAAATTCAATTGCCTCTTCTACAAGGTAAGCTTTAATAGTACACTCTTTGGGTATATTAGAATTCCTCATATACCCTTTTATATATTTAATCATATGATCAAAGGGATACATCTAATGACTATGAACAAAGCAACATAATATGACCTCCCTAACCAAATAAACTATCAAATGAACCATAATGATGGCAGAAAATGTAACTCAAGCTGACATAATGTAATACCAAGTTATTGTTGCATTGAGTGGGATCAATAACATTGTTGCACAAGTACTAATAGAAAAAATAAAGTATAGATATGGCATTACAAAATCATTCAAGTATAATAGAATGTGTAACAACTAGTAGAAAAGTTTGGAGGAGAACATGATGATCGTGAAACTTTATCCCCACCAATTTCAAGATATTCATGGTCAAAAGGCTTAAGATGTTTGATGAATACCCATTCAAAACTTTAACTCCACATAAGCACTGGAAAAAAGAAAATTTCTCTTATTTCGACAGAGTGTGACATATTGGAGATAGAAATTTTTGGTCTCTTACATCCTCTTGTTGTAATTCCTTGTTGATATCCATATGAACCACATCCTTCTAAGAATTGTGTCCATCCTTTGTATTGAAAGGAAAATTTAGAAGCATACCAATGAGATTATTAGATATATTCTTCTCAATATGCATGACATCAAGGTAATTTTGGATAAACAAAGCTTTCCAATATGGAAGGGAGAAGAATATAGACCTCTCCTTCCAACCACTTAAAGGAATTTCTTTGGCATTCTTTTAAAAAAAATACAAACTCAAGTCTCACACCTTTTCAAATAATTGGTCACCTCTTAAAGGCCTTGTAGTTAATGATTCTTATGAATACCCATTAAAGGTCTTTTGTTTCCTACAAGAACGATTGTTAGTAGGCGGGAGTCTATGTTGTATAAGATAAGCAATCTTCTTGTTATATTTCAACTTATATAAGTTTATGTTTTCCTCACATATAAGACATGCATAATGCCCATGAAAACTATCTCTAGAGAGGTTATTGTATGTTGGAAAATTATTTATCATGCAAAAGATTATTACCCTCAAGTTTAAATCCTCTTAGCGATGTGCATCAATCCATGATCTCACATATTCTTTAAATCCTCGATAAGAGGTGATAAATAAACATCTAAATCATGGCTCAACTAATTAGGCCATGAAACTATCATCAACAACATCAAGTACTTATGCTTCATGTATAAAGATAGAGGAAGATTATATATTTCCAAGATCACCAACCATAGACTATAGTTCACATACATACTAAAAGGATTCATTTCATTAGTAGATAGTGGAAGGTGTAGGTTCCTTAGCTCATGGCTAAAATACGAGAACTTATGACTAAAGGCATTCTACTCTACTAGATGTCTTAGCTTCCTATCATATATCCTCTTAGTTTCATGTCATGTAAAGTTATTTGCTTCTTCAGGTTGTTCAACAAACATTGATGTCTAGGTATTATAAAAAAATACCACAATACCTTTGATGAAAAACTACCTTTCTTAAACCTTAGTTCTTATCATTTTGAAAAATAGTTTAGCAACAAATTATCATTTTGATACATGGTGCAATATAATTTTTGTCATGTGATGATTTTTTAATAATTTAATCCCATAGAGAAGAGAGTAACTGGAAGCAAAATTATCCTCAAGAAGAATTTCTCTCTATAGTTCAAGTAGTGAGGAAAAACCCTTGTCACTCTACCCATGACATACTTTCAGGTTGTATAGTTTTATCATAGCCAATAACTTTGTGAAATTTACACGGCCATCATACTATATTAGCAACCAAATTATCAAACACATCGGGACGACCCATAAAGTTGTCTCTAATTCCATTTGCTAGGCTTTCAAATGGTTCAACCTCAAATGTATCATAATTATCATCATTTATTCTATGGTCCACTAATTATCTCCTTATGCAATATTCATTGAGTGTACCCCTTGGCCATATGGCATACATCAATAGATGGCTCTTGATTTCATGCGATGTCATCTTTATAAAATGGTAACACATAGTGAAGGGACACTTTATTTAGTTATGATTTCCATAATAAATAGTAGCAAAACTAATGAAATCCTCTACTCCATCGGAATATTCATTATCCATATGTTTTGCATGCATCCACTTTCTCTCTATGTTTATACACTATAATCCTCATAAAAATCTCAACTAAGCTTAGGAACAACAACCAATGTAATTCAACATGAATTAAAATATGAATCATACATAAAAATAACTATATATAACATGATATATACTAATTAAGGCTACCCAAATTCACAGAAACCATGAATATACACATGCATCTAAGAAAATTCAGCTTCTACAAAACATACAAGAGAAGAAGATAAGGAGAAATTTAATTACTCAAAATAAACTGGTAGAGACTAAGGTTATCATTGTTCAAACAACTATATTCTTAGGCACTTATAACTTCCACTAGAGAGAGAAACGGGTAGGGAGAAACATACACATAAATAAAAATTACATGGAGATAAGCTTGGAACTTTGAATAGGATGAAAAATAAAGATAGTGGAATAACTCAAAAGGAACAATGATAGGAAAATAAGAAATGAGAAGTGAATATATCGTAGGCAAAGAGAGGGTGTCCTGAGAGATGGTATGGGAGAAGGCAAAATAAAAAATGGCACAAATGAAATAAAATTTTAATTTATCATAAAATACTATGTCAATAGCACAAACATACCAATCGTAGTTTTATACCCCAACATTTTATCTAATCTTAATCTCAATTAATGAATATTTTAACCTAATCTAAATTTGAATTTTTTTTATCATTTTTATTTTTTTAACTTAATCCTAACCCCTGATAATTGATAGATAAAATTTTATCAAGTTTTTTTTTTAACTTTAAACTTAAACCTAATCCTAATTTTAAATAATATATATCTTCCTTTTTCTTTTTCTCCTTTTCTTTTCCCTTTTTCTTTATTTTTTTCTTCCCATCCCTCCTGACTTGCACACTAGCTTCCCTTTCTTTTTACCTTTGGGCAAAACATACCCCAACCCCCATGCACCCATGTCACCATTGCCTATCCCTTCCTTATCATGCACAACAATCCCTACACACCACTAGCCACTCCCTACTTGTTTCTGACCACCGATTCCATCACAACACTACTGCCACCTTTGCTACCAACCATCATTGGCCCCGTATCCACCACACCACCACCTTACCTGCTAACCATCACTACCCTAAAATGCCCTTTTATTTTCCCTCTCCTTGTTGGCCTAATTTAGTTTAGTTGAGGCAAGTCCCCCATACCCTCCCACATTACCCACACCTCAGCTTATCCAACTCCTTCCCTGACTTATGCCACCTTGCCTTCTCCTTGGACCACTACCTTGGCCTCCATTGTGCACCGCCTCTTGCATGAGTCCTTCCACTTTTTTAGTTATCTCCATTTTTCCTCCCTCTCCTTAGTTTTCTTCCGTTAATTCTTTTGAGTCTAATCTTGCTGTATTTTTAGATTCTAGGTGATACTTCGTAGGTATTAGAGGAAGTGTTGTAGGGTTTACGTGCTTAGAGATAGGAGGCACTTAAAGAAAGGATATATGTCATAGCTAGCACATTTTTTATATATATGTAATGTGCATATTTATATGTGATATCATGTTTGAAATGGTTATATGGATAATGCTATGTTGTGGAATTATCATGGATTTAAAGAGATCCAAACCAAATTGGAATTAACAAGATTATAAACAATTGAGGATTCGATTACAAAATAGAACAATTAAGGAAAAATTATAGATCTTTATTCGTCCTCTGGTATAATTATAGGATGATTAAACTAATCAATCGATCAATTACATAAATCTACAATTCTCTTTGAATGGAAAATTACATGGAGAAGAAGAAGAAGAAGAAGAAGAAGAAGAAGAAGAAGAAGAAGAAGAAGAAGAAGAAGAAGAAGAAGAAGAAGAAGAAGAAGAAGAAGAAGAAGAAGAAGAAGAAGAAGAATTTGGGACAAACCCTACGGGGCAAAACAATGTGTTTTGAAAATAAAGCAAAAACACGAGACCCTCATATTTATTTCTTTACTATCGACTTTTGCCCAAAGCATATCAAATATTTCTCTTAGAAATACAAATAGTGCTTATTAACATGGTACCCCTATGTTTCTTACATAAATCTCCATACTACACTAAACTTCTCCAACACTTGCAAAAGCCAATACAATATTATGTTGTGTTCAAATATCCAGTCAAAACTCACAGTTCTCCACCTTGACGTAGTATTTATGATTCATGACATGTAAAGGCCTATACCAAAAACTATGGGCCAACAAAGGGCTTCATGACATAAACCTACCCACAGTCAGTGGCTACATTAGAATATCAATTGGATTATCCAAAGTACCCAATTTTACTAACACAACTTTACTTGTAGCAATAGTACCTTAGACAAAGTGATACCTGATGTCAATATGCTTCATTCGATAATGAAAAGAATTCCAATTCTTCACTAAACAGATAACACTCTGGCTATCACCATGAACAATTGGAGGACCATGACCAAACCCTAACTCTCATACCAAAATACCAAGCCACACTCTATTATAGCCAAACACATGACCTTAGAACCTCTAAGGTTGAACACTAGCAAACTAGTGTACTTATGATCATTAAGATCACAACTAAGACTAGAGTAACCCGTCAACATAATAGTCGACAATGCATACTCAATACAAGCCAATACAATACGCATCAAGTACCTCAAAATATACACCACACCTAACCAAGGTGTCTTCAAGAGACTCACCACACACATACTCACAACATGGGAAATACAATGGTCAGTACTAATCATATTGTATATCAAGCATCATACAGCTATACAGTATGAACCATTGACTAAGAAAACCACCACAAGCGCTTTGGATTTAGGCACATCCAAAGTCTTTAGCTTGTTCTCATTAGACATTTCTTTTGTTGCGACAAGTAAAACATAACACACAATAACATAATAACTAGTGAAATATCACATACCAATGTCCGAGCGAAAGAGGCCACATCTCTTTAATAACACTAGCAGAATACCAAAAGTTAGAATCAGCACCAAAATAATCTCTGAGTCTAAAATTTCTCCTGCAGACTAATACTACTTACAATGTATAGTGCATAACTAGATCTACCTAAAGCAATGCCCACTTACTCTACTTCCTACCCAGATTCCTCCTCATTAGAAGAATCTATACCATCTAGATTAATAACAATCCCCAGATTGTCTGAAGCACCAAACATACTCTTCTACTCCACCTTCTTATCAAGAAGGAATTCAAACTCATAAAAGGTAATAGATCTAGATATGATTGGGGTACATTATAAAGACTCATTAGTCATTCCAATAACACTCCCATGTTTTAGCCGCATCAAACCTAGGCCAGCAACATTTAATTTAGATACTCTCATTATCACCCCAACTACACCTTCAATAGTTGTGCTAATGGGCTCATACAATATCCCGACCCACTTTCCAACTATTACCACCACAAACCCTTTAGCAACCTACAATGTTCCATTCTCAATGACACATTTATAATCTTTTCTATCCAAGAATCACAGCAAAATCAAGCTCTTGCTCATGTCAGGAACATGACGAGCACCAGACAATGTCTTAACTATACCATCATACATCCTCTCCTTCACACTCCTAATTCCAGTAACTTTGCATGAAGCATCGTTTCCCATGATAATACTTCCACCTCAAACAGTGTCATATGTTTGGAATTAGCTTTTGTCAGGACATACATGGTAAGAGCACCTAAAATCCAGAATCCACCTATCAACCAATTTGGTTTGTCCATCTGTGGCAATCAGTACATCACCATCACCATCATCCTCAGTTATGGCAGCATCACACTCATTAGATACACCATTAAAAGTATACATTGGTTTTCTATTTGGACAGTATCTCTTGATATGGCCTTTTATGTGACAATTATGGCATGTCACATTCTTTTACCAACTCTTCGACTTACATTTGGACATATTCTTATCCCCAGACCCCCATTCATATGTCCCCATGGCTACCAATCCCTCACTATGTGAGTCCTTAGAAGTACCGCTGCTATTCAACTGACTATCAATCAACTCCCATTGTAGCAGGGTTGATTTCATATATTCAAGGACTAACTCATCCTTCCCAAAAAAAAAATTCTCACGAAAATGCTTAAAACTAGCATGCAAATAACACAACAACATAATGGCCAAATCTTCATCATTTAATTTAACATATATATTTTGCAAATCTATAACAATAGAGTCAAATTCATCCAAATGACTTTTCAAAGATTGACCCTCACTAAATTTTAGTTTATGAAGCCGACTCTTTAATAGTAGCTGATTTACTACTGACTTTATCATATACAATCACTCAAGCTTCAACCACAAGTTAGCCACTGTTGGTTCTTTTGCCACTTCCTATAATACCTCATCAGACAAGCATAGTTGTATGGTAGAGAGGGTATTTAGATCTAATTCTTCAATTATATTATTTGTCTTCAACTATAGTTTGTTTAAATGATCGAATAAAGCTTTTTCCTATCCATGCTTAATTAGAATTACCTGCATCTTCAATTTCCATAACCCAAAATTGATGGATCAATTACAATTTTCAACATTGAATCTTGTGCCTATGCAATTAACTAGATCTCTTCAATAACGCAACTCTAATATCAAATTATTATGGAATTAGCATGGATTTAAAGATATCTAAACTAAATCAAAATTAGCAAGATTATGAATAATTGAGGATTCAATCACAAAATAGAATAATTGAGGAAAAAGTAGAGATCTTTATTCGTACTCTTATCTAATTACAAGATAATTAAACTAATCAATCAATCAATTAATTACATAAATCTATAATTATCCTTGAATGGATAATTATATGGAGGAGAAGAAGAAGTTAGGACACATGACTCTCGATAACTAGGATTTCATTATGTCTCCTTTTACAGATTAAAAAGCGCTATGAGGTACAGAAACATATTGTAGAAATAAAGAAAAACACAGTCCTTATTTAGGAAACACAAGACCATCATGTCTATTTCCTTACTCTCAAAATTTTCCTAAAACACATCAAATATCTCTCTCAGAAACATAGATAGTGTTTATTAACACGGTACCCCCGTGTTTCACATATAAATCTCCATATTACACCAAACTTCTCCAACACCTAATCAAACCAACACAATGCTATGATATGCTAAAATAACTAGTAAAAACTCATGATATTATGATCATGATGCTATATGATATGTAGTGTTGTATGTTGGAAAAGTAAGAAAGTTGTGAAGATATACATTTGTGCTTATTATTGGTTGGCATGAATTGGGATATGTGGTATTTGTGTATAATTATGGTTACACATTTTCATTATATATATATATATATATATATATATATATATATATATATATATATATATATTAGAGGTTAAAAAATCATTCATATTGGGACTCATAAGGTTTTTGTGAAAATATGGATATTTTGGCTACCATAGGGTTATTTTTGTCAATATGGGTTCAATATGAAATCTTGGGTATTTTAATGTGTTACACATTTTAAAATATGTTAAATATGTAATGAGGAACTATTGGAGTAATTATGAATGATCTAAGTCCGATAAAGTGAGAAAATGGTTTAAATTGGGTATAGTAACCCTAGAGGCAGGATTGTTATCAAATGTGTAAAATATTGGAGTTTGACCTTAATTTCTATATATGTTTTTAATATTGGAAATTTAATAATGGGTGTTAAATTTTGTGGTTATAAGATTCTTATGGGAAAATTTATGATTAATTTGTGAAATTAGGGTTTTATGGGAAGTTATAAATAATAACCCTAAAGGTAGGTTATTATTACATGTGTAAGACATTGGGGTTAGACCATAATTTTTGGGAATATTGTCAATAATAATGTTTTGAGTATGGCTATTGAATTTGGCAATAAAATGAGCACTAGGGAATAAGTTATGCTTAACTCGTAAAATTAGGGTTTCTTAGGAGAAATATTTCTTATCCTTAGGAGATATATTTCGATATCCTATGGTTGTGAATTATGTGTTTAAAATATTTATGTTAAGATTAGGGTCATATGACTTCCATGTCTATACGTGTGGTTTCATGTTGACCTCGAGATAAATATCCACGAATAAGGTATTTTCATTAAAAGTGAAGGATCATGTGAGTTAAAACTGGTTATACTCATCTGTTCCACCAAACAAGAATAGTGGCTAGGAGATTTATGTCTTAGGGTTGTATATTATTGATACTGATACACCAATTGAGAATAATGGCTAGGAGCTTTAGTCCTTGGCATTGTATATTATTGATTATGTTTCAGCTGTTGAGAATAGCGGGGTCCAAAAAATCAATTTGAAATAAATCATTGGAATGATCTTATGTACCGATAAGAAATTAATCACGTAAAGTGAACGATCACATAAGTTAGGATTGATTGTACCTATCTATTCCACTAGACAATAATATTGTCAGGTGTAAAACCCTCATTTTACTACTTAATAATTTCATTTTGTAGAAGTGTTAATGATAGAATTAATGAGTGTTACTGTTACACCTAGCATAAGTCATGTTCCTTCACATTTTTTATGTTAAGTGCTAAGGCTCAAAACAAGTTAGATCCCAAAAACAATAATCAAAATGAGAGATAATATCATAGAGAAAAGGTACATTTAAATATTCTCTTTACAAAAACATTAATCAAAATACAAGGGACATAATAGTCCAAAGAAAAACTAATTACAACAAAAATTAGAACACAAAAGGTACAACACTTATTTGCCTTAAATCTTAGATCTGTAAGCCCATTTCGAGAATGATAGCTCTTCTTAAGGGCTCCACTTATCCTTGCCTCAATTATATGTCTTGAATCACTCAATGCCCTTCATATAGTCATCTGTAAATGTAGTATCAATATTACTTTCTCATACTGAGTAAATCACAATACCTCAACAGAGGGAGCATACCTATATTGCATATAGTCACACAATAATTCTAAAAACATACTCAAAGCACAAAGTACATGTCATAACAATATACTATAATCATGGAATTACACACACACACACACACACACACACATATATATATATATATCATCATCATCAAAGTCTCATACTCAGCAGTCAATCATACTTAATCAATTCACATCATCTCAAAGTATGAATAGCCATTTCAAAACCATAACCACAACTAACTTATCAACTCAATACCAAATACCAAGGTAGGGCACTGATTCTTCTACCCAAAAAAAAAAATACAAAATAGGTATCAAGGCCATCAAACAAATACTTCTTTATTTTTTATCTTATTCGAGGGGATACTATCAACCTAGGGATACTAAGGTTCATCCAGTCATACTAGTGCCCGGAAGCAACATAATACCCTTAATCTAGAACCCAAGGATATATCGGTACACTGGTTATACTGGCACACATAGGCAATATAGTATCATTTAACCTTTGTTATCTAATCGTTAAGTATTGATATTTCCTATAGGGCTCGTAGGTTACTCATAGAGTAGATAGGGCCTTACTAGGGTACATCAGCACACTAGAAAACTAAAACTAAACAAGAGATATACCTCATATCTAAGGTAACTAACATTAAAGAGAAACCATTCCCAAACTCAAGTTCTTCTACTTTAAGTATTAGTATTTTATAAGGTGATCACAAAGATCAGACATTGCATAATAATTCTCGTTTCCATACTTAACCATTTTCCTTTGTTTTCAGTTATTAAGGTAAACCCTAAGGTCAACATTAAGGTCAACTTATCAAAGTATAAGGCTATCTTAGGTCCAATTATTCATATTAGACGCATTAGGTCGAAAATGACTAAAATGCCCTCAAAACCTTAATTCCATCATTATTATCTAAAGTTTGTACCAAACATTTTTATTATGAGAATTTATCATGAAAAAGATAAATGATAATAATTCAAAATATGTTATCTTTTAGGTAATCTTTACGATTTAGCAATTACTTATATTTTTCACTTTTCATGCATTTAGTAAGTTACACGCACAAGCCCTAATCATGTGTTTCTATGAGTCATATATTCCATGCAGCATGTACATAAATCTTTATAGCATAATAAGGCATTTAATAGGGAAATTAACATTATGGTACATGTAGAGAAACATTCATAACCCTAGATCAAGCATATAGCAATTATCTTATTTTAGCCTAAATGATGCGTTCTTACTTTCATATGCTAATTACACTATCCCTAACTACATATGCGATAATAATCATGGAACACTTATCATGGTAATAAAATCTTAAATGATCCAGTTTTTAATCCCTAACAAAATCTAGACATACATACATTAATCATTTAACATATTAGCAACAAATTATACGTACCATATATTTTAGCATGTTATCAACTTATCATGCATTTCATTATACTTGCATAATATAAAACCCTATCATGATTCTAAAACTATACAAATCCTAGAATGCTCACGCATAATTTATTCCGCCTTATGAGTGATTGGATTTACCTAAATCCAAGTTACACAAAAATAACAAAAGATCATCTCCTCCAAGATCCTCAAGGGTTACCTAATAAATTAATACCCAACGATAATTATATTAACATTTAATATAACAGAATGATAACCTAAAATTAACTAAAATACAAATGGGAAAAATGTTTTAAAATAACCGGGTGAAGAAAATGGCATAGATTGAGCATGGTCATGTGAGGGTGGCACACAGCCTTACATGTTACACATGTATGGGTTGAGAAGGTAGAGCATGCATAAACTGGATGTACACGAGGCACATAGGTGTGCGAGGAGAGAATGAGAAGAGAAGTGCATAGGTTGTGTGAAGGTTGTGCATGTGCCCTATAAGGGAGGCATGTTTGAGGCGTGTGAGGATACATGGGTTATGCACAAAAAATGTATGAGGTGGGACGATTAAGTAGTGTGAGGACCCACATGTGCCTCAATGAAAAAGAAATAGGGTGTGATGGGGAGAGAAATAAAAAGTGCATTGTGTTGGAGATGGTTAGCAATGATGAGGGGAACTAATAGGGAGGCTATGCTCGTCATTTTTTAGGGAAAATTATGGTGGTTTAGTGATGGTGTTAGTGGTGTTGTAGGGAGAAAGGGAAAGAAGAAGAAGAAGATGAATAAAGGAGGAGGAGGACGATGAGGATGAGGAGAAGGAATAAAGGGGGTTGGTTTCACTAAATTCAAAGACCAAGAAAGGGGAGAGGAAGACTTATATAGATGATGGCATGCATGGGCAAGTCAAGAAAGACACGCATGAGGGAAACATAGGTCAGATGCATGGCGTAAAGGGGAGATGGCATGGGAGAGAATAATACATCAGAGAAGATGGTGTAGAAGATCAAAAATATTAATATGGTAGGGGTAATAATTTGGCCAGCTAAACCAGGGAAGAAAATAATTGATTAACGTAATTGAGGTTTCTAGGTAAAACGGATAAGGGTCAAGGTCTCAACTACAAGTAAAATTAATGACCTAAATTATATTTAGATTTAACCTAAATAAATTTTTATATACATAATATGTCATAATAATATATGTAAAAATAATACATTTACCACATAACATCCTATAATAATTATTATAACTAATTAAACACAATTAACATTTTATAATTAGGGAATTTAAAAATGGGTTATTACATTAGGAGCTTTATACCCTAGGATTGTATATTATTGATACCATTCCATCGGTTGAGAATAGTGGCAAAGAGCTTTATGTCCTAGGGTTGTATATTATTGACATTGTTCCATCAATTGTGAATAGTGTATTTCCTGAACTTAATGTTCATAAGATTATGGGCCTTGATTATGCCATTATTATAAGGAGATCTAAAATGAATAAATAAGTTGGTACCACCATATGTTATTCTATATGCATGTTTAACCCTTAATGTGACCTTACTATAACTATATTGTTATAGTAATTAGTACATAACATATGATTATCCAATTCATGGATGTTGTTCACTCCCATGAGCAGATGACACAGTTGAGTTTGTGCAAGTCATTAAAGACCCACCGGATTACTTTGTTGCATATGATGTAATAGCTAGGGAAGAGTGATTATTTTAACTTTAGAGTTGGGACATTGATTTGAGTTATCCAGTTAACGTTTTTGGTCTAGATACTTTTTGGAACTCTTAGTTCCCAATATATCTCTCTCTCTTTTTTTTGGCTTTTATATTTGGAGTAATCCTCCAAACATTTGTTTAAATTTACGAAATCTATCTCGTTATCTATTTTACTATGTTTTAACTTTTTTTTTCTTATATTCGATGTAAGGATGTCATAGTAAGCCAAAATTATGTAGAGTATAATATTAACACCTAATTTGTGTTGTTTTATGCTTCTACATAAACAAAAAAATTTAGCTGTAAATTTTAGGGTGTTATAGTAGTAAACATAACAAGGTGCTCTAAAAAACAAAACCACCATTGTATCTCCAAAAATTTTTAGGGCAAAATATATTTCTAAAGGCTAGTGTTCATTATTAAAATTTTAAAAATAATAAGTTAAATTATTAAAACCTTTTAATATTAAATAGAATAAAGGCACTAAACCACTATTAAAAATATATCATGGCATATAAAAAAACTAAAAAAATAATTTTTTTATTTATCAACATTGAATAATAACTAGTCAAAAATATAAAATCCTTTAACCCTTAAATATTATAGAAAATGACTCTATTATAGCATTTTGTGGAAAAACACCTGTCATGGTTATGCATTTTTAGGCGCATATTTATTGTTCACAAAAACATTGGTAGATAAAAGATACACTTTTGGGACATATTAACAAGGGTATAATCAGTTATGAGAGAAAATGGACCCACTATAGAAGCATTACAAAGGCGAATATTAGTTATGATACCTTTTTTTTTCCTTTCATTGACTTCGTAGTTAGATTACATAACAGATATATCATTTGGGACAAATTGAAAAAAATGTTATTAATGCGGGGGTATATCCTACAAATTATACAAGCCAATGGTTGTCTTATTTATTATTAGAAATCATTAATTTAGCATTTGTAGAAGATTTGGGTCAAACTAGCATACTTGGGCCTAGCTAATAGGATGCTTACTTGCTTAATTATAGATTAAGGAGGGAATCAATGGTCATTAAGCTAATTTTTAATGAAACAAATGCATGGAACATGGGAAAGAATGTCTATAAGGCATAGAGGATTCTTCATAGGAGTTATTTGACAAAGATTTATTTAGTTAGATATTAGTTAGAAGATTTAGAATGAAAGTTTATCTTGTTAGGATTGCTATCTTTTTGTGCATTTGTTTGTGAGGGCCAATTATGGAACATTTTTAGTGCCATTTATCTTCTAGATTTTTAGAATATATTTCATGGATAAGTTAGATTTGATAAGGTGCAATTAATTCATGTATGTAAATAATTCATGCAAAAACATTTAGGAGCATCAAGTGTAACCGAATACAATTTTGACACTTCAAATTGATCTCTTTGTGAGTTCTTCTTCATGATTATGATTTTTGAGTGATCCATAATCAATTTATATTCTCAATTTTTGTTTGGTTTTGAAAGAGTTAGGTTTTTTTCTTCAATTTAATGCATCCATATCCCTTCATAATCAAATTCATCCGCACCCATAGCCATACACAAAGTCAACCATATTGTTTCCTAGCATGTTTTTGTGTGTGCTTATGATGGAAAAGTTTAATTTGTTGGATTGGTATCACCCTTGTAAATTGTTTCCTAGCATGTTTTTGTACCATAGCATGTAACAATTATGCCTTGCTTTCCTTGGAATATCCACTCTAAAAATTTTAACTTTTGTATTTTCTCTTGATATATTATACGAAGGTGTTTTTTTTTATAATTGTACCAAGATCACTGTAATACCCCAACTTTTTCACTACAAAAAAAATTAATTAAAACATGTTGTAGAAGCATAAAGAACTTAGAAAATGGGGTGTTTACCGCCGTATTTGACATAGGTTAGATGTTCGTCGCCTACCCCATATCAGATTCAAGGCTAAACAAACAAAACAATAAAATAATAGAGTGCGCAAATAGCAATTTAATAGAAATAATTCCAAAATGTTTATAATACGTGACCCTAACAGGTTTCGATCAAATTGTCACAGAATACATACTAAAGGTACAAAATTACAAAACATGTGTTGGAGCATGAGGCCAAAAAAAAATATCATGGTCCTCCACGAACCCCATCAAAACCTCATAGATATCCTCGCTTACAAGTCTCAACCCAACTGAGGTAGGACTTTACTGGCCATCCCCAAAGACTTACACATAATCCTCTGCTTGTGGGAATGAGTAGGTGACCAAGAAAATCGGCACATCAATACGCTACATATTGAGTAAGCCAAGTTGCTCCCTCAATGTACCAAACATGTTAATTTATCATAATATACGACATGCATCATGGTAATACTTTATGCATATAAGTAAGAGTCCATAACACATGCTATCATATACAATATCATCGCGTTAAAAGCATTATGTTTAGGAAATCATAGCACTTTCACATAACCACTTGCATGAGCATTAGTAGAGAATAATCCAACAACCCTTGTGGTCATTTTTGTTTATTGAATTCCATTAAGATATGCTATCCATTTATCCATGTAAGATATCATCCAATCACTGTAAATAATGTTCCATACCATAACAGGTTAAGCAAGTGCATAAACCAACTCAAACTATTTATTTAACCATTTCATTATTTCCATAGCATAGCCAATTGTAAACTACTTATTTGATAATAATTCATAATCATTAACCAATATTTACCAACCATATTTTATTATCATCGAGTGATGGACTGTGCGCCATCGCATGGTCTCACATACCATGGAAGCCTATCCACGAAGGGGATTAAAGTCCAGGATGAAGCCAATCACCAAGTGGACATAAGTCTAGGCCGAAGCCAATCATTGCAATGGACATAAGTTCAGGTCGAAGCCAACCAATATGGACATAAGTTTGGGCCAAAGCCAACCACTTAGGTAGCGAGACCCTTTAGGATTGATACCCTCTAGTACATCATCAGTGTCTAGAGTAGAGGCACTGAAACCTCTTAGGATCTTGCTCGAAGGCATAGCATGAATGCATCAAACATGCCACAAGGCAGACTAATCCTTAGTAGCTAATCAAGGATTGGATAACCCAGACCCATGCTCAACTTGAATTTCTTTCGCTTTGAGAGATTAATATTTTATTCATAAGGATGGGTGATCATACAAGGCCCACACAAGCAACCAAGGTATATTCCCATATTAAACCATATTAATCCTTTTATTTCCATTATTCCTAACCATTTGGGTAATTTAATTGCCCTTGGCCAAATTTAGTTATATCCACTTTATGGTTTAATTCATATCCTTACTGATTCCTATTACTCTTATCTTCATATTATCACTTATCATAAGTGAAGTACATTTTTAGCCTTTACATTACTCATAATGTATGCCATAAGATTGGATCTATTTTAATCCCTTAATTATGCCAATAGTTCATGCTAAAATAAGTATTTTATCCCATTAATCATTAGGGGATAGTCCCAAACATAACCCCAAGCATTACCAAAACATAAAGAAACAAATCATGCAAACCAATCAATTGGTCTGGCTCAACCAGTCGATCAGTTTCACCAACCAATGAATCAGTTGCACAAACTAGTTTTGGGTCGACTAACCGGTCGGTTTGACTCAACTAGACCATTCTTTTTTCAAGTTGGTCGATCAATTTGGACAATCTAACCGACTATTCCTAAACCATTCAATCGGTTTTACCAAATCAGTTGATGTGTTTAAGCAGATAGTAAGACCAAGGTCTCTACTAGCGTACCAATCAAAGGGTTGGGTCAACCAGTTGACTGTTCTAGGAACTAGTGAATCGATTTTTCCTACCACAACATCAAAACACAATTTCATATAGATTCTTACATAAAAATCATTTCCAACCACATTAGAACATATATCAACATCAACTAGCACATTTTTAACAAGATTATCATGCATTTCTTACCATAACATCATCATAGCCTATTTTATCCATTTTCATGCTCATTACTCAATTTATGTCATTTAAGCAATAAATTCATGTATACAACTGCATTTATTCATGCCAACATGTATCAACCAACTAAGGTATCACCTTTCATGCATAAATACATGCTAAGATTTTAAGAGCAAGAATTACTTACTTGATGTAGGTTAAATTCCCTTAGAAATAGGATTTCAAAATTCGTGAAGCTTTAATTCTCAAAAACTTAAAAGCCAAAATCTTAACTCATATATTATACCAAAACCTCATAAAATTTCAAAGAGAAAATAGATATAAATAAGGACATACCACTAAGACAAAACAGATAAAATCTCAATTAGACCATTCAATATTTTCCTAAAATCTAACTCTTCCTTACTTAGTAATTAAAATAAGATAGAGCTAGAGATAGGATTAGGAGAGTGTGCAAAATAAATTGGCAAGTGCTTGAGTGTGGAAAGGTGATAGGAGAATGCAAAACTTAGGGGATTTCGGTGGTTGAAAGAAAGTGAATTGCAGGAATGATTTGTGCTATTTATAGCTAATTAGTCAAAGGAAACATAGAGGGTTCAGAAGGTAACTCAAAACCCTACTATTGACCATTTGAATTTGATCAAAATGGATAGATTTGTCTGGGATTTTCTGACCTAGTCTCCCAAGCTTAATTGGTGACTTTGGAAAACTCAAGCCAATTAGGCCAGAATTAACATACATGAATGAAGTAATAGGAGGTTAGCGAGGAAGGAATCTTATAGTTACTCATAAGCATGCCTGAGGTCGAAGCAATTGATCTCAGAATTGGGTAGAGCAGAGAGGAGGAATAAGATAATGGCTATGGTCATCTCTCTCCGTCACTGGTCTCAATCAACCTCTAGAGAAAATTGAGGTAATATTTTGGGTTAAACCCATCATGTAAATGGTTAGGAATCTCTTAGGGACAATCGATATGGGTTGGTAAGGTTCCATTTTAGTATAAGGGATTTTTCAAAAAAAATCCAACTCAAAAAATATGGCCAGCTTGACAAATCAATTGATTAGTTTGGGTCTACTAGTTGAGTGTTCATCGACCAGTCAATTGGTTTCTCTCAAATACTTGATCCGTTTGGTCATGGAATCTAATTTAGCTAAAATGACAAACTAGTCGATCAGTTCATGGAACCAGTCGATCAGTTTGTTTGTAAAACTCAATAAAATTTATTTTCCAACATAATTTCAAGTTAAATTATATTCCAAATCAAATCATAACATTGAATTAAAATTAAAGGCCTCAAATTTACAAAAATTCTCATCCATCTATTACACAAAAGTGTGGGGGTATTAGAATCACCATCAAATTTGTATCGATATACGACCTTTTGTACTAGTGATAAGGGGTTGTTCTCAATAAGTATGTCTCATATATATAACACTACTACTGTTGAGGAAAATATCTTGGGTAGATGGAGAAAACTTCACTCAATGGATGAAGAAAACTATTGTAAGGAGACCACAAAACTATAATAAAAACTATTACAAGTAGCTCATGAAATTATAATATTTTAGTTTAAAAACGGTGATGATATTATTTTAAGTATTTATATATTTATGATTTAAGTTAGGAAACTATCGCCAGGGAGTGGAGGGAGCTACCCTTAGTAGGTGGAGAAAAAAATAGTAAGTAACTCACAAAACTATGATATTTGAGTTCCAAAAGAAATAGTAATATTTTTGTAAATATTTAGTATTTATGTTTCGAGATAAAAAATGCCTTCATTACGTGAGGAAAACTACATTCAATGGGTAGAAAAAATATTGTAAGTAGCTCACAAAATTAGGGGTTCTTCTCAGTTCTCACTTTAAGGGTGGTTATCATTATGTATACATGTTGATCTATGGCACTATTAGTAGAGCATATTCCTATCCCTATCCTAAAGCTCATTGCACATCTAGTGCATCAAAATAAAAGAATAAACATGGAAAATTCACATGCCAACTTTTGCCTCTTTATTCTTTTTTAACTATTTAAAGATATTTTCTTAGTATGTTGTTGACGAAGAGTATTAAAAAAAATAGTTTAGTGGCAAAGAAAAAAGGGAGAGAGAATGGATTATGCTCACCTTAAATTCTTATTCCCAAAAGAATGTCAAAGACAGAATAAGTATTCAAGTAAGCCTATGAAAAGGAATCCAATTCAATATTCTGTGATGCATATCATCTCCAAGTCTATTCCCTCAAATAGAATTTCTTGAAAGGGTGCTATATATTGTTTTTGAACTTGCTAGAATGGCAGAGACGGATTACCTTCAATTATGACCAATAATATTAATTTAGCATATGAATTAGAGAAAAATAAATCCATTTTAAACATTCCTATCACTCATTTCATAGTTTTGACCCTTTCTAGACATCCAACTAAAACTTCAACTAGTCCATCTTTGTTAGATTAATGGAGCTGGCTTCAAGTAGTTTTATGTATAATTAGGGTTCGTTTAGTATCACCTATATATATTTTCTTGTCATCATTTCTAGTTTTTATACTTTAAACCTTTTACATTGATCTCTAATAATGTAATGCAAATTTCCACACTTAAATTCTATAAAAAAGGAAAAAGATTAAATCAATAAAACACGATACCATATATCTAAACACTTTTTTCCCCTTATGTGTTATTTTATTGGTTAACTATTTCTTGCATATAGTAGTTACTTGGGATGAATTTTTTTTTGAAACTTTTAGAGTCTTTTTTGGCTAAACATCATCACACAAACAACTAATGATATTGGTTGATTATATATATATATATATATTAATGAAACACATGAAGAAGTAAATTACAATAAAATTTGTTTTTTGTTATAAATTATTTACTTGGCAAGTAGGGACTAATGATAAAATATATGTTTTTTCATATGATCGGTTATAAATTTGAGTTCCATTTAATTCTTCATCTATTAGTATATTTGTGGGGGTGCAAAAAGAAAAATAAAGGTTATATTTTTGAAAAATGTCGATGATGGTCTTAAGGGTTATGTTTAAGACATTAAAAATAGGAACACTTAGCCTTTGATGACATCAAACAATGTGTATATAATTAATACTATTTTTGGAAATATGTTTAATATTCTTCTTTAGCTCCTATATATGGATAATGTGTAAATTTTAGCTAAAGATTTTATAATGCATGTGAGATAGGTGTAGTGGTAGATGGCCTTAGTACTAATGTTTCTCCTCAAATGTCAAAATATGTAAATACTGATTGAATTTAACCAAACCATGACTTCGAGAAAAAACAATTGAAGTACTTGAATTCAAAAGGTCAAAATTGTTATCTATATATATATTGCAAGACATATGGAAGCCAAATAACTAATAGTAATATCATTATTACATTTTATCAATGAAAATTTTCTTATAAGGAGCTTGCCACTTGACTTTCAAATAAATATTCAAGATCAAAGTGTAAGTCATTTTGGACTTGTTTAAATGAATGATATCAAGACTGGAACTTTTAAATATTTACTACTATAGTATATTTTCCTTGAAATAAAAGGGTTGTAATTTTATCTTCTTTTTCTTCTTCTTTTTCGGGGAGTTGTAGTAAAACAATGAAAGGGAAAAATTGGAATTAAGTAATTTCATTCATAAAGCATTAAGCATTTAATGACTTTAAATTGAAGATTGAACTCTGATCTATGTCTTTTAATAATACTTGCATTTATGTAAGTTAACACTTATAAGTCTGAAATAGAATTCATACTATTTTCAAATAAATCATAGGACCAGGCTTGAATTTTTACTACAATTGATTTTTGGTACACAACAAGTGGATTTGAATATTAAGTTGGTTAACAAAAAAAAAAGAAATTATTAGATCTAAAAATTGTGAATTAAGGGAAGCTTTCAACACATGATGTAGGGGGCATGTAATGCTTAATCTAAATAATAGGACCATATAAACCAAGCCTAATTCCTCGCTTTGCTTGCTAGTTAGTCCCAACTTTGTGAGCAAGGAATAATAGACAAAACAATACCGGCCCCAATTTGGATCTTTACATGCTTCATCTTTCACATCAATGAAAGAACATTAGCCTTTGTGCTTTGAATTTGAAATTGATGTCTGTTAGATTAAAATGTTCATTGTTTTGGGATGATTTTAACTTACAAATTTTCTCTCACGCATGATATTTCTAGTTGCCCCACCACATCGTGACCGATCTCTTTATCTTCAGAAAAAAGTCGAATACAAAAAAAGATATGTTATCACAACAACTAGATACCTGGTTGGCTAATCTAAGTCCATCTTGTAATTGCGGATTGCTCTGATACCATTAGTTATGATGTGATACATCATTGAAAAAAGAACTTAATGGTTTTATACCAATAAGTTATGCCTTTTTTTAATAAAGGATAGTTGAAAAAACTCAATAATTTAGTGTATTTAGCTTTAATAGATCTATAGATTAATGACCTCTTGTAAGGTTTTTCTTGAGTACATGTGTAGGGAGAAGTATATGTTGGAAAAACTTATTTTCATCTATAGTATCGATAGATAATCCACTCAACAAATAGATACGACCAAGTTTGTGGTTGGAGTGTGATAATATAGGTGCTCACCTTTTAGATTGTACTTGTCCTTAAAATCACTTTAGCTACTAAAGTTAATGGTATCAAGTTCTGATGTAGCATGTGTCTAGAACATAATTAGCTAGCTTTAGTCTATTATATTGCTTAACAAATTTTTATAGCAATAAATGTATGTTAGGAAATAAATTTTCAGATAGCTTAGAAATATATATCTTTTCATATATATATATATATATTTTACTCTTTACTACAAAATCAATTTACTTATTTTTTTTGGTTAAATATAAATAGTTTTTTCATTATCATTTAATATTTTTCAAGTAGTTGAATAACTATTTTAGACGAGTAATTTTCTCAAAATTTCAACATATTTATTAACTTTGAATAAAATATTTTGAATATTCTAATCAACAAACGAAAACCTCTCCTATATTTTATGTGGTAAAGAGAAGCCCGTTTAAGATTCTTGCCGTCGTTAGTTGTTAGCCTCTTATTTGAAACTACTTTAAAAATAGAAAACTTGTAGCATTTTATTTCTTTTTGAAAAAGTAATTATCTTAAATAATAATTTTTAAAAAAAAAAATATTTACAAATAAGTAGTAAATCATCAATCGGCATCTTAAACTTTAAGAAAGAAATAAAATAAAAGTTTAACAAATGTATACAATTTTTAAATGATGAATTTAGAGTATGTCAAAATAAGCGAGTATTAGATTTTTTTTTGATGCCATGATGAAGAAAATAAAGAGAACAACTAATATCAGCAAAGAAGTTTTGTTTGGCAGACAAGTTTTGTGGTCAATTGTCCAGTTGTTTGGATGCTAATAGATGTTGGTAGTCGCTCTTCCACCGATAATCTCAGCAACCTATTTATTTTCAACCTGCGACATCATTTTCACCTCCCGGCTTTCGGCCAGCTTCTTTTCTATCAGTTATGTCAAACATTACTTAAGGCGTGAGGGTGAATAATGAAGACAAATTACTGTGTTTTTATTTTAAATTTTTGGTATCTCAAAAAAGCATGTTACTATAAGTTGACAGATATATATCCCAAAGACCTTTTGTTCCTTCACCATCATCCGTCCCTTCCATTTTCTCATAAAGACCTTTTGCCCGTAGAAAAGGAGGAGGTGGAGGAGGAGGAGGAGGAAGAGGAAGAGGACCACAAGTGCACTTCCAAAGCAAAGCATGCATTATCGATCTCCGAGGACCACAAGTACACCCATGCCTTCTTTCCGGTCTCAGCCCCCTCCTCCCTAAATCCACCCACATCCATGCACAGTAATCTGCACATATCTAACAAGGGAAAGAAGGGGTCCCCGGACCCCCTCCTCCACATATGATATGTGCCAGCTAATAAAACCAACAATAAATATTTTTATTCCATATATTGCCAAGGCAAAGGGCTTAAATTCAAGCCTAGTTTGGTTGTTATCACAGCTGTATTTACGCGTTCGTATGTCGCACATATGAACCGATCGATGCATGCCTCCATACTTTAGCTACTTTCCTGGGAGAGACCATATTAATAAATTATTATTATAGCACATAAATTTGATCTATATGTTTCAAGTTAAACTTTCAGAGAGTTCAAATTGAAAATGACGCTAGCTGATAGAAACAGAAGGATTAAATTATATTATAGGTTTAATTTTTTGTTACTAGTTTACACTATTACGGAATAATTAATACATAAACGATGGATGATTAAAAACCGTTGATAAATGAGTTAAAATTTGGGCGCGGAAATACAAAATATCTTTTAATAACAATTTTATATAAAAAAATGTCAATAAACTAAAATAAAAATGCCACCCATATTTTAATAACGGTTATATTTATATCTCTAATGAAAAAAAAAAAAAAACTACTCACCATTTTAATAATGATTATAAATGTAATCATTACTAAAATATTAACATTAAATTCACTGTCCATTCCCTTTTCTCTTATTACGTATGTTTTAGAATTTTAAATTTTTTTCCCTTGCTCTCTCTTACTCTCAGTCATTCTCATTCTTTTGTTTGTCAACGGTCATCTTTATCCTCCTCTTGCCGGTCGACGACCACCGTTGTCTTCCTCTTACTTGTAGATGATCGCGTTACTCTACCTCTCGGTTGTTGTCATTTTCTTCTCTCTTGCTCTAGGCCAAGGTTGCACACCACCATTAGCTTGTCTCCCTCTCTCCTTTTTGGCCGTCTCATTTTGGTTTGTTGCTCCACCGCCGCTAGTAGTGTCCTATGTGTGGAGTTGGTTCTTATTGTGTCACCGACAATCATTCTCATATTGTCCACTTTGCGCCATTTTAAGACTTAACTAGGTAGTCATTTTTGTTTATTTCTTCTTTCATTATAAATTTATGCATGTATGGTATTTAGCTCGGTATTATGTGTGCTCTTGTTTGTATGATATGTATTCACCTCTGGTGCTATATTGTTATACTTTTTGGCTACAGATTGAGTCTTTTTCTCTGTAAATATATGCATGCATGGCTGTAGGTTTATGCCTTTAATATTTAAAAAAAATACTATAAATATAAGCATGCATGTTGGTAAAATTGATTGTTGAAAAATATTCTATAATTTATTTAATTTCTTGCTTATAAAATTCCACTGCTTGTATGTTATGGATGAGCATATCATAAAATATTACTAATAAAAGTTAATTTCATGGCTAATATCGTATATATGCATGTGAGTATGCTGTTAGCTTAACACAACTTGTTATGATATGATATAATTTATTTATGATTAATTCAACTATATAGAAGAGTTAGACAATAAACTTAATGACATTATTTAGTGGTTCTTCTTTTATAGGTTGTGAGATGCCGCACTTACCTATTATTTATATACTTCCACCATATTTGTGTATGACAACTGATGCAGATCTTCCGAGTCATGTGATATGGCTATACAATGAATTAGATCACTTGTTTGTGATCGGATCTTACTGTGATCCGTTCCATTTAAGCTTTTATCACTTACTTACATTTGATTTTGCCTCAAATAGAGCCATGGTTAGGGGCTTTAGCTATTTATTTACAATGGCTTGTCTACCATACTAATGCACCAAACACAAAATTTGTTGAGGGTTAGGTGCTTGTGGGATATTATGATTGGTTAACTAGAGAGTTGACGGTAATAGATAATGAGTGGAGGTTTCATCATAGCTTACTGCCAAGTATCCACTATGGTTACCACAGAGTATCCATCACTAGACTCTTTGTTAATGATGTGAGGGAGCATATGATATATCGAGATGAGTGGATTTTGAGAGTGATAATTGCTAGTCAACCTAGGCAAGGCTACTGATAGATTTTTTAGGGATGGTTAGGGGTTGTTCTTAGTTAGGTATTTTGGTTGTAGCAACCTTTTGATGTATATATTGTTATGTATTAGGATTCTTCTTAATTTTTAGGTCTTGTTTAAAATACGCAATATGTATATCTTTTGAATTTACAACCCCTGAATAAAGATATAATATGTGAATACATATGAACTCTTTCTAAGCAATTGTAATTTGTGTATTGGTATATTTTTGGAAATGTGTTGAAATGGTTTGTATATATAGCAATAGAATAACATGATACATTATAGAAATATAATTCTTTCTAAGCATGAGCGATTTGTGAATTGATAAGAGATATGGAAACATGTTGTAATTTTTGATATATATAGCAACAGAATAACATGATCCATTATACAAATATGAATTCTTTCTAATCATGAGCGATTTATGAATTAGTTTATAGAAGTGAATTAATTTATAATAATCATTTTTTCATAGAATACATATAGATTGGAAAATTATGGATCGGTAATGGATGTTTGCAAACTGTTTGTGTAGAGAATATGACAAAGGAGTTGAATTTTTCATTAAGTTTGTTGTAAAATATGCTCAGGACTCTAGTAGAATAGGTTGTCTATGTTTGAATTATGCATATGTTCAATGTGTTAATGCTAATGATTTGAGAGATCATTTATTTGTATATATAATTGATACAAGTTACACTCGTTGAATACGATATAGTGAGACAGAGTCTGAATATAATAATGAGGAATGTAGGGGAGAAAATAGTGGATCACTTGACAACACCGAGGGTGATTTGTTAGAGAAGATGAAATGTAAGGTTGAGAAATGTTTTTGAGATTATCCAAAAATGTTTGATAAGTTATTTAGTGACTCAAAAAAACTTTTGTATAGTGATTGTAAGAAGTTTACTAGATTAACTGCTACCTTAAGCTTGTATAACTTAAAAGCATGTAACAGATAGAGTGATAAGAGTTTTACAAAATTATTGAGATTTGTTAAAGATATGATTTTTGATAATAATATTATGCCCTATTGTACTTATGAAGTGAAGAATATCCTTTTATCTATAGGTATGAGTTATGATATGATATAGGTATACTGCAATGAATGTATATTATTCCACAATGAATATACATCTTTAGATAATTGTCCTAATCATGAACGCATAACACCATGATATAATAAGAACAAGGTGTCATCTATGGTGTTATGGCATTTTCCCATAATACTAAGATTTAGACTGATGTTTAATGATGTCCAAGATATGAAGAACTTGAGATAGAATGCTGATGAGATTATAGATGTTAGGCTTTTGAGACATCCATACGACTCTCCACAATGGATGATAATTGATGGTTTATTTCCTAAATTTAGCAAATAACCAGGAAACTAGCATCTTACACTTTCTACGGATAGTATGAATTCATACAATCAAGGCACATGCAATATATGACTGGTGATTTTAGTTATTTTCAATCTACGGTCGTGGATCCACATGAAATACAAGTACATGATGTTGTTTTTACTCATTTTGGAGCCAAACCAAATGGGGAATGAATTTAATGTTTATTTAGTGCCTTTGATTGATGATTTGAAATTTTTATGGGATACGGATTTTGAAGTATTTGACGTATGTGGTGAGATAAATTTCACTTTGAGAGCAATATTATATTGTACTATAAGTGATATTCTTGTTTGTGGCAACTTGTCAGATTATAATGTGAAAGGACATTAAGCATGTTTGATATGTGAGAATGATACTTTATTTGTTCAGCTAGCATATGACCTAAAGATTATTTTTCTCAGGTATCATAGATTTTTATCTAAGAATTATCATTATCGTAGGAAAATGAATGCTTTCAATAGCTTTTTGGAAGAAGGGAATGTGCCAATCTGGTTGATGGGTAGACAAGTATATTTGACAATGAAACATTTGAAGGTGTAGTTTAGGAAGAAGAATAAAGATAAGCGTCCATCAATTGGGTGGAGAAGAGGTCTATATTATTCAAACTTCTATTTTGAAATCTCTATACATGAGACATATCCTCTATGTGATGGATATTGAGAAAAATGTATGTGATAGCCTTGTTAGTACATTATTTAATGTTCTATGAAAGACAAAATATGGCATCAACGCTTGATTATATATGGATAACATGGGAATGAGGCATTAGCTAGCACCACAAGACAATATAAGAATAACATATTTATCACATGCTTACTATACTCTCTCTTGAAAAGAGAAAATTATATTTTGTGAATTTTTTAATAGTGTCAAGGTTCTAGAAGGGTATTTTTTAAATATTAGAAAGCTAGTGTTGATGGAAGAGTTGAAACTAATTAACATGAAGCCCCATGATTTTCATATTTTGATGCAACATTTGATGTCAAAAGGATGAAGTGGATTTTTTCCCAAAGCGTGTTCAAACTACTATCACTAGGCTTTATTGGTTATTCAACGCACTCTGCTCTAAATTCATACACCCTAATAGTCTAGATGCTTTGCAAAGAGGGATTGTGATGATATTAGGCCAACTTAAAATGTACTTTCATATCTCATTATTTGACATTATAGTGCATCTAACCATTCACTTATTTTATGAGGTAAAAGTTTTAGGAAATGTCCATGGATGGTAGATGTACCCCTTTAAATAGTTTATAAAGTTGATAAAAGGTTACATGAATAATTGATATTAGCTAGAAGGTTGCATTTTTAAGAGTTACCTAGAAGAAGTGGTAATTGAATTTTGTATAAATTACTTGTCAAATGTTACAAATCTTGGTATTTCTAAGTCTCAGCATGCAAGGAAAATTAAAGGACGCGGTATTATGGGAAAATTATTTCGGCATGTAAGCCTTAGCATGCTTCGTAAATCACATATCTATATATTACATAAGAGTGATGATGTTTAGCCATATTTTGAAGAACATATGCATTCTTTGAAGATTTAAAATCCATAAAGGATTGAGAAACAAAAAATATTTAATTCATGCATTGGCTAAGAGATCACATCATTTTGCTTATTGAAATTTTTTGATGTCAATTTCTGAAACACTGCATTAGTTATCTCAAATGCCTCAGTAAGTTTTATCATATATCATCTATGCCATCAAAAAATATACTTTTTATACAAAACAAAATGATGAGAAGAGTACAATGTAGAACAATTGAGTGACTTTAGTGGCTGAGACAATGCATATTGCTAGTTCAAAAGACAAGAATCCAACATATGTAGATGTAAATTATTATGGCATGAGTGAACGGATTTGTGAGCTAGATTACACCGTGTGTTCAAGTACAATTTTTTGGGTGCATATGGGTTGATAATGGTCATGGGTTTAGATATGAAGATGGGTTCACATTAGTAGATCTCAATAGGGTAGGACATAAATAAGACCTATTTATCTTCACATCAAAAGCAACACAAGTTTTCTTTGTCACTAATCTTTCTAATAAAAGATGGTACATGGTAATGTCTACACAGAAAAGAAATGTCAGCAAATGTGAAGATGACCATGATGCCAATCGGAAGAAAGACTATGCCAAAGCAGTTAAACGATAATAACAATGTCATTGCTAAGGAGAAAATCTATGCAAGGGATGATTATTGTGAAGTAATATATGTATAAGATCATGAAACCAATCCAAAAGGATGGAATAAAAAGAGAAGGAAAAGAAGGAAATAAGGGTAACAACACTTTAACATGTTGGTAGAGTTTCCTTGTTATTTTAACTTCATATATTCTATACATTCACTAAACATTAGGTTATCACTTATTTCATAACATTACTTTATAAGGTATGTTTACTTGACACTTTAACTTTATATTTTTCAAATATATTTATTCATAGCCTTGTTTTTTCTAATTTATACATTGAAATTTCACAAAGATGTGAAGAAAAAAATTGTTGATATGGACTCTAGTGATGAAGAAGGGAAGAGAGGACTTAAAATAATGAGAATCATCAATGACATGAAAAATATAGAAGAATAAGTAAAGTTGAGATAGAATACATATAATCTTCCTATTGTCGAGTATGTAGATATGCTTCTCATATAAATGTCATTTATCATTCGTAATCATATTCCTATCTCCTAAAACTATTGGAACTAGGTGGCAAAAGGTTACAAGGAACATATTTGGCAAGAAGTCGCGGTAAATATATAAATTTGTTTGTTCATTTTTGGATGTCATATGTTATTATTTTTAATATAATAACATTGGTACACATATTTATGTCTTATTTTATAGAGAGTGTTCATCATCCTAGAGGCAAGGAATAAGTGACTTCTTAGAAATTGGGTGAGCATTTAAGAATATTTAGGGCATACTTGGCCAATATAAGAATGCTTAGAAATAGGATGGTTCTTTAAGCATAAAACCCCCTAAGCTTTATGGTTTCATTGATCAAGATTTTTGGGACTAGTTTATTGCATATTGTCTTTCATAAAATTTTAAGATATTTGTTGCATCACAATTAAGATTTTTGATTAAGAATATTTCATAGATATTAAAATAAACATGAGTAAATATTTTGGCTTGTAAAATAGGAGAAGAGTGCCAACAATGAAGAAATTGCTAAGAAAAATATTTACCACCATAAATAGCTCAAAAAAGCTATGTATGCCTTGAAAAAGAGTTGGCATGACATTTTGATTTGTTGGTTTAAAATTTTAAGTAGAGAGTGTTATAATCATGTTGCTAATTTAAGTGTGTATTTTGGAATTATAGGTTGTAGCCTAGGACAATGATGGATATACTTCATCCATCAATATTGGTACATTATGGATGAATGCTAGAGAAACAAAATGTAGATATCTTAATGAGGATGTACACGATGCAGTAAAAAAAAATTGTAAGTTTGAAGATATGCCTAACCCTAGTTAGTTTTATTAGAACACACTATTATATTATATTTATTCCTATATTCTAAATTACATACATTTCAGGATGAACATAAAACATCAAATTCCATTGAGTGTGTAGATCAATTTAACATCGTGTCACAAATAATAGGAATTGAAGAACACCTCGGAAGACATAAGAGTCTTGCATGAGGGGTTACAAGAACAAGTGTGTGTGATTGATCATATGAAACCCAAAACATCAATGACCAAGTGTCTCTCTTGACCCAAAAATTAAATATGAACATTTGAATGGATGGGCACAATGAGAAAGAGTTGGCCTTCATATATAAAATCTCAAGAGTATAAGCTATCTGATTCAGATACACATGATCTATTTCACATACCCAATGTAAACAGCTTAGAGACAACTATGAAGCTAATACACATTTTCTTCTCTTCCCGAGATAAGCATATCAAACTATGAATTACTATAAAATGTATAAAGTGTTAACTCAATAATTAACAATATGTACTTTTTTAGGGTTTGCATACATTTAACTTGTTAGATAATGACCCTTCAACTGTTTTTGTGAAATGAAGGATACAAATCAATTATAGTACCAAAATGCTAATAGTCCATGGGTCTATCTTGGCTCCAAATATGAGGCTCTTATTTATTGATATTCTAATGATTTGAGATGCACCCTTATCTTGTTATAAAGAAGGTGTTAAGGTAGATACAGTGTTGGAAGCTCATGGAAGCTTTGTACCTTGGCCCACAGACAAGACATATCTCACTACTAAAGAGGTAATGCCATCCTCCATCCATGTTATACTTAACATGTTACATAAATTGTTTACATATATATATGATCATTATATTTTGTTAAATACTATGAACTAATGAATCAAAAAATAAGAATGCTAATGAGACAAGGGGAGAGAGGGTTATTAGTGGAAGGAGAAGAACAAGGAAGGAAAGAGAGCTAGATCAGAAAAATTGGTTGCCCGACAAAATATTCCATATTTAAAGAAGAATCGATAACTACAAGAACTTCTCCAACTACCATTAGCTTTGGTAATAATGTATTTCTACACCAAAAACTATTTCAGTAGCAATCTAACTATAATTGGCAGTTCTTTCGAGTATGTTGGGAGGGACGATGCCATTTACATGGTATCTGCAAAGGTTATCAGCAACATTTATAAACATGAATGGAAGTGAATAACAAGTGTTGCCGTATATGTTAAGTAAGTATTATTTTATATCATATATATTATATTTTAACACTTTTTAATGATTTGTATAATTTTATGCCCTCTTATATATATATGAGTTATTAGTTATTGATAAATATGAATTATTATTGTCATTCATAGGTTAGTTGCTAGCCGAGTTGTGGCAGAGGGGGTGATATTTTCTATTGTGTTTGTATGTCCATACTATATATTTGACCGTACTATAATAAGTAAGGGTAGATACATAAACTATATAGCGGATCATATCTTAAGTGAGGGGTACAACAAAAAACTTTATCACATACCTCACCTCGCAAATGAACATTGGATTTTGTACATTATCCATGCCGATCAAAATAAAGTATATGTATTTGATTCCCTTAAGAAATATTATGTTCCCTTTACTATCTCTCTTTCTAATGGAAAATATTTAATTGATATGTTAGTGTACTTCTTACTTTGTTTTCTTATTTATGCATATATTATGTATAAATTTTTTGGAGTATATAAAGTTATAATATTGTGTATCAACTTTATTTATTAGGGAACTATGAATAATGTATATAAGGAGAGACGGAAATAGTGTACTAGACCCAATGAATATTAAGTATGAGCCTGTAATGATATGTAGAAGGATAAGTATTTTGTATTTTATTTCAATTCCAATTAAATATCTATTAGAACAACAAACTAATTAAATTCATTTTACAATGTCCATAACAACAAAATGATACTAGTTGTGGATATTATGTTTGTAGAGTAATGTATTTTATACTCAAGAACAAATCTATGAATTTTTAATTTTGGGTGGAAGATATGCATGAACTAATGTTGTTTTACACATTACAAATTTGGTAAATATTCAAATATACAACGGTGTATGTGAGCTAAAGCAAAACTGCGTAATTTATAATAATAATAAAAATAATAATTACGTTTTAATACTGATTCTTTTCTAAACCATTATTAAAGTCCTAATATATTATATATTTTAGGAGTTTTAAAGAATGGTTTTGACCAAAATCATTATTAAAACTAATGGTTACCAAAAAAAAATCGCTGACAAATGGTGAATTAAATGTTTATTAAATATGAATCGGGGTTTAATTACTACGTTATTGCAAATTTAATGTTAAAATTTACATTTTAGTAACGGATTTGGCCGAAAATTGTTATTAAATCATGCGTTTAATGTTAATTATTAATTATTGAGAGTTTTAATTACTGCTTTATTGGGATTTAAAATAGGATTGTTTTCATAGTTTTATAGTTGTTAAACCGTTTGTTTTAAAACGGCTATTAAAATTCTTTAACAACAACTGTAACTAAAGATTATTTCTGGGGTGGTGCTAGAAATTTGCAGATTTCAAACTCCGGGTAACATGGAATAAGTCAGTATTCGTTGATGAAAATACTGGGGGTCCTGGGAGCGTTGGTTTAGCGTACAGCTCAGCGCTTTCGCTTTCTTTCGATTACTAAAGTCATTCCTTTACACTGTCTTGGTAATGTTACAAAGATTTGCCGAAATACGGTGCACGAAGAAAAAACGCTTCTACTTAAGGAATGGGGCGGGGGGAGTCTTGGTAACGTGAAAAGGGGTTGGCTCTAGCCAAGCTACAGAGACGGAGACCCACCAATGGAGAACCATGTAGCTGAAAAGCCCGAAATGATAGATGCATGAAGGATAACCTAATCAAAAGGAGAGTGATGGAAACATAGATAAGAATAAGATAAGGGAGAAAACTTGTATGCAAGGACTTTTTGATGATGATGTTTTGTCACTATGTGATGTATTCACACAGCTCTCCCCCCTTTCTCGAGTTAAAAGGAAAAATTAAACCCATCTAACTAACAGGGACGAGGGTATGCAGTGTGCATGTAGTGGCACCACTATTCTCTGTTTAATTTCCGTGAATGATGCAGCAGGTGCTATTTTTCTTTGAGTTTCTTCGGACGAGGTGAAAAGGCATATTTTATTTTTATTTTTTTTGATACGTTACTTGATGACGACTAACAGTATTCTCCCTCGTCAAGGAGTGGTGGAGCTCTGTGGATGTTGGGATTTTGCTATCATGGAATGAGGGGAATCTTTTCTATACTTTTTCCACACAATATAAATAAGGTTATGTTGGTATTATTTGATTTTTGCTTATCTAGTCTACTATGATCTTGTCAGAAAAAAGTCCAATATGTTTTTAGAACTTTAATTGTGGTGACTACTATTACTACTATTTGTGTTATGAACCTCTTTTTCTTTTTCTTTTTTTTTATAATCTAATTTGTCTTAACCTTATTTGATTTGATATGATCCGGCGAGTCTTGAAAATTAATAATGTGAGGAGGATTAATATCATACTTGTTAAACTTTTGATCATGATCTTATAATTTCATATACCGGCTATATTTTATTTAATCTATTTAATATTTCAGAATTTATTCTTCATCTTATTCTCACTATATTTCTTTCCTTAACTCTAAATTTCAACCCTATTATTTGATACATACTAGAGGTTGAGCACCAACCGATGTGAAGAAAACGTAAGGGAAATATTAGTGGAGTTGGTTGTCAGAAAGAAAAAAAAATTACTTACAAAAATTTCAAACTCTATATACAGAGTGAAATTATTGTATGAAAAAAAAAATTTGTGATGTTATTTATTTACTATATTCTATTTAGTTTATAATTGTTCTTTTTTTTATACCATTAGCTTTGTTGTGTGTATAGTCTATATAATATTTCCTTTTTATATGCATGTACTTAACAACTTGTATTGTTACAACTTAATCAGTAATCAAATAAGAGTTTAGTAATGAATTAATGTTTTCAACTTTAAATGTAGAATTTTGTTGCTTACAATTATATTTAGGTTATATTTTTGTTTATGTTATACGATTCGATTACGGTAACCTAAGGCAGAATTTTGATTCTAACATTGTTATAAAATAGCCTAAGTCTAACAATAAATAAGTCGGCAAGTAGATACATGTGACGTATATGGTTAAGGCACCATAGCTTACTTTACATGCACCGTCTTCCTTGATATAATCGGGCATAAGGCCTTTGCCAAGAAAAAAGAAAGACAAATGACAAGTTAAACACACCAAAACCCATATGAAGTTATATTTGACCCTGAATTTACCCTATGCCAGAAACAATGCCTCTTCATTTTTCTAAGAAATGATAACTTTCCATACTTCTGTATATAAGTTGCTACCCTTTGATGTTCTAATAAATACAAATGATCAATTATAACATAATTTTTTAAATGAGGCTCATAGTCTAATATTTCCTCCGTTTCTCAAAGGTATTTTTGACAAATTTTAACGATAAACTTTGACTATTTATATTTATAAAAATTATATATATATATATATATATATATATATATATATTACATAAGTAATTTTTGATAAGAATAAAACAATTATATTTTTACATCATAATGTATCATACTTTTAGAAAAATAAATTGTCAAAATTTATCCTTAAAAATCATGAAAACTTTCTTTTAGAAATAAATGAAGTAATATATTTCAAATGGAGAATTTTTTATATGGAAGGGAGTATGATTTAAGTCAAACTTTCATTTATTTATTTTTTGATAATAGTCGAACATTCATTTAATTATTTTGATAAGAGTCGAACTTTCATTTAAGCGGGAAGCAAAGCCCAAGTCCAAGTCCTATCACGTATGATGGCACTCAATGGACCACCATGTGGTAAAGGCTTGCAACTGGTACTCATATTCAACGGGCCATCATGTATAAGGCTCGAATAGTCCAAGTCAACGCAAGAGATCACTTTGACGGTGTTTGTTTGGCATGAAAATACCATACGGATGGAACACAATTTTATCTATTTTAGGTCTCTTATATCAAGTATTTAATAATAATAAAAATATTTTTTTTAAATATTTATTTTTGATCAAATTAAGATCTAAAATAAATATTATTCAATTTTTTAAATTTTAAATAAATTATACAAGATATATAAAATATAAAAGTAATTTTTCTACCCTTATCATCTCCATACCAAAACTAGCACTAACTAATATCTTCTAACTTAATATAGTGCATGGTTAAGTTAGGTTTCTGGGTTGAGGTTTACTAACATAATGAAATAATAGTTTGGGCTACGGTGCATGGCCCAACTTCTTTGGGATGAATAAAGGCTCATAAGTCATGAGTAATAGTTCTATGTAAAACTATATCGCTACGCCCAAAGCTGGATGACTACGTAGCCCAACTTCCAAGGAGTGAATAAAGGCTCATAAGTTATGAGTAATAGTTCTATTTAGAACTAGATACTGATCACATCGGTTTTATGACTCCGTCCGCGCTTGTGTAACCTTTTTCTTCTCTCCCAGAGTCGTTAACATATAAATTATTATAACTATCAATAAATAATCAATTAGTGTGAACTACTTGGTTTGAGTTAAAAAAGATTGACAGGTTTTATGTTATTTCATCGCAACCCAATTTTATAAAATTCTATTAGTAGGTAGACATAGCCCTCGGTTTTATCGTGCACCACCCCTATACAATTTAGATTGCTATACCCTAAAGTTAAGCAGTCTACGATTTAAATGATCAGTATGATTACTTAAGTCAATAAGATATTTTTAGCTTTTGTAGGTTGCTCCAAATTTGAAGCTCCACATTGACATTAAATAAATAGTTTTCCACATATATATTCTCACATGATATTTTGTTGTTGCAATATTGTAGAGGATGAAGTTCCTTATGCGTATCTTTCGGTTTGGGTTTGGGTAACGTAGTTCGATCCAATCTTCTTCTTTTTGGGTCCTTCTAATACAAAGTTACTAATTTTTAATATTTTGATTAATTAATAGTAGTGTTTATTTAATTTTAGTTGAACCTTAAAGCCACCGCCATAATCATTACTCTTAAATACCATACATTACATTTTAATTGTGTTCTTAATTACCAATGGTTATATGTTAATAGTTTAATGAAAAATATTAACTTATAATTAAGCTACCTTAATTACCAATCCTTACCCATAGATTTATTATCTGTTTTACTCCAATATAATTACATGTTAATGATCTAACATACAACACCAATCATTTTTGATGTGGAAGATAATGAATGATTAATCTTCTACAATTTAGGACCTTTTATCCTAGGACTTGGGTGGAAAAATTCAGTTCCAAGAAGATGGAAATGTGGATTATTGTTGATAATTTATTGCACTTTGATAGGTTGATATTGATCTAATCCAATATCAAATCAATGCAATAGAGAATATGCTTAGTTTTCTTTAGAGAATAATCTTCAAATTCTTAAAAAAAAAAACTCTCACTTGATGAAGAAGTGAAAAGAGGGTTGAAGGGTAGCTCTTAATGCCGATTCTTATTCAATTCATGTTGTCCATTATGAATGTACAAGCACCTTATATATATATATATAAACATGCATGCCTAGCTTACTCTTTATTAACCAAGCCCATATAACCGACCTAATTAACAAAGATCAACTAAAGTGTATGCCTATATTACATATATAGTGATTACAATGACAAATTACAAACATTACAAAGTATACAATAAAATAACAAAGCCACAAAAAACCCTAAGTATGTAATACATTGAATCATTATAGGTAATCAACCTTTGTGTCTTATAGCCTTGTCTTCCATGCAACTTTGTAATCCTTACAATTCCATTGTCTTGTACACAAGATATATTTGATGGATTGATCTTTCAAACATAAATAACACCTTCAAGAGTTACTTAACAAAAGATTAGAAGTATTAGGATCTTCAAGAACAATTGACACCATCTCTAAGTATGCTAACTCTTATTCTTCAATACTAGAAAAGTGATATTGAGATGCTCCTGAATCATTCTCCCCTTTTAAAGAAGAATTTTTCCTCAAAGTAGCATCACTATAGTAAGGAGACAAATCATTAATATTAAAAGTCCTAGAAACTCTTCCATAGTGTTAAGGTAATTCTAATTCATAAGCATTACTTCCAAATTTTCTTAAGATTTTAAATGGTCCATTAGCTCTTAGCAAAATTTTGTTTTTTCTTATGTTTGGAAATATTTATTTTCTTATCTGTAGCCAGACCAAATGTTCTAGTGAAAACACTTGTTGAATTCGATTTTTGTTTGTTTGATTTTGGTATTTGACATTAGATTTCTCAATGCTATTTTTAATTTTTTTTCATAAAGTTTTTTAAATAATTTGATTCTTTATTTAGCATCATAATTCTTAATATCTATTTTTATTGATGACAACATATCAATAGATAAATAAGGATTAACCCCATACATAACTTCAAAGGGACTTGAATGAGGTGAACTAGAAGGACTCCTATTATAAGCAAATTCCACATGTACAAGTTTTATATCCCAATCTTTGGTACTTTTATTGACTAATTCTCATAGTAAAGTTCCTAAAGTTCTATTAGTCACTTTGGTTTGAACATTTGTTTGTGAATGATAAAATTTACTAAACAACAACTTAGTACCTACAATATGCTAAAGTATCTTCCAAAAGTAGCTCAAAATTTTCACATCTCTATCTGACACTATACTTTTGGGAACTCCATGTAACCATACTATCTCTTGAAAATATAAATTTGCTACATGAGTTGCATTATCTATTTTATTACAAGGTATGAAATGCACCATTTTAGAAAACCTATCTACTACCACTAGAATAGAATCCTTTCACCTTCTTGTCCTTGGTAAACCTAAGATAAAGTCCATACTAACAATATCCCATAGTTGATTGGGAACTTGTAAAGAAGTATACAAATCTTTATGGAAGAAAATTTTACTCTTTTGACAAATCACACATCTTCCAATAACAACTCATAATAATTTTATCATTTATGGCCATAGAAATTTTCTTGCAATATTTCTATGGTTTTATGAACACCAAAATGGTCAGCTATACCCCCTTATGTACTTCCTTAACAAGTAACTATTATTCTTTTTACATGCATTATAAATTTTAAAAAAATATTCATCTTTTTCACATATCTCCATCAATATTTCAAAACCTAACAATTTAGCATCCAACATGACAAGTATTGTAGATCTCCTAGATAAAGCATCTGCTATGACATTTTTCTTACCACCAAAATGTTTGACAAAAAACACAAAGGATTGTAAGAAAGTAACCTATTTTGCATGTATAGGACTAATCTTCTGTTTCCCATGCAAATATTTAAACTTTCATGGTCTGAATGCAAAAAAAAAAAATAGCTTAGGTATCAAATAATGACTCCATGTTTCTAGACTTCTTATGATGGCATATAATTTTTTTTTATCATATGTTGATTAATTTAATTTGACCCCATTTAGTTTCTCACTAAAGAATGCAATGATCCATTTTTCTTGTGAGAGTACACCTCCTATATCTACCTCACTAGCATCACATGTAACTTCAAACAATTTATCAAAGTAAGGTAAAGATAATCCTGGTGCATTACATGGCTTGTATTTCAAAATGTTAAAGGCTTTAGTAGTATCCTTACTCCATTGGACTTTTCCTTTCTTCATAAGTTGCATTATTGGAACGACAATAGTTGAGAAGTCCGTGATGAATCTTCTATAAAAACTTGCCAAACCATAAAAACTCCTCACCTCATGAATATCTTTGGGTATTGACCAATCTTGAATAGCTTGAATCTTTGTGGGATACACTTTTATACCTTTGTTATTTACAATATATCCAAGGAAAAAAAATACTCAAAAGCATAAAATCATATTTTTTCCATTTTCTAATAGAGTTTAGCTTCTCTTAACTTATCAAATCACCTCCTCAAATGAATAAGATGATCATGCTAATTTTTACTATAAATTTTTATATCATCTAAGTATACCACAATGAAAATTCCAAGAAAAGGTTGAAGAAATTCATTCATTAGTCTCATAAACAAACTAGGTGCATTACATAAACCAAAAGGCCTTATAGTCCATTCATAAAGACCATATTTTGTTTCAAATGCAATCTTCCATTCATCCCATTCTCTTGTTCTCATTTGATGATATCCACTCCTTAGATCAATTTTAGAGAATAATTATGATCCACATAATTCATCTAATATGTCATCTTATCTCAGAATAGGAAATTGATATTTGATAGTTGTATTGTTAACTGCTCTTGAGTCAATACACATGCGCCATGTACCATCTTTCTTAGGAACAAGTAATGCAGTCACATAACATGGATTCATGCTTTCTCTTACATACTCTTTTCCTATGAGTTCTTGTATTTATATCTCTAATTACTTAGCCTCTTCTAGATTATATCAATATGCAGGTCAATTAGGTAAATACACACCATTCATTAAGTCTATATCATGCTCTATTCCTCTTTTAGGTGGTAATACAAGTGGTAAGTCATCAGGAAACACATCATGATACTCATTAATAAGCTCGTTTAATTGAGTATTATTGTTATTTTTCTCCCCTTGTAGAGATTCCTTCATAATCATGGCATAGAAACTACATTCTTCTTTAATACATTCTACACAGCCTTCTCATGCAAAAAGTAACTCTTTTTGTTCTTGACTATGTTCTTATTATCACACTTAGAAGGTTTAACCTTATGCTTTTTCTTATCCATGTCAATTGGATATTCATTAGTAATAAAATTATGAATAGCACTTATATCATATTTCCCTGGTTTACCTAATAAGATTCCACATGCATCTATAGGAAAAATATCACATAGCACATCATCAAGATAATTACCAATTAAAAATGAGATTAAGGTTTATTTGGTTACCTTGACTCATTTGTTCTTTTTTAACCATTGAATATAATAAGGCTTTAGATGTGGTGTTGTATTCAATCCCTAATCTTCCACCATCCTCTCATTAGCTACATTCGTATAAGGCCCACTATCAATGATAACTTGACAAACTATATCTCCCACTCTTCCTTTAGTTTTGAATATATTTTTTCATTAATTGGATTTCTCTCTAGCTTGGACTTGTAGTACTCTTTCCAATACATGACAAGCATTTCCCTCCTTCTATGACTCATTAGAAATTTTTTAGCAGGCTTGAATTCAGGGTCCTCTTCACAAATCTCCATTGCTTCAGTTTCTTGTATGGACAACACTCTTTTGTTGGGACATTCACGAGCAAAGTGTCCAAATCCTGGGTATTTAAAGTATTGTCTTGTAGATACCTCATTGAACTTATTTTTGCCTTTCTCTTCTCGAGTAGATCCTTGTTTCTTATCAACACTTGTAGAGTTTGAAGTACCCATTCAATACTTTGTAACTTTAGTACTTAAATAGTACTTTGTAGATGAAGTAATTTGCTTGGCATGAGGCTTGGTGGACTTGATTTTCATTTCATCTATATAGTGGAGGAATAGGTGAAAAGGGGGAATAGATAAGCAACTAATCTTACAAATAATGCTTGGAAATTTGTTAAGGGAAAGATGAAAAAGAAAACTGGACTTGATTATACTCAGAAACAATTTAAGAACAAGTTTAACCAATTATGAAAAATATGGAGGAAATTTGGTGAACTTCTAAAGAAAATAAAAATTGGCTTTAATTTAGTAACGGGACAACTAATTGCGAGCAATGACCAATGGAAGGGATTGTGTCATGTACAATATACTATGTGTATATAATCTTTTAATAGTCATTCAGAATATTTTAATAGTCTTTAAAAATAATATATTGAGGTAAATTATAAAATTATGTATAAATTTTAATTTGCAAAAAAAATTTGTAGAAAAGGATGTCCACATTATGAGAAGTTGTGCATTATATTTGGTGACACAACATCTACAGGTGTTAATGCACACTATTCTACAAAATCACCTTCATTCAATCTAAATGAAGGGAGTATCAATGAGGAAGAAAGATAAGTAAGCTCTTCAAGGCCTAGAAAAAAGATGAAAGGGTATTCTTATAAGTGTTAAAGCGGAACGTAGACCGGGCGATTAGCGATGGTCGAAGCACTAGCTAAAATTGGTAAGAATTCATAAAAGAAGTTAGAATTAATAGGGAAGAAACTATAAGTCTTTACATCAACTACAATAGTTATGGCAACTAATAATGGTGGCACCAATTATCTAGAAAAAGAGGAAGTGGATCATTTAAAGGTTGTTGAGGGACTTCAAAATCTAGAAGACATTGACACATCTTATTTTGCTAAAGCATTTATAAAACTTGCACAAGGTCCATATTTTGCATTCCTTTTCCTTTAACTTCTAGACATAAAGAGGAAATATGTGATTCATATTATGTAAGATTGATCATCATTATTCATGCCACTTTTTGATAAGTTTTTTAGGTTGTTAAAACATTGTTATTTTTGAACCCTTATGATTATTAGTATTGATTATTTTAGGATAGTGCGTAATCCATTTGATCATATGATTTATGAAATTATAGTTTAATAAAATTTAAAAATTATTTTGTTTGATTAATATTTAGATGACATAATAAAATTTTTCCTTTTTCCTCTACTTTTATTTCTATACTTCAATATTAGTATCAATAGATATTGTACTTGTATATACATAAGAAATGATATAAACTTTAAGAAAGCATATTGTTTCTAGATTTTGATATAAGTACTAGTTAAACATCTATATTATTTTATATTTTATGAAGTTTAAGAAAATTTGAGTAATGGATTAATGTTAATTTTCAGGTAATATTAGGCTGAATCTTTATAGATTTATAATTTTTCGAATAATATCGGATTTCGGATAAATAATAGATTGGGTTGGATCATTTCGGATTTATAGTTTTTCAGGTTATATCGGACTTCGGGTGAGTAGTGGGTCGGGTCGGGTTTATTTCAGGCTTATGATTTCTCAGGTAATATCAGATATCAAATATGTATCGGATCAAATCAGATAGGTTTCGGGTTCTTAATTATTCGGATAAAATCGGATTGAATTTCGGATGTATCGAATCGGTATTCGTCGGATTTTTCGGGTCAGATCAACTTTTACCGGCTCTACTAACTAAGCCACAACTTTATCCATAAAATTTTGATGTTAACAAGTGCAACAATAAATCATCGCAACTGTAATTGAACAGCATCGACAATGGTTCTACTAGTCGGTGGAGGTGGAGGCAACGACTCTACACGCCAATGGGGGATGGAGAACAACGGCGTTTAACATTGGTGAAGTTTGTGCAATCACACTTCTAATAATCCCAAATTCAGTGTAGTGGATATGAGCAAATCAAATTTGATTATGCCCACAAAAATACAACATCCCATCAATTAACCGAGAAATCTAAAACAAAAGGGTAACAAATCCAAATAAAATAAGATACAGCAGAAGACGAAGAAATAAAATAAGAAACTTACTGATTATTGTTAAATAAATAGAGATCAGAAGATAGAGAGATAATAAGAGGAGATGAAAAGAGGGTGTTGGGTTCTTATCTAATGAATGGGAGGACTCAGGATCTTCGGTCATTGTTGTCATCCACTGATTCCCCCCTCGCCTATTGCCATCATCGCCTGGTTTTCTTCTACTATCGTAGTCGCTTGGTTCTTCAATGATGCTCACGATGGAATTGGGTAAGCATTCTCTGGTTGTCGTTACCATTAAGCAACATTCTCGGTAGTCACTGGTGCAGGCTGGTGGCGGGTGATGATGTTGGGGCTAGCTGGTGTTTCGGGTTTTGGAATGATGGGAAAGAGGGAGAAGAAGTATTAGAGAGAGATTATAAAAGCAATTAAAATAATTGATGAAGGGAAGTATTTTTATTTAAAAGAAAATGGAGAGTTCGGTGGAGCCCAAGTTTTGAACCAGAGACTCGATCATCGCCTTTAGTGCTCCCCAGCAACTTCACTAGCTCTTTTTTCTTATCTTATTGTGTAGCCGATTTATCTCATTATTTAGACGTCTGTGGCCATCATCCCTGTTCGGTGTCCATTGGGCGAGTTTTTGTATTAGGACAATTGGGTTGTTTTTCGGCCTTTTGGTTGCATAGCCCAACTTTTAATAGTTTTGGCACATTTTAACTATGTCTTTAGCACTTATTAATTTTGTATTATTTAAATAATAATATTAATTAAATTTTTCATTGGCCTAATTAATTTAATTAGGTATTTATTTTATTATAATCTAATAAATTATTATATGGGCCTTTTTTGTGTGTTATTTGGCATTAATTTTATTACAATGTTAATAACGTTAGATTTAATATTTTTATGGATATTGAATATAAATAAAGTTTGTCCTAATATTATAGGTCCACATTTATGAATAAAATTGAGGAATTAATTTATTTAAATTATTGGTTGTCTAATATTATTAGATAGGCTAATTGATACAGTATATTGCTAAAATGACATTTTTTTGTGAAAATTAGTTTATTAAAAATGTTGGATGTTTATGAATATATATTTATTCATGCGAATAATTTATCGGCTAAAAAAGAGCAACTACTTGGCAGAATTTTATATATATCTGGAGTGATAAATATGTGGTCATTATTTAGATATAATCTTGACAATGAGTAAATCTAAAGATAAACTCATTCTCATAAGCCTTATAATCAGTATTTGATCATTAAAACAAGAACACCACTTTTAGTTAATATTACTCTCCTAAGACTTGATATTAATGTTACATTGGTTTCTTGTAGTGGGATTGTCATTATTTAAATTTATTGATTGTCTAATATGTATATTTTTTGTGAGAATGTATATTTTATGTAATTGTTGTATTTTCTATATAGTTATGTCTGCTACTTCAATATCTGCCAACTTAAGCTCTTTTCCCATGCTAAATGGGAATATTTTAAGAAATGGAATTATCATCGGCTGCATGGATTTAGACCATGCACTTCGGTTAGCAGAACCTACTAATTTAACAGCAAAAAGTTCCTTTGGTGAGAAAAGAAACTTTGACAAGTGGGATTGCTCTAATCGCACGGGTCTTATGATTATCAAGTGCAACATTCCATAGGCTTTTAGGTGTGGTTTCTCTAATGAGATCATTGATGCTAACAATTTCCTTGATGAAATTGAGAAATGTTTTGCATAAAAATGATAAGATTGAAACAAGCACTTTTCTACAACGCTTGATTTAGTGAATATAAAGGTAAAGAAAATATAAGGGAGTATATTATGGATATGTCTAATGTTTTTTCAAATATTAAGGCATTAAAGCTTGAGTTATTACAAGTCAAAGGAGTTATTATCCATTTAAGTTAAACTTACAAGTCAAGAAGACCTTGTTATCATTCTTATATAAATTAGGGCTTTTGTTAGCTATTTTTATGTAATAATTAGCTACATTTAATTGTAATAATTTTTTTTAATTAATGTACTATATAGGTTAGTGATATGTTTTTATTACTAATTAGTCATGTGTGTATTAACTTGGCTACCTTAGTATAGTACTTAGAAAATTATGGCTACCTATATAAATACATGTTTCCACACCATGTAACATAGATTATGAGTCAAATATTTTGAAATCAAATACAAGAATAACACTTGGTTATCTTTTCTCTCTTTTGAGTGAAAGTGTCTACCTAAGACTACTTGGTGTAATCTTAGATAGAGTACTTTGAATGCGTTCTTGGAGAAACATTCAAAGTTATCTTCTTGTAGAATTCTTGTTGAATCTAATCAAACATTCATAGCATTCTTTCAATCTTGTTTGAACTTGCTTAAAGATTCTCCTTCTTCTTCATCAACTTCAACCCACAGAATCATCCTACCTCTCTACCTACAAATCTTAATTATCTTAAGAAGATTCACACCATTTTTGGTATCAAAGCTAGGTTAGATATTTTAATCATTCGAATAGCCAACCTATTCTTTAATATCCCTTCATTTTATTCATCCATGTAAACCAATGCAATGTGTAGCCAACTGACCTTCTTAGTTTATCTTCAAAGTTCTCTTTTAATCTTCAACCTTCAAAGTTGAAGAGCTCCAATCTCCTTGTGTTCTTTCTTTCAAATTACATCAAATATATTGTGGATATTCAAACACAACTGCATCCTCCTTTAATCCATCTAACTTTTGAAACATAATATTTTAGGTTTCTATTTCTTTCTCTAGAGTTTATTCAAACCCTAGTGCACATATTCAAACTTCATTTAGGTATTATTGATCATCTTGATTCAAGTAAGAAGAACTTCACATTTTCTTCAACATCATTCAAACATTACTTGTATGTTCCTTCTCTTTTTCCTATCTTAGCATTCATTCACTCACAAAAGATTACTTGAACCATTCTTGAGGTTCTATTTGACTTCTCCACCACTTCATTCATGATTTTACTCATGAAACATTCATCCATATCCCTCCATCAAGAACCCTTCATCATGCATCAAGAATTGTTGATGATCCTCTGAACTAATTCCCTTCCATTCCTACTTCATCTTTATGACCAAGAAGCTTCCAAGATTCTTGAAGCTCCACCAAGAAGCCATCAAGAACCAACATCAAGCAAAGAACACACCTTATTGAGATTATTTTCAGCAAGTATAATATCCATCAGTGAAGAAGTGTCTATGAAGGCTATGTTTGAAACTCTTCAACAACTTGCAGCAAGTGTGCATGTTACTAACACACAACTCCTGTAGCTTCCTTCCATTCAAAGCCAACTCCAAAGATTATAGACAAGAGTAGTAGTGATGTGTGTGGGAGTATGGAATTATCAATTATGTGAGATTAAGGCTCTAATTGGGTTTGGTTATTAAGATGAAGGTTTGGTGATGGTGTATTAAGGTTAAAGGTGTTCGAATAATATGGAATGATGATGGTGATGAATCAGATGTGATGATGATAATTCGGTGGTGATGGATGAATGATGATGATGGTTCGAATGTGATGAGATGAGTATGATATTGATTCAACAATGATGTGTTGGTGATGATGATGATTTGAAGGTTATGGTTTAGTGCAAGATGATTTTGTGGGTTAGGTTTAGGGTTAGGGTTTAGCTTCAAAATTGGGGTTAGGGTTAGGTTAGTGTTCGAATTTTAGGGTTAGGGTTTTGAATGGTAGAATCGATTTAGGGTTTCAATTAGACTTTGATTTAAGGGATGTTTGAATGATGGTGATGGCTATAAAAAATATGGATTATGGAGAGTAGAAAATATAGAACTTAATCTCTAATTCATATAGACGAAGAGATTAGGTGTTTTAAGATTAATCGTTCACATAGATTCAATTAAGCTTGAATTGAACTCACAAAAAATTTAAATTTTGCATTCAAATTCAATACTTGATCATTCACTACTCTAATCGTGACTTTCATGGCTTTATATAGTCAATCTACTATTTAGCTAAAAAGCATAATTCCAAAAGATACTAAGCTAGAAGATATTATACTACTTTGTGCTAACTTTGTGCTCTAGCTAATATCCAACCCTACTACTTAATTAATTAATTAGATAAATCAATAATTTTACACGTCCAAGCTACACATATTCTCCCCATGCACATATTCATGCACTCCATACATGTCATGCATGCCATGCACATGCATGTAGACACCTAGTAGCTTGTTTAGTACATTTCTTCTATAACTAGCAACGTAACCATCTGTTTGTCTTCAACTTTGTGGGAGATCCTTTATAAATGAATAAAAATTGGTTCTATAATTATGAATGTCAATTTTTGATTGTTTTATCCTGCATCAAACGGATCAAGAGACAATTTAACATATGCACAACACTATAGAAGCCACCAATGATTGAGTAGAAGGTATGGTGAGAAGAGCAACCCAAGTATAAGGTGGACACATCAACAACCAAATGGAGTACAAAGAAAGGGAGAGTGAGAATGGATCCAATGATTTTAGCCACAATCAACAAGGCCATAAAATTACCAACCAAGGTATAATCCTATTAAAGACAAAGGTATTGAGTTGTACCTCCCTGATTTTTATGGTGAATTAGATGTAGAATTATATTTTGAATGGTTACATTAAATATAATATATATCTAAATTTAGAGAGTATGATGATGAACAGAGATGTAAGTTAATAACTCTCAAATTTAAAAATTTGGCTAGGGTTTGGTATGACAATCTTAGGAGAACTCGTGAAAGGTAATAAAAGATTAAAATCAAGTCGTGAGATAAATTGAAAAAACATCTAAGGAATAATTTTTTTCATAAAGAGTGTGAATAAAAAAATTTATATTAAATTGACTACTCTTAATCAAGGACTACTTAGTGCAGAGGAATACACTAGGAAATTTGAAATACTAGCACTCTTGTGTGATATAAAAGAAAGAAAAGAACAAAAATATGCTAGATACTTAGGTGGCCTTAATAACTTGATTGGAGAAAAGGTTGAAATGTATGACTATGATTCTATTGATGATTTGACTAAGTTAGCTTAAAAATGTGAAATACAAACTAACTCTATCAAGGCCTATGCTTAAACAAATGCTTCAACTTTACTTCAACTAAGAACCATTCAAATGCATCTACTTCAAAATATGGGACACATGTATCTTCAACTAATGATAAGAAACTCAACCCTAACCGAGATTTCCAATAAGCAATGTTTTAAATGTAAAGGATACAGTTATTTTGCTAGAGAATGTCCTAACTAAAGTGTTTTTACCTTAAATAAAACAACATATATGGAACCATGTGATGATAATGATGACCTAGAGATCGAATCTAAAGATGATACCTTGACTATGTATGAAGAGGATGGTAATCCATGTTTTTTAGTTTAAAGGGTAATACAAATACAACCTAATAATCTATCTACACAAAGGGGTTAAATCTCTAAAAATAAGTGTGGAATTGGTGCTAAGGTTTGTAAAGTTATCATAGATAGTGGTTCATGTGCTAACATTGCTAGTGAAATGATGGCTAAGAAACTAGGTTTAGTGAAAAATAATCATCCTAAACCATATTCATTACAATGGATTAATAAGGAAAAATGTGCTAAAGTGGATAAGAAAACCCTAATTACTTTTTGTATTTGTCACTATCACGATGAAGTATTATGTGATGTATTGCCTATGGATGCTTGTGATATTTTACTAGGAAGATGGTGGAAATATAATTGAAATGCAATTCATGATGATGTGACTAATGAATATATTGTGCTTAAATATAAAAAAAGTATAAATTATAAGTATCTCAATGTGATCATATGCAGATTATCGAGACTAGGAATAGCTTTTTCTTTTGTGAAAAAGATATGATTTAATTACATTGAGGAAAAGGGTATTTGTTATGCTTTAGTAGTAATAGAATATCAATTTGGGGAGAAAAATTAAAACCTTATTAGATTACTTGATAAATATGATGATGTATTTCCTGATAATTTACCTCATAGACTACGACCTATTAGAGGTATAGAGCATGCTATAGATTTAATTCCTATAATGACTTTGCCTAATAAACCTACTTATAGATATAATCTATAGAATCTAAGGAATTACAAAGACAAATACAATAACTAGTTGATATAGTTTATGTTAAATAAAGTATGAATCCTTGTTGTGTACCTGCTTTGCTAGTTCTTAAGAAATATGGTACCTGACGCATGTGCATAAATTCTAGATTCATAAATAATATAACTATCAAGTATATATTTTCTATGCCTAGACTTGATGACATGCTTGATGAAATTTGTGGTGTGCATGTGTTTTCCAAAATTTACCTAAGAAGTGGTTATCATCAAATGAGAATTAGGAAAGGGGATGAATGGAAGACTACCTTTAAAACTAAATATGGTCTTTTATGAATGGACTATTATACCTTTTGGTTTGTGTAATGTGCCTATTTCTTTCACAAAATTAATGAATGAAATTATTTTCCCTTTTCTAGATAACTTCATTGTGGTTCATTTGGATGGCATACTTGTCTATAGTAAGAACGAACATGATCATCTTGTGCATCTAAGAATTTTTTTTGATAAACTAAAGGAAACTAAACTATATGAAAAATTGAAAAAATGTGAATTTATGCTTCAAAATGTAGTTTTTATTGGTTATATTATTAGTGGTGAGGGTATTAAAGTTGATCGTACTAAGATACAAGCTATTAAAGAGTGGCCTATTCCTAAGGATATTCACCAAGTAAGAAGTTTTCATTGGTTAACTAGTTTCTATAGGAGGTTTATCAAAGATTTCTCTACTATACCTGCGCCTATTACTCAACTCATGAAGAAAGGAAAATTTAATTGGGGAAATGAAGCCACTAAAACCTTTTATGTCCTCAAGGATAAATTTTACAATGCTCATGTGTTATCTATTCCTAACTTTGACCTATTTTTTCAAGTAACTTGTGATGCTAAAAGGGTAGGTATAGGAGGAGTTATTTCATAAGAAAAAAAAATACCTATTGCATACTATAGTGAAAAATTAAATGGAGCTAAATTGAAGTATTCAACATATGACAAGGAATTTTTTGCCATCATACTTAGTTTAGAGACATGGAGTCATTATTTGAGGCCTAAACCCTTTGTATTACATTATAATCATGAGATTTTGAAATACTTACATGGTCAAAAGAAAATTAGTCCTAGACATGAAAAGTGGATAAACTTCTTACAGTACTTTGTATTCTCTATCAAACACTTAGATGGAAAAAGAAAATGTAGTAGCTGATGCTCTCTCCTGAAGGTCTACATTGCTTGTTATATTAAATGCTAAATTGATAGGTTTTGAAATGTTAAAATAATTATATCCTAAAGATGAAGATTTGAGTGATCAATATCAAGCATGCAAAGAAAATGGATGTCATGGAAATTATGCATTACAAGATGGATTTGTATTCGAACTCAATAAAATATGTGTATTGAGATAAAGTATTAGAGATTTACTTATTAAAGATGTACATTAAGGAGCTATTGCAGGACATTTTGATACTCAAAATACATTAGAAATATTATAAGAGAATTTCTATTGGCCATGCATGATTAAAGGTGTACAACTTATAGTAAAATGATGTGTTACTTGTAAAAAGAGTAAAAGTATTTTTCATAAAGGTTTATATACACTGTTACTTGTGCCTAGTCAAACATGGAAATATGTTAATATGGACTTTATCTTAGTTTTTCCTAGAACACAAAGAGGTAAAGAGTATATTATGGTTGTGGTAGATAGATTTTCTAAAATGGCTCATTTTATTCCACGTAAAAAAATTGATGATACTACGCATGTTGGTGATTTGTATTTCAAAGAAATTGTAAAACTACATGTCATCCCTTAAATTATTGTTTCAAATAGAGATATCAAGTTTCTTAGTTACTTTTGGAACATATTATGACACATGTAAGTAACTAAATTGTTATTTAGTACTTCACATCATCCACAAACTGATGGACAAATTGAAGTTACAAATCGCAATCTTGGAAATTTGTTAAGAGTATTGGTATGCAAAAGTATAAAATATTGGTATATTAAGTTATCTCATGTAGAGTTTTCTTACAATCGAAGTCCTTCAAGTACTACTCACTTAGGTCAATTCGAGATTGTGTATGGAGTGAATACGTACATGCCAGTTGACATGGTACCCTTAAAAAAAGGTGTGTTTAAAAATTATAAAGCCAAGGAATGAGTTGAATTCTTTCAAAAGATTCATCAACACATCATGGGAAACATAGAATGAGCTAACGAAAGGTATCAAAATCAAGCTAACAAACATCACACTCCAAAGGTATTTTTTCTTAGTGATTTAGTTTGGTTACATTTGTGAAAAGAAATATTTTCTAATATAAGAAAACATAAACTAATGCCAAGAGTAGATGGACCATTTAGAATCCTTAGAAAATTTAGAGAAAGTGCTTATGAACTTGAACTTCCAAAATCTTGTGGCAGTTTTTCAAGGACATTTAATATGGGTGATTTGTTTTCTTATTATAATGATGTCAATTTGAGCACAAATTCTTCTAAATTTTGGGAGAATGATGTTGAAGCATCTATGGATTCTCATGATAATGAGGATTTGGCATTCTTAGTAATGGAGCCTATTACAATATGTATCTTTGATAATAATATAACTATGACTAACCATAACAAGTGTATTTTGAGTAATTTTTGTAGGTATGTAGCATATTTTCAAGGAGAAGATTTATGTACTTCATAATGTCAACACACTTAAGATTTCATATGTTACAAGTTACTATAATTTAAAGGAGATATTATGTATGGAATTAAAACTTATAGGTCAAGAAGACCTAGTTATCATTCTTATGTAAACTAGGGCTTTTTATTCATTTTTTCCATGTAATAATTAGCTATGTTTGTTTGTAATAATTTTTTGTTTGATTCATGTATTATATAGGTTAGTGATATGTTGCTATTACTAGTTAGTATACTAGTTATCTATATATTGATTACCTTAGCTACCTTAGTGTGCTACCTAGCAAAGTATGACTACCTATATGAATACATGTTTCGACACCTTGTAACATAGATGATGAGTCAAATATTTTAAAATCAAATACAAGCATAACACTTGGCTATCTTTTCTCTCTTTTGAGTGAAAGTTTCTACCTAAGACTACTTGGTGTAATCTTAGATAGAGATTCATAGCATTCTTTAAATCTTGTTTGAATCTTGCTTGAAGATTCTCATTCTTCTTCATCAACTTCAACCCACCGAATCATCTTACCTCTCTAATCTTCGAATCTTCATTCTCTTGAGAAGATTCACACCACATAAAATTTAATTATGATCAAGTTTAACAATTTGTATATATCATGTATTCCAGTACCTATTTGGTGGAAAATATTATAATGTGACAAAGAAAATAAATAAGCAGGAGGACTTCAAGCCTAACTAAATAAGGTGCATTTACATGAAATCAAACACATTAGGTCCAATCCCCATAGGAGTCTTATATATGACATTCTTTATAAAGATGTTATTTATGTGACGATTACAACAATATGCATTGATGATTATTTATCCATTAATTCACATACTCAATTGCACATAATGGCCATAATAATATGTTGTTAATTAAAATGACCCATATTATATTTGATGATCTTAACCATCATACTTAATGAATACAACAATTGCATTCAATTATTTCAATAGTCATACAAGATGATTTCAATAATCATTTTGGATGATTATGATAATGACAAAGGTATATTAGACGATCTCCTTTAGTTATAAAAGATTATTTCAACAATAATGTTACTTTTAGCAATCATACTAGATGATCATAATTGTTATATTAGATAAGTTTAGCAAATATATTAGATGATTATGAAAATAATATTAGATTATTTTCATATTCATGTTTTGATGATTGTGATAATCATATTAGATTATTTTCATAGTTTATTTTGATGATTATGACAAAGTATTACATTGATGATATAGATCATCCAATCATAAGAGCATCATCTTAATTACACTATTTTAAATTAGGATATCTACTTTATTAGTCTTGATTATTCATTGAGGTAAATATTATATTTCTCCATTTACTAGCATTGATATAATCAACATTTTTATTTTAAATTTCAAACTTCAAATTTCTATATCATTCTCTATATAAATAAAGAGGTGTTGTGACTCTCTTGCTTAAGCAAAGAAGCCATACATAATTTAGTTCACATTGTGTATCAAAGCAACAATAGTAGAGTAAGGATTAGTAGAGATGGTAGGGAGTGGTGAATTTGGTGCCATAAAATCTAAGGAAATAAGAAAAGAGAAAAGTTAAATAGACTTAAAATGCATAAGTGCTAGTATGCTAACAAATTTCTATAATCATATTAGATGAGTATAATGGTCATATTTGATACTTATTGGAGCTATATTACATGACTATGGGAAAGGAACCAAAGGAAAGATGAAATAATACACATAAAAAAAGAAACAAAGGAATGTCATTGAACGTGTTGTCCAACACTAATATGGTAATAACCTATCTCTTGGGAGTAGCTTGTAAGGCATGTTGGTGCATTGTATAGTGTCATGTTAGATAATGTTAATTCTAATTAAAATCATAATATGATTTATTTATTCCTTTTGATAAAATTGCTATTTTATAACTATAACATGGTAAAACACTAGCCACTCATTTATAATAATAACTAGTGTTGCACTCATGCGTTGCACATTTTATTATTTGATATTTTATATTAAAATGAAGTAATGACAAAAAAATATTGAGAGGGAAAACTAAAAATGCCAAGTATAAATATATCAGGATGCAAGAGTGTTTTAATATCATATAGAAGTAGAAGCATTCAGATAACTACATAATACATATGTCATTAGACTTTACGTTTTTTTATAGTTTTGTTTTTCTTTCGATTATTATGGATGAAGATTGTAAGGGAATTTTTTGTTACGATTTATTACAGAATCACCACATAATGAATATGAAGAATAAGTACAGAGAATGAAAATGACAATCAAAATAGGCTTGGAATAGGAATTTTATTGATTAAATCAAGAAAAATTACCAAAGAAATGTAAGAAATTACAAGATGAATTAAAACTCAATTTCTAATTCTCTCTTCTCTTTGTGTGTGTTGTGTTCTCTCCCTTAGGATTCATTAAGCGTCACTATTTATACTTTAGCAAACAAGATATGTGAAAATCGAACCATGGTTGGAGCTTAAGAAAACATGAGCCATGTAAGTGAAATACATGGCCCTCATGTTGACTTCTGTTTATTCAACTTCAAGTAAAAAAGAAAAACAACTAGAATAACCAACCAAGAAACATAATTCATATTAATTAACACAAGGCTTCCTTTTTTTCTCCTTGTTATTTTGATCAACACCAAAATCATCCACCACCTAGTTCATGCACATGAGGATCCTCCACACTCTTTGTACACTATGAATCTTATTTTTCCAAGCTCTACCATACACCACTTGTATCCCAAGACTCATTAACACATTTGATTAATATATGTATATATATATATATATATATATATATATAATGTGTTATAAGAAAAACTATACAATATATATGACAAATATTTTACATTTTGTAAAACTTTATTGTACACACCATTAGTAGTTGTATTATCCCCATAGTCATCATAATCAAATTAATCCAACAATGTTCCAATCATAAAATATATAATTTAGAAATATTTTGTCAATTCATATTAGATTTAAATGGCACTATGTTTCTCCTCCAAATATATATATATATATATATATATATATATATATATATATAATGGCACTATGTTTGGCAAACATATTATGATAAGAGTATTCTATTAACCTAGCTCAAATTCTAATTAAATTAAAAGTTAATTTGGAGATATATTATCTAACACCGATTAAGTTTAAGTTATTCCCTGAACTTAGTTCATGAATATGGATAGTGAAACAAGTTAGTGGACATATTTTATCTAGAGTTTTATTTAAATTAAATCTCAATTTGTAGTTTATTTCTGATACTGATTAATATTAAGTATTACTAATATTATGCTAGAAATTTCACTTAAAATTTAACGGTATTAATCAACCAATCTCAAATATCAGGGCATCAACTTTCCCATTCCCATGTATGGATCTTAACTTAAATAACTGTTTGGGCGGCTAATTGCTGGAAGCAGTTCCGATGCACCATCCTGCATGCAACTCACAATTTATTTTCTTCCTAATTATTGTAGTGATCATTAATAGGCAATTTTTATTTTTTATTTTTAAGTCCGGAAAATCTTTCAGTGGCAATTCATGTTGTCGACTTTACTTTAATACTAGTATAAATATCAACATTTATTTATTCTACATTTTTTTACATGAATAGAAACTTTATTTACCACTATAAAAATATAAATAATTATAACGAACAATAATAGAATATTATAAAAATATCATCAAGTAATTAAAGTAGTTCCTGTTGAAGTAACTCCTATATCAAAACTTATTGTAAAAAATTAATAAATACAATGATATAAACTAGAATGATGAAATAATTCTAATACAATACTAAAAAAAACTTATTGAATAATAATAATAATAAATATGAAAAGAATGTTTTAAATATCCTGAATCAAGAAAATGATAATATATGCCCTTTGATAATCCTCGTCTATATTAAAGAAATTATAGGTAGTTGAGGATAATTAAGTAATTTATAAATTATAAAGTATTACTTACTGAACCTCAGGAAGTAGTTTCCTCAATGTATGAGTGGTTTAAAATTTCAAGAGAAATGGTTTTTCCTTTTGACTTTTTACATCCCTTAAACCAAATAATAAGGTATTTTGTACTTTATAGGAAGTTATACTTCATCTACTTTCTTGATATCAAACGACCTCAGAGTAGAATACTATGGACGATAAGGTGTAGAGTTAATACTGGCAAGTGAATCACGTGAATTGCAGTTGGCATTGATAAGTGCCGAACGTTACAGTTTGCCAATTTACCTAACACCTACCAGAACTACAATGAGTCTCAATTCACAACAACCACAACCACTTCAATGCTAGTAATTCTTTCGGGCATTTGATTACTCTATCAAGTCCCAACGAATTAAAAAAAAGAAAAAAGAAATCATCCTTTTAATTTGCATACTTTTTAAAAAATATAATAATAAAAATAATTTTAAAATTACACTTACATTTTATTAATAAAAAATAATAAATTTTTTAATATATATATATATATATAATAAAAAAATTAAAAAAAATAGAATTTTAGGTTTTAAAAATAATTTTAAATTTTATACAAATATTTAATGAACTTTTCTAAATTTAATGAAAGGACTATTTGATTACTTAAGAGGATTAGATGGGACTACACATTTCAGAGCTTGCTTTTGTTGGAAGTTAGCATTTATCATTGACTTTTTGAAATTGATACCGGTACCATTTGTAGTCTGTAGACAACAGATATTAAACTTAAGTAGGTTAGGTAGTACATTGTGATCGGAGTGAATCAGCAACTTACGAAAATCGGAAAATGTGAAGGAAACTGTAATGCTATTATTCAGTTGTTTTTTTAGGGTTTTTTTTTTTAAACCCGGCATCCGGGAAGAAATAGACTCGAGTCGACAAAGAACCCATATATATATATATAGAGTCGGCAAAAGTTGACCCGATCCGAAAAATCCGACGAATACCGACTTGATCCGTCCGAAATCCGATCCGATTTTATCCGAGTAATTAAAAGCTCGAAACCTATCCGATCCGATCCGATACATATCCGATATCCGATATAACCCGATAAATCATAAGCCCGAAATAAACCCGACCCGACCCGCTATTCACCCGAAACCCGATATAACCCGAAAAACTATAAATCCGAAATGACTCGACCCGATCCATTATTTATCAGAAATATGATATTATCTGAAAAATTATAAATCTATAAAGATTCAACTTGGTATTACCCAAAAATTAACATTAACTCATAACTCAAAATTTTTGAAACTTTATAAAACATGAAATAATATAGATGTACAACTAATCCATACTAGCATTTACATCAAAATCTAGAAACAATATACTTTCATAAAATTTATATCACTTATGTATATACAAATACAATATCCATTGATAACAATAGAAATAAAAGTAGAGAAAAAAAAGAAGAAAAACACTTCTATGCCATTTAAATATTAGTTCACTTCCATTATTCCATCTAGTACCATAAGATAATAACAGTGTAGCCTTGAACACTATATGTTAGTATCTATATGGCCATACCTTGCAATATAGCACCTACAACATCATAGGAAAATAGGAAAAATCTAGAGTGAGAATATTAGTTATTTATTATAAAAATTGAAGATTAATATTTTTTATTACATCAACAGTGTTAAATAGTAATAAGTCAATATTAGTTGGTCTTTTGTCAATAATAGTCATTATTACTTACTTTATCTAATTTTTATCTTATTTAGCTTGATATGATCTAATCAAAATATATAATAAAAAAAAACTAATATGTTGTTATTATTATTTTTGCCATAATTGATATTCATTGATTACTATTATAATTGTTATCATTATTTTTGTATTATTATTATTATTATTATTAAAATTATGTTGATATGATGTGATCAATCTCTTTTAAAAATAATATGAGAAGTACAACCTTGGAAGTCTTCATTTGTTATCAATTATCAATGACTATTATAAGTTAATATCATGTAAGGAGCGTATAGGATATAAATATAATATAAACTTAAAATAATACTAGAACTCAATATGATTAAGCTAATAATGGAGTTAAATTATAAGTTATACCTTAACATAAAAAGAAAAGTGATACGAGTTGAAAACTTTTAAATTTGAAACGTCAGATACATCTCCAAAGATAAAATAAAGACAAAATTCTAAGGCCCCAAAACAATTAATAATTCACTTTTAATTGAATAAGATAAATTAAAATAAATGATCTCAAAATAATTAGCTTTTAATAATATCTTGGAATAAAAAGAAAGAAAGAAAATGACACAAGCATGGCTCAAACATGAAATGACTTAAATCCAATTTAAATTCGACCCGAAAATATAATAATTCAAACCCAATCGAGCCCGATCCGAATCCGAACCGAAATTAGAACAACCCAAATTTACCCGAATCTGAGTCCATCCGATCTCAACCAGACCCGACCCGAGAGCTTAGAATGACCCGAGATTATCCGATACTGAGTTGATCCGAATCAAACCCGACCCAGCCCGACCCGATAAAATGATCAGAAATTATCCGAAACCGATATGACCTGATTATCATGTTATCCGATCCGATAGTGATCCGACCCGCCCGATTGTCAGCTCTATATATATATATACGCATCGATAGAACTAAGTGCCTAATGAAATTTGAACCCTAGTCATTGGGGCAAGGCTTGGCCAAGGTGGTTACCCCCATTATTAGATTAAAATAAGATTCATTTCAACAAGAAATCTATAATTGAGTAATCAATTACAACGACTAACGATCTACGACCAATTCAGATTATGAAGGCAACACTAAACGATGGGGCCATAAATTGTGTGCATCCATTGTCGTTCTCTCACAAGTAGGATTTGAAGATTTTTTAGTGATTCAATCCCAAATAGGCCGGGACCAGAACAACACCACAAACTCCTAAGAAAACAATTTTTTAATAGTATTTTAGGAGAAGGGGGGGGGGGGAGAAGGTACATACAATTGTCAATCGAGCATCAGATAAAATAATGCTTTCTAAAACTAATTGGATTCTTCAATCCCTTCCATGATCCATCGTCCATCGTCATATCATTATCAGCGGAGAAATTACATTTACATCTTAATTAATTTCAACCACCATCGGGATTAACTACTAATAATACACATTATCTTAAACAAAAACCAATTAAACACTTATCACTCAGCTCCAAGCAGCGACCTCCCGCGGCGTAGCAGCCACAACGCCCGCCGTCGGGAATCTCTTCTCGTTCGCCTTTCGAGGCGGCGACTGCGGCAACCTGGCAGAGAAATCTCTCAGAGGAGGATACTCATCAAACCTCGTACTATCGTCATCGAAATTCAATGCATAACTGAACGGATCATATCTAAACTCGGAAGAACAGTAATCATTATTCCCTTTCCTGCCACCACCATGTCCGTGTTTACTGATCCGATTAAACAGATTAAAACACTTGTCCTTAATTTCTTCGGATACGAAATCATTCGCTCTGGATTTGATCGATGAGGACGGTGACGATGGTGAATTCTTAGTCATATGCTGATTTTGATGTTGCTCCATTGGCGAATTCTCTAGAGGCCGCTTTAATTCCACCATGGAACTGCTGTTGTTGTTATCGTTCTGGTTGCTCAGGAAGCAGCAGGAATTGCAGATTGAGGCCTTGAGCTTTTGCCTGAAGGAAGGCGATTGACTTTGATAGTGCTCGTATTCCATCAATGGATTGAGTGATTGAGATTTTGATTCAGCGGCTAGAGAATAGAACAGAATCTGTGAGTCAGTTGTGTCGTCTACTGGTTTCTGAGGCTCTTGTTTATTTGGACTTGGAGTGAAATTTCGAGGGAATTGATCGGAAATGTGTGCGGTGAACGAAGATCGTGGGAGGCGCTATTATATAAGCTCTAACGGCTGGGATAAAATTTGGGGCCCGCACACGTAATTTCTACTATTTTTTTTTGTTAACTTTTTGTTGATAAGATTGATTTTTCGTCTAATACTACTATATTAGACCACTAGAGAGGCGGGGCAAACAAAAGAAAAACAAGAACAAACCGTGGGTGGAGCGCGGAACAGCCGACAACATGTGGTGGTTAGATGCAGACTTGCAGTGACTCGTGGGCTACCGTAGGGGTACTTACATCAAGTGGGTGTGGAATCCGCGGCATACTGACGTGGGACTGTAAGAAAAGCTCAAGGATAATCTCGTCAGTTAGTGATAATTTCCTCACTTTTAATTAGGTTTGTTATGCGTTTACGCAAAGGACGGTGTCACTTAGGCGCCACATATTACTATGTTTATAATACTCCATTCATATAAAAAAAATATTTTAATAATTTATATATTTAAAAAAAAATTATATATAGTCTTTAAAAATTTTACTTACACATTTTTATTAAAATATAATAAAATATTTAATTCATAGATAATAAAATTTAAAAATATAATAAAAAATAACTTTTCTATAATAAACCTCTTTTATTTATAAAATTTTAGTGTCAAAATAACTTATTTTTTTATACTAAAGTAGTATTTAATTTTTTCCTCCTTTAACAATTTTACTTCCCCTCACTTAAATCCCTCGAAACTCCAAACTCTTAACTCTATTTTATCTCTCCTTTTTTTTTATTTTTGTCTGTTCAATATTGAGTAGTACATATTAAACATTTTCGATCTTCAATGCATATTATCTAAAATTAAATTCAACAATCAATCTCCATTTAAAATATAATAGATACTTCTTATTTAGTGAAGAGAATTATAAATTATCTTTTCTCTTGTACTTGTTCTTTTTCTTTACATGAAAATTTTAGATCATACAAATAAACCACCTATATCTCACCTTTTACTAGAAAGTAAGTCACTTGAAGACTCCTTACCTCCAACTAGTTAATCACTCATAGTTCCCCTATTACGGGTCATTCACCTGTAACTCCCTTCAATTGATGAGCCAACCAAATGTAGAACACCATCCTCAATGGGTTACTCACCCATAGACCTTAAACCCCCAAACCCTTAATACATACCATGAAACCCTTACACCTAAACCCCTAATCCTAACCCCAACCCCAACCCTAACCCCTAAACCTTAACCCTTAGCCCCAAACCCTAAACCATTCACCCTTAAACCTAAAACCTTAACTATGTCAATAAAGTATAGTAGTATATTTTGATTTAATATAATATGTATTAATGAATTTTTTTATTATAATTTGGTAACGGCTAGTACCCCTGCTACCACTAAAGTGGCAAAGAGAACAATTACTATGAGTGATATAACATGAGCAACGACATAACGAAGGAAAGTTACTCGTGCTTTAGATGCCGATCATGTGAGACATTAGGAGGATCATATACTTTCAAACATGTTGATGTACTTTGTTTAAATTATTATTGCATTTTACCTATGTAGTTTCAACTGTTAGAGAAATGTTAATGATTATTATTATTATTATAATTTGCTTATGGCTGATAGAGGTGGCAAAGGTAAAGGATACCTAACTTGTTACTCCTACTGCTACTAGGGTAGCAAAAAGGATAGTTACTACGAGAGATAGAACATGAGCAATGACATAACGAGGGAAAGTTACTCGTACTTTAATTCCTAATCATGTGTGACACAAGAAGGATCATGTACTTTCAAACATGTTGATGTACTTTGTTTAAATTATTCTTGCATTTTGACTATGTAGTTTCAATTGCTAAAGAATTTTTTCCCTACTTTGATCACATAGCTTCATGTCTCATTGTAATTGTAGTTGTTATACCAATGAATTATTTTATGTTGTATTTTTTTAACTACAAATGTGATCATTTATTAAAATAATTCTACTTCAAACATAATGTTATGACATTCAATTATGTCTTTTCAAGAAGAATAATAATTAAAACAACTATAATGACACCCACTCTAACCCCTAAAGTCTCGATTGTCTTAAGTTCTTCTACTTAGTGGTAAGTTTATGCATATTCACCTTCAAAACTTCCACCAATGTAATGACATATTCATTGGTTTTGTTAACTAGAGGGTATACCATGAGATTGTGTGATGACGTTGTAACACCCCTATTTTTACAAATTAAAATTTTTATTTAAAAATAGATTTTACAAAAGAAAAAAAAATGCAGGATGTCATGCTACATCAAATATAGAAAATGTACTCCTCATATTTTATTCGTGTTAAGTATGAGGCTAAATAAGTAACTTGTATCTAGAGATAAAATGTGAAAAACATGTGATACCATAACGATACAAGATTAATTAATGAAAGATTAGTGAAAAAAGATAATAGAAAATAGATGACTAAATATTCAATAAGGAAAGACCCAGATAGCTATACACTTGACCAACCCAAATTCACTCACTACAAGTATCGCATCAAAAGCATCAAATCAATATTTGCCTATAAAATGAGGTAACATTTTCTTGTGGGAATAAGTGTCCTTGTGGAGATTGTAATATAAAATCTCCCAAAATTCAAGATATTCTAATTTTCACCAAAACTTCTAATAAACTCCCACACATCATTAAATATCCAAAGATATAATTAAATGAAATTAAATAAGCCATTAAGGTCCTCAAAAGCCTAAAATTCAGGACTCTCATAAGCTCAAGTTCCACCACAATCGAGCCTCAACATATAACTTGCCAAAATACTTAAACATAAGATAAATTAATAAATGACATGCTCATCAAAAATAACAAAATATACTATCATGCTTGAAAATTTAAGACAAAGCCTAACTTGACATAAAACATGTCGCTTTACATAAAATCACCTACACAATACAAGAATACTAGCCCATAAAACTAAATACATGGTTTGATGATATTTAATTGAAAAAACAAAGATAACAACAAAAATTTCCTAAGTTAGAGATATGTATAGCCTTACCTAGTTAACAACGATCTCTAAGAAAAACTTCTCCTAAGCACCTTCTCACTAATTTTTTTAAAAAGCGGATGCATTTAAATTAAAACCCGTGAATTCGGGGGATGTTACCACCACACTTAATACTAGACTAGTTCACTGGTGAATAATAGTGGTTAGGAGCTTTATGCCCTATGTGTTTCCGGTCCACTGGCTATAATAGTGGTCAGGAGCTTTATGCCCCGTGTGTTTCTGGTCCACCGACTATAGTAGTGGGGTTTCTATAATCGTATGGACTTGATAAAGAGTATGGTGTAAAATAAGTTCTAATCAGATATTAATTAAATAATTAATCCGGACTATAAAAGTGCCTTTATGTATCTACTCAAATGATGGTTTGTTATTATGTTATCATGATGATCTTTATGTCCTTTTTATTATTCTACATGGTTTATGTGATTTTATGTGCTGGTCTTAGTGCACAGTTACCTTACTCAATACGTAGCGTACTGATCACCCTTTTTATGGGTGCTACTCATTCCCACGAGTAGTTGACCCTTCTGAATTTGTACAGGTGGGCGAGACATCAGGCGAAGCTGTGTGTTGAGCATTTTTGGCTCCAAGTTTGAGAGTAGTGTGGCCGGATTCACTCTTCTCGTTATTTTATTTTCCTTCTGTTATTTCTTTTTGTATCAGATTTATCCTTTTTGACTTATTACTTTATGCATACTTGAGATTTATCCTTTTTGACATATTATTTCTCTTTTGGACACGAATTATAATTCTTTTATGCGTACTTTGATTTTTGAATGTTATGCACTCTTGATTTAAGTATTAATTAAAGTTTAACAAAATTTCTTTTAGCCTTAGCATTGGGTACTGAAACGGTCGGAGAGAACCGATTTAGTACTAAGTGTTGCGGTAACATCCTTAGAATTCACAGGTTTCAAATTTTAAATTCTTCTGCTTTAAAAAAAAGTAGTGAATTTTGGTGTGTTACACCTTCTTCCACCACCTTAGTTTGGGTTAATCTTGATTAACATAATCATTAATATTATGTAAAAATGTCTTAAATGGGATTATAAACTCTAAGCATATAAGCATTATTCTATGTACAAAATATTGGAGTTTAATGTTGTCTTTAGGTTGGTTATGTTTAATATCACATAGTATAAATTGTCGCATATTTGTCGCATTAATGTTTAATAAAATTGAAGATAAAGACATGGTATTTTTTTATATTGTTCAAAAATGAATGTGGAAGATGAGTGTGTGTATCATCTTATGGAAGAAAATATGACTTGTTGCCAAAAATGGTCATTGTTGATGTAAGAGTATTATGGGTAAATTTTTGCCTATAAAGATTTGTTCGAGGAAAAAATAGTCATTTAGGAATTTTAGTTCATTCAAATTCAAAAATAAATAAATAATTAATTTAAATTGAATTAACAAAATAAAATATTAATTCCTAAATTTAGTTATTAAATGCTAATATTTTATGAAATTTATTAAGAAAAGAATTATGAAATAAAAAATTTTAATATGTGTAAAAAAGTAATAATAAAAAATAATGGGGATGGGTGTCTATGGGCATTTGACCCATTAGCTGGAGACATTTATAGGTGAATGATCCATCATAGGGGTAGTTACGAGTGAATGACCCATTGGATGTTAGAGGGTCTAGGGGTAAACAACAAATGATTTGCTTGTGGAGTGAAAATATTTCACAAAAAAAATAACATATTGAGTTTATGGAAAAAAAAATTAAGTTCTAATTTTTTATATAAAAAAAGCTATAAAACTACTTAATTTATACTCACCTACCCATATAAACAATTTATTCAAGCAAAAAAGATTACTAAAAAAAATCTATAATGCCTCTGTATTTTCTACTAAATTTGTTTTTTGGTTTTTGAGCAAAAAATATAACGATTGTTACCATCACACATAGTACAATTTTGCTCAATACCTTTCTAATTGACTAATCAAGTGTTTGGCAACATGCCAATCCATTGTTTCATACATAAATGAGATTGTCAAACCTAGAAAAAGGATTCAGTGAGTGGGGGACAAATTAGTCCATTGCTTTAGCCATATTATTTGTTTGAAATTTTTTATTTAAGCTCTATCCAAATTTTATAAAACTTAATAATTTTCATATTTTTGTGTTAATAAACATTTTTAGAGTTTGTGTGTTTATTTTTATAATTTTTGGATTATCGTTTCAATTAATTAACTAAAACTTTACTAAAAACTGCTCTTTACTAAAATATTTTACCTAAAAAGTCAATTATAATCTTCTCTATCTCTTTTCACCCCTAATTGAGAAAAGAAAAAAGCTACATTAACATGGGTTGCTAATCTTCCATCTCTTTCTTTCACCATCACCTTACTCATTTCAATACTTAAACACTCTAATCTCTTAAACAATAATCCTAACACTCATTATCATACTTTGTCAACTCTTTCCATCCCTCTCATTCATTGATTAATGGTCATAATGTCACGGTATGTGTCTTATCCTAGATATCTTGTGAATGATCCATACGAATATGGGTGCTTCCTTATTGCCTGATGGTTGCTAATATTGATATTATATCTCAAGCCCAACTTGGTGTTCCTTCTATACATTTCTAGGTGCTATTATTGTGGGATGTTGTGCAGATTCGCCATGATATTCAGTAGGATTATGTGTTCGGTACTGACATCACTAAAGGTGTTGGGGTTGAAACCTCTGAGCGTGTGATAATAAGCTCTAAAGAGTTGGGCTTGTTTCACTATATAATCTCTCATTTTCCTCACTTGTCCATTATCAAAATTTTACTAAGTATTCTAAACTTGATTCTCTCTATCTCTCTCCGCTTTTATATTCTTTCTCTCCCCTATGTTCTTCCTCTTTTATTTTCTAAGATATTTTATTCTAGATCTCCTTTATTTTCTTAAATAAATGGGATTAGAGTTTTGTTCTTGGTGAAGATAATCTTTGGGTCTCCTTCCTCTTTTAGTTCATCTTTTCAAAAAGGGTGAATTTTATTTTATTCCTTTTTTCATATTTTCTCTTTTCATTTTGGAAAGTATTGAGGAGGATTTGGAATCCTAATCATAGAGGGCAATACTTCCTTCTTTTGTGCATTTTATCTTCTAGAAGCATTGGTAAATCAAATATACATTTGTTATGTGTTGAATGATAATACATGTAGGGTATGTGAATGCAACCATATTTACCTTTGAAAGCATGACGAGCACATAATCAAGTGTTAGAAGAAGTGTTTGTGAACATAAATATGTTAAACATGAAAAATGTATTGAGTATCCTAAGGAGATGCCTTACTCTCTTTGGTTAATATAAGGTTAATATTGATTTGATATTGTTGAGCAATTCTTAGAGTTATTAAAAACAATTCTTGAAATTTCATATATATAATGATGTTATTTGGGCATGGGAAACATGTTGGGTCATTTTTAGACCTTTTGGTAAGTTTAATTTCCTACTTTTTATTGACTTTAATATAGGAATCTATGTGATGAGTGTGTTGGAAATTTATTTTTGGTATTTTGGTATCATGCTCATATATGTAGAGGTGTTTAAAGTTGGATTGAAAATGCATGTGTAATCAAACTTGAGAATATAGTTTGATAGTGAAATAGTCCATTAGTTGTGGTGTAAACCACTCCACTTGTAAGACTAGTTCATTAAATTGGACCAACCACTCATTTGGTTCTCTTTCTATATGAATTGGTTAGTTCTTTCTTAACCACTCAATTGGGTTAGGTGAATGTCAAACCATTGGTGGACCACTCCATTGGTATTTTATTTTTAATGTATCAATTTATCTATTTTACTTGTTTTATTTGTTATTTCTACAATGAGATTAGCCAATTGGTCTATGTTACCAATACACTAGTTATCTAGTACAATTTTTTTTTTGTGGTTGACCTTTACGTGTGACTATACCTTTGCCTAGCTATTAGTTAAAAACAATTTTATAAGTGGATAATAATTAGTTTAGTGTGGTATTGGGGCTCCTATGTGAGTAAGTGTGAGTAACTTTGAAAGAACCTTAGAGGAAGGTGTTGGGTTATATGAATGGAGAATAAAAAAATTAAAAATTTGAAACACATTTTAAAGTGATTCAAGGCAAAATAACAAGGTTTTTATATACCCACTACCTAAATGCCTTGCCTTTTGGATTTTAAAATTCTCATTGTCTATTATTGACAACCTTCTCACTTTAAGCTTATGAGACTACTGTTTCAATGACCTTTGTTAAGAATGGTTTATAAGGTAGACTAATTATTATGTCTAGATTTTTCCAATAATCCCTCTATGGATGCTTGGCATACACACACACATGCAACCTTTTAATGAATGGTTTTGAAACAGGTTAAATGGAAAGTTAGGATTGAATCTAATAAATTTCATATTCTATTAGAAGAGGAAAAAATGATTTTAGGTAGCTAATTATATCTAACATTGGAAAAATAAATATAAAAATAATAATAGAAAGTTTTTAATATATTTTATGCTCAATGACATTAAAATTTAAGGAACTTTGAGGTTTTATAAATTTTAGATAGCTAAGAAGGATGTTTTGGAACTTAAAATTCCATTTACATTGAAAGGTACTATAAATATTTTTTTTGCATCAAAAATTCCATTTATCATTTTAAAAATGACTAGGAAGCTTAGAAAAAATATAAAGAATTTAAAAAAAAATCAATGAATTAGAAATTCTTGAAGAAGTTTGATAGTCAAAAGTGGATCAATAGGCTTATAAGATTCTGTAATACCCTATCTCTTTGTAAAGTTATGAATGAGAAGTCATGGAATTTATTAAGATTTGATAATTTTTAATTTTTTATTTAGAGATAGAATTAAGTTTTAAGAAAAGTTTGATTTAAATAAGTTTTAGAAATGGAATAAAATGAGTTTTAAAAATGGACTAATCAACTAGTTCTATGAACTAATCCATTGGTTTGTCATTTCACCCAAAGGATTTTTCTCGACTAAACCGATTGATTGGTTTGTAGAATAGTTGACATATATGCCAAACTAATCGACTAGTTTATTGAGATAAGTAAAATTTTAAAACTCAATTTTTCTAAAAAAAATTCTTATACAAAAATGGAACCTTGTTAATCCCATTCCAAGTTTTTTTTTATAGATTCTTAACTTTTCTTATCATGAACTTGATATAGCTTCTGCCTCAAACTAATTTGAGGGTTTGATTTGGATAATTGAGGGGGAGTGTGACCTCAACCTTGTCTTCTTCCACCTCTATCCTCTACAGGCTCTAGGAATTGTTGCTTCGATTGTTAGACCTGTCTCTTCTTGGCTAGGATATTCCTTCCATGTTGATTGTTCATTTGTTCTCTTGTATTTTACATTTCTGGGCAAATTCAACCTGCACTTTTTAAGAAATTACCATTTTAGATCTGGAAGGGAGATTATCCTATCTTTGACTAAATCTGCCTGTTCATCTCAAATATGAATGGTAGAAACTAAGGTTTTTGATCTATTCCTAACCACACTTGTTCTTATATTGATTTGTTGGATATAAATAGCCCTAATCACATGCTTCCATTTACTTTTCTTTTACCCATCGAAATAGTTCAGCTCTCTCTAACCTTGCGTTATTTCTCTTAAATTTGAGCTTAGTTTTGGTTTTTATCTACTTTTTACATCATTTCTCTATCTCCTTTATGTTTATCTTTAAGCAAGGGAGGATTAGATTTAATAGAAAGTTGATTCACTTATTTAGCATAAATTCTCTATGTTTTCCTCTTAGTTTTCATAAGTTGTTTCCTCCAAATCTGAAATCTAAATTATAAAATGATTCATTGAATTTCTGAAGATTTAAATTTTGTTTTTAAGTTTTTGAAGTTGGAAATCTTCCATGTTGAGTTTTATTAATTAGGGGAAAGTTTTTCTTGCACAAATTAAGTTATTCTTACTTATGATATGTGATTTGGTTCGACATGTGTATTATGAAATCTTTAAAGTCTTGATTCTATAAGTTGGCATGAGAATTTATTTCAGATTGGTGCATGTGGATTTAACTATGAATTCTAAGATAAATACATGATTTTTGGGAAATTAGTTTGATTTGATTAATTATAGAGCACGTAACACTTTATGAGATGACAAGTGGTAGTATGATGCTGGTATATGTTTCAGTTTAGATGTAGTAGGAATTTCGTTTACATGAAAAATATATGTTTTGTGTTGTTTGAGGGCAAATTGATTGATTGGTCAACCCAACCCATCGACCGATAGGTCTATAGTGACCTTGGTCTTGCTCTTTGCTTAAACCCATTGACTGGTTTAGCAGAATTAATCGACTGATCTCTAAACAGTCGACTAGTTTGAACAAATCAGTTAACTGGTTTTAGGGAACCCTAGGTTTGACTAAGCTAAACTAATTGATTGGTTGTTGAAAGAGATCAACTAGTTCATCCAGATTATGTGATTTTGATCTATTTTCTTGGATGTGTTTTGAGACTATGCCTAACACTGGTATGTGACTATTTAATGAGTGAAATATATTTGTTGATATGGATTAATAACCTAATGGATGGATTAAACAAATCATGATTCACGACATACTCAATGGTGATTCTAAACACTTTGATGGGTAGACACGACTAAGTATTTGATGGCTTTGAAAAGGGTAATGAAATCTGAACTTTTGTCTTGGATGTATTCCTCTAATGGATTTGGTTAATGTTGAGTAAGCATTAGTGAAAATCTCACTAGTGTTTGGGGATGGTAATGGTTAATATGGAATGAGTACGTGAATGTCTTATTTGCATATTGTGTAGGCCTTGTGTGATTACGTAACTTTGAGAATAATGTACTAATCACTTAAAGCAAAAGATAATTGAATTGTGTATGGGTCTTAGTTAACAGATCCTCAATTAGCTACTGGGCATTAGTTTGTCTTCTAGCGTTATTGGTGCCTCCAAACTTTACCTTCAGGTAGGATCTTAGTAGATCTTAGTGTATTACCTACTCTAGACACGGATGATGTACTAGGGGGTATCGATACTAAAAGGTTTTATTACCTAAGTGGTTTTGGCTTTAACTTGGACTTATATCCATTGGTGGTTACTTCGGCCTAGACTTTATGTCATTTGGTTTGGATAGACTTACATGATATGTGAGGCCATGGGGTAGTGCACAGTCCATTTCTCGATCATAATAATTAGATTAGAATGGATATTTGGATAATAATTGAAATGAGTACTTAGATAATAAGTAGAATGAGTATTTGGATAATGACTTGGACAAATATTTAGATAATAATTGAAATGAGTATATTGATAATAATTGGAATTAGTATTTGGATAAAAATTGGAATGAGTAATTGGATAATAATTTGAAGGAGCATTTAGATAATAATTTGAATAAATATTTTGAATGAGAATTTGAAGATAAGAAGTGGTTAAAGAGGAAAATAGAGTAAAAGAAAAGGAGTGGGAATAGAGATAATGGATTATATATAAATGACCTAATAAAAATCAGGACATAGAAAATGACCTATGGAGAAATTTTGTGCCGAGATGAATGAAGTATTAATATTAGTTGGACTTTCTACTTGTAGCTTGCATACCGCCATCTATGATGTAGTATTATGGTGTTAATCATGATGAGTCATTTATGGTATGAATTTTCTATGCCTGATGTTACGATGATAAAGCATTTATCCTATTTATTTGAAGTATGCATGAAAATGTTAGTATGACTTATGTATTATACTAGAATCTTGTGTATTGGTAACTCTATTGAGGAGGTAAATTAGCTTACTCAGTATCAAGCATACTAATGTCTCCGTTTGCTCGGTCATCTACTCATTCCCATAAGTAAAGGGTCATGTGGAGGCTTTCGAGGATGCTTAGTAGTTGGCCAACCTCATGTGAGACATGGGTTTTGAGAATGTGGACATTCAGGGACTTTGAACAGCCCTTGATAGATTAGAGTTTAGAGTTATGTTGTTCTTTGGTTTTCTATAATTTAAACCTTGTACCTTGGTTTAATTTTTCCTTGCATAATTAAAAATTGTCGACCGTTGAGGTCTTGTACATGGAAGCTTTCTTTTCAATATTTATATAATATGTTTTAGTGCACTCTACATTGGGTTTGGTTGGTTTTGTTTCTGAGCCTTGTATTTAGCATGGGACGGGTTGTTGGCACCAATCCTCTGTAAGGTGCAGCAATAACACCCATTTTTTAAAAGTATTTATTAGTTTTCTGATTTTGCAAGGTTTTTAAAATAAAATTTTTTAATAGTGAAAAATGGAGGTATTATAGATTCAAAATTGTAAGAAGACTAATAATTAAAAAAATAAAAAATATAATTAGAGTTTTAAACCATTTAAAAGATACAATGAATCTTATTTAAAACTAATTTTCTCAAAATAGTAATAGCAAACACATTTTAAAAAGACAAGGTATTGCATCATAAAAACCTAACTAGGGTTTAAACTATTTAAAGGTTGTAATAAAATCTTAAAACTATTTTTCTCATAATAACAGTATTTAACAAGTTTTAGAAAGATGGGATATTACATATATAATATGTTATTTATGAGTCTGATAAAATTATTAGCTATAATTGCCTACCTCTACTCCTCTAATACTCAATCACTATAGTTTAAAATTAAAATTTCCATTTTTACTCAAATAGTATTGTGAGAAAATTATTTACCACTATTTGTATAATTAGTATGAAATATTTTAATGCAAATAATTAATTTATTATAGAGAAAAAATTCCATCACAATAACATTTAGACTTATAGTAACGATCTAGTGTCAATCCCCCCAAAGGCTACAAAAAAAAAGAGGAAGAGAAAATTAATGCATTGCAACCAATTTGTTTACAACAATATTTAATATTTGCTGTAGTTTAATTAATTATTACAAATAAACAAATCCTTAGTAAAATCTAAACACTATATTTGTAATACTCTTTCAACAAAAGTATTAATTTCTTACATATATATAAAAGCTTACATAGTTATAATCAAAATAAATAATTAATAATCTCAAATGAGAGTTAGATTATTCTATTACAATTAGCGGTGGCTGGGATTTATATCAGTCATAGTAGAATTCTTCTATAAGAAAAATTTGGATATTCAATTGCAACTTTTTATTAATAGTTTTCTAATATTTATGTCATACTTTTAATAAATTTATTGCTAAATAAAAATAAATATGTTGACAAAAAATGTCTTTCGAAAGCGTACTATATTAGCAGTAATTTCGGGGTACAGTTTGAAAATCGTGTTATAAGTATCTTGAAAACATTCTTAATTTTTATTTGAAGAAATTCAAAGGCTGATACCAATTGCTATAAGAAATAGAAATAAGAAAATGTTGAGAGTCCATAATGCCTTTGTCTTTCTTTCATATCAAGTGAAGATATAATATAAGTAAGCTGGTGTGTAGATATAGGTAATAATTAAGTTGGATAGGTTGGGTTATTTTAGATAGGGTTATTTACGGGTCATTTCTTTTGCGTGTTGATTGTGGGTCGAGTCGGGTCATTTCTAGTTGGTTCATTTTAGGTCGTCTTATTGTTCTTGTTTAAGTCTTGTAGATCCGGATTGTATTAGGTTAATTTACTAGGTCGGATCGGATTTGAATTGAGATATTTCAGATTCAAGTTGGATTGGGTTAGGTTAAGGGATGTAAACGAGGCATATTTTACCTGAAATATAATGTATTTTATCCGTCAGACACTTAAACGAATATGGATAAATGGATATAGAGGATGGGAAAAAATACCCATTGGGTTGGGTACAGATACAAGTATGGGATATCTAGATCCGTATCCATACTTGTATCCATATCCATACCCGTTTACCAGATATATAATTACCCTTTTATCCTTACTTTTAAAATAAATATAGTATACTTTAATGATAAAATTTTCATTTGGCTTAAATCTAAATGGGTGTATCCGTTGGATAATGGATTTACCCTCCGGATAATATCTATTAACGAGTAAATGGATTATCCATTGGGTAATAAATATCCAATGGATATAGATATGGGTGTGTTAGTGTATATCCATTTGGGATATAGGTACAAATTTAGGTACATATTTTTTTATTGGATACAAGTACGCATATGGGTGTATCCATTCTAAACTCGTCCTATTTACATTTCGTATTCAGGTGATTTTGTGTTAAAGATAATTTTACGAGTTAAATTTAGGTTAACTTGACGAATCAAGTTTTTTTATAGATTTTAATGGGTTATATTGGGTTCGAGTTGAGTAAATTCTGGATCGAATCACTTTGGATTTGGGTTAAATTAGTCATTAACCACCAATATTAATTTAACTTATTAACCTTGTAGCCAAGTATTAAATTTAATTTCATGTAAGTATATGATTAATAATGTATTATTAATTGATATTTATTTATTATTTTGAGTTTTTAATGTTGTGTTTTTACGCAAAAAATAGGTAAAATTAGAATATCATCATTAAATAAGTAAGTTTACAAGAAAAGTAAAAAATAAATAATTTAAATAATAATTTATTTTTAAAAGTTTTAAATAAATATTAATATATGTGTATATTAAATTTGGTTTTATCGAATCAGATCGGATTGATTGTAGGTCAGGTTGATAGTAAGTTAGGTTGATAGCAGATCAGGTTAATGGTATATTATAGGCTGGGGTCGGATCTGGTAGGATTGAGACCGAATTGGATCACTTATATTCAGAATAGCATTGGATCATATTAGTTTAAGATTTGGTCAACTCTTTCTAGCTTTATGTGTGGCCATGCAATGCCAATGTGGCTTATTAATTACCACAAGGCCAGATCAAATGGAGTCGACCCGCTGACCATTCATCCTCTTTCTCTTTCTCTCACCTTCTCTCTACCTTACTTTTTTCTTCATTTCTATAGTACAAATTAAGTTTCTAGTTTCTCTATTTTACCTCTTTAATAAATTGAATGTTCTCAACTTAAGATAGTCCACTGAAACATTGATTAAACAAATTACCCAAAAGAGTATCCCAAATTTATTCTATAGGACTGGATAATTATATTTATTAGATTTATTAATTAGATATCCAATAATTAAGATTTTTTTTGATAGTTGATAGAGATAGAAAATAAAGAGATCCAAAACTCAGCATACAATAGTTGCGCAATCAAAGCAAATACTAGAAAGACTAAGTCACACTGACTCCCAAAAGAGCTTGCACATTATGAACTACCTCCTCAATTCTGTAGGAAAACTCATTTCTACTATACTTAATCCAAAAGCCAATTCTCATATTGATTGACATCAACATCCACCTAGTGTAAATTCTATGATTATCGAACACAGCTTTATTCCTGAGCTCCCAAATGGTCCCCATAATTGCGAAAAAAGCTGCTCCACAAATTTCTGTCTCATCCCTCCTCTCTTATCTCCTAGCCATGCCAGGGCATTCTCATCAACAGACTGTGATAGTACCCTATCATAGCCAATCCAATCACACACCTCCTACCATATCCTGCTTGTCATAGTACAGCACAAAAAAATATGATTGATCGTTTCATCCTCTAACTCACAAAAGGACACCTTGCTTCACTTGCTTCAATAATTCACATTTTGACCAGCCTATCTCTAGTGTTGAGCCTATACTGTACCGCAAACCATGACATAAGTGCCATCCTCGGTGATGTTACACTACTCCACATTAAACTTGATAAAATATGGTTCTGATCATCCGTAGCTGTTCTCTGATAATGCGCCCAATAAAACGATCTCATAGAGAAGACTTTAGTAGCATCATAAACCCATCTGATCTAGTCTTGTCTACCCTTGCTCAGGTGAAACTTCTGAATGAAAGTGTTCAGTTGCTCTGCTTGAGTCTTCTCCCAGACAAAAAGGCGTCTCCGCTATTTGAGCTCCCATATCCACTCTGCCCCTTCCCATATACCCATATCTGCCACCTTTTCTTCCTTTTGTCCTAACACTATAAAAAGCTGCGGAAAAAGTTCTCTCAATGCTCCTTACCCTGACCAGTTATCAAACAAGAATCTGATGCTCTACCCATCACCAAGCTCGACTTTCAAACCTGACATGAAACTAGGATTCCCTCGTCCAGCTTGAACTATGTCCCCCTATGGTGTCCACCCTCTATGAGCATCCGAATTTTCAAGAGAGTCCCAGTGATTTCTCGAGTAGATAGAGGAGATATCCTTTTCCACAATGCTCCCTCAACAGTATAGAACCTCCACCACCATTTGAAGAAGAAAGCATTATTTCTCATGATTAAGTCCCCCACACCTAAACCCCCTAAGGCTTTAGGCTTTTGAATCACGTTCCACTTAACCAAAGGCAAGGTATGCCTATCACCACTACTACTCCATAAAAAATTCCTCTTAATGCTAATGATCTCCTTTACCACCCACTTGGGGATTTTAAACAGGCTCATGTAATACAACAGTAAGCTATTCAAGACACTGTCGTCTAACTCTAGATAAGACTTTCGATTTCCAACCAGCCAGTCTCTGCTTTAACTTCTCAACCACTGGCTTCCACACTTCCTTTTTTCTAGCATTTCCCCCAATAGAAGACCGAGGTAGCTGATAGGTAGGGCTGTAAACGAGCCGAGCCGAATACTCCTAGGCTTGGGTTCGGCTCGTTTAACTAAACGAACGAGCCAAACCGAGCTTTTAACGAGCCGAGCTAATGAGCCAAAGCCAAAAAATGAACCGAGCCGAGCTTTTTTGAGCTCGAGTTCGGCTCGTTTAATAAATGAGCCAAGCCCGAGCCTCACTTTGAGGCTCGTTTAATTAAACGAACGAGCCGAACCGAGCTTTTAACGAGCCGAGCCGAGCCGAATACCGAACCGGCTCAGCTCATTTACAGCCCTATTGATAGGTAACATTCCAATCTTGCAATTTATAACATCTGCCGCCTCCACTTGAAAATTTATGTCCACACCTAGACCAATGACTTCAGATTTATCAAAATTAACCCACGGCCCTGATAATAAATAGAAACAATCCAAAAGTCTTCTCCAGTTCCTGATATTGTCTAGGACGCCCCACGAAAAATCATCATGTCATCCGCAAACTGAAGGTGAGTGGCTTCACAATTGTTTCTTCCCACTGTAAAGCCCTGCAACAACCCTTTTTCCACCCCTCTTCTGATGAGTTGATTAAAAGCCTTCACTACTAAGACAAACAAAAAAGGTGATATAGGATCCCCCCTACCTGAGTCCCCTCCCCATCTTGAAAGGTTTTGAAGGGGTACCATTAATAAGGACCGAAATACTCATAGTTGTGATGCTCTCCTTTATCCATCCGCCTTATGAACATCCTCTCTAAGAGGGATGCTATCCAGCCTCAACCTCTGCTCTCCTAATAGCTTGTGGAACCTATCAGTAGTAATACTAATATTTGGAAGATCCGGTTGCTTATACAAATCCCTGAAATAAGACGTGATTATATCCTTGATCTTTGCCGGTTCTACGATCTCCTGACCCTCTACTATGAGTCTGCTGATGATGGATTTCTTCTTCTTTACAGCAGCTACGGTATGAAAGAACCTTGTATTTTTGTCTCTATCTCTAAAATCTCTAATTCTGGATACCTACATCCAGTAGTCTTCCTTCCTTTTGTGCCATTTCCAAAGCTGCATCTGCAAGGATAACCTTCTAGCAAGCTCAACTTTGTTGTACACTCCATCATGCCGAACACTATCTACCTGTGCTAGCTCCAACTCTAGTGCATTAATCCTTAACTCCAAATCCCCAAACACCTCTTTATTCCACTTCCTCAGCAAACCCTTCATTTCCTTTAGTCTACTTTGACAAGAGTTCCTCTTTTAGACTGGTCCAACACTTCACAATAAAACCACAAAACTAAGGATGTGAGAACCAAATATCCCAAGCTCGAAAAGGCGTCTTTCCATTTCTACTAGATTCCACTTTGAGACATATAGGGTTGTGGTCCGATAAGGATCTTCCCAACCCTGTGCATGAGAGCCCCGGATACTGAACCAACCAAGAGGGAGTGATAAGAAATTTGTCCAAAAGACTAGTTGAGTCCACCTTGCACCATGAGAATTTCAAGTTTGCAGGTTCAAAGTCAAGAAGGCCCATCTTGTCGATCCACTCGTTGAAGGCCTTTACACTTTGAGAGTCCGTCCAACCCCCTTTTCTTTCCTTTGGGCATCTAATCTCATTAAAATCTCCCATAACTAAAAGCGGTCTATTACAATGTTTGCCCACATTCTATAATTTCTCCTAGAGGGCCTTCCTTTCTCTTCTGTCCGGGTACCCATAAACAAGCATCACACCACATTCAAAAGACTTCTCTCGATCAAGATCCATCTACTACCATTTCTAAAGTTGTGCAAAATAAAAGATTACGAGTCCCAACCAATAATCAAGCCTCCACTCCTATCCTGAGCAGCATATTTTCTCTATTCAATCGAGCCACTCCATTAAAAGACCATATACCTATTAGAGTAGTTATATAGTTAATTTAAAATTATAAATAATATTTTATTATTTTATTTGGTAAAAAAGACCAATATTTATAATTTTACTTTAAATATGTATATTAATATAAAAAAATATTATTTATATTTATTAAATACAATATTTAATTTATTTAAAATTATATTAAACAGATTAATTATTTCTTTTTTCGGATTAAATCTTGCTTAGACAACTGAAGTCTAGTATCGAAATGCACCATCTCGTTTAAGGATTCACGTCAAGAAGTACACATTTCTTTATCTCATTTGTTGGGAATCTAATAATTAATTTAAGCCAAGTATAACTTCATTCGTTTATATTAAGTACCAATATCTAGTACTAGCATTCGGTACAAGTGTAGTAAATTGAGACTTTGTAGAAACTGTAAAATAACATCTTGGCTTCACGGTTAAGAGTCTCGAGACCGAAGTGAGGCTATCTAAAATCTCATACATTTCCTTTTACTATATCGATCACCGTATTTTTTTATGCAAACTGTTAGATTTATATATATATGTCCGTAATTTTCTTTTGATCTACTTCATAACAATTCAAAAATAAACTATACATATAGCTCCCTAATAATTACTACCATGATAATCGCTACTAATTATTCTCTTACGTTCAATGGTTGGAATGGATTTTACCATGCATGCTCGAGAAGTTATATGCATGCACGATTATTTTTTATTTTATGAAAATTTTAAAGATAACGGTAGATATCAAATAAAGGTAAAAGTAATATCCTAATATATATATATTATGACAGTTAATGTATAGCCTTCCCTATTTTTACTAATTTGTATGCTAGTATATTGTTCGGTGTGGTTCTGAACTTTCGCACTTGAACAAAAAGAAATCAATAGTCAACTGGTTTTATCCTTTCATAAAAAATTGCTTCGTGATATATCTAGTAGGACTCCCACACATCAAATTTAAGCTATAGGCAAAAAGCAATATACACTTACAATATGACATAAGATAAAGATAATACACCTCTTTGTTGTTGTTGTTATTATTATTGTTATTATTATTATTATCATTATTATATGTTGACTAGATTCGTAAGCAATGTGGCTTTTGAGGTGCGGTAGACGTAATACTAGAAGAGGGGCAGCAAACCTTTCACTTTCTTTTATTCTTATTGCACCTAATAATACAAAAAGTATATTATATAACTAAAATAAAGGGATACTATGCTCCCATAAACAAGCAATCTATGGGAGCGCCGAAGCGTTGATGATTCGCCCTTTTTAACCCCTTTATGCTACTATACATACTCTGACATATTTTCAGTTTTGTTACTTTACACCTCATATGTGAAAATGAAAGCCATGGATGGATGATGTCGTGACTTGAATCTTATAGGTTACTTGGCCTTTTTTGATGCACAAAACACATGCCGCTAGGATGGATATTGTAGACCCCATCGTTACCATACATTTGTGTGGCAGTAGATAATTCTTGTTTGGCAAGTTGTTTGAATTCTTTCGTGGATAATGTGACTCGGGTCATATGTAACTTTTTATTTTTCTATTAAAGTGAGGGTTGGAGCCGGGACATTTCAATGGTGTCATGGGACACCATTGAAATTTTGGGTAAGTATATGTAAAAACTAATATAAAATAGGGAATTATGACACCATACTTGGTTTGCCTAGTTGTGTGCACCTCGTATATTTAAAAGCAAAGGAGCTCTTATGAGTCCCTGCTATAGTAAGTTTTTTATTTTATTTTATTTATTTTACTCTTATGAAAAATAGACCAACATATAAGAGAAATAAATGTATTGGATTCGTTGCTACATTAAAGTTCTAATTATCATATTAATTTATTTTCTTTTGTTATTTTTTTTCCTTAAATAGAAGGTAATAAAAATAAATGAATTGTAAACACTATATCATATATTTTTGGCCTATAATGTATCATAGGTTAAAGTTCTAGTTGTACGAATACACTTTCTTTTATTATTATTTTTGCCTTCTAATGGTTGGTGACCTATAACTTTTTTTTTTAAATTGATCATATTATAACATAAATTTCTATTAAAATTTTAAAAACTGTTAAAATTTTCAAAAATTATTACCATAAGATAATTTACTTCATCATACAATTTATTAGATGTAGTTGATATTAAATAGTGACAAATATTATTTTTACGTTAAAATGATCACTGACCCATACTTTTTTTAAATGTTTAATTTTATTATATTTCATTAAATGCTAGTATATATTATAATTTAAATTTTAAAATATTAAAAAAATCATATAAATTACTTAATTTTATCATATAATATATTACATCTAGTCGATATAATTTTTGAAGCAAGGATACACCATGAATTTAGTATTCATGGTTATGTGGATCATAGCGCATGAAGCTTGAATGATGGGCTTGCTGATCTTATTTAAGATTTGAAGGTTTTAAGTGGAAATTGTGGATCGATTATTGTAGTGGACAAAAAACTAATGTATTTTCTAATTATCATATTAATGTATTTTCTTTTATTTTTTTCTTAAATAGAAGGTAATAAAAATAAATAAATTGTAAACACTATATCATATTTATTTGGCATATAATATATCATAGGTTAAAGTTCTAGTTGCATGAATACACTTTCTTTTATTATTATTTTTACCTTCTAATGGTTGGGGACCTATAACTTTTTAATTTTTTTAAATTGATTATATTATAACATAAATTTCTAATAAAAATTAAAAAATTGTTAAAATATTCAAAAATTATTACCATAAGATATTTCACTTCATCATACGGTTTATTAGATGTAGTTGATATTGAATAGTGACAAATATTATTTTTATGATAAAATGATCACTGACCCATATTTTTTTTAAATATTTAATTTTATTATATGCTATTACATATTACAATTAAAATTTTGAAATATTAAAAAATCATATAAATTACTTAATTTTATCATATAATATATCACATCTGGTCGATATAACTTTTGAAGCAGGGATACACCATGAATTTAGTACTCCGGCTCCGCCACTAGTTGGAAGGAGCTTTCACATTCCTTTTGTTGGTGTTGTTGTGTGTATTGGGTTTGACGATGATGACTAGGTGAGTATGAAATAAAAATCAGACAAGATATTTGGAGTTTTGTTCTAAACTAAACGTTTTAGCCTAATTTTTGGTCAAAGAGTAAGAGAATTTGGACCATATTTCAATCTCAATCCCACCCAACTTAGTCATTCTAATAAATTTAAATTAAACCTTTGAATTATTTACTAAAAAAATATAGAGGTTTTTGATGTACTACTTAGGTTTGATCTTTGGTGATGTGGATTATAGAGCATGAAGCTTGAATGATGGTCTTGTTGATCTTAACTAAGATTTGAAGGTTTTAAGTGGGAATTGTGGATCGATTATTGTAGTGGACAAAAAACTTATGAATCTTTAAGTAAGATTCGATAAGAAGATAAACTTTAAATGTTTCACATCGAACACCCTTAAAGGATCCTAACTAGGAACACACAAAGTAATCATAGATAGTAAAATCGCACATAAAGAGATAACTAAGTTTTTACTTGTATTCAAAATCTAATCAACATATTCTATGTTACAATGGGCAACATCCATGCCTTATAGGCACTAAACAAGTTTGTTACAACCAATTATCACTAATTAATGACTAATCTAGTTGTTAGAAAAATAAATTAGTTGTTAGGTTTAACTAAACTAATTGTTGGATTTATTTAGTTACTGACTAAATTTAATAAGCTGCAACAACTTTGTTGTCCCTTATGTCCCACTTAGTCATCATATGACATTTTTACAAGACAAAATTCGGCTAATTTACACATGAGATGACAAAGCTAATGAAATTTCTAATTTACATAAAAATGTTAACTAAGTCTTGAATAACTTTATCTTCTATCTGCACTATAGCCTTTCTTATCTTACAATGCTTTGTGCACTTGGTATTTTAAGTACCTTGACATGTTAAGCTTCTCTTTGAAAATATGTAATATACTAGCAATAATTTCTTGAAGTAAGCTTCTTAATATTAGAAAAATTATCATAGAAAAGTAATATGATTGGCTCCATTATCAAATATGCCAAATCCTCATTATCTTGAGATTCCATAGATGCTTCTTTATCATTAGTTCCACTACTATACAGGATAAAACATACACCGAATTACATACAACTATTTCAATACAGGTAACTATTTAGAAAAGAGAAATAACACACTTGAAAACGGGGGATAATGAGAAGTGTATTGATGGTGGTTATAAAGCACTAACTATTTTTTATTATCAACTTAAAAAAGGAACCCATTAGGATAAGGTATATATTGTGTTCTTGGGTAAAACCAATATATATCTATACCTTAAAGAGACTATATATGCATACTTTTATTACTATAGATGGTTGTTTTTCCCTTATAAATCATCTTTTATATTAGTCTCCATTTTTCCCCTTTCTATATTTCCCCTTTAAACTAATTTGATATTTGACTTATTCACACCAACACTTAAGACAAAGAGCACAAACAAGTGATGTGAATTTTTTCTTCTCTAAAAGCCTTCCACTATAGTTGATGGCTCCACCATTCATCTTTTTCCTTTTCTCCTCCACCAATCATTGTTTCATGCCATCATTCTTCTAGTTGATCTCTTTATTTCATCATTGTTTTCCACTAAAATATCTGTGCATTTTTTTCTCTTAATAGTTAATGTAAAACTATAATTAAAATGCCTTAAAATTAAGGAGATATTACTATCCAAAACATATCAAAGCTACAAGGGAGACCAGTACAAATGAAGCTAAAGCTTATTTAAAAGAAATAAGATCCTTAAGGACCTTTTACTAGGTCTATGTAGGACATGCATTTATAGAAAGATTTAGACTTTCAGAAGGCCATAGAATGAGTTGCTACGTTGTTTAAAGTAACACTTTGAACTTATTGTAGTTTTTTTGGAGAGTTTGACCATTTTTTTCTCTCCAAATAGAGTAGATAGCTGAAGCAAAAAGTTCCCAAATCCATGGTTTCCTCTTATTGGGTCTCTGACCACCATTTGTGCACCAAATAATCAAGTCCTCCCATTTATAAATGGTCTATGGCACCACAATTTTTGTAGGGGGTATGAATGTCAAAGGAAAGGGAGCATGAAAAGAATATATGTGAGATCGTTTCCTCATGCTAAGAACATAAGACACATGTACTACCATTATGTTGAATAAGTTTATATTTGGTTTGTAAGTTATTATGCACAACCATCCATAGTATAAAATGGTATTTTAGGATGGTCATAGGGTTCAAAACAAGTTTGAAACAAGGAACCTTACTTTTATTCTTGATTTACTCATAAGATTTTGATATTATATACTCACCCCTTGTGACAACAACATCTCTTCCTATTTTTGTAAAAAATATGATTAAAAATATGCCTCAAACTCAAAATTTCCCTAAGGATCCAATATGTTCTAGGTCTTCATTTAACAAACTAAAGATATAATTATTTAATGTAATAGGAGTGCTCCCATTTGGCTCATAACATCTCCTTCTTTTGACCTAGAAACCACAACAGACAACTAATGGCTGCAATGTTCTACAAGTGAATGTTTATAAACCCTAGACTACCCTCTTTTTTAGGTTTGCATATTCTGTTTTAGGACTTGTTCTTGTAGTTGATCCTACCACATATGGCTTATCTAAATTTCATTGATCTCATCAATGGCGTATTGTAGAATAGGGAAGATAATACACTAATAAGTCTGTTACCATAGGATGATAGATTTGATAAGCTACATTATTCCTACATAAGTTAGGAGAGACACTTTCCATGTTATAATTTTGATAGTTCACTTCTCTATTAGAGGTTTCTAATGGCTATGGTGAAAGAATTTACCATCCAAGGGAACTCCTCAATAAGATAAGGGAAGGTTTCCAATTGGGATGTGAAAGTTTTCTAAGACTGTATCCTCCGCATGCTTTTCAACAACCCCACCATAATAGATTGAAAATTTAAAAGGATTGAGGTACAAACCTAGAAGTTATGAAAATTTTCTAAACTCTTCAAAGATTACACTTATTGAAGGTTAATTTTCTATAAAAGAATAACGAGTCATCTACAAACATGAGGTTAATTAGTCTAAATTTTTTTACACTTCCAATGGGGTGAAAACTCAAGGTGTGAACAAACTTGTTGCATCATTCTGTGAAGGAGTTCCATGATTAGAACAAAGAAGGAAGGTGATATTGGGTCACCCAGCCTCAAACATCTTTTTACTTGGAATGGTGGAAGAAAATTACCATTGTGCATGATAGAGTAATAGATAGTTGATACAAATTAATATATATTAGGGATACAAAGTGTGGAGGAAAGAGCATTTGCCACAAAAGTTGTTGGTGAAAGTCCTACCTCAATATTTCATATGCCTTCCTCATGTTTAATTTAATCAAGCACCTTGATGATATACGTATTTTATTGTATCCTTTGATTAACTTAGTGGCAAGCAACACATTGTCACTTATATTTATTCCTTTCACAAAAAGTGATTGGAAATCACCTACAATGTAAGGAAGAAGAGGTTGCAAGAGAGTACCAATGACATTTTTTATTATCTTATATAAGGTATTATAACATGCAATGGGTATATTACCACTTGCTTTGGTAGAATTTTATACTTTATAATTAAGGTTAAGGCTTATGACATTAAATCCTTTTGGAAAATATCTAGGTGTAAATAAATTCTTAACAACTTCATGCACATCATGCCCTATGGTAGGATAAAACATATTGAAAAAATATGCATTAAATTCATTAGTCTCAGGGGCCTTATCTCCACCCATTTCAAAGATTTCCATCTGCACCTCATCTATAGTAACTGGTTCTAAGAGGCTATGTTGTTAACTAGGAGAAAGCACAAGACCTTTGGATATAATATCTGAGATCATGTCTATTTGAGTTCCCATAAGGGCTTTATAGAATTGAGGAAGAGCCTCACTTTTTCAACTTTATCACTATGGATAGTTCTCTAGCCATTTGCTATTGATAAGATATGATTTGTTTGCTTACTATCTCTAACTATAGCGTGAAAATTTTTGGTATTAGAGTCTCTCAAGCTAATCTAATTTAATCTTGATCTTTGTTTATAAAATTTCACTTCACACATAGAGTAAAAGAGAATTTTTTTAAAGTGGGTTTCTTGTCTTATTAAACTTGTGTTTAGTGGATTTTTTGTAAGAAGTTGTATGTTATGAAGTTGATCTCTTGACTTCATGACTTTATATGATATGCCACCAAATTTGGCTTAGTTTAGATCCTTCAATGGGGGGTTTGAGTAGTTTTAATTTCTTTATGACCCTAACTAATAGTGTCATATCTATGTGTTTATGCCAAAAGCTTTTCACAATGTCATTGAAGAATTCATAATCAACCTACATATTACAGAATCAAAATTCCTATAACTATGGGGGTTTTGAGGACTAACTTTGACCGTTATGGATGCATGATATAGGGTTGATTGTGGAGAAAAGTGGGTGTAGGTACTAGGGAAATTCTCAAACCATTTTTCATTTCCTAAGGCTCTATTAAGCATGCAAATGACTCAATCCTCATCTCTTTGTCTATTACTCTAGGTTTAGTACACACCTATATCATAGATATCTTCTCAATGAAGGAACTTGAAGCAAGAGGCAAAGTCATGAACATCCATGCCATTAATCTTAGTCACTTACAACATTTCCTAACAAAAAGTGATGAAGTTAAAATGACCTAAAATCATATATGGAAAATTAATAGGGTAGTTTGGCTTTAACCAATCCCATAAGGCTATCTTGTCTTAGACTCAATTATGAACATAAATAACAATGACATAAAATTTAAAAACACCTGCTATATTGCATACTTTGGTGAGGATACCTTGAGCCATGCTAAAAATCTTTTCAACAAATCATTGGTTTGGGTTCCACCCTACACGATTTCACCCATTATGGTGGTGTTCATAATTATGTAGCCATTTCCAATGGGACATAATAGTTCTAGTAATCTTTTCAGTATTAGTTTCTTTGATTCTTGTTTCTAGTAGACCAGTTGAATCAAATTGACCATCTTTACACTAATTACTTACCTATTTTTTTGTTTTAGAGGATCATTCAATCCCCTAATATTTTTAGACCTAATTTTTATAGTTGAATGTTGAAATCAAGCTTAAAGAGATATTCCATAGGGTCATGTCTAGAAGAAAGTCTCCTGTCTTCCTCAAGTTTGATTTGGGAATCATAGGTATGATTAAGATTAGATGCTAAAGGGTTCCCTGGTAAGAAAGTTTTCGTATTGGTACTAGGAGTAGTATAGGTTCCTCTTAGCTCATTTAATTGGTAATAGGCCTTTGTGAATATGTTTACTAACATGATGGGTCTGACTATGCAACAAAGTTGGAAGTAGAAAGAAGTGGATGATAAGTCTGAGGATGATACTCCTTTCTTCTATCAATTATAACCAACCACTGTTTTCTTAGGCTAGTAGTTTGTGGAGGATTTTTGGATACCTTAAAAGTTTTTGGTTAATACCATGATAATGTTGACTATTAAGTATCTAAAATTAAAAATCTATATTTTTCTCCAAAATTGTAACATTAGGCTTCTATATGTAAAAAAAGTAGGTATTTTCTTGTGTTTGCAAACTTCAATCAACACACGTGCAAAGAAAATTCTTTCCCTTAAAGCAATAATAGAGCCTATACCTATCAGTTTGCTAATGCAACTTGGTATACAACTTAGATAAGGGGTAAACCGCATATATAAAGATACATTTTTGACTTTCACTAGGATGGAATTGAAATTCATTCTTGGTGAATGAAAAATTGGGAAGCCATTGCTTGAGAATGATAGGCTTACTACATAAGGTTCACTATCCTACATTCAAAGTAGTGAGGCAATCTTCCTTAGAGTTGGAAAGGAACAAGATATATGCCTTTTAATGCAAGATAATATAGGGTAAACCAACATTTTCCCATGTGGATCTAAAAAAATGTATTAATATGGTAGGATGAAGACTTTGTGCCACAAATGAGGCCAACTAGTGAAAATTCCCATTTTTTTATTCATTTTCCAGTCCATTAGCTTTTAATTCAGCCATCAAATTACCATTCACTATTATAGGAGTATTATGATCTAATTTGATAAGATGACAAGGCTTATGATTATTTTTGATAATTTTCGTCCATTTAATGAATTGGGTATGTTTGATAGGTTTAGGATTTACCCAAGGTTTTTGAATTAGGGATCTCTAGAGGGAATTTAGGATCTAAGATTGCAATAGGTATTTGAGAGATCCCTACAACATTGATATTATTATCAAACTCTGAGTTTGTTGATGGTGTAATAACATCATCGACAATTTTTCTTGGGATGCTAAAGTCATCCATGAAAATGGAGGATTATGGTTTAATTGAAGAATATGACTTGCCCTTTGGTGTTTTCCTAAGTGGCTGCCGCTTCTTCTTTGCCATGGTTTTTTGAGTTTATTTTTCTCTAAATAAAACCTAGATGGAGTTTTTGGAGCCATTTTGTGGTGTTTTTTTTTCCTTCATAAATTTTGCTTTAATATTATCTCCATACTTTAACTACTTGGAGCATAAATGTGCTTCCTCAACTTTATTGTGTAATGTGTTTTATATATCATTAGAATTTCTTTGATCATTATTATAGTTGTTGCTATAATCTATATGTAATGTTTTTAATAGCTATATACTATCCTCTATTTTATATATACCTAGTCTGAAAGGCATGGAGTTCAAAATGAACATGTTACAGTCATGTTGTTGCATTGTTTTCTTTTCATCTTGAATTATTTTTCTCTATTTTTTTCTTATTATAATATTTCATGGATTATATGTGAAATACTCCAAAATTCTAATTTTTGAAATTATGGAAAAATAAGGATTTATTAGGAAAATTAAGTAAATAAATTATTTTATTAAAATAAAGGGGGAATTAATTAAGGCATAATAAGGAGAAAATAATAAATGATTTATCTAGGCAAAAGTTGGACATTTTGCTAATTAATATGGAAGTTAAAGAAATTTTCCCAAAATAATAAAATTAATCTAAAATGGGATTTAATTATTATTATTATTATTATTATTATTAATTTTAAATATTCAAATAATAATAATAATAATAATAATAATAAAAAGGACCCAATATCCCAACCCATCCATTTTCTCCTTTTCCTTTCCCCTTTTTCCTTTTTCTTCTTTCTTTTCCTTTTTCTTTCTTTCCCTCCTTCTCCTTTCTTCCTTTTTCCCCCATCTCCCTAATTAGGCCAACCCGCCGACCCAGTTCCTTCCCCCTCCCTTCCTCCTTTGCCGTGGCCCAAGCCCGCACGACCCCCTCACCCGTCGCCCGAACCGCTTGGCCGAGCCACCCCTTTTCCTTTTCTTTTCTTTCCCCTGGACTGCTGATCCACCCCTTCCCCTCTTCTTCTTCTTCTCACACACCTGGACCCCAACCCTACAACCCTACACCTACCGGCAGCCACCTACACCATTCAGCCATCCTCCCCTCCCTCTCCCGTCACTTTCTTTCACTAATTCGGCCCCAACCGACCCTTTTCCCCTCTCCCGAGCACCCTGCCCCTTTCCTTTTCCATCTTCCTTTGACCTTACTGCCCCTGTCATGGCAGCCCCACCTCGACTGCCACCACCGTCGGCATGCCTGGCACCTACACCCTCTTGTCTTCTTCCCCTTGTCATTGCCCACCTCAATTGGCCTATAAATACCCCATGGGCATCCTTAATTGGGGTTTTGATTTCAAAACCAATAAATCCTCCTTTTCTCACCGCCGCCGCAGCCTATTTTCGCCAGCCAAACTACCCCCAGAACCAACCCTTGAACCACCCTCTACCTAACTAGACCTTCCTCACCCCTCGATTTGCCCTACAAGAGCCACCCCGGCCGTGTAAAACCGCCAACCCAATCAACCCACTTTGACCCCTCGCCGCCCCTCGCACCACCATTCTCCACCGATTCTGCCGCAACCAATGCTACCCCTACCCTATAAAATAACCAGGGGAGCCTCCTCTACCTCCCCAATAGTCGTGCGCCACCACTTCCGGCTGCACCACCACCCCCATTCCACCCCTCTCCACCTGATACACCTTCCACCACCTCAAACACCCCCTCATTCCCTCTCCTCTAGCCTATAAACCCATCTTTCCACCTCTCTTCCTCCTCCATCGCCGCTACACGCTGTCATGCACCGCCATTGGTCCCACCACCAACCCAAGGTGGTGTTCTAATTTCCCCAACCCTTAAACCTTTTATATATAAATGTTAATAAATTTTAGTAATATTAATAGTATTATCCTTATTATTATTATTATTAATGTTGTGTTATTATTATTATTATTATTATTATTATTATTATTATGTTAATACTCTTACAATCTAACCTAACATCGGAAATATTATAACTATGGTATTATCATTTAAAAGGCTACTACTTTAGTATTAATATAGTATCCTTATTATTAATAATAATATTATTATTTCCACTATTATTATTATTATTATTATTATTATTATTATTATTATCATCATCATCATTATTATTATTATTACCATTATCATTATCATTACTTTCTTAATAATATTGTTAATACTAACTTTATTCATTATCACCTTTTATTATTAATATAAATATTTGGACCCTTATATTATTATTATCATTTTGGTTACTATATTATTTTTATTGTTATTATTATTACTATGCTTAACATTATTATTATTATTATTATTACTATTACTATTATTATTATTATTATTATTATTATTATTATTATTATTATTATTGAAACTAAAATTGGCATGTTACCATTTTGTTACTATAGAAGAAGAATACCCAACCTTATTATTATTATTATTATTATTATTCAAATATTGCTAATATTATTCCTAATGCCTTTGTTACTAACATTATCACTATGGTATCATTATTAGTTATTACTATTATTATTGTTATTATTTTTTTAATATTATTGTGATAAAAACATTCGAACCCTTATATTATCATTATCTCAAATATAACTATTATCATTATTATCTTTATTAATATTAGTACTTTGTTAGTATTACTAATATTATATTATTATTTTATCCCTAAAGCCATTATTAGCCTTAGCCTTAAAAATAATAGGGCTTCTATTTCTAGGAGCATTAGTATTACTATTATTATTATTATTACTATTTTATTTTAACAAGTATTAGTACTATTATTAGAAAAAATATAGCTATTAGATTTAATAATATAAATATAGTTATGAATAGTAATATAAGTATATTTTGACTAGTAATATCTAGTAGGCTAACTTGATGGTACAAACCCTAGTTTTCACTTATAAAGCTCCCTTTAATAATAGCAATCCTAATCTTAGACTAAAATAAGAAATAGTAGTATTTTTGGTTGGAGGGAAACTAATCTTTAGTTTTTCCCTCTTATAAGTGAATCAAGCTAAAACCCTAAGGAGGAGTAGGAGCGTACTCTAAGCCTGACGTGGTTTTAGGTAAGGATGTAGCTAAGGCCTATGTGTGTTGTGTGACTTATATGCCATGGATGTTATGTATCATGCTATGTCATGTATCGTATGATTTTCATGAACTTGTCTTGTGTGTAGCGCGGCTTGGAGTTGAGGTATGTTTATGTATTCCTTATGGCATGAGTATGATATGTATATATAGTGATTATAATGTGATATGATATGACCCTCTAGGACATGCATGCTAGGATGATTGTTAATATGTTATGGGAATGAAAGGATAAGAAGAAAGAAAATGGAAAGTGAGTTTACTAAGGGGGATATGAGGTTGACCAAAATACCTCGTGATGCATGAGAGGAAAATAAAGAGAAAGAGATGACCAAAATGAAAAAGAGATGGGAACCATGTATGGGAATTCTAGGGTTTGCATGGGGACTTTTAGAGTTTGGATGGGGTGGATGAAACTTGCATGTGGATGATCTTTACGTGAGAAAAGTTATCTTAGAGTGTAAACAAGCTAAAGGGAGAGTTATGGAGTGGTTGGAGACTTGGGACGAAAAATAGTACGTAGGTGGGTGTAAGGGTGTATAAGGGACCGATTAGGGTTTTGAGAGGAAGCACTAATCTGGAAAAGAAAATGTGGAAGTAAAAAAAATAAGGGAGAGTAGAGTACGGGTTAAGAGTGAGAATTTATTTTATAAGGGGAGAGTATGGGTGCCATGGGAGAGAAGAGATGTTGGGTGAAAATAGAGGGGTTACTTATGGGAGAAGAAAGGTACTAGGATTGAAGTGGCCAACTAGGGTTTTTTGGTCACATGTGGAATTGAGGGGTAAAATGGTATGGTTTAGGATTGGATCTAAATGAGATAAGGTATGGCACGATAAACGAATTAATGGTAGTGTAAGTGAGAGAGAGTTGGGCCACATCGGTCTAATTAGGGTTTTCAAGGAAAAACCCTAAAGGGTGATAGTAGGTGGAGTTGATGTCATAAGGTGTTGGGCCTAACCTGTACCCGTAGGATTTGGGTTTTTCATTAAGTGTAAGTGTAAGAGGAATGGATGTCGGGGTGTAATAAGGGGTGCAGGAGTCTCAATATATGGTATAGGCTCCATTGGGAGAATAGAAGTAGAAGATAGTTGACATGCATGTCAAGGGTGAAAAGCTCTATCTAATAAGATACGAATAAGATACTAATCACTTAAAGAGTAAGATTGTTGATCCGGGCCCAGACCGATCCACTGGCATAATAGTGGCCAGATGCCGGGGTGCCCCGGAGATCAATCCACCGGCATATAATAGTGGTTAGGTGTGTTCTGCCCTATAAGTGACTGATCCACCGGCTATAATAATGGGGGATCCCGAGCTCAACAAACCAAATAATAAGTTGCCAATGAATCATGGGAAAGATACTATGTAATTACAGTGAAACACCATGAGAGTCGAGGCCAGACCGATCCACCGGCATAATAGTGGCTAAGAGCGTTCTACCCTAGAGACCGATCCACCGGCAAAAATAGTGGTTAGGTGCGTTTTGACTTATAAGTGGCTGATCCACCGGCTATAATAGTGGGGTTCCCGCACTCGCATAGATTGATAAAGATTATGTTGTGAAATGATCATATGTATCAGAGATCCAAAGAATAAGTCTAATTGGACCATAGCCGGCCTTCATTATCTATGTTACTGTATGTTGTCTATATGACCATGTCATGTATGTTACATTGTATGTTTTGTATGTTTGGCCTTAGCACATGGTTACGTTACTCAGTACGTAGCGGACTGATCACCCGTTTCATGGGTGCTACTCATTCCCATGAGCAGAAGACCCATCTGAGCTTGTGCAGGTAGGGGATGCCGTCTTCGATGCCTACGACACTTATGAGGCATCGGGTGGGGCTAAGCATTAAGCCTATACCTGACTTGGGGATCGAAAGAAACTCAACTAGACTCTTTTTTCGTTTATTGGGCCATGTATTATTTTATTTTAGTTTTGTGATGTCGTACGATGCTTATGTTCTCAAGAACTCTAGTCACTTACTCTTTGGATTGTAATTCTAAACCGCACTCTGATTTCTGTATGACTTGCATTTTATTTAATGCCTTATGTTTTTATTAATGACTTGTGGTTGATGTTAACTGATGAGTTCATATTTTGACACATTTTATACCCTTATAATCTTAGTTTTTGGTAGTTTATTTAGCTAATATAGGGGAATAATTATTGTTTTATGCTTAAGTGGTAAAAATTGTATAAATATTATTATTTGAGCTAAAATGATATAATTTAAGTAAATTTAGAATAAAATATTATTTATTAATTTTTATTAATTTTATTTTTTAGGTTTTGTTTTTAAGTAAAAGGAAAATATATAAAAAAAAGTTTTTCGACCTTTGGACCAACGTCCGAAGGTTGAAGGCCCAAAGGCCTAGAACAATGAAACTAAACGGAGCACAGGAGAAAGAAGATGTCAGCCGCAAGGGCTGACGTGGAGACATAGAAAATTATAAAGAGAAGGGCGTATGGTAGAACGAGGCCAAGGGGGAGAAGCGAGAGCCTTTAGGGCTTGACGCTGAGGAGAGCCGTAGGGCGAGAAGGGGGCGCAGAAATAAAAGCGCCACACGGCCTTCAGAGAGAGGAGCGACAGAGAGCAATGTGTCAGAGAGGCTTGTGCGACAGAGCCTTAAAAAGGCTCGGTAAAATGGGAAAAAGGAGAGGAGCAGAGGGCTTGCGGATGAGAGACAGGGAACAGGAGCAACGACATGGAAACCGAGGCCAAAGGAGGAGCAACGACGCACGGAAGGAGAGGTCTGTCAGCCGAGAAAAGAAAAAGAAAAATAAAAAGAAAGAATTGCACGAAAATTAAATCAATGAAAAGAAAAAATAGGGAAGAAATTTATCGGAAAGAATTTATTTCAGATAAAATTAATTTTTATCTGAATAAATTCTCGATCTTTTACCTGAAAATAATTATAATTATTTATTTCTCTAATTTTAATTTATATTTTTGATATATTTCTGTGTAATTAATTATACTATTATGAGTGGCTGATTATTTATTGTTAGGGAATAAATTGAAACCCTAGACTATGGTTTGACTTATAATTTTATTTTCTTTGTTTCGTGAGATTGTTTATTGACTCTATGTTAATTGCTATCGTTTATATGTATGATTCTGTCAAGTATAGTTTATTTGGTGCATGCCTTGTTCTGGGTTCCTCATAAGTGACAGTATGTAGGATTATTTGCCTGCTAGGTGGCCATCTAAATATACTAGAATTTATATATATAAATTGCAGCTAGGTTAGATAACAATTCACCTAATCGTTTTGTGATTCTAACCGAAGTGGTAAAACGTTTCGATACGTGTGGGTCAAGGAAAGGAAATACAGCTAGACATGCTTTTTGTACTAGTTTGGGTACTTAGATTGACAGCCTTCCACTTACACTTAATGCATTAAATATAGTTAAATATAGGAGCCGCTTGTTGCTGCTATACTGCTAGTATTTAATAGGGTTAATATTGGCGCTTTGTCGTATTAATTAATTAAAGGAAGTAATATAAGGTGTATGGACCTGCTTTTGGTATGCAACTTGGTCGATCTCTTTCTCATGATTAAAGGATGACTTAGAAATAAATATTATATTACGACCTAATCTAGTGGTGGATTTTTATTTCCCTAACATATTTCTCATATCTGCGGTTTCCCATTATTTTTATTATTTTTTTATTATTAGTTTATTTTATTTTATTTATTCCTTTTATTATTTTATTATTTTTATAACCCCATATTAGTATTTTTTTTATTTGTTTATTTTACATTATTTAGTGTTATTATTTTTATTTTTAGTTTAAGCTAGTTAAATAGAGGTGAGCCCTCTCAATTCCCGGCCTAGAACGATACCCTTATTTACCAGTGCTACAATTGACAACAAGAGGGTTTAAATTGCGTGCCGGCTACGGCCACACCAATTTTGGCGCCGTTGCCAGGGATTGGTAACTTCACCTTTATTTTGCTAGTATTTTTAGTGTGTTTTTATTTTTAGTGTTTTTTTTATTTTTTTCTTTTAGTTTTGTTTTAGATTTTCATAGGATTTTTGGTGTTGTTTTACTCTTAACATTTTCCTTTGAAGTGTTAGTATTTTCAGGTGGCTATGAGAGGATCCTTGGGTTATGGACAACTTGGCATGAATCTTAATTCAAGAGTAAATGAGGTAAGTTTAAGCAATTTTGATGATAGACTTCACCAATTCTCCACTCTTGTTTTGCAGGTAACTGAAGCTACTGGAGTTATTAATACAAGTGGAGTGTGTCATATGCAAGGAAATCCATATGCTTACCATGAACAAGCTATGAGAGGAGGAGGATGGACACAATCCGATGCTCAGTTCCTCAATGGTTTTCAAGGACATGACCCCTATACAAGCACATACTATTTGGGAATGAGGCACCAACCTAACTTTGGATGGGAGATGAATGATCAGTATCAAGTGCCATATCAAGACCCTTACCCGCGCGAATATGAAGCTTCAAAATATTATCAATATCCTCAACAAGAATCTTCTCCAGTTTCGAAACCCTCAAGTTCAGAAAAAATGGATAAGCTTATTGAAGAACTGATAAATGGTCAAAACCAGTTGGCAGAAAGCCAAAATCAACTGATGTAAAGTCAGATTAGACAAAATGAAAGGGTGTCAGTGCTAGAGGAGAAAATGGGTTATATGGTCAACTTGATGAATCAATTACAAGCACAAGAAGAGCTCTCTAGTACTTCAGTTCCGAATTCAAGTGAGAGTTATGAGGGTGACGATGCCATATCTGAATGTAAGGATGAGCTAGTTGAGGAGGTTCCCATGGAAAACATTGAAAAGCAAGATCAAGTGGAAGAAGAGCTTGTAAAAGTAGAAGAAGAATCTCATCAAAATGAGGATCAAGTGAACAAAGAGAAGTATATGGATGACAAGACTATCACTTTCACCTACCATATACCATCTTTCAACATTTATTCCCCACTTTTGCTTGGAGATGACCATGAGACACAAGGTAAGCCTTTGAACCACTTTGATTTTATTTATGCTAACCACACTCCTTGTTTTCCCTCTTGTAGCAGGTTGTATAGATCCAAGAGTGAAGAGAGTAATCAAATCACCTAGGATACATTTAATAAGAAGCGTGATGCTCTAAAGGAGAGGTTATGTTGGAAGGATGTGTTTAAAGATTTTGAGATGGGAAAATATTTTCTTCTATTGATAGAGAGATCAGCATATATGGACATTGGGCAAAACATTCTCTCTTTACACACCTGCTTAAATTCCATGCTAGGTAAGTTATGTTCTTGTTGGATCAAATCATTCATTAAATCTAACATTTTGTCTTTTTCTTCCTTACAAGATAAAGATGATCATCACAAGGAAGGATTTGGTGAAGCAGCCCTCAAGTGGACGTATCCACCTTGAACTAGTAAACCGAGATCATGTCAGGCTGAAGATATAAAAACAAGCGCTACTTGGGAGGCAACCCTATGTTATAAGGGAGTTTTCTATCCTCTAGTTATTTATTTATTTATTTAGTTTTATCTCTATACTTTAAATTACATGTTTCCTTAGTTATTTACACATTGAGGACAATGTGTGATTTAAGTGTGGGGGTGCATGAAATTTTTTTTTTTGATTTTGATTAGAGTGTTTAGTATTTTTAGAGTTGTAGGAACCCTTAACTAGTTAATGAGGAATATATCTTTGAAATCTAACGAATAGAGGATCATGAAATTGAGATAAAGTAAGTGGAGATTTTAAGTGTTGATTTCGATATAGGGAACACATATCTACGTGCCTAAATGTGAATGGAGAAAGAACATGTATGACTGTCTAATCATCGATATGGCATGTTGAGATTCATCACATTCCTCACTGAGCTTTTGAACCACATGTACCATCCTTTTCTGAGTGAATTTACACAAAATCATCTATTTTTTTTCTTGGCTTCAAAATTTCTTTGTAAACCTCATATATGTTTAATTTTTTTGATCAAAGTATTTGCCATAGATCATGTAATGGACTATAGGTATTACTAGAACTTACTCTTGTACTAGTCAAAGCTTATAGTTAAAACATGCTCTGATTGAGAAAATGATAAAGGCAGCTTAGGAATTTTCCATCACATGACCAAATATCTTAACCTGTTTTGTGTATACATGATATACATCCCATAGAAACCCTTTGATCCTATACAAGGAACATATACTTTTCTTCATTACCCACATTGAATAACCGTTGGGCCTTAATGTCCTTACCTTTGCTTAAAGCTAGTGGAAGGAAATCAAATCGTTATGGATATAAAGAGTTATTGTGTATGCATGTGTGTGAAAGAAATATATGTATTTATTCTAAGAAAGGGGATTGGTTATGTTTGGTGGAGATAAAACAAAAAAAAAAATTGAATGAAAAGAAAAAAAATTTGAAAAAAAAATGAGAAAAAATAAAAAGAAAAAAAGAAAAGAAGAAAATAATACAATTAAGGAAGAGAGGGAGTTATGGAGACGATGTTGAGAAAGTTCTATTCATGTTATATTTTGGTGTGAAGGTGGAGAGATGCATCATTGATGTGGAGTTAAGCTTATATTTCATCTACTTATTAGATTCCACTAGCTCTTGATCTTTTTAACACCACACTTCTAAAATACTCCATACCCTTATTTACCTTAAACCCCGTGAACTAATAAGTAAGTCCTATTTGATTCTTGAGATGAGCAGCCTTTGATTTGATGGAGATTAGTCACAAGAGTTAAGCATATGGTTTGGTCCATTTGGCAAGTATTTAATATCTTTCATGAGGTTTTATCCACAAGAACATGAGCCTTATTTGTTTATATATGTGAGTCGTTTGTTATTTTTATCATCTTAGCTCACATACATGAGTGTTTTTATACATTTGTTGCCATGAATCTAAGAAAAAATAATAGAGGGTATCCATAATGAGGATGGATCTTGATGTGACTAAGGTGTGGTAGATTTTCATCCATAATATTGATATATTCATACCTGTCATGTTTATGTGTGAACCTTATGTTGAAATTGATCCTTTAAATTTCCCAATGCTGAATCTTGATTGATTGCTAATCTTGACATTTGAAAGTAAAAAATTCTGAGACAAATATGGTTAAGGGTGTCAGGTATAGTTTTATTTCATTTTATTAGTGTGTGATTTTGTGGGTATATCATCTACAAAACCTTCACGAGACCTTACTCGTCCTCGATGGGTGACCTAGGGGTTTAAAGGGCTTGTTGCACATGCTAAGTGTAATCGTGAGACCTACGAAAGTGGCTAGTTAATTTAATTTTATCTGTTTAAAGTAATAACTTGCTTGAGGACAAGCAAGAAGTTAAGTGTGGGGGTGTGATGAATTCATATTTTGACACATTTTATACCCTTATAATCTTAGTTTTTGGTAGTTTATTTAGCTAATATAGGGGAATAATTATTGTTTTATGCTTAAGTGGTAAAAATTGCATAAATATTATTATTTGAGCTAAAATGATATAATTTAAGTAAATTTAGAATAAAATATTATTTATTAATTTTTATTAATTTTATTTTGCAGGTTTTGTTTTTAAGTAAAAGAAATATATATAAAGTATTTCGACCTTTGGACCAACGGCCGAAGGCCGAAGGCCCAAAGGCCTGGAACAACGAAACCAAACGGAGCACAGGAGAAAGAAGATGTCAGTCGCAAGGGCTGATGTGGAGACACAGAAAATTATAAAGAGAAGGGTGTGCGGTAGGACGAGGTGAAAGGAGAGAAGCGAGAGCCTTCAGGGCTTGATGCTGAGGAGAGCCGCAGGGCAAGAAGGGGGCGCAGAAATAAAAGCGCTGCACGACCTTCAGAGAGAGGGGCAATAGAGGGCAACGTGGCAGAGAGGCTCGTGCGACAGAGCCTTAAAAAGGCTCGGTAAAACAGGAAAAAGGAGAGGAGTAGAGGGCCTGCGGACGAGAGACAGGGAACAGGAGCAGTGACACGAAAATCGAGGCCAAAGGAGGAGCAACGATGCATGGAAGGAGAGGTTTGTCAGCCGAGAAAAGAAAAAGAAAAATAAAAAAAAAGAATTGCACGGAAATTCAAGCAACGACAAGAAAAAATAGGGAAGAAATTTACTAGAAAGAATTTATTTCAGATAAAATTAATTTTTATCTGAATAAATTCTCGATCTTTTATCTGAAAATAATTACAGTTATTTCTTTCTCTAATTTTAATTTATAGTTTTGATATATTCTGTGTAATTAATTCTATTATTATGAGTGACTGATTATTTATTGTTAGGGAATATATTGAATTCCTAGACTATGGTTTGACTTATAATTTTATTTTCTTTGTTTCGTGAGATTGTTTCTTGACTCTATGTTTATTACTATCATTTATATGTATGATTTTGTCAAGTATAGTTTATTTGGTGCATGCCTTGTTCTGGGTTCCTCATAAGTGACAGTATGTAGGATTATTTGCCTGCTAGGTGGCTATCTAAATATACTAGAATTTATATATGTAAATTACAGCTAGGTTAGATAACAATTCACCTAATCGTTTTGGGATTCTAACCGAAGTGGTAAAACGTTTCGATACGTGTGGGTCAAGAAAAGAAAATACAGCTAGACATGCTTTTTGTACTAGTTTGGGTACTTAGATTGACAGCCTTCCACTTACACTTAATGCATTAAATCTAGTTAAATATAGGAGCCGCTTGTTGCTGCTATACTGCTAGTATTTAATAGGGTTAATATTGGCGCTTTGTCGTATTAATTAATTAAGGGAAGTAATATAAGGTGTATGGACCTGCTTTTGGTGTGAAACTTAGTCGATCTCTTTCTTATGATTAAAGGATGACTTAGAAATAAATATTATATTACGACCTAATCTAGTGGTGGATTTTTATTTCCCTAACATATTTCTCATATCTGCAGTTTCCCATTATTTTCATTATTTTTATTATTATTAGTTTATTTTATTTTATTTATTCCATTTATTATTTTATTATTTTTATAACCCCACATTAGTGTTTTTTCTTATTTATTTATTTTACATTATTTAGTGTTATTATTTTTATTTTTAGTTTAAGCTAGTTAAATAGAGGTGAGTCTTCTCAATCCCCGGCCTAGAACGATACCCTTATTTACCAGTGCTACAATTGATAACAAGAGGGCCATGTATTATTTTATTTTAGTTATGTGATGCCGTACGATGCTTATGTTCTGAAGAACTCTAGTCACTTACTCTTTGGATTGTAATTCTAAACTGCACTATGATTTCTGTATGACTTGCATTTTATTTAATGCCTTGTGTTTTTATTAATGACTTGTGGTTGATGTTAACCTTGTTTAGCCTTAGCACTTAGTACTGGAACGGTAGGAGTAAACCGATCTGGTACTAAGTGTGGCGGTAATGCCCCTGAGTTTACCGTTTTATCATTTCACTTTCATCAAACCTTTTTATTAAAATAAAATTTTTCAGTAGTAAATTTGGGGGTGTTACAATACGTGGTTATAATCTAGTAGGTTGTATTAAGAGTATATATATGGTGTTTAGTATGGCTAAAAATCAAGAATGCTGATTGATAGTCAACTCAAGATCAACTCGTTTGTTTAGTTTAATAAGTCAAACTTGATACTTAATTTTAGGTTCATTTGTTAAATGAGTTCAGTCCTAGTATAAAAAAATTAGGTTCGACTAGTTTATATTACTAAGCATATGAGCTCATCTCATTTAAGTAATAGGCTTGTGTGCTTGCTTAGCTTGAATTATTTACATCCCTAGTGTTGACGACTTCTTTTTTCTTTTAGTTGAACACACTAGAGATCCTTTGCGGATTTGTTACCCATGTAGAGATTGTGACAACATTGAAAAGAAATAGGCTAGTAAAATATGAGATAATATTTTTTTCTTAAAATTGATAAGAATTACACTAATTAGATATGGCATGGAAAGTTAATAGGAGTGTTGACCATAATGATTTTGAGAATACACCATTTCCATAAATGAAAGAGTTGACAACCAATGCATAAGAAAATTTAAAAGGCAGTCTAGAAAACGTTTGAGACATTGTTTACTGATTTGGGCACTTATACAATGGTTGTGCTATATTCATAAGATTATCAATCTGTTACGATTTTACAACCTCAAGGTAAATAATGGATGGAGTGATATAATCTTCACATTTCTTCTAAAACTATTAAAAGAGTTTCTTATAGAGGATAATATACTTCATCGTAGGAGATATGAAGCAATAAATATTCTTTTCTCTATGAACTTGAATTATAAAAAATAATCATGCTTGTCTTAATTATTTTATTTTCTATAAGAATAAATATGCATACTTAAATATATGTCCTTGATAATAATCTAGGATTGTACATTTTATGCCCCTTTTAGAATGAGTTTTGGATGTGTTTTTGTAGTTAGTAGTCTATAAGTGAAACATGTTATTGATTTTTTTCCAACTTATAGGGTCTTAGATTATGTATGAGAAGAAACTTGGAACTTGTTCTCTAACTTCCTAGAACATAACATTTTGTGGTAATAAATTATCCATTTTTGCATTATCAAAAATCTAACTTTTGTGTTTTAGGATATTATGTAGTATAGATGCCATTATAAGATAATGTTATTCCACTAAGTGATGCACCCTGTAGTCTAAGTCATGCTTTAGAATATCTAAGACAACTACAAATATCATTTTTGGTATGATCATATTAATAACAACCACTATATGTGATGGAATCCTAAGAATCCATTTGACCCCTAATGCTCAAAAGTCTCCTATATTTTTGATCTCTCCTCTATTGCTATGTGTGCCTTCATTATCCATCCTTGTGCTATATTCATTGAAGTTCAAGTAATGTGAAAATAGATACAAAAGAATAAAAGAACAAAAGCACAAAATAACAAAAGAAGGATAGAGGAAAGATGTAATTAGAGAAAATCCCAACTAATAGATGGAAGAAGAAGAAGAAAATCAAGCTAGAAAAAGGTGTAATCCGTTCCATCTATCTCAATTTCTCCTTCTTCTACTTTACTTCTCATCTTATACTTTATTTTTTTACCATTAAAATTAGCATGAGTTGATTCCTTTATTATGGGGAGGATTGATTTGATCTATGTACTATAAGACTTAAAATGCTATCAAATTTCTCATGTGAGTAATGTGTATTTGATCTTTGATGTTTTTATCTCATTGATGTGCGATGATTGTTGGCTACTTTCGGCACCTATCTAGACAAATAAAGCTTGAAAAAGATAAGTGTGGTGGAAAATGTCAAAGTAATGTTTAGATAGGCATGAAGACATGTTTAGGTCTATACATTAATGCTAAGAGACTTGTTATATGACATTATCATTTGTTCATGTACCGTGAGGTGGGAACCTAAGAGTATGTCTTACCCTAAGTGAGGCCCAATAAATGGAATAGCATATTTGATGGTGTGAGTAACTTTCCATGGTGTAATATGATATATGCTGAATTGTATTATGATTTGAGATACCCCCAACTCATAATCCTCACCATTATCATATTCGACCTACTTGCTTGGCATTTGCTATTTTGTGTTAAGTGTGTTTTTATAGATAATTTGGGTAGTTGAATTCTTATAAGTAATTTTAGTATAAATTTTTTATGAGTGATTCCACTTTTTTACCCTATAGCATCCTCAATCCTATAATGCAGTGCACTAAAATATTTGACGAAAGATAGCATAGCAACTACTTTGTGATCAATTAGTGCATTTATGTGCATAGCAATATTATACGAATTTTTTGGCACCACTACCGAGGATTGGTAATGATACATAGTAGAATAGGTAATTTGGTGAACATTCATTTTTTTTAATACAATAGATATGAATGTGAATAATGAAACTCATGAACTATTTTTATTAAGGTCACACAAAAAATGATGACGAGGGTTTTAAATTTTCATTCACATAGATAAGATAATTTAGAGAGACATCTAGTTTATGACTTATACAAATAACGTAAATGAATAACAAAAAAATTTACACGTGGTTTCAATGAGAGAAAATTCAATTTAATAACTCAACTAAACTATGATTAGAAAGGTAAATTACAAATGATTTATATAACCACATTGCATCTCATCATAATAACCTCCTTAAAATAAGATAAACAAAATCTAAATAAGATACAATTTTAAGGGATATAAGATACAACACACCATACCTAAGTAATATTGTAATACCCCAAAAATTTTCTTAGTCTAATCCCGCATCATTTGCACCCTAATTTGATTATAATCTCAAGAAATCTTATTATTATCCTTAACCATATTTCATAATCACAAAACATTAATCGATAACAAACCTTAATTCAGATAAACTAAAATTCGTAAAACGAAACAAAAACCCACTAAAATTTCAACTAATCCAAAGTATTTGGCTAATCCAAAATTTCCTAATCTAATCCTAATTCGCTCACATTTCTCTCTTTTCCTTTTCTTTTCTTGTTTTTTTCCCTTTTCTTTCTTTTTTGTTTTCTTTTCTTTTCCCTTCTTCTCCTATGTCGATTTTGTAGCGTGAGGAGTTTTGTTTCCTATGAACTATGCACCGCCCACTTGTCCTCCCACATGCTTCCTCTCACTATTACCCTGCCACTCTCACAGACCATCATCATCATCCCTCATGCCTTCTTCTTCTTCTTCTTCTTCTTCTTTTTCTTCTTCTCCCCTCCCTGCTGCTACTCTATTTTGCAGCAACCATCACTCCCCTACCACCCTTCTTCTTCCTTCTTTTTTCTTCTTTTTTCCTGCCTTCTCCTCCCGTGCATGTTTTCTTCTTTATCATCACCCATTCGTGCCTCTGGTTGACTCTCATCCATCTCATCCATCACCATCCCCCTATCCTTTTCTTTCTTCTTTCTTCTTTCTTCTTTCTTCTTTCTTCTCGGTAGATCCTCATCATCATTGTCGTCACCCCCGTCATTTTTCTCCTCTAAGGCATGCCACCTTACTAGTACTCCATACCTCCATTTTATTGTCATCCATTAGCTCTCCAACCTTCTCTTCTTCCTCCTCCTTTCTCCTTCTTCTTTCTCCTTCTTCTCTATTTTCAGCATCTGCACCACCTAATCCACCATCGAGCACCACCCAAGCCACCACTAGCCACCCTTTGGCCGATGGATTGATCACCAAGGTTGCCCCAACCTTTCCCCTCACCATCACCAACCATCGCTGCCTCTTTTCCCTTCTCTTTTCCCTCGTTCATTGTAGAGCTTTGGAGTGCACAGCCTGTGCATGACCCACTGTACAGCCATGCAATGCTCAGATCCCCCATTGCACAACCGTGTAACTCTTGCATTATCTAGCCATCCGTTTTATTTTCTGTCAGCCTAGTGCTGCATAGCCATACAACTCTTGCATTGCTTGACTGTATAACTTCCGTTTTAGCCGTACAACCCTATTTTCACCCCAAATCTTATCCAAACACCACAAAAATTTAACTATAGTTCCACCACACTTTCTTCTACACTTCCATACAATTCAATCTTCCAGTTTACTCTAGTAAATTCCATTTTAACCTCTGATAATAATATTATTTTATCTTATTTTCATAGGTGATATTATGGTGACTTCAAAGGAGGCATAGGATTTACATGCATAAAGCCCGATCTCCTTATTGATAAGGATATAAGTTGTAGCTAGGGATTTATAAGATACTTGTATCTTTATATATTCCTTTATGTTGAGTATGTTATATTGAATCATTTAAGTATGGAAATGCTATGAAATGATATTCTTGAGAGTAATGAAATTATGTAAGTACATGTTTGGGTATAATATTAGATACAAGATATCTATAGGAAACTAAGTATATGTACTTCAGATAATAATTGGAAATATATATGCTTTGGGTTTTATATGGCTTTAGGAGAATGCGATTGTCTTACCTACCCTAAGGGTATTATGGTTATTTGGGGATAATTACATGGTTGTACTTATGTGTCTAATTATATATCCTGCATTTATATGAGTTTGGCTTGATAACATACAATCAACTCTGAATAAGATACTAATCATTTAAAGTGAAAGATCACTCAATTCGGGACGAGGTGTTTATATAGCTCTATTCCGATAGATAATAATAGTGGCTAGGGTGTGTTATCCCTGAGAGGTGCTTCAGTTCGTTCCACCAGATTAAGAATAGTGGGCCCCATACTCAATGTGAATGAAAATATAATGAAGAGTTAAAATATAAATAGAAAGATACTAATCATTTAAAGTGAAAGACTATGTGAGTTAGGTCTGAGGTGTTGAGTCCGTTCCACTAGATAATAATAGTAGCTCGGGTGTGTTTTCCCCGAGAGGTGCTTCAAACCATTCTATCAGTTTAATAAATAGTGGCTTAGGAGTATTTTACTCTTAGAGGTGTTGGCTTCGTTCCACTAGATAATAGTAGTGGCTTAGGTGTGTGGTCGCTGAGAGATGTTTCAGACTGTTCCACTTGTTTAAGAATAGTGGGGTCCATGAACTCAACTATCTAATGAAAGAATTGGAATCAATAGTTATCAGGCATTCTTCGATTTGCACATGTATAATTTTCTTATAAAAATTCTTATATTATTTGTTAACCCTGCTTGACTATATCGTTACCTTACTCAGTACGTAGCGTACTAATCATTCATTTCATAGGTACTCCTCAATCCAACAAGTAGACGGCCTAGATATTTATGAGTAAGTTGTTGAGGACCAGGTGGATGATTTCTTAGCCTTTGATGTGATATATGTGGAGGAGTGATTCATTTATATTAGGTTTTGGGTATAAAGTCATGTTATCTGGATGATAGTTTTACCCGGGATACCTTTTTGGACTCTTAGTTCTATGGTTCTTAGTTCTATGGTATCCTTTTTGTTATATTTTGATATTATAATCGGTGTTGATCTCCAAACACTTATTTGATGTTATTAAAATTTATCACGTTGATTTTTTTCATGTTTAACTTTTCTAATCATTTTGCCTTATAATTGACGTATAATGGTGGGGTCAGCCAGACTTATATCAATTACGGTGGTAACACCTAACTATTTGATTATACACTTTCACTTAAAATGAAAATTTTTAGTAGTAAATTTAGGGTTGTTACAAGTTGGTATCAGAGCTTTAGGTTTTGATTACCGTGTTTTGGTTATCAAAATTCATTTTTCGACAATCCCTCAACCTGTTTCTACGGTCTATTTCAAATTTAAGAAAACCTTGTTTTATTTTTGAAAACCCGGATTAACTTGTAAGGAATTGAGTAGGGGTAGCCTAGGTGGCCTTGAAAATGTGAATTATATGCATGATATGTTTGTTAGCTAGGAAGGCTTAGGTTATAACACAAATTTCATCCTGCAGCTAGTTAGTCACCATGGCGCTTAACGGTCGCGTCAGTTGTCTTAAGGAAACTTTTGAGGCATTCCTTGAGTTTGTCAGACATCCATCGCCTCAGCCTCAGCAACCACCTCCAACTCCACATTACCCATAGGAGGGTATCGGGGAAGACTGGTTTTGGAGGGTTATAGGACATCACCCGCCACTATATGCTAGTGATGAGGACCTAGTTATCCTAGAGGGATGGATCCAGGATATGGGCAGGACGTATGAGGTAGTAGATTGCCCACCTACTCGAAAGGCGAGCACTACAACTTTCTTTCTCCAAGATGCAGCCGACACTTGATGGGTAGGTTGTCATGCGTAGGGAGGATCGCTGATGTCTTAGGAGGACTTCAAGACAACAATCAACATCAAGTATTATCCCAAAAGTATCAAGAAGGATAAGCTAAAGGAGTTTATGTAGTTGACTCAGGGAGGCATGACCTTGAGATAGTACCATGCTCGATTCTCAGAGCTATTGATGTTTGCATTAGGCATAGCAGTTAGCGATTTTACGGTTGTGTATCAGTTCAAGCATGGCTTCACTTCAGCATCTAGAGGATGATGGGTGCCATGGCATTTCAAGACTTAGCCACCTTGTACGAGTAGGCTTGTGTCGTTGCTACTATGGTAAGGGAGCATACTTCTATTTTGGGTAAGAGGAAGCTAGAAACATAGGGTTCTGGAGGCAGGATTTAGTTTTGGGAGAGTGGACCTCCGAGTTATTAGCCTAGGGGTCAGACAGTTGGATAGAGCAGACCTTTTAGACTAGTGAGGCACTTCATATGTTGTTTCTACAGTCGAGATCATTTGGGGCAAACTTGTTAGGGCACTCCTATTTAGTGTAGGACGTGTGGTCAGTTAGGCCACCAGTCTTTTGATTGTTAGCGATAGCTAGGGCTGTGTAAAAAATCCGCAATTTGAAAATCCAATCTGAAATTTAAAAAATCCAATCCGAGTTTTAGGATATCCGATTCGGATTTTAGAAACCAGAGTGGATATCCAATCCAGTCAAAATTAAAATTTATTAGAGTGGATATCCGATCAGATATTTTTCCTGATTATTCAATCTGATTAAAATATTCGGTGTATAAGAAAAATATTTTTTTAAAATAAAATATATAAATATTTTTTGATTAAATAAATTATAAATATAATTATTTAACCTAAATATTTATGTATGTAAAATTAACTATTTATGTACATATATATACCAGTATTACAATTACTAGTTTACTACTACGGACCAACACCAACCAGTCATCCAGCCCATTAGCCTGCCCAGTCTGACTCAACTGTCTACCCCAGTCGGTGGTCAATCTGTCTAGTCTATTTCCACATTCTCAGTATGTCTTTGTTTTTTGTTTTTTCTCCCAAATCTCTTCTTCCCTTCCCTTCTTTACTTCTTCTCAAAGAATCGTAGGCTCACTGGTCATAGCAACCCTCAAGTCCCGAGTCCTAATCATGCAGCTACTCTTCTCCCATTCCTAAGCAAAGCAAGCGCCACTAGCCACCACCAGGTACAGTTGTGACTTGTGAGGGGTTGTTTAAATTCTTACGTTCTTTTTATAGTTCTTATATTATCTAATCATTTTCTAATTCTAACGTTTGCAATTTTTCTTTGTAGGGCATTGTTCTTGTTTGCTGATTCTTCCTTGAAGGAGTATTTTTCCACTTAATGTATGCCCTAATTATTTGTTAATTTTTCTATTTTTCTGTCACTGATTCCATTGTCAATGGTTTTTTTAAGGGTTGTAGAGGCTGAGGTTGGTTATTCTATTTTTTTGTGTGGGCTTATGTTTTTATTAATTTTTTGTTAGGAATTCGTTAGTTTGAAATTTATTTGTCCATGTTTTTCTCCATATTATCTTTTGTTAGGGTTGTTAGCAACTTAGCAGGATTTGGTAGTTTGAAATCGATTACGGGATTCTATCACTGATTTTCCATGTTTTTGTTTTAATCAATTTATTTTTTTTTTGTTTATTTGCATTTGTTTTGTTAGAGCATCATTTGGTAGCCGATACCCATTTCATTAGTTATGTTTTGTTTAGAATGGATGTTGATTGCTAATTGCTGATTGCTTATAGTGTTTGTTTAGAAAGGCTTTTAACTTATTGAATGCTACTGGTTTAATTTGAAATTATAATACTGTGAAGAAAGCTTGATATTTGTGTGAAGTCACTTTCTTTTTATAGTTCTTGCTCCTAATGAAGTTAATTACTATTCCATCTTTCAAAGACAAGTGAGGTGTACCTAAATTAATTATAATGGAAGCCTATGGTTGTTAGATTTGTAGGTTTAAAATAGGCTTATAGCAGGGTTTTGAATGAATCTAGGACCATACTAGACTGGTTTAAAATAGGTCTATTCTATCTTTCTGTTATAATAGGGTTGTTAGATAATATTATGTAATAATTTAATGGTTATCAAGAAAATATTATGAGTGGTGTAATATTGTAGTGTAATTTAGAGGATTATATTAGACTCTTCTGTTAGATTGGAAATGGTAAATTCAGTTTTTATATTAGTTCATTCATGTGATAATAAACTTTGATTTTCTATGTGCATTGAGTGACATTTACTATGTACTAACTTGATTTTCTAATAATTGGAATAAATTCTCAAATGATTTTCGTATATAATAAGTTGACATAAAAAAAATAGGAATAACAACATATATATAATGCATGAATATAACCAAACTACAATAAATTACCATAAGATAAAAAAGTCTTATACACCGACTATTTTTAAGATAATTTTTACAATGACTTGAAGAATGTATGTGTATATATACAAGAAAAACCTTCTCTGATTATGGTTTAGAATTGTTGTGAGATGTAATTATGGTTTGAGGGCAAAATGGTAGACAATGCTTATAGGATAGGAAGAAGTATATGCTACTATTTTTTTAATTTTAAATTAGAATTTGATTGTGAATATAGCTATCACTTTTTTTTATGGTACTCCTATATTGATTAATGATTATCTTGTCATTGAATGTATGTAGTGGCAAAATGTGGATGACATTAACAAAATCATAAATTGCATACAGGAAAAAAATTTGGATCTCTGTTTTTTTATCTCTATTTTTATTTTATTTTTATATTAGTTAGTTGTATCTACATTTAACTGGTAACTACCAACTCTTTGGATCATATATTTCTGCCTAATCCAACATAATATCTATCTCTGATTTTTTTATACCTTATGATGATCAATATTTGTTCATAAGTATTAACTCTATTTTATTTTTGTTAATAAAATATAATTGTGACAGCTAGCAGGCTAGCACTGACACTAGGGATTTGGCAGGTAGCAACAGTATGGAATTAGTGAATGAGATCAAATATGCCGAAAGCGCAACTCAAGGTATTTCACCAGAAATGACTCCTCCTTTCCCATTTCCTCCTGTGCCCCTATTAGAACCTATTTTAAATGAAAAATCTGAAGGTTCTAAAGAGAGTAGGAATGAGGGTGGGCCACCGATAAAAAGGTATAGATCATAGGTTTGGGATCATTTTGAAAAAATACCATATGATAATAAAAATGATCCAAAGGTAATTTGTATTTATTGTAACAATCAATATATGGCTGCTCCTTCTAAAGGCACTTCAAATTTGAGTAATCATTTAAAGAGTTGTAAGAAATATCCCGTGAATATAGACGAGAAATAATTCATTTTAAAAATGAATGCTTCTTATTGTGATGGTGGTCTTCCATCATCCGCGATAACTAGTGTTACTAATTGGAAATTTAGCCAAGAAGTGCATAGAAAAGCATTGGTTGAAATGATAATTTTGGATGAATTACCCTTTCGATTTGTAGAAAGGGAGGGATTTAGAAGGTATATGGCAATGACACAACCTAGAGCAATAATTCCTTCTCGAGCTACTATTACTAGAGATGTGTTAGAAATTTTTATGGGAGAGAAAACAAAGTTGAAGGAGTTTTTTAAGAGTCACAAAAGTCAAATTTGTCTCACCATTGATATATGGACTTCTTGTTAAAATTTGAGTTACATGGTCCTCATAGCTCATTTTGTTGATAAGAATTGGAAATTGCATAAAAAGATTATTAATTTTTGTTCCATTGCTAGTCATTCTGGTGAGATTATTGGTAGATCTGTTGAAAGATGTTTAATTGATTGGAATATTGATAGGGTGCTAACTTTAACAGTTGATAATGCAAGTTCAAATAATAAGTGTATTGATTAGTTGAGAGAATGAATCAATGGTTGGGGTGAGTCGGTTTTAAATGGATCTTTATTACATATCAGATGTATTGATCATATATTGAGCCTTATTGTGAAAGAGGGGTTGAAGGAGTCTAGCAATAATATTCTTAGAGTTTGATATGCTATGAGATATGTGAGTTCATCTCCCTCTAGATTGAGTAAATTCAAGACTTGTGTTGAGTAAGAGAAATTAGAGTCCAAGATAATGTTATGTTTGGACATTGAAACTAGGTGGAATTCTACGTATATTATGTTGGATGCTGCCTTTAAGTTTAAAAAGATTTTGATTTGATGAAAAGAGATAAGAAGTATTGTGTTGAAATGGACAAATTAAAAGGCGGGCTAGTGGATGATGATTGGGAGCATGTGAGTGTGTTGCTTCCTTTTTTTGAAATATTTTTATGAGACAACTTTGAGGATATATGGTTATTTGTATGTCACTGGTAACAAGTATCTGCAAGAGATTTATAGTATATTGAAAATAATTAGTGTTGCTAGAGATGATGATGATTTTGACATAACTGCAATGGCTTTGGGTATGAAATCAAAATATGATAAATATTGGGGAAGTGCTAGAAATATCAATGTGTTGCTATTTATTGTTGTGATTCTTGATCCTAGGAGAAAGATGAGATTTTTGCGTTGGGCGATGAATAAGTATTTTGAATCTGAACTTGCAATTGAAATGCATGCTAAGGCTTAAACAACTTTGAAAGAATTGTATGCCTTCTATGCCTCTAAGCTTACATCATCTCCAACCCTTAAGCCATCTTTAACTATGAATGTAAGTTAGGTCACTAGTGAACATGGTCATCTAGTTGGGAGAGAATTTGAAGAAACAGTGGCAGCTAAGATTACTTTAGCTCATGGAAGGAATTATTTAGACAAGTATTTGGAGGATAACTTGCTTGTTGTTGGTGCAAGTTTTGATTTCCTTAGTTGGTGGAGGGATAATGCTATAAATTATTAAGTTCTTGCTTTGATGGCTAAGGATCTTTTAGCTATGCCTATGTCTACAGTTGCATCTGAGTCTGCATTTAGTACGGGAGGCTACATTCTTGATCCATTTCGTAGTTCTTTGACTCCTAGAATGGTAGAAGCATTGGTTTGTACGCACGATTGGATAAGGTCATATTCGGATGATACTCAAGTAGAAGAGATCATTGAGGAGATTGAAAACATTGAAGTTGGTATTCTTTTATTCTATTTTATCAATACTTTTTTTTTAAGTATTTCATGTGTTTTATTTATTTATTTTATCTTATTTCTTTTTTCAGATATTATAGGCTTACCACCTATTGTGCATATCGATGAGTCAAATATTTTAGAGTTTGAAGACATGATATTAAAATGATTGATGACTTTCTTAGTTGGAAAACTATTTAGTTAATTAGTTTTCTTTTGATTATGAATATATGGACCTAGGATTATTATTGTATTTGTGCTATAAACTTTGAATTATTGTTATATTTGTTTTATGCATTTTTGACTTTGGACTAATCTACCATAATTAGTATTTTTAGAATTTATTTTAATTTAATTCTAGTAGGTTAAGATATCCACATTTTGATATTTCAATTTTGGATATTTGGATATTAGATATCGGATATCCGAATTTAAATCATCGAATTTTCGGATATTAGGTAAAAAATAGATCTTTTTGTTGAAAAATAAATATTTTTTGGATAATCAGATGTACCGGATATATCCGATATCCGTATTTGAATTTTTGGATATCCGCTACTAATGGATACATATATGGATATAGGTTACTAAATATCCAATCGGATCGAATATCCGGAAAAAAATCCGATCGGATATGGATATCCGATTTTGCACAGCCCTAGCGACAGTAGAGACTACTTGTACCTCAATAGTAGGCATATCAGCAGATGACCTAGCAGCCGCCACAACAGGAGTTTCAGCAGGGGCACCAACCCTAGCCAGTGTACAACCTAGGGAGATTATTGGGAGATCGCAAAGGCCTCGCTCTTTCCCTCAGAGAGGAGGAGGACAGATTCAGGTTTTGGAGGGTATCATAGAGGATACTAGGAAGGACAATCAGCCAGGCGCCTGAATATCATCAGCCAGGTAGAGGCTGATCGATAGCTGGATATAGTCAGTGGTACATTTTCCATCCATTCGTTACCATCATATGTGTTTTTTGATTCGGGAGCATCCTTGTGATTCATATCTTCTACTTTCGTTGCTAAAGCTACACTATCTCCATCTACTAGTTTATATATTTTTGTGATGTTACCTTCTAGGGATAGAATGGATTGCACCAGGCTCTACTTTGATGTGGGGCCTTAGAGATAGGCGGGGTAGACTTCCTAGTGGACTTGGTTGAGTTGGACTTGTAGGATTTTGGCTCTATCCTTGGGATAGATACGTAGGGAAAATATAGAGCCGTAATAGATTGCACACAAGATCGAGTTGTGTTGCGGGGGCCTCAAGCTGCTAGGGTTTCTTATAGGAGATGCAAGCCTAGACCTACAACAAAGGTCGTACCTGACTATACGTAGTATTCATTAGTCCAGAGGGGTTATGCTATGTATTTGTGTGGAGTTCAAGAACTGAACAGGGATGTATCAGCATTGAAGGATATCTCGATTGCTTAAGAGTTTCCTGATGTTTTTCAAGAAAAGATACCAAGTATGATGCCGATTCAAGAGATAGACTTCACCATTGAATTAGTATTGAGGATGGAGCTAATTTTGAAGGCACTTTACCGGATGTCATCAGTAGAGTTACAGGAGTTAAAGATGTAGCTAGAAGATCTAGTGGCTCATGGGTATGTTCACCCTAGTGTGTCTCCATGGGGAGACCAATGTTATTTTTAAAGAAGAAGGATGGGAACCTTCGTTTGTGTATAAATTATTGGGATCTAAACCAGTTGATGGTGAAGAGCCAATATTTGCTTCTAAGGATCGACGACTTGTTTGATTAGCTTTGGGGTGCTTCGATTTTCTTAAAGATCAACTTGAGGTTGGGTTATCATTAGCTACACATCGCCGAGGCAGACATCATGAAGATGGCCTTTAGGACACGGTACAAGCACTACGAGTTTACGGTGATGCCATTTGAGCTCACTAATGCGCCTACTGTTTTTATGGATTTGATAACAAGGATCTTTCGGCAGTTCCTAGATTGGTTTGTTGGTCTTCATTGACATTATTTTAATTTATTATCGAAGTAGAGAGGATAATGAGTAGCATCTACGGACGATTTTATCACTCCTTTAAGAGCACAAGCTTTATGCTAAACTCTCCAAGTGCGAGTTTTGACTTCCGAAGGTTGCATTCTTAGGTTATGTGGTGTCAACATGAGGAGTCACCATGGAGTCGGCTAAGATTCTAGTAGTGGCTGAAGGGAATGCACCCACTAACGTCCCTGAGGTACGTAGTTTCCTGGGTTAGGCCGAGTACTATAGATGATTTGTTTAGAATTTCTCTATGACAGCTCATCCTTTGACGAACCTTTTGAATAAGACGACTAAGTTTCAGTGGGATGATGCTTGTGAGGGAGGATTTCAAGAGTTGAAGCAGTAGTTGACTACAACACTAGTTTTTACTCTACCATTAGGATCTAACGGATTTGAGGTCCACAGTGACGTGTAGAAGCATGGAATGGGTTGCGTATTGATGTAGCATGGTAAGGTAGTTGCTTACGCTTCTCGTCAATTGAAGCAACATGAGTAGAATTACTTAATGCATGATTTGGAGTTGGTTGTAGTTGTTTTTGTGTTGAAGATTTGGAGGCACTATTTGTATGGGACACAATGTAGATTTTTCACCGACCATAAGAGCCTCAAGTATATTTTTACTCATAAGGAGTTGAATATGAGGTAGAGGAGATGGATAGAGTTTGTAAAGGACTATGATATCGAGTTAACTTACCATGAGGGTAAGGCCAATGTTGTTGTTGATGCCTTGAGTAAGAAGACGTCACACTCTTTTAGTTCAGTTGTGGTGACTAGTTTGTTGCTAGAGGAGCTTGGAGAGATGAGAATAGAAATGATCTAGCATGGTGACCTAGAGGTTCAGATGAGTGCATTGACGACAAAATGAGTAGTATTTGTGCCCTTGAAGTCGACATAGAGTGTGGATCAATTGGTAGATGCACATATGAAGTTCGTGGTGAGTAGGCATAGTACATCTACCAATATAGTCTTTGATTTGGATTCAAGATTTATTTCGCACTTCTGGAGGAAATTGCAGGGGCTATGGGCATGAGATTGAGGATGAATACCACATTCCATCTTGCTACAAATGGGTAGACAAAGAGCATGATTTAGACTCTAGAGGATATGCTATGAGATTGTACTTTGGAATTTCTCGGTAGTTGGGAAGATTGTATACACTTGATTGAGTTCTCGTACAACAACAGTTATCATGCTAGCATCGAAATGACACAATTTAAGGCATTATATAGATGCAAGTGTTAGACAACTTTATATTGGAGCGAGATCAGTGAGACTGTTGTGGTGGGACTAGAGATGATTAAGGATACGACTTAGTAGGTTTGATTGATTCAGGACAGAATGAGGGTAGCTCAGAGTTGCCAGAAGTGCTATACAGATCAAGACGACGTAGTGATGGATTTGAACCAGGGGGAAAATTTTTGTTGAGGGTTTCACCTACCAAGGTGGTATAGAGATTTGATCAGAAGGGTAACTTAAACCCGAGATACATTGGTCCATATGAGATTCTTAATAGGGTTAGCGAGGTTGCATACCACCTAGCACGTCCACCAAAGTTAGCCCAAGTTCATAATGTCTTCCACATTTCTCAGCTAAGGAAGTATATTGTAGATCTGTCACACATCATCACACCAGATGAGGTTAAGCTCGATGATTCGTTGTCCTACAAGGAGAAGCCTTTAAGGATTCTCAATACCAAGATTCGGCGGACTCGTATGAGCTCAGTACCACTAGTGAAGATTCTTTGGAGCTATCATGTGGCGGAAGAAGTGACCTAGGAAACCGAGAAGGATATGCACAAATTGTATCCCAAGCTTTTTAGTTCAGGTGTGTTAGGTTTTGGATTTCTTTCTGTTTTAAGGGAGTAGTAACCGGACCCGGTATTATAATATCGACTCTTAGAACTTGACCATTGAGATTGCTTCTTTACATCCTTTTTCCTCTTCTTCCCTAACCTTGACTTGTTAACTTTGGGGATGAACTCACTTTTAAGGGGGTAGTGATGTAATACCTTGAAAATTTTCTTAGCCTAATCCTACATCATTAGCTCTCAAAGTTGATTCTAATATCAAAAAATCTTATTGTTAGCCTTAAGTAAATTTTATAATCCTGAAACTTTAATCGAAACCAAAACCTTGATTCGGATAAACCAAAATTCATACATTGAAAAAAAAAGCTGCTAAAATTTTTGCTAATCCAAATTACTTGGCTAATCAAAGATTTCCTAATCTAATCCTAATTCCCTAAAATTTCTCTCTTTTCCTTTTCTTTCTCCTTTTCTTTTCTTCCTTTCTTCCTTTTTCTTTCGTTTTCTTTTCTTTTCTTTTCCCTTCTTCTCCTGTGCCAATTTTGTGGTGTGAGGAGTTTTGTTTCTTTGCACCATACACCACCCACATGCCCTCCTACATGCTTCCTCTCACCATCACCCTACCATCCTCACAAACCATCATCATCATCCCTCGTGATGCGTTCTAATTCTTATTCTCCTCTCCCTGTTGCTTATCTGTTTCGCAGCAACCATCACTCCCCTTCCAACCTTCTTCTTTCTTCATCTTTCTTCATCTCCTTGCCTTCTCCTCTCATGCATGTTTTCTTCTTTATCATCATCCCCTCGTGCCTCTACTTGACTCCCATCCATCTCAACCACCACCATCCCGTATCCTTATCTTTCTTCCTTCTTCTTTCTTCTCATTAGATCATCATCGTCGTCATCGTTACCCCTACTATTTTTCTCCTCTAAGGCATGTCACCTTACTAGTATATATACCCCTCCATCCCACCATTTTATTTTCATCCATCAGCTCCCTGACCTACTTCTTTTCTACATTCTCCTTTCTCCTTCTTCTTCCTCCTTCTTCTCTATTTTCAGTATCCGCAACACCCAATCATCCACTGAGCACCACCCAAGCCACTATTAGCCACCTTTTGGTTAGTAGAACAACCACCAAGGTTGCCCCAACCTTCCCCTTCACTGTCTCCAACCATCACCACTTCTTTTTCCTTCTCCTTCCACTCATTTGTTGTAGAGTTTCAGATTACATAGCCTATGCATGGGTGTACAATGCTCAAATCCCTCACTGCATAGCCATTCAACTCTTACATCGTCTGGCTATGAGTTTTATTTTCTCTTGGCCTGATGTTGCACGGCCGTACAACTCTTGCACCGCCTGGCTATGCAACTTCCTTTTTAGCTGTGTAGCCCTATTTTAACCCCAAATTTTATCCAAACGCCACCAAAGTTTAACTATAGTTCTACCACACATTCTTCTACACTTCCATAAAATTCAAGCTTCCATTTGACTCTAGTAAATTCCACTTTTACCCTTCTCTGCCATGACTTGACCCTTAAATTTTAACCTCCGATCCTAATCATAATTTATCTTATTTTCATAGGTGATCTTTCCGTGAATTCAGAGGAGGCATAGGATTTATAAGCATAGAGCTTGGTGTCCTTGTCGATAAGGATGCATTTCATAGTTGAGGATTTATGTGATACTTGTATCTTTATATATGCCTTTGTGTTGAGTATGTTATGTTGAATAACTTAAGTATGAAAATGCTATAAAATGATATTCTTGAGAGTGATGAAATTGTGTAAGTATATGATTGGGTATAATATTGGATACAAGATATCTATGAAAAACTAAGGATATGTACTTTAGATAATGATTGGAAATATATATGCTTTGGGTTTTATAAGGCTTTGGGAGAATATGACTGTCTTACCTACCCTAAGGGTATTATGGTCATTTAAGGATAATTGTATGGTCATAATTATGTGTTTAATTATATATCCTACATTCATATGAGTTCGACTTGATAATATACAATCAACTTTGAATAAGATACTAGTTATTTAAAGTGAAAGATCACTTGAGTCGGTCTAAGGTGTTTATATGGCTCTATTCCACTAGATAATAATAATGGCTCGGGCATGTTGTCCCTAAGAGGTGTTTCATTCTTTTCTACTAGATTAAAATAAGTGGGCCCTATACTCAATGTGAATGAAAAGACAAGAAAGAGTTAAAGTATAAATGGAAAGATACTAATCATTTAAAGTGAAAGACTGCGTGAGTCAAGACTGAGGTGTTGAGTTTGTTCCACCGGATAATAATAGTGGTTCAGGTGTCTTATCTCTGAGAGGTGCTTCAGACCCTTCTACTGGTTTAATAAATAGTGGCTTAGGAGTATTTTACTTTGAGAGGTGTTGGCTCCGTTCTACCAGATAATAATAGTTGCTTAGGTGTGTTGTCCCCGAGAGGTGTTTCAAACCGTTCCATCAGTTTAAGAATAGTGGGATCCCTAAACTCAATGTAAATAAAAAGATTGGATCATTGTATATCTAATGAAAGACTTGAAATCAATAGTTATCTGGCATTCTTCAATTTGCACATGTATGATTTGCTTATGAGAATTCTTGTATTATTTGTAACCCTACTTGACTATACCATTACCTTACTCAGTACATAGCGTACTGATCATCCGTTTCATGGGTGCTGCTCAATCCAATGAGTAGACGACCTAGATGTTTATATGCAGGTTGATGAGGACTAGGTGGATGATTTCGCACCCTTTGATGTGATATATGTATATCAAGGTTAGGGCATAGAGTCATGTTATTTGAATGATAGTTTACCCAGATACCGTTTTGGACTCTTTGTTCCATGGGATTCCTTTTTGTTATATTCTGTTATGGTAATTGAAGTTAATCTCCGGACACTTATTTGATGTTATCAAAACTTATCTCATCTCTTTCTATCATGTATAAATATTCTAATCATTTTACCTTGTGATTGATGTAAGGATCGTGAGGTAAGCCAGACTTATGTTAATTACGGTGGTAACACCTAACTATTTGATTATACGCTTCCACTTAAAACGAAAATTTTTAGTAGTAAATTTGGAGGTGTTACAAATATCTTAACCAATTAACTAATAAATAATAAGTCCTTATTACCTAAGTGCTTTCATGATAGTATTTATGTAAGTATTGACCCATAAAAAGTGACAAACTAATATCTTGCAAAACTTTATGTTATCTTAACAACCATGGTATAATAACTCACACTATATGATAGGTTTTCTTAATAACTAAGAAAATAATAATTAAATTATTAAATCTTCTTGATAAGGCCTGACCCTAAGGTGTTGTGTCCTCTTATAAGGTATATTACCACTTCCATATGGTGTACCCTCCCTTCCCTTGTAGGGTATATTGTCCCTCCCATATTTTCATGTTTTATTCTTATAGGGTAATTCGTATTGTACCTTTTAGTTGTAGGGTATGTTTTGATATTAATTTGATGCATGGTGGAACTGTTGATTTGGTATATGCTCAATTTTATGAATGAATTTGATATGAGTATGAATAATTAGATTCATAATCTACTATATGTTAAGCTCACATAATAAATAATCAAGAAGTTTATAAATTATCGCTCACACAACTAAGATAATTTAGAGAATGATATATCTTATGACTTACATATATAACATAAATGTATAATAATAAAACTCACATATTGTTTCAATGAGAGAAAATATCAATCCATTAACTCAATGTAACTATGATTAGTAATGTAGATTAAAAATTATTTATATAGCCATATTGTACCTCCTTATTATAATCTCCTTAAATTAAGATAAACTAAATCTAAATATGATAAAACTTTTAAAAGATATAAGATAAAACACACCATAATTTACTAACATCTTAACTAAAAAAATTAACATAACAACTAAAAAACTAATAATTAACTAACTAAATCTTTTAGATAAGGCCCAACCTTAAGCTATAGTGTTCTTCTATAGGACATATTATCCATTCCCTAAGGCATACCATCCCTTCACTTATAAAGCATAGTTTCCCTCCTATAGGGTTATGTGCCCCTCTTATAGGTTCACCTATCCCTCTCATAGCGTACTCCGTATGGTATCATCTAGTCGTAAAGAATGGTCTCTTATCATGTAATAGTGTTATATTGGGAGGAAAAATTCTACTATTGTTCGGTTATATTTGAAATTTATTATGTTCTATTCCTTTTCTTTTTCTTATAGGATTAACTTAATGTGTGAGTGAATTTGATGAGTTAGAATTTTTTTTCTTTTATCATTATATTAAGAGTACTTTGAGACAAATATTAGCTATAATACATGCATAAGAACATGGAAAAGAAACCGTCAAGTCTACTAAATTTGGTATAATCGTCAATCAATAACAAAGAAGTAACACTCTCTTGATAGAGCAACAACAACAATCACAAAGGGTGAATGAACTTCCTCTTTTTCTACCACTTTAACAATGTTTATAAATCTTATAGAGCCATTTGTTGTACCTTAGGGTGATAAGAGGAACTATTATATATGAGAATTTCTTATCCTTGTGCAAACAACCTTAACCTTACCATTGTTTGCCCAAGAATCTAGACCTCCCAATTTGGACTTAAGCCCATCATGTTCCATATGGTCAAGCTATAGGTTAGTTTAGTGAAAAAACCGTATAAGCCCCCATATACATCTTAAATATTTTATAGAAGTAAGTGACCTGTTCAAAATTGTAAGAGTAACCAAGCAAGCACTTAAGTTGAAAATTTTTCTCTAGTATTTATAGGATTGAGCATGATAATATTGTCCTTAATTTCTAAAATTTATATTACCTCATAGAATGACATTGTCTGGAAATTACTTACAAGATAATTCTTACCTAATAAGAAATTTAAGCTGCAGCATAACATCATCCATTTCTTGCATGAGGACCATGAAACTTTACATGATGCTTGGGAAATATTTAAGGAATGTCTTTGCATGTATCCTAACTATGGAATAACCTATTTTATTCAAATGAAAACATTTTTCATGATTTTAATCCACGCACAAGAAACATCATGGATACCTCAACAAATGATTCCATACTAAGTAAGGCATATGACTAATGATATGACATCGCTAATATCACTGTCAACAATAATCAATAATAGATTAGTGATAGAAGTGTTAATTGGGTCAAGGTAGTGGGATTCCTAAAAGTGGATACCATCACAATTCTTAGATATAAGGTATCATTTGTCATAAAAGTGCTTATGATAAGATATTCCTTATTAAATAGTTGGTGTAATAATGAGCCTAATAACACCTTATAGCTCAATCTGTGGTAGTTGCTAATGTGTATTATATAGAAAATCATTATTTCAGTAGTGCCCTAACAATTTAGTATCTTTGAACCATGTTTATAATCAAGTAAAATCTTCTCCATAATACAAAAACAAGTACAACCATAATTAGAGATAACACGTTAGCCTATCATAGATAAATCAAAATAATATCCAAAATCCTGCATTTTGATTGCAATAGCCACAATATCATCAACCTAATTCTGAACCAAACTATGATGCGAGTTTAAAGTCACTAGAAAACTTACTCAAGGAATACATGGAAAAATATGAGGTAGTGTTCCAAGGCTATAAATTTTTCTTAAGGAACTTTAGAAATTAAATGGGGTAGCTAGATATAACCTTGAGTATTAAACCCCAAGTTAACCTACCTAGTGGCACAAGAAATTCAAGAAGGGATGGAAAAGAGCAATGTAAAGCTATATCCCTTTGTGGTGGAAAGGTGGTCGATGTGTAAATTAGTAGTATGTCTAAAGAGTACAAGAATGATCCTACATGGAAGGAACATAAAAGAAGTGCGCTAGGATTTAGTTCCTTGAAACTCATGTAACTATGTAAAAAACCTGATCCTATCCCTAGGGGAAAATGCACTAAACCTCTTGAGCTTATAACAATACAAACAACCCCCAATCATACCCAATTCTTATACACTTATATCACCTATCCCACTATGACTCAAAATTCAAAATAAGACAAAATAGTTTGATAAATTCCCCAAAGTTTTTACGTAATTTCATATCACTATACCATTTCCATTAGCACTTTAACACTTACCCAATTATAATACTTTCTTGGTGAACACCGTGATAAGAAAAAATAGGTGCAATACCCCAATTTTAAGGGCATCATTATGTGTTAATTTATATTTTTGATTATGATTTGAGTATGCTTAATCATGGTTTAGATGTGTGTGATTAAGTTTGGTTTCATTAATTTTGAAAAGGGATTAAAAAAATAAAAGAATTTTTTTTTACTTACAAGTCTTGGTATACGAGTAAACGTGTAAGTTGCATGCTTATTGATTAGTGCTCTTTTATAATTTAATTTACCATTTCTTATAAAATAATGAACTGATTAATGACATGCCAATCAGTTGGTCCACCTACTGTAGGCAATTTTAACCCAATTTTAATTTGATTCTTTTTCGGGTGCTTATGTAACCATGTGATTTTGTTTTAGATAGTTTATAAGCTATTTCTATGAACTTAATGAACGTTTTTGTTATGGTTTAACTATTTTAAAGAAAATATTCAGATTTAAATTTAAAAAAGTAGCTTGATGACCTCATCCTCTCTGTATTGATCTTTCTAATTTTCTAAGACTTCTATTGTTTTACAAAACTACATAATTTTGATTATTGGAAATCTCTACAATATAACCTCTCACATCTAAGATTTTTACCTTATCTTTTCCTTAACTAGCCATACTTTAGTAGGAAATATAGGAGGTGCCTCGATATAAGGTCTTACACCTCTTATTTATCCCTTTATTTCACACAATATAACTCAAGTGCATATGTGGTTTAACTCTTATTTTCCTTTATTCCTTCTTCACTGAGCTCTCTTTTTCTCTCTCTTCCATATCTAATTCTTTTCCCTTATTCAATAGATCTTGCTCTCTTTCTTTCATTTAATCCTCTATATAAGTCTCCTTTATTTTCTTAAACAAAAAGGGTTAGATTTACGAGAAAATTTGAAGGCTTAAGCATTCCCATTCCTTAGAATTTTGGGTTTTTGGGATAAGGTTTCTCCTCACCTTTTCCTCTAATATTGAGCTTTGATTTGGTTTATTTTGACGAGAAATATTTATTTTAGCTTTATATTTAGATTTGTAAAGGTGCTCAAGATAACCTAAGGGTTTTGGATTTTAAAGTTTTGAGGAATTATTTTCCTCAGTTTGAAGTAGTTTTATATTTATATTTGCTTGAGGTAAGTCATTGTCTTCGCTACTTTCAGGTGATTAGTAAATGTGATTGGGTAGTCATTTTCATTTATATGAAATCATTAATTTTTATGACTTAAAAATATGATTTCCAAGCATGAGGTTGAAAGCATGCAATCAGAGATAAAAAGGCATTAAAATAAGGTTCTAGATGCATATGCAAGGGGCTTAACCTTAAGCGTTTGTGTCTATTTTGAGTGAATAAAAAATTAGATTGGACCAACTAGTTCAATTAGTTTTACTAGGTACCAAATGGGTTAATGGTATTAAAATGCATGGTTTTGAAATTTTCATACTAACTAGATAATATTGGTGGAATTGAATTTTTTGAGTCCACCTATTACAAATAAAAACACCATGAGTTTAAGATCTATGCATGAGAAAATAAAAGTTGGTTGGAGTAGTTAGATCAATTGAGTTGGGTAATACTAGATTAAGTATTGAGTTAAAGCATTTGTTTTGTCAAACCATAGTTGAACTAGTAGGGCCATGTACCGACCAAGTATCTAGGATGATCTCTAGTATTGGTTGAACCGAGTCTACCCAATATGAATAAAAAAACCCATCATTTTAAGCTCTTTGTATAAGAAAATCAAAGTTTATTGGACCATATATATTGAATGAATTAAGTAATACCGGGTTAAGTATCAAATCAAGCTATTGTTCATTAAACTATAGTCAGATTTGTTGGATCGTGTACTGACCACCTCACTAAGTTGATTTCTAGGCCAATATTTAAAACACTAGTTTATAGACCACCTCACCAAGTTGATTCCTAAGCTAATATTTAAAGCATTGGCTTAACATAGATTTTTTTTAATAATTAAGCATGAGCATGTTGTGTAGGGCTTATGTGTACCACGGACTTTAGTATAAGAATATATTAGTTTACTAGTATGCTTTCACATTAATGGAGTATTTTAAAGTGGATTATTTTTATATTTATTTTTTTCTATACTCTAATCAAATTTTCTCTTTCTTTCATCACTTTGGCTAATATCACTTTTTTACTTTCACCATATACTCAAACATAGAAATTTTCTAGTAGTGTGAAGAATCTTCTCCTTTTACTCTACGTCAAACAATCTTCTCCAATTTCCATCATAACCTTTTTCTCTTCCTTTTTTTGTCAATGTCATTCTACTTGCTTTAGGCATGCATTTTCTACTCCATTCTTGCTTTATTTTTGCATAAATTCTCCATGCTTATATAGGCCCGCTTCCTTTAAATATACTAGGTCAAATATGCTCTTTAATATGTTATATAACATTTAAGAGTGTTTCCAAGTCCTGAATACTATGATTTGGTTGTTGAATTTCATAATGGTTTTGTTTCTATATTGTATCGTATAATTGTTTTACATGCTCTATTATTTATTTTATTGTTATTATTTTATCGGTAAGAAGGGAAAACTAATTAATAAAACACTTTATTATATTTTTATAGTGGTTTTGGTAATGCTAACTTAGTGTTTGTTAAAATTTTAAAATGTTAGCAAGAGTGGCTAGGTTTTGAAATTTTACTTGCTTGATAGTCTGAAACTTGAAAATACTTATTAGTGCCTTATTAAAATCTAATTTGTTTTTGTTTCTTTATTGGTTTCATATAGGTATGACATCTCAATATAAAATATAAAGGTGTTAAAGGAAAGAGCAGGAGAGTGTACATGAATAATGTCACTAAGTTAAGGCACAAGGAAGTTTACAAATGAAGGGGTACCTACCAAAGAGAACGTGACATTGTATTATCTATGTGAATACTATAGTTAGTATAGCGGTTCCCATTATGATTTTTAACTAGAGAAAGGTATCTAATGATGTGAAGGAAAATTTAGTTTTTGCTATATAGGTATGATGAGAATGTATATACCAATGTTATATAATATATTAGCTATTTAATTTGAATAAGGGTTTATAGTCTCTTCAAGGATGCATCTGTAAGTGGGAAGGTTTCATGGTACCTAAGATAATTACTAAAGCTTAGAAGCTAGTGTGCTAATATTATGAACACATATAATTCAAGTAATGTCGCATAACATAATACCTATAGTGTAGCCAATGCTTATACATTTATCATACTAAGTGAGGAAGATTGGTAGAGGGTAGTGTGGAGCCTGATAACCATACCATGACTGTGGTTCCACCTTTCGTTGATGATCCAAGATATAATTTTCATGAAAGATATAGTGACAAAAATAGGAATGCATTTTGATCAATTTTTGCATTAAGACAGGAAGAGCAGGAAAGTAGGCAATGCATATACTTTGAGTGCTTATATGTCCAGAGTATTTGGCACAAGATACTGGAGGGACTTAGCTGTACACATTGTCCATTAGAATTAAATTGTGTGATAAATTGGATGCATAAAGGTGGTAAAACCCCAATATTATGACATTGGTACTTCGATATGTTGACCATGATTTCATATCATGTTTGGGAATAAAGAAAACAATGTAAATATCCACAAATTAGATGATTTATAGTATAGTTAAAGAAATGGCAGGCATAGTAAAGAGTATGTCCTAATGTAGGTTCTTTACAAAAACTATTATGCATATAAATAAATTGGTAGATATATTATAAAGATTCACTTTTGTTGGCTGTACATCAATTTTCAATTAAAAGTAATAAAAATGTACATTACCTACCAAAAATATATATATATTTATTGCTCTCATATAGAGTGACTTTAATCTTCCCAAACTCTATAAGACTCTTATTCTTTAAAAGTGTGATAAATTATTGAAAGATTTTAATTTTGATTTATTATGTTTATACAAGGTTCTTGAATATGGAACTTACATATTAAAACCCCTAGAAGATTATCGGTCCATGATCATACCTCAACAAAGTAGAAGAATATATAATATGTAACCACATAAAATTTGTATTATGGATTGAATAATAATTATAATCATAGATACATTGAATATATATAACTTTGATGGTAAAGAAAACACAAAGAAAAATTCTTACCCTCATAAGAACTTGAGTACTTGCAATAATAAAGCAAGAAAGGAGTTAGTAAGGATATAAATAGTTTAGCATACGCTAAGGAGTAAAATAAATAGATAGAGAAGGAATGTTTTCCATATGTACCTTCTACATGAGTAGATGTCTGGGTGATAGTTAAAGTCATCATGAAAATAGGGAAGGTTACGAATGAACCAACCTAGCAAATCTTTGATAAAATTATAAGGTCTTAGCAATATATACTTCACAATATCACTTGGATAACATTTCTTATTCCTAACTAACTACAATCATTTCTCTAATTAGTGGCTAAAATGATGTGCTTACTCAAGCATTGGGGACTAAGGAGCATGTTGATTCAAGGTTGTGATATGGTTCCACATAGGGAAGTACTTTTGGATTACTTCCTAGTCACCACACTCACGAAGCAAAGGTTCACCATATAAGGACTCATGTCGATACTTTATGATCAATCAAAATAAATTTAGCTACTAAACAAGAAAGGATGGAGGAGAGAATGTAAAATATCACAAATGAAAGGACATCAATGATAGTTAACACTATAGTTTCCACTTCTACAAGTTATAGTATTATGTATATCTCTAAAGTACATGAGGTAATAAACTTTACTCATAATGATTTCTAATTTAAATTGTATTTATGCTTGAGATATACTCCCTCCAACACAGAATGTATTTCACCATGTATTTTAAGTATATACTTTAACGACTAATATCTTTTAAGGTACATTAATTAAAAAAAAATATTATTTATGTTTTAGTATAAATATAAAATTCATATTTTTGTAATCTAATGCAATATAAATTAATAAATATTAATGTCTAAAGTTTTTTTTTTCATTAAATATGTGGTGAAATATAATTTAAATCAAGGAGAATATAAAATTTATGCAACTCTTGAAAATTATATATAAATAGAATATTCACGTCATTCAAAACATCACATAAAGGGGCTAGTGTTGCCTAATGAGTCACTAATATCTTTAAGTCGAGATTTTGGAGCCTAATACAACTTGAGTGACTCTAAACAAAATATATGATGAATTTTCATTCATAAGGTTACCTTTTTTTTTTAAAGAAAATGATTGCAATGTCTTATGCTTATTCTCAAAGTTATGGTAGTATTATTTATGATGATAGTTAAATTAATTAATTTCTTAATTATATTATCTTTTAATATATTTTCCTTCCTTTTAACTAGGTTGTCAACATTTTATGGATGAAGTTAAGTATTAGGAAGTAACAAGAGAAGGAATTAGAGGTGACAAGAGTGACTTTCTATATAAAGGATAGAACACTTCCTACAAATTATTAAGCTTTGCCTTAAGGGATGAGGATGCTTTTTCATGGAATCAAGCATAGTCCATATATGATCATAAAAATTGAGATACCTACACAAATATTTTTTAAGACTATAAATAATGACATATTTACAAGAGTTGAGAACACAATCAATTTTTTATGCTAGAGGTTGGATATAATTTCAGCATATAAAGTCATACATAAGGTATGATTTCATTCAATATTATAAAATTTTGATATATACCTATATTAACTAATAACTAGCACATAATTATCTAATGATTTTCTTATATGCAATTAGAAGATATATTAGTTTTGAAAGAAGATGAGGATATGTTTGGAATGTTATGTCTTCAACTGATATCTTATAAGGAAGATTTGGAAGAAAAGGTAGAGTATGTGATTAAAGCAATGAGGTTAGCTTCACATTGATATCTTTTTTCTACCTTTCTCTTTAATGTACATTAGTTTTTTGTATTTATTTCACATCCATTGATAAGGATGTCATACTGGTTCACCCCTTTAGGTTTAAAATGGCATGAATTTCCATATAAATTTATTGATAGGCAATTATTCATTTCTAGCTTTAATACATTTATTTTACTTATTATATAATATTCTAGAATTCATAAATTTCTATACATCAATTAATTCATTTATGCCATACTTAGGGATAGGGATTTCAATAGAGTGGGTTGGGGATGGAGACCCTGTCCCTATACCTAAATTTGATGAGAAAAATAATCCCTAAATTCTCCCTGATCCACCATTTTTCCTTGTTACGGAATCCACAACTCGATCTCCATGAGGATCAATTCCCTATACCTGACATAATCCCTAATCCATATCCTTTTCTAATTTATTTTTTAACCTTAAAACTATACCCCACCCTTAACACCCACTTCTAAGTTTTTGAAAAAAATACTTTGGATTTAGATTATACATACATACATATATATATATACATAAAATATATTCAGGATGGGTGTGGGGATGATGACCCCAAACTTATCCCCACCTCATACCTAAAACAATCCTTGATAAGAAACCCCAAACATGAATCTCTCCCATAACCCAAACCTAAATGGGGAATCCCTATAGAGCCCCAAACCTATGGGGAGAATATTCATCCTTGTCTAGGAAAGGCCACAGATAAAGACGTATCTATATATGGGCAGACTAATATGAAGGGTTGTATCTAATTATGTTATATTGTTTATGTGATTTAATATTTAGTATAGTTATATCAGATTAATATGTACATTGCTCTTGTGAGCACACTTTTATATGACTCACATACGCATGTAGAAGTATGATGAATTTATTGCTCTTCAGTAGGGGCATGTCCATCGAGGATTATTATATTTGATTCATGGACTTGGTCCAGCTTTCCTTGGAGGTAGAGGCCAACGAGATGATGTAGTTTCACTATTTCAAGATAGGTTTGGAGATATGATACTAGGAGATGTTGGTGGAATTCACTCCACCAAATATGGTAGGGATGTACGAGTAAGCACTAGAGGCATCCCGAGTCATCCAAGCCTTGAGTGCTCAGTCATTAGGAAAGAGGAAATTTAAAGGTCTCACTGCCTAGATTTGGTAGAAGCATGGCGTTAGCACCCTGACTTGGAGGATTATCTTAGGATCGTGCCAAGGAGAGGCACTACCACTGTTAGAGATGCTGTTCAAATTACCCAAGGGTTAATGTAGAGGAAATAAGGTGATGTGCCATAGGTATGGCATGGTGGGACATAGGGCATATAAGTGCTAGGTTGGTAATGTCAGTATTTGGAGGAGCTAGGCTGGTGCTTAGAGTATGGGATCTATCGAGCAGCGACAAGTGTAGATATAGAGAGTTCCTCCATCATGAGCTAGTATTGCTATCTAAGCTAGTTAGCCTAGAGGTTTGAGGCCTCGCCCTTTTTATTAAGGGTAAGGATTAGCTAGTGTCTTAGAAGTCTTGTCGGTAGAATGCTTAAATGTGATGAGTTAGGTAGAGGTAGAATGTCAGGGTAGTGTGGTAACTAGTATGCTTACTCTCTCTACTCATTTTGCTTGCGTGTAGTTTTATTATAGTGCATTGCACTCTTTTTTGACATTTTTTTTGTAACTAAAGCTACCTTATATCCTCTAAGTAGCTTTTCTACTTTTGTTGTGTTGCCTTCCAGGAATAAGATTGCATAATCTAGGTTATATCAAGAGGTTATTTTGGTAGTGGGAGGAATATAGTTTCTATTGGACCTCATAGGGCTATATTTGCGTGATATTTACATAATTGTTGGGATGGATATAATAGGAAAGTACCAAGCACTGATAGATTACGAATAAGAACTTATGGTTCTACAAGGACCAAATGGTATTAAGATTTTATACCAAAACTGTGGACCTAATCCCTATGCAAGGATTGTATTAGTTATTAGGTTGAGTAAAATCTTACATAAGGATATTTTATCTACCTGTGTAGTGTTAGAGACACCAAAGCAACCGAGAAGCTATTAGAGTAGATACTAGTGGTCTATGAATTTCCTAATGTATTTCCTGAGGTTATCCAAGATATGCCACCAATTTAAGAATTTGAGTTCAACATTGATGTGTTTCCAAGATCATAGTTAGTATCTAAGACTTCATACCATATGGAACTTGTGGAGATGAAAGAACTCATGGCTCATGTGGAAGGTCTTTTGGAGAACGGTGACATCCAACCAAGCATATCACCATGGGGAGTTCTAGTGTTGTTTGTAAATAAGAATGATGGGATCTTGAGGTTATTCATCAACTACTATAGATAGAATCAAGAAAATGGTGAAGAATCATTATCCATTACCAAGGTTTGATGATTTCTTCAATCAAATCAAGGGAGACAAGGTGTTCTTAAAGAGTGATCTCCAATCAGGCTACCATGAATTAAGGATAGTAGAGTATGACATTCCTAAGACTTTTTTTTGGAATAACGTATAGCTATTATGAGGTCACAGTAATGACCTTCGGACTCACTAACACTCCAAACAATTTTATATCCTTGATGAACCTTTTTTGGATCACTTCATCATGGTGTTTATCGACGACAAAATCATTTACTCCAGCGATCGAGAGACACATGAGTAGCATTTGAGGAATACTTTAGCCTTATACAGATCACACCAACTATATGTCAAACTCTTGAATTGCAGGTTTTAGCTAGATCAAGTGGTCTTCCTTGGTCATGTGATCTCTAAGGATAGAGTGGTTGTGGATCCTACTAAGATCCAATCTAGTTTTAAGTGGCCAATACCCACTTTTGTTTTGGAGGTGTGTAGTTTTCTAGGGTTAGTTGGTTACTATCGTCAATTTGTGGCAGACTTTTCCTAGATTTCTGGAACTTTATTTCAACTTTTGAAGAAGGCTACATGATTCTAGTGGAATGAGAAGTGTAGTGAAGCCTTTGAGGAGTTGAAGAGGCATTTGACATTATCCCCAATGCTTACATTGCCTATTGGATATGATGGTTTTGAGGTTTATAATGATGCTTCCAAGCATGGACTAAGTTGCGCGCTAATGCAACATGGAAGAGTGGTGGCTTATGCCTCATGAAAACTAAAGATGCCTCACGAACAAAACTACTTGGTGCATGGCTTAAATCTTGTGATGGTAGTGTTCACTTTTAAGATCCAGAGGCCTAACCTTTATGGAGTTTAGTGCAAGTTCTACACTAAACATAATAACCTCAAGTATATCTTCACTCAACGGGAGTTGAACTTGAGACAACGTTGGTGGTTGGAGCTGGTCAAGGATTATGAATTACAATTGACCTACCATGAGGGTAAAGCCAATGTGGTGGCAGATGCACTTAGCTAAAAGACATCACATTCCTTGGTCAAAATTGTATTGTTATACCATTTGTGATGGGAGATTAGGAAGATAGAGATCGAACTGATCACTATTAGAAGTTTAAAGGTGAGAATGAGTGCACTCACCATTACACCTTTAATCTTTTAGTATATTTGAGCTAACCAATTTGGTGATGTTAAGCTCTAGAGAATCCAGACTAGCATTACAGGAGGTTGAGCTAAAAGATTCTAGATCCATGAGCATGGCGGTATCTGGTATCGTGGTAGGTTGTGGGTACCACAGGGGTGTGTGGAGCTCACTTGAGAGGGGAAATTTCACACCTTAATGTGTTTACCTTGAAGGGGAAATTTTTACAAGGATCTAAAGAAGATATATTAGTGGCCCCGCATGAAGTAGGAAGTGGTAGAGTTCGTTTCTCAATATTTAACCGATCAGAAGGTTAAGATTGAGCACAAAATACTGGTAGGGTTAGTGCACCCTTTTAAAGTTCTTGAGTGGAAGTTGGTGATCATATCAATGGACTTTGTGGTTGGTCTTTTGATGACCCATCATGGTTTTGATTCCATCTAGGTAGTAGTGGATCATTTGAATAAGTTGCTTGTGTTCATACAAATGAAGGTGATATGAAGCGTGAAGCAACTAGCAAATGCATATAGGAAGCACATGGTGAGACTTCATGGATTTCCTAAGGAAATTGTGTCTGATCAAGACTCCAAGTTCTTTTCACACTTTTGACAGATATCGCTAGCTACCTTTGGTACTCAATTGAAGATGATTAAAGTCTTTCACCCAACTATGGATGGTCAGACTAAGAGAACCATTTAGATTTTGAACACTTGCTTCGGACGTGTGTGTTAGAATTTAGGGAAATTTGGGAATATCTACTGGACTTGATCGAGTTCTCCTACACAAATAGTTATCACACTAGTATCAAGATGGTTTATGTTGAAACCTTGTACTATAGGAAGTTTCGTAGTCCCTTGTGTTGCAATGACACCAGTGAGAGGCTTGTGTTAGGACTTAAGATGATTGAGGAGATGACTAGGCACATTGATTTGATTCAAGATTGGATGAGAGCCTCCCAAGACTGATAGAAGAGCTACATAGATCTGAAGATATAATTGATGGTTACAAGGTGGGTGATAGTCTTTTTGAATGTTTCTACTGCCAAAAGATTTATGAGGTTCAATAAAAAGGATAAGCTCAATTTGAGGTACATTGGACCGTATGAGATTCTAGACTGTATAAGTGAAGTCATTTATTGCTTAGCTCTTCCGATGGAGTTATCACATGTGTACAATGTTTTTCACGTATCATAGTTGAGAAAGTACATGGGAGATCCTTCTCCAGTTATTTGACCGGAGTCGCTGGAGCTCGATGAGTCTTTGACTTATGAGGAGCGACCCGTGAGCATACTAGACACAAAGATGACAGAGATGAGTACAAAGACCATTCCTTTGGTGAGATTTATTTTGTTGCAGCATATTATAGAGGAGGCTACTTGGGAGGCTAAGGAGGAAATTCAAGCCAAGTATATAGAGTTGTTTTCGTAGTTGTTATCTTAAGTGTAAGCCTTATTCTCTAAGGGGTTAATGCCTTTTTCCCTTGATTGTGAATATGTTGTATGTTTCACCTTATGTGTAACAATGTGATTAGACCTTTATAAGCTTATGGAACACAACATTTTTTAAGGGGAGGGTGTTGTAATACTCCACATTTTTGTAAAATGGTTGAATGAGAATTATGCTAAATTTTGGGTCATTGATTTTGATTTAATGTTATGATTTGGTTTGGGGCAAAGTTTGATTTGAAATCATGTTGAAAAATAAATTTTATTGAGTTTTTCAAGTAAACCAATCGACTAGTTACATGAATAGATTGACTGGTTTGTTGATTAAGCAAATTTGGTTTTCTCTACTAAATTAATTAAATGGTCGGTGGAAATTGATGGACTGATTGTATGATAATTGATTGGTAGACCCAAACCCATGGACTGGTTGGTCGAGCTAGTCATATTTTTCAAGCTTGATTTTCTAAAAAAATTTCTTATAATGAAATTGAACCTTACCAACTCATGCTAATTTGTCCCTAAAAGCTTTCTAACCATTTTCATGATGTATTTAACCTAAAATATTACCTCAAATCAATCTAGAGGTTAATTATGACAATTAAGGGGGAGATATGACCTCGACATTCTCTTCTTCCACCTATTCCTCTACAAGATTTCTAAGATCAATACTACGATCTCGTATAATACTTTGAGCACTGAAAGATTCCTTCCACACTGAACTTTCATTACTTCACTTATGTATGTGAATTTTGGCCTAATTAACCTACATTCTCAAATGATGCCACTTGTGCTTTGGAGAATAGGTTAGTAAATCCTAGAAAAAATCCATCCATTTTGATCAAATTAAAATGATGAATTGTAGGGTTTCAAGTTGGTTCTTGAACCCCTTAGTATGTCCTTTCGATTAGTTGGATATAAATAGTCCCTATCATCCCTTATATGCACATTTCTTTTGAATACCAAAGTCTCCAAGTCTTGTATTTACTCTCTTCCTTCTACACTTCGAGCCTTGCCAACTAAATTTCTTATACTCTTCTCTTCCTGTCTACAACTCTCTCTTGTTTCAATTTCTAAGAAAGAAGGAGTTAGATTCTAGGAAAAATATTGAGTGACCCAATTGAGCTCTTCCTAATTTTTACCTTCAGAAGGTATGTTCTTATTTCTTTCTATTTTTCAATTAAAACATTTAATAATGTTTTGGTGCAATGTTTGAGTTTAAGATTTTGGTTTTAAGATTTTAAAAGTTGAGAATCTCATAGTTGGAATTTTTAGTTTTATGGGGATTTTGCCTGCATCAAGTAAGTAATTCTTGTTTATAAAATATTTAGTAAGTATTATTGCATGTTATGTGTTGCCTTAAGTTGATTTTTGCATGTCATCATAAATGAATGTAATCTGCATAAGTGATTTGGATGGTCAGATGGCCTAATTTGAGTAAAAAGCATGAAATTTGATAAAAATAGGTTATGATGATTCCATTTTGTGAAATGCATGTTAATATGGTTGAAAATATGTTCTATTATGATGATACATGTTTTAATGTGGTTAAGGATTATTTATATGTAAGAATTTGCATGAAATTTAATTGTTTAGTGATGTGTTTGGGCAAACTGATGGATTGGTTAGGTCAAACCAATCGTTTGGTTCCTAGAATAGTTGATTGGTTGACCTAACCCATTGAATGATAAGCATGGATAGACCTTGGTCTTGCTCTCTACTTAAATCCCATGACTGGTTGGTAAAACTAATCGACAGGTTTGGCCAGATCAATTAAATTGTTTGACTGGTTTGCAAGATTTGTTTCCTTTCATTTTGTGTTTTGGACTATACCATAATTATTAAAGGGATAAACTGCATACATTATCATGGATTATTGACCTAATGAAAGAATTAAATGGATCATAATTTATGATACGGTCTATGAGTAATGTAAAAGCTAAAGCAGCATTCCACTTTTGATAAGTGATGATATTGAGAAAATAGAAATGAAACTCATCATGGGGTTGAATTAAACCATATGGTGGTTATGAATAATATTGGCCAAGGATAAATGGAAAACACACATGTTTTGAAAAATGGGAAGAAAAAGGATTGATATGGATTAACATGGAAAATTACCTTACTTGCTTTGATTGGGCCTTATATGATCACCCATCCTTATGAATAAGATACTAATCACATAAAGCGAAAGATAATCGAGTTGAGTATGGGTGTGAGTTACCTAACCCTCAATTAGCTACCATGGATTAGTTTGCCTTCGGGAGTTTTTCGTGCCTTTGGGCGAGATCCTAAGAGGTCTTGGTGCCTTACCTACTCTAGACATTAATGATGTACTATAGGGTATCAATACTAAAAGGTCTGGTTATCTAGGTGGTTATTTTAGGTTTGGACTTATGTTTATGTTGGTTATCTTCGGCCTCGACTTATATCCGCTTGGTGATTGGCTTCGGCCTATACTTTATATCCTTTATTTGGATAGGCTTCCATAGATTGGTGCACAGTCCATCACTGGATGATAATAAAATATAGATTAGAAGTAATTAGTTGTCAAAATATGAATGATGATCAAATGGATGGTTAATCATTGGATAAGAATGGAAGTAATGGTATGATTGACCAAAATGAATAAAAGTTGGTTTATACGCTTGGCTAACAATTGAAATGAATAATTGGTTATGGATTGGAATATTGATTGGATGGTTTACCTATCTCATAAGTAAATGGAAAATCGTAAAGGATTCAGTAATTGGAAATAAACCCTAGAGGTTGATTGGATTCTCTTTTCTATTACATGTGTAAGTACTCATATGATAAAGATGTGAAACCTAGCATGATATATTCTATTTTGTTTGAGTTATATATTATAGCATGTTCTTATGTAAACATAACGTTATAAATATGGATTTATGATGATGCATGTTGTATTTCATATCCATCTACGATAGATTAACATGCTTTTATTTACATTGTTGGAGAAACTTGGCTTACCAAGTACGTAGCGTACTGATGTGTTGGTTTCCTCAATCATCTGCTTATTCCCATAAGTAAAGGGTCATGTGCAAGTCTTTGGGGATGGCTAGTAAAGGGAATACCTGAGTTGGGTTAGTTCTTGAGAGCAAGGATATTAAGAGGTTTTTGTGGGGTCCATCGCGGACCAGAATTTTAAATTGTGCATCATACCCGAAATTATTTTATTATAGCCCCATGCTTTACCGACATATGTTTTTTAATGATTTGGTCGGTACCCCTTATGGTCCTTTGATGTAAACACTCTTTTAAGTTGTTTATTTAAATTGTTATTTAGCACACTCTATTACTTTTGATTTTTGGGTTGGTTTAGCCTTGTATCTGATATGGGTTAGGTGAAGGGAATCTATTATGTGTCAGGTATGGTGGTAACTCCTCGTTTTTCCTTAGAGTGTTTTAAACTTTTGCAATGTTTAAAAAAAATTAGTAGTGAAAAATGGGCCTATTATTTCTTAATAAACATACATAAAGCACTCAACACATGTAGGCATAATGAAAGCATTAAATCTATATCTATTTATATATGTAATAAGGCGGTATCTACTTGTGGGAATAAGTATCACCCATAAAAAAGGATAGATAATATTTTATGTATTATAAGGTAGCAATAAACATCCTTAGAAAAGGGAATAAATGGCATAAATAACCTAATGACAACATAAATACTATAAATCTATACATGCTTAAGCTTTTCATTACCTAATCAGATAAAGCCATATACTTAGTCACATTGAGATTAGGGAACCAAATGTAATATAACCACTCATCTTCTCTTCCCCACTACAAATAGGAGAGTCAACCTCTCTTATATGTTATATTTACTCTCCCCTTTCCCCCAAAGATGGGAGAAAGGTATTCAACATCACTAATATACACACCTTCAAGGTAAAACTCACCTAGGCTACAAGTAAACATCTAATACTTTAGTATTTATACTACCTAAAAGCTAGTTGATAGGTCAAATATAGTAAACTAGGGTTGTATTGTTCTATTAAGACAAGCAAATAATAACCAAATATTTTAAACACTTGGAATTATTTTTGTCACTTGGCATGTAATATTTTAGTTTAAGTAGTAACATTTTATTAGTCATTAATTCACACTTAGCATTTATTATTGCACCACTTGATTTATTTAATGTTATCTAACTTTCACTTTTGCTATCATTGATTTACCATGTGAAAAGGTGCTTATTGGCTTATTATAATGATTTCTAGTTACCATGAATTCATTTCAATAATATTATTTATTTAAAATGCTTAGAAATGTAACAATTAAATAAAGTTAAATATGTTTTAACTACGTGAAGAAAAGATAATATATAAGGTGATCTAACAAGCACAAAGTGATATTACTCTATGGAAAAGACTGCAATGCCCTCATCAAAACCCTAATTCATAGCCAACTCACAACTTTACTAATAAGAAAACCCAAATCAACAAATTTTACACACTATCCTAATATATTATTAAAAATAACATATCTAAAAATTAAAACCAAACTCTAAAATTTTTCATATAAAATACCAATGTTAGCTCTTTTATTACTATTCCAAAATTAAGGTGCTTTATTATAATATTGCACCTATGCTACTCCTATTAGTATTTAATGTTTCATATATCACACTTAAAATTTTTATGCCCCAAAAATTCTTATATAACCTAAAATTTCCATACTTTATCTTAATAGACAAAAATGCCCCTAATTCACTAAAATATTTCTAAACTTATTATTTCCATAACATAGGCTATACTCATCAAAATCCAAACACATTATATATTAAATTTAATGTAAAGACTCCAAGGAGTACAATGACATTTATTTTCCAAAAGACTCTCAATGAGATTATTTTACCCCTAAATCTAAAATACACACTGAATCCATAATATTAAATAGGTTTTAAAAATCCATTAAAATTACAAACAACCACCCCTATATTATTACCAACTAAAAATTTTAACCAAATTTAATTAAACATCTCACAAAACCTAAAGTGGCCATAAGGATGAAGCTCCACAAGCCTTAAAACACCCAAATCATCCACCTTAACAAACTACGCTGATTAACACTGTTCAAACACAATTACATATACTCACCCAAGGACCTTTGAATATTAAAAATATATATTATCTTGCGTGATATTTTATGATAAAGCTTAGGGTAGCACAAGATATAGTGATTTCACAAAAATTCATAAAACTCATAAAATCTTGAATTTTAACATGTAATGCATATACATGAATTTAAAATAAATCATACCATGATTCTTAGCATAAAACATGATAACATAAAAAAACATATAAATTAATACATGACAACAATTGCCCTAATCAAAAGACATATTTCCTTATAAAAGGCTACACTAGTTTGTAAGCAAAAATACTTCTAATAACCTTCTTCTACTCTTTAATCTCCTAAAATGAAAATAATTATGATAAGGGTTAGAATAGAAGAGGGAAACTAATAAGAGGAAAATAAACCCTCTATTTTCTAAAATGGAGTCATGGGAACACCCTTGATCTCTGACCTATGAAATTAATTTTATTTTACTTAGAACAAGCACCAAAAAGGCTAATGTTCAAAGTTTTAGAAATACGAAGATAAAAAATAGAGAGAAGAACATGGAAAGGTTCAACACCAAAAAGTAAGAACTGCAAAGATGAACATTTCTTAAATAAGGGAAGATGTTAGAGGAGAGAGGAGAAAGCAAATTTGAAGAGTACAAAGTTTTATTAAATGTGAAATGACCAACTAAAGGGAATATACCATTTATAGATGTCAAAAAATGGAAAATATATAAGTAGAAAATCATATTTGATGTTTCTTACAAAAGTGGAGTGATAGTAGTGATTGGTATGAGTAAGAGAGTGTAAAAGAGGTATTGAAAGGTTATGGTTATATTTATGGTTGAATAAATAAGAAAAATATGGAATCTAATTATGGAGCTTTAAAAGGTCAAATTTTGAGGATTTGATGCCCAAAAAAATGAACAATGATAAAAAATAATTTAGATAAGATAGAAATTCTAATAAATGGCTAAAATGAAAAAAATGCTTAATTAATTCCAAAAAATAGATAAAGGTAAGGAATTAGTATAGAAACCCAAATGTATAAAAATATAGGACATAAGAATTTTTTTAGGTCAAAATAAATTAAGAAAATCATGAATGGTGAAAATTACCTAGCTTTGATATGCTAGAAGAAGTTGGTGGGCGACAACTACCAAAAGCCTTATATGATAGAGTTTGTAGCACTATTAGTTTATCAATAGAAGGTATGGCCTAGTCAACCACTGGTTGGCTCAATTGAAAGATAGGGTTTAAGGAACATAAAGGTAAATATATAACTTAAAACTTTGAGAGGCATAAGTAAGGTGTTAAAAAATATTTAAGAGTTAATAAAGGATTAGAAGACTAATTACCCAGATATTAAGGTTCAAAAATTATGGTCTTACTTTTTTAGGAGTAATTTTATTCCTTTCACTTATTACAAGGTTAGGTACCTAGAAAAATATCAATATTATAGAGGGGGATAATTTACTAATAAATGTCACAGTGATAAATGAAGTAATCATCTGTATGGTCTTTGCATGAAAAATAATAACTTCAAAGGAGGATATGCCAACACTAGTTTGAGGCTATGTTGGCATAAAGGGAATATTATAAGGATTAAATAAGGATATAGAGATTCTTAAAAGGGACCAATACGCAATACTTGAGTCTAATATCAAGATTCACCCTTACTTATGTTAGCCCGGTGGTGCACAACCTTACGAACAAATTAGAGGTGGCAACAAAGAAGGCATTAAAGGATGAGACTTTAGATCAATAATTTATAATGAATATTGTGGCTTAGCCCCATTGATAATAGACCATTATATCATATCATACCTAATCCTCTCTCTAGTTAATTGTTACTAAAGATATACATTAGATTGGCACTTGTTAACTAGTTAATTCTCTTATTTTCTTTCTCATAGTAGCTAAACCAATATTGGCCTTATGCTCTGTTTTTGGAATCTTTTAACCCACAATAGTGAGGATAATGTTCTATTTTTCCCCTATAGTAGTATAAAGTTTTTAGTTTTTTCTTAGAAATTGTCATCACTTTTTGGTAATAATTATCTAGTTTTACTATAGTAGGTAAATACTAGAGCCTATTTTCCTACCTTTTACACCTAATTTTTTCGTTCTCATTTTTCACTATTTATATGGTGGTTTACTTTTAATTGAGCCATACCTAATGTGCAAAGTAGCCTTTCTATAATACCCTATCGCAAAATTGTGTCTGTCATGCAAAGGCATTAAATGTGTGTCCTATATTCTTACTGTGCATATGATAATATCTTGAAGAAGCCTTGTGAAACCTAAAACTTAGATAAAATTTTAAAAATAAAAAATTATATGCTTTTTGTTTCCTAACCTTTAAAAGAATAAAAGATTAATTAACACCATAATCATAAGCATATAAAACTATATAACCTCATCTCAATTATGTTGTAGATCATCTAGGTTGAGAGAATAAAAAGCTTGAGACCAAACATCTTTCAATACCCCATAATTACATAACTATTTTGTTGATTATTTTAAAAGAAAATGAATATGAATGGACTTATAGAAGGTTTTAAACTATGAGATGTTCCAATTAGCCTGGTAAACATGTCAACAAACTAAAATATGTGTGTTTTCATTCTAAGAGACCAATTGATTGGCACACAAAAACCAATGAAGTTTTATATTAAAAAATATTCTTTATCTATTTTGGTTTTAAAAGTTATTATCAGTATTTTTAAACCTTATAGGTTGATAATTATGGATTAAGTGTAACTTTGGGGGGTAAGGATATTATTTTGGATTTTTAGGATGTTAAACAAATTAGATTCCTTAATATCAATTTCAGAGGTAAAACCCTACTATCCTTTTTCACTTCTCTCCTCTCTTATAGCGATTTTTTTTAAAATTATTTTTTTCATGAGGCAGTTTTGCTCTTCGAAATTAATTGTGAAAGCATAGTGTTGGAGTTGATTTTTCTAAATCATTTATGGTTTCTTTAACCTTGTATGTAAAGGGTCTGTATTAGGTATTTTTGTATCTTGAGCACTCTCGCTTAAACTTGAAGTAATTTTTTGTGAAGTATAATTTTATGCATATCAGAATGTTCTAATTATGCATTGAGTTTGAAAGAGTTGGCGTTTTGAGCATTTTGGTATCATGATGACCTTTGATGAAATTAGATTTTTAGTAAGCTTCCTTATGTGACTCTATACTTTAGTTTTAGGTGAGAATAGGATAATATTTATTACCCCAAATTTAACATAATCCTAATTTTGGTTAATTATTATTACAACTTAATATGAATATCAAATGATTAATACTTTATTCTTGTTTCTTAATTTTAAACTTAATTCTAATTTGAACCCTAGACTCCTTTTCCTTTTTCTTTATCCTTTTGATTTTCCATGTTCTCATTCTCCTTCCCATTCTTCATCTTCTCTTCTTCTCTACATGATTATCTCTTTATCTTGACAAAATTCCTTTAGTTAATGTTCTATGTTGCCACCTATCTATCCTAAATTCATCATCACTACATCACCTCCCTAAACTCAAGGGATGTGTCATAAATTTTTTCCCTAAAAGTCTCTCCCGATCATGCTTTGCCCTTCCACCCTTGTATCTCACCTCTCTGCTTATCTCAACTTTACACACTAATAGTCATCCTTTATATACCCCTAAATTCTCTCTCCTCACCTCATTTTTGTCTATACTTCCTCTTCCTTCCTTCAATTTCCTTGTGTTTTCTTCCATTGTAATCCTTCATTTTCATCCAACAAGCTTTATGTAAGTTATATGAGCTCACACAACATAGCCTTTTTTTATGTTAAAAACCTATGCAAATCCACATTGTGAGTGTCACAACCTCATGTAGAACAACTGAGTTGTGTCCAAACCTCATGCAACCTTTCTCCTTCAACAAATTACTTCTCTAACAGCCAATAAATCACTCTGACCATATGCTACATCTGTCAATATCCCATGAGACCCCTCTAAGGTGTGATACCCCTTAATATAACACCCCCATTTCTTCACCATAACCTCACACAAGTCATCCCGCACAAACACCACCAATTTAAACAATCTACCTCCATTTTCAACCACACACCACACTCCCTACATGTAACCCTCTTGTTGTTAGTTCCATTGTTTCATAAAAGGCTCATGTAACACTACCTTGGGTATACCATTACCTCATATAGTTGGTATCATTTGCATGACATTTTCCCTCCACTTTAGTGAACCTTCATCTTCTTTGTCTTTACCTACTTTCTATCTTATTGCTTAATTTTTTCCTTGTTTGATTTTTAAGCTCTAGCCATGTATTACTCTTAGTTTTTATGTGATTTTTGAGTGGTACTAAAGGAGGTGTCTTAGGGTTATTCATGCTTAGAGACTAGTTTCATTTTTGGTAAAGACATATGTGTTTATGGTTTCTAAAATCTATGTGTAAATTTTTATGAAATATCATTCTTTGTATTCTTAAGTTTTGTAATCCATGTTTTTACTAACATCTTATGATATGGTTGTGTTTTATAATGGAAAAGTGAGAAGTATATGAAAGCATACTTCTACATGTATTATTTCGTTAAGCTATGTCTTGTAAGTTAAGAAGGTTGGAATGTATCAAAATCAAATTAGTTTATGTTGAATGACTCAAATATATTTTTGGTTAAGTATTTTCCTAATTATGTATATTAGAAGTTGAAAATCAATTATGTTGGGACTCATGAGGGTTTTATAAACATATATGTGTTTTGCCTATCTTAAGGTTATTTTAGTAAATATAGGTTATTTATGGAATGTTTGATGTGATCTTTGTTTAAATATGCTAAGTTTATCATGTGGATTACTTGGAGTGATAATAAGTGCATAAGCCTAATAAAATGACAAAATGGCTTAAATTAGAAATAGTAACCCTAGAGGTACGTATGTTATTGTATGTGTAATATGTTATATATTGACCTTAATTTTTGGATACATTGTCAATAATGATATTTGATGATGGCCCTACAAAATTTGGTATTTAAATGAGTATTATGGGATAAGTTATGTTTAACTTATCAAATTATGATTTTTGGGGCTAATAACCCTATAGGTAGGTGTGTTATTGCATGTGGAAGATGTTGAATTTAGACTTTCTTTTTTGGATATTTCACTAGTAATATTATTTTATGGTAATAAAAAAATTTGGTGGTGAATCGAGTCTTATATAGGATAAGTTATATGTGTCTTATAAAATTAGGGTTTCATATGAGTGTTATTCTTTAGGAATATCCCAACCATCAACCGGACTTTGTTGCTTGTGTTTTTTTCTATTAATTTCTATTAATTTTGGTTAATGTTCTTTTCATATTTATACCCATTTCTGCATCATGATATCAAGAGAAACATAAGTTTAATAAAACATTAAGTACTCAAACTGAAATATCATGAGTCAGAACCAAGGTGCTAAGTCCATTTTCACCTAACGATAATTGTGGTTCAAGAGCATTTTACTTTGATAGGATATTTAGATCATTCTATTATTTTAAGAATACTATATAAGAGCATAATGCACTAAGAGGTGCTAAGTTTGTTCCACTAAATGATAATAGGGGCTTAGGAGCATTTTTCCTTAGGAAGAGCTTTAGATCATTCCACTAGTCTAAGAATAGAATCTACAATAATGATGTGATGGGAGATGTTAAGTTTGTTTCATCAGATGATAATAGTAGCTCAAGTGCATTTTTCCTTGAGAAGTGCTTCACCCCGTTCCATTGGATTAAGAATAGTGGGGTCCCTAACCTTAATGTGAATAAGAGATTAGATTCTGATTATATCTAATGATGGAAATCTAGATAAGTTATTCTCTTTCTTTGTACCATATTTAATCTTTGCACATGATTAGTCTTTTATGTGACCTCATGTATTAAATTCCCTTACTATGATTACATTTTTTTTCTTACTTAGTATGTAGCATACTAGTCATCCATCTCATGGGTGTTTCTCATTTTCATGATCAAATAACCCATTTTTATTTATACAATTCACTGAGGATTATTTGGATGACTTTATTGGTTATGATGCTTTACCTAGGGAGAAGTGATCATTTTATCTTTAGGGTTAGATGCAGAGTCTTGTTATCTAGATGTTAACTTTTACCTAGGTATCTTTTGGACTCTTAGTTCCAATGGACCCCTTTTGATAGTATTTTATTATGTTTTACTTGAAGTTATTCTCAAAATTATTTTTTAAGTCTTATAAAAGTTCCCTTATTCTCTATTTTATCTTATTTTAAGTTCTAAGTATTGTTTTCCCTTATAATTAATGTGAGGATGGTATGGTAAGGTAGACTTGTGTAGATTATGATGGTAACACCAATTTATATTGTTATTATGTTTCAATAGCAAAAACTTTTAGTAGTAAATTTTAGGGTTAGATCTTGTTTGATGCATTCTAATTTATGTGGTGGTTGTTGATTTGATGGTTTTTTACCTTGTTTTGGTACTATATTTTAATTTGATTTGTAAACGATTTAAAAAAAGTTCGTAAAATGAGTGTAAATGGGTTTTCTAGCCTATCGATCAACAGCTCTCCATGGTTGGTCAATGTGCACTATGTTTTCTTGATGATCAAAAAGATGAACAATTAGTTCATTGAAGCACCCCATAAGTAGAGTAATTGTGAGGATGAACTGATATCATATCTATTTTAAAATAAATATTCTTGTACAGTTATTTAGGGAATTAATTTTTATGTAGCGAATGGTTTCTAAATTATGTTTACAAGTTTTCTAAACCAATTATAATCTTTTTACCATACCAAATTGGATTTGAGGTGTGAGGTTTCCAAATTGTTGAAAGGTGAATGCACAACTTTTACCTCTATCTTCCTCCATTTTTCTTCTTTTCTATGTAATTTTAGTGGTTAAACCTCATCCCAAGGGACCCAGTACCACAATTTTTTTCATCAAGCTCCTTTTTTTTTCATTTCCTCTTTTGTGCACCATAATTTCTAAGTTTCATGCATTGGAATCTTTTAAGATCCACCCTTTTAGTTAGCTGACCAAAATTAGAGCAATTCGTCAAGTAATGAGACTCTTATGACCTTATTTTAGGATGGGGAATTAAGGATACAAATATCTTTTACTATCATTTATATATATATAAATATATAAAGGGATATTTGACCTCAAATTTCCTCTCATTTTTTTGTTATGTTCTTCAACCTCCAAAAATATGCCCAAACTTTTCTCTTCGTTTCCTCACATTCTTACCTCTAAGAGTTACTTCATGTTTTTTATTTATATGATACTTTACCTATTCCTTCATAGGTTTCCTTATGCAACGGGGGATTATATCTAGTAGAAATTAAATTATTTACACTCTCCTCTCTTGCTCTCTATGTTGGAGAAGTTAAGTATTTCTCTTGATTCAATTTTTTTTTTAAATTGTTTCTTTTTATGGTTTCAAATAATTTAAGTATTTTCTAAGTTTTAATTGGGATTTTTGAAGGTGCATTGGATTATTGAAGATGGTATGAGCTTATGTTAAGCCCATTCTTTTATTTTCCTTCTTGGCTACTTTGGTAGTTCATTCTTGTCTCGCATGTGGAATAAATGGAAATAATGTTTTTAGTGAATTAGATTTGATGGGATATGTTAGATTTTGTATGGAATTGATTAAAGAAAGGAGAATATGATGTGATTGAAATATGTAGGATTATTTGGTGTAGAAAACATGTTTTAAAAAATTTTATGATTAAATGATGATTTTAATTTATGAGCATGATTTTTGTTGATTAATGGTTTTAAATCATTAATATATGACAGAAATAAATTATAGAATGAATTTAATGTATACTAGCTCATATAATCATATGCTAGAATGTTGGAAGATATCATAAATATTTTTGAAGTTAATATTACAACATTATTACTTTTGGTCGACTGATGTGCCTCATCTATTGATATTTCCACATGACCCATTAACCAATAGGAAATTTTAGTGGATCATCATTACTCTTCCCATTGACTAATATTTCATTTAATTGATTGATTATGCTTGATTTAGGATGTGTTATGTGCTTAGTCAGTCAACTGGTAGGCTTTATTGGTAAATTGATGGTGCTCTTTGTCATTTGATTACTAAGCCATTTTGGTCAACCATTTGTCCTATTTTGTGTATTGATATGATCTTTGTCAGCTAGTTCTTGTTCATGGTTATCAGTGACTAAATACTATTCCTTAAGGTTTATTTGGGATTGTTTTACCATCTTTCTTGTTGGTAGACTTGGTTAAATATGGGTTTACCCTTAGTCCTAAGATCCACCTAGGCTTTGGTTATGAATAAAAAGAAAGAATAAATGAAAAATAAATAGTGAATTAAACATGTGTATAAGAATGGATGGTATGGTTATTGATTTTCATTCATGGCATAGTTGGTTAGTTAATAATGATCATTAACTTAATAACCAGTATTCTCTATATTCTTGATATGGCTATTTCATTGATGTGGTGTCTAATTTTCCCTTATAAGTTTTTAAGAGTTAATGCATGAGCTAAGTTATGAGTAATTAACTAATCTAGTTTTTTGTTCAAAAGTAAATGGATTTATAACATTGTGATCAGGATCTCATGAATAGCTTAATGAAGTGGACTTTAGGATTATCTTACACAATCGACATTCTTGATGTGCTATTTTACATATAGTGTTTTCATTCATTATTACTAAGTCTTATGATAGTATGAATACTCATGAATCCATGTTTATCATTAACATGTAATTTAACTCTATAAATTTTCAAAGGACGCCATGTTGAGATTACCATGTTAATAAATTATGCAAGTATTAGTATGTGTAAGCATTAGTTCCATATTGTGAATGCTATGCTAGTATAATGTGAAAGTTTTGGTATGTTATTTTACCAACTTATTAGGTGTATGGTTAGTATAACCCATATGACATTCCTTGTATTCATTTGCATGGATGAGTGTATTATGTTATGTATATTATATGAAGCATTGTGTGTAGCCATAGTAGGATAACACATGAGAGTATGATGTATGTATGCCAAGGCATGATCCCTATAACCCCTCGTAATATTCCATGTAAGTATGATATGATATTACCTATGTATGTTGATGTATGTCTAGAGCAACCCTACATGCATTCCTAAGTCTTGAAATAAGCACAATTGTCTATGAATTAGTGTCTATCCTTGAGAATAATGCATCTTACCTCTTGAAGATGCATAGATGTTTTGTATTATACATATCATGCCAGTCTTGTGTGACATTGGTGTATTGCAATATACGTATGTTGGAATTATAAAATGAATTATTACAATATATGACCTTCTATTCTTCATATACCTCCATGATAATGAAGCTTGGCTTACTTAGCACATAGTTTATAAATGTGCCAGTTATTTAGGTCATCTACTTAATCTTACAAGTAGGCGATGTTTTGTAGGTTGGTGAGAATGGCTTGTAGCTCTCCAATTTTATTGTCAGTCATGGGACACATGAGGGTAGATGTTTCAATGGATTTCTCCTTTGTTGGTGCTTGAGTAACTAATTCATTTTTCTTGTATTGTATTCTTTAGTTTTTATTCTTCTAATGTATTTTGGTTTTGGGTCTAGAATGTGATGGAGGAAAAAACACTCAAGAATTGTCATTTATCATTATGGAACCAATTGTTCTTCATCTAGAACGGATCTCTTACAAAATTGAAGACAAACAGATAGTTACATTGCTAATTATAGATGAAAAGTACCATATAAGCTATTAAGCGTATACGTATATGTGCATGGAATGCATGGAGTGCATGGCTATGTACATGGGGGGAATAAAAGGCATCTTAGATGTACATATTAGTTGGTTTAATTAATTAATTAATTGAGTTAGAGATTAACTAGAGAATAAAATAGCATAAATCTACCTTTTGAACAATATTCTATCTTCTTATGTCGTTAGCTAGGTTTCTTTTGAAGAATTATACCTTTTATCTAGTGGATGGCAATAGCTTAGTAATCGGTGACCCTAGCTATATAATCCATAAAAACATACAATTGAATAGAATGAATTGAAGTTGAATGAAATTGCAAGTATTGTTATTGAATACTATGTGAGTTCATATCAAGTTTAACCTAATTTGTTTGAACAATTAATCTTGAAACCTTTAATCTCTTCATTTGTGTGAGTTAGTTATTAAGTAATATCTTTCTAAACTCCATAACCCACATAATTATTTCCATAAACGTTGTCCAAATTCGTCAAAAATCAAACCCCACACCCTAACCATAATTTACGAAACCCTAACCCTAATTTTCAAAACCAAACCCTAACCCTAACCCACAAAACCTTCTACTCTCAAACCCTAATTGTCAAATCATCATCATGATCATCATCTCATCATTGTCAAATAATCATCATCATCATCTCATTATTGTCGAATCATCATCTCATCACCCCCAAATCATCAACACCATCTTCCAATCATCCTCATATTTATTTCTTCACAACCAAATATCTACATCCTCAATTGATCATCATTGAACCTTCATCTTTATATAAAAATACAGTTTGAGTCCTAATATTAACATAATTCTTATTCCATACTCACACCCACATCAGAATGACCTTGGTTTTTAAGTCTAAAATGCTTCTTATATGTTATGATATCTTATTTTCTCACTCTATCCTATTGAGTTTTACCTATTTGGATACTCGGCCTTATGTCTATCATGAGATGGATAAATAAATGTCTATCTTGTATTAGATACGATGGTAACACCTAGTTTGGTATTTTTACTTGTAACACCCCCAAATTCACTACTAAAAAATTTCGTTTAAATTAAAAGGTTTAGCGGAAGTATACAAATTAAAACCATAAATTTGGGGGTATTACCGCCACACTTAGTACCGGACCGGTTCACTCCTACCGTCCCGATACCAAGTGCTAAGGCTAGATCAAGAAAATTGTGAAGTAAAAACCACTAAGACATAAGTGCACAGTCAACATAAAATGTCCATGAAAGATAAGGTGCCAACAGTAGTTAAAAATATCATTAGGATTACAACGTAAGAGTTCCACTCCAAAAGACGAGCATAATAAAAATATGTCTAAGAACAAGACAAACGAAAATGGGATAACAAGATGTCCGGCCGGCTCACTCTCAGCCCCAACCAAGGTAGACTCAATACTCAGCCCCGCCCGACGCCTCGTAGGTGTCGTAGGCATCGAAAACAAGATCTTCTACCTGCACAAGGTCAGAAGGGCTCTCTACTCGTGGGAATGAGCAGCACCCATGAAATGGGTGATCAGTACGCTACATACTGAGTAAGGTAACAGACGAGCTAAGGCCAACACAAAGCACACAAGACCCACATTCAATACATAAATAGCATACGATGTCATGCAAGAATAGGTCTGATCACTTTCCTGATGCCTTATCCTTTGTTCTCATTAATGATAATAAGTCCATTTCGCACATCCTTCAATAATCCATGTGAGCACGGGAGCCCCACTATTATAGCCGGTGGACCAAAAATAAAAACACAGGGTAGAACGCCTCTGACCACTATTCTTACCGGTGGATCGGACTGGCCCCGCCTCACATGGTGTTTCACTGTAATTACTTAGTATTTTTCCCGTGGTTTAACTTATTTACTTTGGGTCTATTGAGCCGAGGCCCCCACTATTATAGCCGGTGGACCGAAAACAACACACAGGGCAAAACGCCTCTGACCACTATTATAGTCGGTGGACCGGAACGAAACTCACAGGGCAGAACGCCTCTGACCACTATTATAGCCGGTGGACCGAAACGAAACGCACAGGGCAGAACGCCTCTGACCACTATTATAGCCGGTGGACCGGAACAAAACGCACAGGGCAGAACGCCTCTGACCACTATTCTAACCGGTGGACCGGACTGGGCTCGGCTCAACAGTCTTTCGCTTTACGTTGTTAGTGTCTTATCCGTACCTTATTGAATCACACAACACCCCTAACATGCATGCGGTTAATACCCTACTACTTTCCCCTCCAGAGGGACCGTCCCATATTTTGAGACTCGTACCTCTTCTCACACCTGACTTCCATCCCCCGTAGACTTAAGCATAGTGGCATATAGTAAGGCACAGTCTCCAAGAATTTAGGCCACCCCAACACATATGATATCGACTCCGTATGTCCTCACCCCTCTAGGGTTCCTCCTCAGAGACCCTAATCAGACCTATGTGGCCCCACTCTTTCTTACTTACCCAAATGTTACTTTATTCTCTATCTCGCACCTCATTCTTTTATTAGGAAATTCCCCAAATATATTACTGTATCTCCCAAGCTCACGTGTGACCGACAAAACCCTAGCTGGCCACTCAAAACCCTAATTGATCACGCCAACCCTAGTTGGCCGCACCAAACTCTAGCACTTTACTTCTTCAACAAGTAACCTCCCTCTTTCACCCCAAAAACTCTTTTCTCATTTAGAAACCCTCACTCATCCTTTATATAAGTGAGTTCTCACTCTCAACCCCATACTCCATCCTTCCTTGATCATTTTTACCCTTGTACCCTTCAAATTGCTCATTTCCTCCCAAAAACCCTAATTGGAACCCTTAGACACTCTTACTCCGACCCATGTAAAATTTTGCACCCTAGTCTCCAATGGGTCCATAACTTTGACATTATTTTATTCACCTCCTAAATCAACTTTCCTCACGTAAGATTCATTCCCATGCATAATTTAAACACTCCATGCAGACTCTCCAACACCCACTTACACACAAACCCTAATAAGGTCTCTTATGCACCAACTTACGTACTATTTTCCATACTAAGTCTCTAATCGTTCCAAGACTCTCCCAAGCTCTTACTTACAGCCCAAATCAACTTTTCACACATAAGGATCATGCCCATGCAATGTCTAGTCCCCCCATGCAAACTTCCCAAACGTCCACTTCTCCGTTGTTCTTTTATTATCATTTCATGCTACCCAAAATCCTAGCATGCATGTTCTAGAGGGCCATGACAAGTCACACCATCAACATCAACATCAAACACGGAACATGTCATACACGTATAATATAAGGCACACATAACATACCTCATGGTCCACGCTGCGCTACACAAAACAGGTTATTCATAACACATGCATAATACACATCAACATAGCATGCTCATCATTCACCCACACATTACATCACGCATAGCACAAGGCCATAGCTTCGTCCTTACCTAGTTAGGCACCGGGCTTGGAGCACACTCCTCTAGCTCCTTAGGGCTCGGATCGGGGTCACCTATGAAAAGGGGGAAAAAAGCTAAGTATTAGTTTCCCTTATAAATACTATCAACCCTCATTCTAGTTTAAGGTTAGAGTTCTTATCCCTAGTAGGGGCGTTGTACAAAACTAGGGTTTTTACTCTAAATTATTATGCTAAGTATCACTTATTGATATATCTTTAGTTTTAAAACTCATTGTTACACTTATATCATTAGACCCGTTAGTCCTGTCCTTATAATATTAGTGTTTGCTAGTCATAGTAAAACAGTGATAATAATAGTAATAATAAGACTACTAATAGTGGTAATAATCCTAATGATAGTATTAATAATAATAGCACCCGCACTAATGGTTAAGTATGTCGAAAGCTAGGGTTTTGGGAGAGATTATGGCTTGTAAGAAAATAACACCTTTAGGATACAGAAATTAATAATGGTAATAACAATAATAATAGTAATAATAATAATAATAATAATAATAATAATAATAATAATAATAATAATAATAATAATAATAATAATAATAGTATTAGTAATGTTAATAATGAAGATAATGATACTAACCCTAAGTTAAGTATCATAGGGGTTAGGGTTGGAAGGGGTGATAGTATGATAACATTAAGGATAATAACAAAGATGGTATTAGTTAATAAGCTAATAATGATAATAATAATAATAATAATAATAATAATAATAATAATAATAATAATAATAATAAGTGTAATAATGCTAAGGTTAGTTAAAAACTACTATAGGTGGCATAAGGGAAGGGTTTTAGGGTTCAGATGAGTGGAAGACCACCTGAGGACGGTGGTGGTCCGGCGGCGGCGATGGAGGAGGAGAAGAGAGGAAAAGATGGAGATGGTGGTTAGATGGGAGGAGAAAAGGGGGAGTTTGATGTGGGGGAGGATATAGTAGGGAGAGGGGAGTGGAATGAGGGTGGTGGCGTGAGAAGGGCGGCGGCGCGCGGTGGTAGACGTGGCGGCCAAAAGTGGAGGAGGTGGTGGAAGATGGTGGAGGTTGGTGGAGAAGGAGGCAAAGAGTAAGGATGGTATGGGCAGGTAGGGGAGGACCTGCTGGTCACTTTGGGAGGTGGAGAGGAGGTTGGTCACGGCGGAGGTGGCGGCAGAAGGTGGTGCGAGGTGGCGGGGGTGGTTTTTGGGCAAAGGATTTCGCACGGTTGTGGCGGCACGTGCGGGGTAGGAACGGGGGTAGCGACGGTTTGGTTGTGTGGAGGGTGGTGCAAGGAATGTTTTGGTGCATGGAGGTGGTTGCGGCGGCTGCTAGAGGCGGTGGAAAGGGCGTCTGTTCTAGCGGCGGCGAGGCAGGGTTTCAGCAAGGTCCAGAGGGGAGGACTTGCCTTGGTCGTTCGGGGAGGGGTATTTATAGGCAATTGAGGAGGGGAAAATGACAAAGGGGAGAAGGAAGGCACGCGGGGGCAGGTGCGGCAGGCCGCCGTCTGTGGTGGCAGCCGGTCACAGGTTTGGGGTTTGGCAGGCTTAGTTGGCGGTGTGCGGGGAAAGGGAAAGGGAACAGAACACGTGAGGGGTAGGACGATTGTGCTGGGTCGAATTGGGAAAGAAAGGGACGAAAATGGCAGGTGGAGGACGGTCGGACGGCAGGCGGCAGGCGGTAGGTGGCAGGTGGCAGGTGGCAGATTGTAGGCCTGCGCGAGGAGGAAGATGACGAGCGTGGGCGGACCGGCGGTCCAGGGAAAAAGGAAAAGAGGAAGAGCCGACCGGTTTTGGCAACGATTGTAATTTTTTTTTAAACCAAACGCGGTGTTTTAGTAATTAGGGGAACAAAACGCGACGTCGCTGGGTGGGCAACGGTCATAAGGGTCATTAATGTGACGCGGCGTTTCGACAGCTTCGAGGGGTGGAACGCAGCGTTGCGGTCGTGCGAGGGCCAGCGGACAACGTTGGGCGACGGAAAGGAGAAGAAGGAAGGGGATTGGGCCGACGAGACCCAATTCCAGGGGGGAAGAGAAAAGAAAAGAAAAAGAAAGGAAAGGAAAAAGGAAAAGAGAGAAAAAATGTTTTCTTTGGGGTTTGGATTTTTGCACAATTTATTTAGAATGTTTTTGGGTTATTATACATTTATATATATATATATATATATATATATATATATATATATATATATATTTATTTTCTTGAATATTTAAAAATTATTAAAATAATAATTTAATTTCCTTTTTAGATTAATTTGGCTATTTTGGTTAATTTTCCTCCACTTCCATCTTAATTAGTAAAATGCCCAAAATTCTCTAAATGATTTATTTATTACTTTCTCTTTATTTTTCTCCATTAAGTTACTCTTTATACAATAAGGTAATTTCTTTCCTTAATCTTTCTTAATAAATCATTATTTCGCCATAATTCCTAACTTAGGGTTTTTGGGGTATTTCATTACTACTCCACAAATGTTTTAAAACTAATTTTTTATAGTGAAAAATGGGGAGTTACACTTGTAGGGTGAGCTTAAACAATATTTAGGGGAACTTTTATCCTTAATCAACAAACATCGTGCTATGGAAACATAATAATGATAATATTGATATCTAAATCTCCAACACCTACATCACTTTGCAAACAAGGGTGTTTCCATAAGACCCATGTGCCCATTTGAGTTAAACAATGCTATAAAGTGGGAGATTTCTAAAAGGCACTTATGGAACAGGTAATAGTGTGGATTAAATAGGGGCTTTATATGACACTTAGATGTTTATTTGAGCTAAAGAGCCTATGCACTTTAGGAAACCAGCTTTACTTTGAAAAATCTCCAAAACATTGTGTGCTCTTTACAATGACTAACTAAATAGGTCCTATACCTTAGGCATCTTTAACACTATTAAAAGGTGAGCTCTCATATTAGTAAGATTTTTTTTGTTTGTGATTATTTATTGCCCTCGAAATCTATCATAAGAGACTCATATAACACACACACTCATACACATACTTTCCTTAGATACTCTTCTCCTTCTTGAATAAGTTGGTAATTTACATAGAAAGATGTTACCTATGCTCTTTTACTTAACGAAGGCCTAATATTTACTCTTAATGTACCAAGGGTTTTCCTATATATGTATACACTTAACATATTACCACATGTGTTGTGTGGGAAAGAGGAACAAGTTAAGTTTGTGATAGTTAATAACACTCTAGGAATGTATATTTTTTTTATCCCCATTTAGAATAAAGTTTGTATGTGTTTTTTACATTTTGTAGTCTGTAGGGTTTGCTATGATATAATTTTACCATCACATAGGGTTTTAGATAACTTGTGTGAAAAAACATGGAATATGTTTTGCAAAGCATTATGCACGATGAATGACTTTATAAGGAAAAACAATGCTACTAGTTGCACACCCTATATGCTAAGTTGTGTAGTAAGGTCTTAAAGAAATATAATTGTCATTTTCAACACAATTCTATGAATCAAAGCCATTGTGTGTGCATTTTTATGAGTTCTTATTTTTAGGATTATCTCATGGTAATGCTCTTGCTATGCACACAATAAGTAAAGAAGCCAGGCTAGATAAGAAAATAATGGAAATCACTAGGAGGTATAATGTTATGACTTTATTTCTATTATCATTTTTTCTTTTACTAGTTCAAATTTTTTCTTATATGCGTGAAAGTAAGGGAATACTTATTTTAGGATGAATCTCATGGAAATTTTCTTTCAAATCTCATGACAATTGTTAGATTATATTTTGGAGATCATAATATGAAGATTATAGGAAAAATATGTACATGTGGTTGTTTTTTATATGTTTAAAAAAATTTATATTAAGTACATTGCACGTTGTTGTAAACTATAATATTGTATGTTTAGATAACATTAATATAATATTTTTAGAGGTTGATGTAACTAAAATATTCTTAGTTGAGATACACAGTGATGATACATATACTAGTGTATATGAATATATGTAGTCTTGGATGTAGAATTTGAATGATATGTTATAGGTTATAGGTTCTAATTATATACTAAAAAACAACACTAAATGATGGTTAAGACCAAGAACCATCATCTAAATCTTACCAAAAACACTAAAGGGGAATATTAGCTAAGGATTAGATTATGGTTAAGTCTTAAAATCACCATCAAAGTTCTTTTTACATGGTAATTTTTGGCTCCAATTGTGTTTTAATGCCACCTAAAATTTTTTAGTTCTTTACTTGTTATTATTTAGTTATATATAACTATTTTGTGAACCACCTTCTAAAGTCGAAATGACAATGGCATACAAGACATGGCATAACCTTGTTATTATTTAGTTATATATCTATTTTGTATCGATGGTTAACTTTAAAACTTCTAGTTTCCAATTAGGTTTTGTTTTGATCCAAGTCTATTAAGTCTAGTTCAGATTAAGGAACATACTATTTATTATTCAAATGCTCATTTTCTTTCTTTCATCTTCTATAGATTTCTTTTTCTAGTTGATTAGTTGGTGAGGTGATAAAGAAAAAGGTGAGAAGAAATAATATCTTATCATGCATTTTTACATAACTAATGTGTGGAAATCTATTATGATTGTAAGTCATGCTAGATCATTACTCATTTAGTTAATTTAATGGTAAGTAATATCTACTTTTGTGTCTACTAATGAAGTCTTTTTATAGTGATTAAAGCTACGGTATTGGTGCATTAGGGTACATATACAAATCTCTCTCTTATATAGTATGCATTTTATTGTTTCATATAATGAATAGTAAGTTCCATGATATAATATGCTGAGGAAATTTATCCTATCTTTGTCTCAAAATTTCACACACTAGATCTATATTATAGACCCTTCTATCAATGTGTTGCTAAAGTGAAATGTCATAGCTTTTTCTCACTCTTTCATACACCTTAGCTATGTTATAGACCCCTCTATTATTTCATTTATCAAGTACATAAGGAATATATAATAAGCCTTGTATCCATTAGGTTTCTCAAGTCTAAGGAGGATTTAAAGTGGTACACCATAAGCTTTCACTCTTAATATATCAAGTATGGATCTAATAAACCTAGAGTGCATATTTCTCTCAACAGATGCACCAATGTAGCCTAGATTGAATACTAATAATATACATTTTTTTTAAGTTAAGAAGAGTAAGGTCATAGTGCTATTAGGATACCTTGTCCCAAGATACATAGGCTTTTCTATAAATCTATTCTATGGACTAAATGAATGATCCACATATTATATTTATCTTATTTAGTTCTCTTTGTGTGGCATGAGAATTAAATTTTAGTAAGCATGTAAAACAAATATTAGTTGCACTCCACTAGAAAAATAAACTAATATTGCTAAGTTCTCAACCTTGATTTAGGCTTTCATATTAAAGGCTTGTATTGCAAAGAATCATGTATTATTATTTATTATTTAATGCTAAGTTGTTGTTTGCAAAACTTATAAGATGATGAAAGTTTATCTTTTCATATATATTTTTTTAACTTAATTACTTGGCTTAATTCTCATTTTGATTAGTTAGACTAAAATTAAAGTGAAATGATCCAAAGTCCCTTTACATTATTTAGTTCTACTATATGTAATAATAGCATTCAAGCCAACATTACTTTCTTGCTCACTTTTCCTACAAACCTTCCAACTCATGTAGCGCAAACTCATGTTCTACAAAATCACTCTACAAAGCACTCTAGTATAATTTCCTTATTACAAAACAAAGCAGATGCACTTTTCTCCTTTTATTACTTATCTTTTATATTTTTATCGTGAATAATTTCTTCTTACTCAAGTTGATTCCAAGGGTTTCTACTAATGACTTTATTTCTCTTATTTAATAAGATTATTTTTTAAATTCAATCTTATCTATTATTACACAAATTGATAATGACGTATTGTGGTTCCCAACTGAAGCCTCAACCTCTGTTTTCCCCATCCGTTTCTATCCTAATTTGCCTATTCATTTAAACCTTTAACTTTGGGGTTGAACATATCACTAATATATTTTCAATTATCTTGATTTATGTGATTGCAATTTTAAGGTTTTATGGGTGATATCATCTTCTGCCATAGCATCTTCAAGTACATGAAGGGTATGTATTCTTTTCTTTATGCTAAATCATATTTCATATCTAAAAGAAAGCATAACCATTTGTGTTGAATGCATTACTTTAAAAAATCAATTATAGAAGCAAAATCATTGAAGATCATTAGGCATTAGTTTGTGTTGTTAACATGTTAGTTAGCATTATCATCTCACACAAATCTATTCAATAATGATTGCCTATTGATATATGTTCATCAATCTTATAGATTGCAGACCTCACCCAATAAGGATCTAATAATTATCCTTTTGATTATATAGTTTATCCATATCTTAGAAGACCTCTACTTGGTTGTAGCTCAACACATGGTTATAGAGTGGATGATCAAAGTTCATGTCTATTACTCTTTTAAAGTCCTTATTGCTAATTGCCTGGATAGATTTTTGTTTAGCTTTATCTTTGAGAGAGAGAGAATCCATGGATGTCAAAACTTACTACTATTATTTATCTCTACCTTGATGTTATAGTTTAAAGGACTCAAGTGACACTTCATATAGATATTCCATTATGTGCTTTTTATTTTATTTTTATTTTTTGGAATATATTGATTGTATGTTTTGGTATATATAGTTTAATTTTGGCTATATTGGTGAGTTTGGAATATTATTGCATTAGTTTTAACAATGTGCTTGTGTTTTTATCTATATTAGGAATTGGAAGATGCAAATATGTGGAAATTTGAGTTTTTATTTATTCTTTTTGTTATATATGATTATAGGTAGATTACAAATAATTTATATTTGAGGTGAATATGATTAAGAGAATGGATATATTGGTGTTTTCTACCATCTAATGGAAGATTAGCCCTATAAGCTCACATACTTCTTTGGATTAAATCACAATTATGTTTTGCTTAAAGGACAATCTCTATTGAGAATTTTTGAGGTGATGTGGGACAACTCTTCAATCATGTATCTCTAATAATGGAAGGACACTAGTATATACATTATGTTATGACTATTTATTTGATGATAAATACTATACAACTATGTTTCCCCTTTGGAATGAAATGAAAGTTTTCTTTTGCAATATTTTTTATTAACTCAAATTTTAGGTTTATTTTATCTAAAAAGGTATGTACCACTATGTTACAAGTTTTACATAATGTGCAACCATGTATTTGGGACAAGTATTAAGACTAACATTTAGACATTATAAGAATTTACAAGGTTAGTGTTTATTACCCTTCATCATAAATTTATAAGCATCAATCATACTTGTGTTTACATTTTTTTTCATATGTATATGATCACTACTCAAATATGCTTGACTGATCTTGAAAAGATATGGGTTATAATTGATGCAAGGTTAATTTATTTAGATAAGAATATATCATTTTCTAATATTCTTTCATTATTTCAATTATTAGAGGGTCTATAGAAGCATGGTGGATAAATGAATGGACATGAATCTTTTTCTAGTGATTTTTAGCTCATTTTAAAATATAATACATAGATTAATCTTTAATATAAATCTACTAGACAAGCCAAATTATTTCTACTGCAATTATAATGAATTTGTGAAATAAGTAAATAGAAATTTTAAATATATAGTTACATATTTTGAAATCCATTATTTAATTTGATTTATAGTGTTTGGTATATGACTCAAGGAAATACTGTGGCATTTGTTTCAAATTAGTTCCTTTTTTCATTCTTAAATCTATATTTTTGCATTTTGTGTTATTTGATCATAAATTAATTAGGTTGGAAGTTTGAAATTTTATTATGTTTTTATCCTTCGCATTTTTTGCACATGTAACTTAATCATTAAAATCCAATTTTTTTTACGCATGTAACAAAAAAATGAAATTAAAATAGTAACTCAAATATAACATAATAATAGTAAAAGTGGTGCGTTCCTTTCAAGAAATGGAAAGCTTCAAGAACTTGGTAAACATTCTTCCAATTCCTATATGTAAATATTTTTTTTTTCATATTTGAGTTTGTTTTTATGTCATTTTTCCATATCTACCATTAAACCTAAATGATATTTTTACAATTATGACATCAATAAACGAATGTGAAGAATAAAAACGTGCTATGAATGAACTAATGCACGATAGATTTGAAGGAAGCAAATAATCATGTGTAGATTAATTTGCATGCATCTTGGAGGGTGATCGTGCAACAAGCCAATTTGTTGGGTAAGTTAACTTGATGCTTTAAACTTTTCTTTCTTATGAGTTGCCGCTAATTTATCTTAAACATTTTGGCCTTTACGCCATCATAATATTTTGCTTGATTTTTTATGCATTCCTTATTATTTTTCCACCCTAGTAACATTGTTTCCATCCTTATAATTGACTTTTGAGATGAGCTTGCACCTAAGGTACGAGTCAAATAATGAAGAAAAGGAGAAATCCATATTTTTATAAGCATGTTACCTAAATGTTACCCCCTCTAATTTATAATATAACTCATTAGATTTTGATCATTAATTTTTATCAAAGTATAATAAATTTTAAAATAAGAAATATAATTATTATATTTATACTAAAAAATACTTATATAATACCACTTTTTCATATTTTTATTCTCATATATTAAAAACTATTAATAGTTAAAATGTATCTTGAAATTTTGTGATGAATTAGATTTTAAATACGAGGAAGTACTTTTATTTTTCCCCACCTCTTCCATTTATCTTTCTTTCATCATTCATGTATGGAACTCTAATAATGCTATATATTATTTGAATTATACAATTAAATATAATATACAAGAGCCATAGTAAGGTGTATATTTGTCAAGATATTAATGGATTTGAACTATTATGATCCAGCTTTCTTACCAAGAATATCTTATATTAAGATCATAGGTCTTTTTGTAATGTCGTGAACATTCTTCATAATCTTTGATGTTGGGGTGCAAATGTCGTTGAGTTTTATCCATAGTAAGATATTATGCATGGGATGGCATGAATGCTTAAGAGAACTTATATCACTAATCAATTTCTATATTTGCATATTAGCTCCTTTTTTATCAAATTTATGCTTTGAATGTGACTATAGAGTCCACTTTGCATACCTTATATTCATTACTCAAATTACAATAGATTTGTCAACATATGAATGTTTGTCTTTGTCATTTAAGACATGCAGTTGACACACACACACACACACCTGTTGAATAATGGAAATAAACTCTTAAGTTTCCTCTAAATATTATACTTGCTCATATGACTCTTTTTTCTTTTAGCCAATAACTTATAATTTTCATAGCTGATAAAATATATTATTTTACAGGTTGGAAACAATTGCATTGTGCAAGTCTATATGGAATCTTGAGTGTCGATTTTATATACATGGTGATTTATTAACCAAGTAAGTACTTTAGAAAATGCTTTATAGTTATTCATGTACATCAGCTCAATTTCATTAAGGAGTTAATTTATCTAGGCCTTGATTATGTTAAATGGTTATATGAAATTAAATGGGACTAATCTAAAAGTGCTTGCTAATCATATCATCATAATACCTTTGAGATCATATTATCGTAATAATAATTTAGCATGTCAATAAGATGACTATCATGTCCCTATGTTTTCAAGATTTTTATCCTAGAGTGGCTTGAAGGTTGTTAACAAAGAAAGTTTCTAGTTGGCAACAAGTTGTTCTCACTTGATGATAAATTAAAAATTAATTGCTACAAAGTTCATTCATAATATTTTAATCTTTATTCAAGCTCACTATATTGTGCCCTTTGAATATAATATTCAATATATAAATATTAGATTTTTTTTATATCTAAGTTGAGTTATTGAAATCTCCTTAGAATGTTGTTATGTAGTTTTATTATTTAATTCCTATAATTTCCATGTATGTACATCAGCAATAGCAGTAACCTGTATGGTTTTTATCAAGAAAAAAATCTCAAAAATGTTATTTAAAAAAAATTATTAGCAGCTGTGATACTTTCCTAATAAATGTAGGGATTTATCAAAACAACCTAAATAATATGGTGTTTTTATGGCATTGTGTTCTCTACATTTTGATTTTCAAATTTTATACAAACTTTAAAGACCCCATAAATATACTCTAATTACATAAAAAAATATATTATAATGATAATTATTTTGAATAACCCTTTTTCATCCAAAATCAAACTTATTTTAATAAGCATTATACAAAAATAAATATAGACAATAACATATATATGGTTCTTTTATTAAATACAACCACATGTAAGCTCTCTAAAAAAAGGTAATATGAAATATGGAGGTGTAATAAGGGAAAATTTGATAGTCGTTGAGGAATCATGAATACAATATATAGTGTAAGAACAATGGGGGAAGGGTATAGACACTTGTTGTACCCTTAAACCATCATCTATACCTTAGTGGATCTTTTCCTATTTTTTAAGAGTATAGACGGATCTTTCAAGGTGTAACCACTATCTATACTTGAGTGTTTTTTTTTTTATTCTTCACTTGTAATCTAGTAGAAATTTTCCACTACTCACATTTGCATGAATAGGCACAAAGATCTTTTGCATGAGCTATGCCTTCCCCAAAGCCTTCAATAATTATTTCTTCTTCCACCGCTTCTTTCTTCTTCTCCATCGATTGGCGTTATTACTACCACCAACTATCCTTCTTATTCTTCCCATTTTTTTTTGTTGTTTTCTTAATAGGTGTGCATTTTTCAAATTGTTTATTCTTAAACGTTTTTCTAATATTGATTTTTAACCACACGTTTACATAAATGAAGAAAGAAGATGAAAAATGCATAATAGGAGAAACATCAATAATATTTGGAAATTAATTGGTGTTTATCCTTATTTTTGCTATGTTTTGTGTTTACCTATTAATTTTTGATCCACTTAGAATGTGAATAATCTTCCTTAATTTTTCCATGTTGTTTTTTTAATGTTTCATTGGAAGTTTTTCAATGTGATTGTTATAGTTGTTAGTTTAATGAACTTATTTGAATGCCTTACTTTTATGATGATTGTACATGTGGGTATGCTACCTCTCCAGAGGCGTTGTGATTTTCTCAGTACGAGGAAGTCGTACTGATGCTATCACTTTTCAGAGGAGTACGTCTGTGGCATGCAATGGTTGAAGAATTTTGAGGAGCATCATCAAGACGATTATTTAGGCTAAGGGAGTGAGTGGACCCTATCCCTATTTCCCTTTCCTTATAATATTTGATGGACCGGATGAGTGTAAGGCAAACCACGGTTGCACCTTCATGTGCTCTTTTGTTTATTTTCTGAAAATTGTTAGTTATTTAATTATCTAAATGGTCTTTTGGTATGGATAATCTTTCTTTGTAAAACCCTTGATCTTGTATTATACTTCTCTCGCATTTTGTTGGTTTGACTTGTTTTAAGCCTTAGCACTTAACGTAAGGATAGTGAGGAGACCGGACTTATGTTAAGTGTGGCAGTAACATCCACTATTTTATAATTATCACTTCCGCAAAGCCAAATTTAAATGAAATTTTCAAGTTGTGATTTTGGGGTGTTACACGAAGCAAACAGGCATATTAGTTCACTAAGTACTGAGTAAATCAAGTGACCTCCTCAATGGATGTCAAAAGTGTACAAGTCTAATCATGACATTAAAATCATACTTAATATGCATCATGTTAATGCCATATAAGTAAGTGTGGTAATGCATCAGGGCTCACTATCATGCATAACTTAGACAACTCATAATGTGTCATGCTCATGATTATAGTATCATATCATATATAATCACACACGTACTAGGCAGACTAATCTAGATGAACACTAGGGTTTATTTTTTAACTTACTCAATTAATGGGGTTATACCATTTCCTTACCTATATACTTATATGGGTCAATGTCCAGTCAATCATCCCAATTATTTGACTAGTTATTTATTATCAAGCGATAGACTATGCACTATCCTACAGTCTCACACACAGTGGAAGCCTATGAAAACCAAAGGACATAAATTCCAAGCCAAATCCAATTACCACAATAGACATAAGTCCAAGACGAAGCCAGCCATAGTGGACATAAGTCTAAGTTGAAGCCAACCAAAATGGATATAAGTCCAGGCTAAAGCCAACCACCTAGGTAATTAAACCCTTTAGTATCGGTACCTCCTAGTATATCATCAATATCTATAGTAGGTAAGGCATCAAGATCTACTATAATCCTACTCGAAGGTAAAGCCCAAAGGCACCAATAAATGTCCAAAGGTAAACTAACCCCTTATAGCTAATCAAGGATTGGGTAAACCAGCCCCATGCATAACTCGATTGTCTTTTGCTTTTTGTGATTAGTAAATTTTACATAAGATTAAGTGATCACACAAGACTCATAAAAAGAATGATAGAGACATTTACATATTTCTCCCATATTAATCTTTTTCATTTCCTCACCTATGTGTTGGATCTCCATCTATGCTTGTTCAATATTAATCATGCTGATTATACTTTTTCATTCGAGCACATTCTGTGCTTCATTAATCTTTTTTTTCAAAACCATCACATTTCTATGTGGTACACCCATTATGCCTTTACAACACCCATTGAGTATGTCATAAATCATGGTCCATTTAATCAATTTATTAGGTCCTTAATCCATGATAAAATCTTTAATATATCCCTTAAATAATCCTATAATAACCTCATTTATAGCATCACAGTATAACTAAACCGAAAAGAAAAACTCATACAAACTAGCCAAATCAGTCGATCATCTAGTACAACTAGTTGATCAGTTGCACTAACCGGTTGATGGGTTTAAGTAAAGAGTAAGACCTAAGTATCTACAGGCTTACCAATCGATGGCTTAGGTCAACCAGTCGACTATTCTAGGAACTAGTTAATTGGTTTGACCTAATCAATCAATCGGTTTTTCCTCCAACAAAACCAAACACTCATTTCATGCAGATCGTGCTTATAAAACTTTATCATACCACACTAGGAACAGTTCTAACACCACATAACATATGTTTAGCTAACTTTAGTTGCATATTTCACCATTAATCATCTCAACCAAATCTTTCCCCAAGATTCGTGATTCTCACTCAAAATGCACAATCTAACCATCCAAATCAAGTTTTGTAAAGCGATATATTCATGCAATTATGTAATATTAAACTTAAAGAGTCCCATAACAAGCAAGATTACTTATAACCCATTTTATAAGCAAGAACAACTTACTTAATGCAGGCAAAAATTTCCTTTAACAAGGACACTCAACTTGTCAAATCCTCAACTTTCAAAACATTAAAAACAATAAGTTTTAACTCAAAAATTCATGCATAACTTTTACAAATTATAACTTGAAATAGAAAGGAAAAAATGAGCATACCACGCCAAAAGGAAAATAGAAGATAACTTAGCTGAACCACTTAGTATTTTTCTTAAATCTAACCCTTTCTTGCTTAACAATTAAAATAAGAGGGAGATAGAGAAAGAATTAGAAGAGAAAATAAATTTTGATTACAAGGCTCAAAGTGGAAAAGGGAGAAGGTGAAAGCTAGAGAGCTAGATGGATAAAATAAAGGTGAATAAAAGTGGCAATTAAGGTTATTTATAGATAACAAGTTGATATTAATCACAAGTGTCATTAGGAAAAAATTGAAAACCCTAATTCTTACTGTTTGAATTCAAGTTATAGTGATGGATTTTGTCCACGATATGTTGACTTATCCTCCATAGCCCAAATGTTGATTCTAGAGGATCATAGGTTAGTTGGTTTAGTAATACAATACACTAGAGGGGAAATGAAAGGTTTGTGTGGAAGAAATCTCTCAGTTGAGTATAATCTAGTTTGAGATTGAATTAATGATCTTAGAAATGTGCAGAGGAGAGAGGTGGAAGAAGACAAGGCTGAGATCATCCACCCTTCAATTGTCCTAATCGACTCCTAGGATTGATCTGAAGTATTATTTTTGGGCTAAATCCATCATGAAAAATTTTAAGAATCTCTTAAGAACAGTTCGACACAAGTTGAGAATGGTCCATTTCAGTATAAGAAATTTTCTAGAAAATTTGAGTTTCTAAAATATACCTAGCTCGATAAACTAGTTGGTTGGTTTGGCTTACGAGTCAACTATTCTACAGACCAATTGATTGGTTCCACAACAAGTCAATTGGTTTGGTGAGTAAAAACAATTTTGCTAAAATGAAGAACTAGTCGATTGGTTCATGGAACCAGTCAATAGGTTCACCTGAAAAACTTATTTAATTTAGTTTTCCAACCTCATCTCCAAATCTAATTTTATCACAAACTAAATCATGATACCAAATCAAATCAAACACCAAAATTGGCATAATTTCTCATTCAACTCTTTATAAAAAAAATGGGGTATTACATTATATCACACCAAGGATTACATACCACATCATTCCAAGCAACAAGCTATATCAATCCAAGTATAGCAATATAAAGTTCTCGTATTATCCATTATGCTCGTTAAGGGCTTCTTAAGGTGGTAACACAAGTAAATAATCATATAAGCTAAAAGGAGAAAATATTCAACATTAATAACAATAGTAGATGTTCAATCTAACACTTGGTTTCCATTTTTTCTATTCATTCTCATTGCAAGTCTAGGCGAAATCCTAAGAAGAGGGTTGAAACCATAGTTACATTACTTAACCATAGTCTTATCATTCATTAAACGATATTCCAAGTTTATGCCTAAGGCCAAAAATAAAGGTCCAATTATAGATCAACTAGAGCCCACCTCTAACTCTTTGTTATTCATCCATTTATTTAAATAGCCAAGTGAAGGTCACTATATATAGATAAGGTTAAGGTGAGCTCAAGATAAGGTCAACATGAGGCCATCCTATATGTCCATCTTATTTTCTTTTCTAAATGCTAAGTCACTCAAACCTACAAGGTTTCACATTTTAAGGCCAAGATATAAGTTATTAGAATTCTATTAGATATTATTAGGATTCATTACATAGACACTAGCTATGTGAAAAATCCATTTTTATCCATCTAGTCACATAATTATTTTGTGGTCAAGAGAGATTTTAAATGCTAGGTTAAGGTCAAACTAGAATCAATTGTAAATAACTTGAATCCATCATTAAATTAAATTTATCTAGGTAAACTTCTATATTCTAGCATATTAGGTCCCTTTCCATGTATAAGGAAACTCAAAGTATCACATTCAAAAAGAGAGAGGTAAGAAATGTAATTTTTTTAGACTAGTTGATAAGTTCCAAGGACTTGTTAATCAGTCTCATGGACTAGTCAATCGGTCTAGACAATACCACACCTTCACAGTGGTTGAGAACTAGTCACTTGGCCAACGTGACCGATCTACTATTCTAAGGACCAATTGTTATGTTTAGCCAAGCCAATCAATGTGTCTAAGCCGAGGCTAAGACCACTATGTTTATAAGCTAACCTATCATCTAGTTAACCTAACCAATTTATTGTTAGAGGAAATAGTTTATCAATTTGGTTGTTGGGTATAAACTAAGATCGAGTCCACTAAGGTAACAAGAATTCATTTAATGGATATCAAGGATTAGTTGGTGTTTCTAGTGACCAATTAATCTATCAGACCATAAACAACCCCATATAATCAAGATATTTATGCTTCACTCAATCAACCTGAACATACAACATATATCATTCAAGGTGAAAAACAACAACATTCATGGATAAATATGTGAAGTACCTTAATCAAGCTATACTCTTAGTGGCACGCACAAAAATCTAGCTCACCTTATGAAATTGATAAAAAAAAAAAAGTTATGACAATCACGTATCATGTTATTTTCATTCTAAGTCATCATGTAAAACAATCTATACATCATATCATACATATCAGTGTTGCTTAGATTCTTTATATGCCAAGGATGCCATGAAATCCAAAACACATATATGAGGCATACACACACAAGATTTTAAGCTAGAATTTCTACCAATTCTTCCTTTTATTCCATATTTACAAGCTCAAAATCATTTTATTCTATAAGAAACATGATTTTATATAAATACTAAACATATAATTCACTTTCTCATATCACTTTACACAAGGTAGGAAGATAATGGTTTTCCTTAAAAAGAACTTAACAAATTAACTGAAGAAAGAAAAACTCTCTATAAATCCAAACCCTTCTAATACTTAAATAACTTAAAAAAATGAGATTAAAATTTAGTCAAACCCTTGAAATTTCATAAAAACCAAAATACCATATATAAGATATTATGGAGAAAGGTTAGAGAAAAAAAATCAAACTTTAAGGAAAATAGAGAGCCTAAAGAAATAAGAGCTACTCCCTCAATCTATTCCCAAATCAAACCCCATCTTGATTATGATAAAAAGGGGGTTAAAGGAAGGATTAGGAGAGGAACTAAAGATCAAAAATGAAGGTCAAAGAGATAGAATATGGGGAAATCAAGTATGAAGCAAAATAGAGGAGTTTGGAGGTTAGGGAAGAAATGAGAAAAGTAAAGGCGTTGATTTAAATTGTTGAAGGCTTCTAAAAGAAAAAAAGGGTAAGGTGCTTCATTAAATGAGACCCCAAATCCTTCCCTGAACCCATGATTTCAAGCATAGATTTTGGAGGTTCAAACAAGGCATTTTTCTTCTTAAGCTAAATTGTGACAATAGAAATTTCTCAAGATAACGTGTCCGAGCAAGTATGAACATAAGAGGGGAAACAAACAAGTGATGAAGGAAATTGAAGTTAGCATATCTACAAAGTTTTTAGGGAAGAATAATTTGTTTAGGAATTGCACAGAAGATAGAGAGAATATGGAAGAAGAAGAAGAAGATAATGGAGATTAAGTCATGACATATATTTTTGACAATTTTCCCCTTGAAATCTATTTAAACTTGGTTAATAGGTTAGGCATGCTTAAATACTTTGTAAAAATCATAAAAAAAATCATGCAGAATAGAACCACGATGCTATAATTTTGGAGGGGGGAGATTCATAGTGAAAATTGAGCTTAAAGAACAATATGCTTAGTAGAACTAATAGATCAGTACCCTAAACCAATCAATTCGTTTGCCTAGCTTCAAAACTTCTAGTTATGGTGTAGGCAAGCCAATTAGTACCTCTAAATCAATTGAATAACTTCCCTAAAAATCACTTATCTTCCAAAATTCAAATTAAGCTCAAGAAAAACTGTACCAAATTTAAACATACCTCTAAATCATGATTCAACACACTTACATCAAGTATATAGATTAACATACATTAAAGACCCTAAAAAGTGGTCTGCTACCCTGAATCATAGCAATAGTATGCTGTCATTTAACATTTGATATTGACATAGAGAATAAGAAACATTAGCCAAAATGTAATGATGTAAAGTATGTTGATGGTAATCTCTCATATTATCAAATATAAAGAATAACAAGTTAAACATGGATAATGGACTATTATATAGATCATGGATAATAAAAGAATCACCTACATAAAGTAACAAGATGAAAAAGAAAATATGTAAAACATACTATCACATAATAATAGAACAATCATGTGATTGTATGAGAATATGGTCATGACCACTTATATACAACTCTTCACACTAAATATATTATTCATTATTATTCCTTATATTCACTTATTTTTATATAAACTTTCCACTTAAGTTCACATAGCTACTTCTTAATTAATTACTCCAAAATATAATACATGATATGATCCATTTCACATTCTTATTCATTTTCTTATACATAATATCGCAATCCCCTTTTACACACATTCCTTATATATTACATTATATTGTAGTTCACTTTTTGTATTCAATCACACTAAAACATTTATATATATATATATATATATATATATATAACACATTATTTTGTTCATAAAATTCCTAACCATAAAGGCTTTAGGTCACCTATGAAAAAATGATCCAAAGCACAATGGTTGTAGGATACCCACAAATAAGCTTCCGCTTAAAGAAATATAACTTAAAAGGAAAAAATTGTTAAGAGTATAAAGACTCTGGATATCTAAAAAAAACACTTAGTGCCCTAATTTCTTAAGTCAACACACCCCTATAGGGCATGTAATTCATCTATTAAGTAGAAAGAAGGGCCTTAGTAAAGACACAGAGACTAATAGTAAATACAAAATATGTCACTCCACTCATATGAATAACATTATATAAAATCACAAGGAAGGTGTAATACCCCATATGTTTTTAGTTCTAATTATTAGGTGATTAGTCTTCTAAACCTTTTTCTGAACTTTGAAATTTATTTGGATACCTTTTATATATCTCCCAAATCCTCATTCTACCTTCACACACTTCATAACCATAGTTTCTATTTCATCTAATTGGAAATTGATTGGGTGTTGCCTTCAATCAACTAGCCAACGACTCCTAAAATGTAATATCATAGTTATAAAAGTCCTAATTTAGAAACCGTAATTATGAACTTATTGATTATTTATAATTAATTATAATAAGTATTCTAAGATTTTTAATATTAAATGTTTTATTATTATATACTATTATAAAAAATTATATATAAATTAATTAGATTAAATGATGATAAAAATTAAGTTATTAAATGTAATCCTAGTTTAGACCCTAACTTGTATCTATTGCACTAAGAAATCTAGTTCTGTTATATGAATTTTTCCTTGATTTAATTTATTTATCTAGCAACCCTATGCTACCCAATTACGATCTTACTTATTCCAACATAATTCCACCACCTACGCTCTTAGAACTTTTCTCTCCTACACATCATACTCTAGCTACTTAGTCCATACACTACCTCTACCCTATGTTTCTCTCATCCCCATCCACTCCATCATGTGTGGCTTTGCTATATAAGGCTTATTTTGTTCTATTTTGTGCCTTGAGTCCCACTATAAGCCAAACCCATGGTATGTTTTCTTCTCTTCAACATCTCAAGCTTCAATATTCAACATATCCCTCCTTCTCCTTTATTATTTCTATAATGTCTTTAAAACCTTCTAGGTTGAGTGTTAAATCCTCATATTACCTCCCCTTTTGTTATGTGAGAAACTCATGTTACACCTCTTTTGGAAGCATGAGAAACTCACATTGCTTTCCCTCTTATTGCATAACAACCCCATGTGAACCACCCAAACACTACACCATTACCTTTTCTACATGAGCCCCTAATGTTGTCTGCTCCTTGTGGCGTGAGAAAGTTAGGATGCTAAGACCTCACTGAGTGAACCATGCACCCTAATCCTCCCCCTTCCATATGAATTCCTCACGTTGTACCCCTTTTATAGCATGAGAAGCCAACGCTGCTAAGCCTTTGCAATGTGAGTTTCTCCATTATTGCACCATTTCTACATTATTGACTTGTGTAGTATCCTCTAGCTCTAGTAATTTTCTAACCCTTTTCCCTAGTTTGTTTTAGTTAATTTTGGTAATTGTTGTTAGATGCTAATGTAAGTATCTTTGGGTGTTGAATTGCTTCTGTAACTCTTAAGGTTTCATAGAGAAGACAACCTATTGTTCTTTTTTATAGCTTAGATTTAGGTAAACCCAATCACTCATGAGATGATAGAATTTGTGTGTAATCATGATAGGTTATTTAAATATAGAATCAGTCTAGGTTTTTGTGTTATGGAAAGGTTATAAATTACACGTTAAAATAATAACATACTCATAAATAGTTGACACACATGTTTGACTTACTATTAAATATGACCTATATTCGTGTGTAATATGTTGATTGTTAACATACACATGTATAGGGTTTTTTATGGTTTTGTAATCTTTTTAAATTGTGATGTAATTTTATTGATAAGTGTTTCATGATTATCATTGCATGGTAGCTAGGGTTGATATAAATAGAACAAGCATGCACATATGATTAGGGTTACATTACGATAATTATTATTCGCATGTTATAGAGTTAGAGATATTTCCCTATATACACCATAATGTTAATTACCTTATTAAATTTAATATCATGTTATAAATATGTATGTATGTGTTGCATAGAATATATGACACATTAGAAAAACATAATTAGGGTTTGTACATGTAAGTTACTAAATGCATGCAAATGAAATATATTCAATCACTAAGTCTTAAAACTTACCCACATACTAAAATATTATAGTGTATTTTCTTTTAACATTTTCATAAAAATTTCTTATAATAATAATGTGTGGTATGAAATTGGAAAGTAATGGTGAAATTAGAGTTTTGAGGGTATTTTAGTCATTTATGGCCTTATGTGTCTATTGTAGATAATTGGACATGGGGTGGCCTTAGAATTTTATAGGTTGGTCTTAATATTGATATTGTATTTAACATAGACCAATAACCTAAAGGTTTAGATTGATGGTTGGAAATAAAAGGAAAAATGGCTAAGTATGGAAATGAAAATTATTATCTAGTATATGTTATTTAGGATCACCTCATAAAATACTAATACTTTAAGTGGAATACATCAAATTTGGGAATGGTTTTTATCTATGATACGCTACCCTTGAGATGAGAAGTAACCCTCGTTTGAATTTGGTTATTTAGTGTGTTGGTGTACCCTAGTAAGGCCCTATTATACTCTATAAGTGACCTAAGAGCCTTATAGAGGTATCAATACTTAAAGATTAGGTGGCCGAGATTAGAAGGCATTGTATTGTTTGTGTGTGTCAATATGACTTGGCATACCATAGTATCCTTGGGTTCTAGAGTAAGTCTACTATGTTGCCTTCATGCACCAATATGACTAAGTATACCTCAATGTTCTAGATTGATTGTATCCCCTTGAATAATTAAAAATAGAAGTAACTATTGTTTAAGAATAAAAAAATGGATTATTGTGGTTTGGTAGTTGCCTTTGTGCACTATCTGGTTTGATAGTTTGATTAAAAGTTGCATCAATGCCCTACCTTTGGTGTCTAGACTTGAATTGCAATTGTTATTTTAGTAGTTACCTTAGTGCACTACCTTGGTATTTGGAATTGATTTTGATGAGTATGCTTTTGTTGTGGTTTCTATATATCTATTATGTACTTAAGATAAGGTGAATTAGTTAAGTATGATTGGCTATTTACCATGGCACTGTAATGTTCCATATATTATCCCATAATTATAATGTATTATTATGGCATGTATTTTGTGCTTGGAACATGTTTTTCAAATTTCTTGTGCGGTTATGTGCAATATAGGTATTCTATCTCTTATGAGGTATTATGATTATTTACTCATAACAAGAAATTTGTACCAATACTACATTTGTAGATAACTATGTGAAGGGAATGGAGTGATTTGAGGCACATAATAGCAGAAAGGATAAATTAAGCCCTTGGGAATAGGTCTAAGAGTTGGGGCAAACAAGTGTTATATCTTTGAGTACTAGTTTTTGTTGTATCTGATTCTTCTTTGGACTCTTATTTTCCTTGGTGTATTTTGATTACTATTTTCATATGGAGAATATTATTTGTAACTTTTATCTATGTATTGTCTTCTATTTTCATTGCATCATTTTAGATATGAGTTGTTTTGAGCCTTAGCACTTGGGAATGATTCCCATAACTCCTCTTTCTTGAATGTAACCCTCCCATTAGATTCTTCCCCCTATTTATCTTTCCTTGCTCAATAATTGTAAAAGGGTCACTTCCCTTGATTGTTCATTTTTGCACTTGCTAATTTTTTATATTCAACATTGTTCTCTCCTCTCTTACTATTCTTAGCTTGTGTTTTTCCTATCTTCTATCCTTGAGGCCAAGCCCATCTTCTCTCCATTTTTATTTCATCTTCTTACTTCTAAAATATTAAGTTTAACTCTTTGATGTTTATTTTTAATTAAAAGAGACTTAATCTTATAGATGGGTGAATGTTTCCCAAGCTTATTTGTAGGCCTATATATATATATATATATATTTGAAATCCTAATCTCACTTCTTTTATATTTTTTTAACTTCTATTCTAACCATTGTTATTTTCTCCTTATCTAATTTGTGAATTGTTTTTTGGTGATCAATGTGTGGAAGGAAGTTATTAGGAGTACATTTTCTTAAAGAATGGTGTAGCCTTCGGTAAAGAGGCATGTATCTAGTTTAGGGAATCTTGTAACTATATGTTATTTTTATAAATTGATATGTTATCATGCTTCATGATAGAAATCATTTCAAGCTTTATTTTAAATTCATATCAATGTATATATTAGTAAATTGCGATTTTATGAGTTTGGTGATTTTATGTGGCATTTGTGCTAAGATTTCCCATAAGATCCTAAGTATGCTTGTATATTATGATAAATTTTTAAACCTTGGGATGAGTAGATCAAAATATGTCTAAGTATGGTAATTGGTGTATTATGCTAAAATCTCAAAATTTGGGGGTTTTGTGCTTTTGAAATTCTCGAGAATATGGTGATTATGGTGTTTTGGATTGTTTAAATTTTAGTAAAAATATTATTGTATTATGGCAATGATGTAAATGATAATGTGGGTAAAAATGATAAATTTTATAGAATTTTGTGAGTTATGTGAGTTTTACAGTCATAGGGAAAAAATGGCGTTTGTGGCACCATTTGGTTCCAAGAATATATTAAGAAAAGAAAAAAAAATAGATGGAAACTATTTTTCACCTATGGTTGCTGAGAAAATTAGTAGGAAAAAAATAAGAAAGAAAAAACTCAAGAAAGTCACACACATGCCTTTTCCTTGCAAAAAGTGATCGAAAAAAAAAAGAGATCCAAGGAAAGTTTTTATTGATGAGCTCATGGAATACTAGTTCCTTCATATCCTGCTTCTTGGTTGCCATTGAACTTCCTTCAAATCTCGTCAAACTTGAAATATTGAATTTATGAAATTTTAATGATTTTTTTAGAAATTTTATAGAATTTTTCATGTATCAATGCAATATTTTATTTTTTATTAAATATAAAAAATTATTTAATAATAATAATAATAAAATTTTCTTAGAATTTTTTTCTATAAACCAAACAGCAAATTTAGAGACACGAGAGAACACATTGATTAGGTTTGTGTATGGAGATTTCCCATCTTACAACTAGATGTGTGGTTATGTCCATGCCTATGTCCATTGAAAGGACATTCCATTACCTTAGGTAATTACTCATTTAAAGGGACATTTCTTATCTAAATTTAGAAGAAAAAAAAAAGGATCACACTTTATTGATTTTGGAGCACCACTAGTGATACTTTAATATAACCATCATGTTGAAGATATGGTAAAGAAGAATGAAAATTGATATTTTTAAGATTCATGTAATGCCATTGTGGGTTAAGTTCCCAAACCTTCCCCTTGAGTATTGGTATATTGATTCATTGAGTAAGATTGCAAGTGCGATGGCCAAGCTTATATGCATTGATATGATAGCACTAGCTAGGGAAAATGTCTTTTTCCATGAATTCTTGTAGAGGTTAATACTAAGCAACGTTTGATTGATTTGTTTATGATTATGGATCTTGATGGAGGTGAGATTACCCAACAACCCTTTTTATTTTCATCTTTGTGCCAAACTTAGACATTAAGATATGGAGTGTAAGAAAGATAAGAAAGTAGGTGAAAGAAAGGAAATGGTTGAGTGGGTGATAATAAGGGATAAAAAATGGAAAATGGGTGATACCTAATTAGAATGCACAAATCATGAAACTAGCTAATAAATTCTCATGATTGGAAAGATATTTTCAAATGAAGGGATATTAGCGAGAATGAGGCAAATGGTTAAACACAAGTGTAGCAAGCGTTGTGTGTTTTTTTATGAGGGCTTGTTTGTCTCCCTATAGGCTACACAAGTGAGATTGTCAAAGCAACTATCATGAAGGGGGGACGAGTTTTAGAGAAGAACAATCACAAATTAGGGGTGTTGGTGATATTATCGAGAATTCCATGTGCCCACTTGCACCCCCATGCTAGAAAAGTGACAACAATATTGAGGTACTAAAGTACATTATACTTATCTTATGCGGGTAGGATACAACTCGTTGAATCAATGTTGTTCACCATTTAGGTGTATTTCAGTTAGGTGATCTTAGTACCCAAAAAAATCCTTAACAAATTTATATGCTTATGTTGAGCCTTCTTATGGTCTGGTAAACTAATAGAGTGGAGGAGGGAACTTGTTGCTTGGAACCAACTCTGTATGTTAAAAGACGAAGAAGGATTAGGTTTTATTTAGCTAGAGCTATAGAATAGTTGTGCATTAGGGAAAATTCTATGGAATATATGTATGTAGAAAGAATCACTATAGGTAAAATAGATCCATGCATTCTATCTTAGATATGCTAATATCTAGACGTTTAGGCCCACGTGTTTATATATCTTGGATTTTTCATCAAACTATGTTGCTATGAGATAAGTTGCATGTCCTTATACAATGAAGGTTTAGAGTAGGGTACCAAGAGTATTCTATTCAAATTTCTTTTGAGGAGTTGCAACCAAAAGTGGAAAATAAGTGGTGGGAGCACTTGGTATGACAAACTCTAGTGCTCCCTCAACATCGTCTTTCACTATGACCAACCATGCATAACTGTCTTCTTATAAGGGACATATTATTGGATATTGGAATTAGTATTGATGCAAGGTGTGTTTTTTGTGGAGAAAAGATTAAAATAGTGGAGTATCTATTTATGTAATGTTCATTTTCTTCATCCATTTGATAACGTGTTCGTGTGGTCATAAATAAGAGAGATGTACTTGTTGGCTAGATATTGGAAGCACTCTCCATAGTGATGAGATGTAGATAGTCGAAGCAAACAAAGCATGTTTATGGGCATTGTTTACGACATTTGGTGTAACTATCTAACATGAGAGGAATTTACTTATTTTCCAAAATAGCCGGCTTGAGTAGAGGAGCTTATTGTTTTCCTTTGTCACCACATTAGCTAGGTTATTGTCCCACCCTTACTATAAAACTAAGTACGAGAGATAGGTAGATATTTTGCATTGAATGTACTGATTATTTTAGTTGTTGTAATGCTCATAGTTTCGAAGTAGTAAACTTTCTTACTTATTAGAAAAAACAAAATTGCTGAAAGAACATTCAAATAAGATAATGTTTAACATAAATGCTTGCAAAACCTATAAATAGTTTTCAATGAACAACAAAAGACTTATCTAAATAAACATTCTTATTTAAAATGAATTGTAACATTCATTAAAATAAAAATACAATGAAAAAATAGTATTTAAAACACATCAATAAAACATTTTTTTATAAATGTTTGAATAACTCAAAATAAATTAACTCATTTTTGAAATAGTCCTATATAAACTAAAATAATAAAAAAAGAAGAAAATTAATTTTAGAAAGAAAAACATAAATTAGTTGTAGAAATCATTTTAATTTAATTATTTTTTCTAAATATCTCATCAACCTCGTAAAAATAAATAATTTAAAGATGGAAATATTTATTATGGATGAGAATCATTAAAATGGTTTTACTACTTCAAATAAATTTCATAATTTAAAATAGTTTATTTTCATTACCGAAATATAATATCAAATCAAAGTCATAAGCACACAACGAAATTATCATAAAAAATGGATTTAAAATATTAAAAACAAATCCTAGGACGAAAATGAAAATACATGTGACACAAAAATTAAATTACGTGAATTTAATAAAATTATAGTTAGGAATGAATTTATCTATAATTATTCATAATGACAAATACTTAGATAAATTTTAATATGAATTTAAAACCATCAATAAAAACTATAAAATGAATTGAAAAATTTTCAAACATTTACAAGAATTGAGATTTAAATAAAATAACTTGATCAAAATAAATTTAAAGGAATCAAAACTCTTAAACTAAAAATAATATTTTATAAAAGTTAGATTATTTGAAAGATGTGGTGCTAAAGTATTCTTGGTGTTTTACTATAATGTTATTCATATTTTACTATAGTATACTTAATGTTTTACAATGGTATGATATTATGTAGTTTTACTTCTCTCTATTGTTATATTTCACCATGATATATATGTTATTTCACTATGATATGTTTCATGTTTCATTATAGTATACTTTGTGTTTTACCACAACATGTTTTATATTTAACCATGGTATATTTGATGTTTCACTATGATCTAACATTATATAGTCATGGGTTTTTCTATTTTTATATTTCATGATAATATGCTTCATGTATTCATTATGGTATGCTTTGTGTTTTACCATGATCCAACATTATGTAACCCTATTTTTCTCAATTGTTATGTCTTACCATGATATGCTTCATATTTCATCATTGTATGATTGGCATTTTATCACTATATACTTTATGTTTTACAATTGTATCCTTGATGTTTCACCTTGATCCAATACTATATAGTTCTACTTTTCACTATTGTTAATTTTTACCATGATATAGTTGGTATTTCATCATTTTATGCTTGATCACTTTTTTTTTTATCATAGTTTTCCTCAAAAGTATATGGATCTCTATTTTAGTGAAAAATCCTAGGAACATTATGATATTTTTATTTTATGGTAATCATCTTGAGAGATATTTCAATTTAAAATAAATTACTGACATTATAATAATATAAATAATATATACAATATGTATGGTGTGTACGGCAACATCATATAAATTGCAACAAATTCATTGTATGGACATTTTTTCTGAAGTTCAACTTGTATAAATTGTCGAGTAAAGGAAGCAACATGGGGTTTATGGTTGTGATATTAGGAGCTATTTGAAACATTAGTCAAATACAACATTATGGTTGTGATATAAGGAGCTATTTGAAGCATTAGTAAAATACATCATTATCATAAAGGTAAATTGCTTTATTAAATCAAGATCATAAACACATCTATACTAATTTTTATGACAAGAGACATTTTAATATTTAATATAAGTTAATCTCCATCTAGCTCTTCTAGCATTATAAATTATGAAATTTAAAATTCACGCATGTCATGGCATGGGATGAAACTAGTTAATTTACTAGCATATCAAAGTGATATGAGCCTATCTGATAGGCCTTTACCATGTAAGGCTGTAAAATTTGGGCTATTTCTTCCTTTGAGCTGGGATGAACGAGCGAGCAACGAATTGGGCTCTCATTAACCAAACGTAAGCTGGTAGCACCATTCCACTATGCGAAGCCACAGGCGGTAGATGTACGGACCAATATGATACAAGCGTGAGACGTTGTGCTTGAACAGAAAAACGAAAGTTAATAAACAATTTGCTTTAATATATTTATAAACACACAATTATCCGAAAGAAAACCAGAGTCAACTTGAATTTGGAGTTTCGGACAGAGAAGCCTATTGAATCCTACCTTCTTCCTGAATTCTCCTTTTCCCTAATCTTGAAAACATTGAATCTGTATTGGAAGAATAATATATTATCAAAATCAGAGAAAAGGATTAGCGAAATTTAGAGATGGGTTTTGGGAATTTCTTCAAAACCCTTCTCATAATTTTTTCAGTAGCATTAGTTACATACAACGTAATAATCTCTCCAAATGCATCTCTCAAGCAAGACTTCCCCGGTCCAAAGAAGATTTCAATTGATCCTGCGATTAGAATGCCGAGCGATAGGAAGACGAAGTTGAATTCAGGAAACAAGAAGAGATTGTTCCATACAGCTGTTACAGCTTCAGATTCAGTTTATAATACCTGGCAGTGTAGGGTTATGTATTATTGGTTTAAAAAGTTCAAAGATGGACCTACTTCTGAAATGGGCGGGTTTACTCGGATTTTGCATTCTGGTAAACCTGATAAGTTAATGAACGAGATTCCCACTTTTATTGCTCACCCTCTTCCAGCAGGAGTTGACCAGGTATCGATTCTTTAATCTGGATTTTCGAGCTTTTTCTCTTTTGATTACTTGATTTGCTTATTAGTTGCTCGAGCTTGTTTGGCTTTGTTTCTGGGCGATCTGGTTGTTAGGCGGTCAACTGCATGGAGGAATGAACTGTGAAATGGGTATGGCTTGCGCTCTAGGGGATTTTGGGTTTTCAAAATTTGGTGCATTGGTGTTTAGGAGATCAAGGTTGACTCAAATTTCTTACGATTGTCGGATTTTCTATCGTCGATTCCTCCATTCGTGTGACTAAAAACTAGATGAGAATACATGTCGATTCTTGTTAGTCACTTTTTTTCTCCATTTTTAATGGTTCTTGGGTTGAAGGTCAACGAATGATGTGTACACGGCGGGAATAAATGATCTCTTTTGACATATTAGGCAGGATATTTGGGAAAGGAGTGGCTGGTTAGCATATTATGAGGATGCTGGATATGAATTTCATAATCAATATTTGGTAATTCAGGAAGTGCTTATAATGTAGTGATTTTGAGCACTTATAGAACTAAAATGACCAGGGATTAAGCTAGTCGTAGAGTGTTGATATGCCTGTTTCCAATTTTCTATGCTACTGCCTATGTGGGGCTCATTTGAAGAATGGCACTAAGAATAGGTAGGTCAACAACAGTACCCAATTGCAGTGTGCGGGTTTGTATTTTCTACATATAAATATGGATGAATTCTTCAGATTCTGAGCAAGAGTTTTATCCCAATATAGTAGCTATAAAACAGCTATAGGAGTTTTACCTGAAAAATAAAAGTCAAAAGTGCCAGTGTCATTGAGGAATGTGCGATAGAAGATATCTTAATTCATTACCTTCGGACACAGTTAAAGGTAAAGATAAAAGGGAGTTGGGTTATGTGCTGCTCAATTGCTAATATTTATTTATGTAATAACTTAATGACCAGCTTATCAGTTAAATCAAATGGGTTGTCTTGTCATCAAAGGACGTATTTCAATGAATTAAGTTGGGCAGGGTTCTAATATATACCTTGACAGAACAATAAATTGTTAGGGGTAGTAACATCTAATATAAGATATGGCTTAAAACATCATGGTTGAGATGGTCAGGTTCCCAAATTCAAATATTTCTTCCCTACATACAACATAACAGTCTCTATGGAGTAATAGAGTGCATAGCCAACCTAGATACTCTTCCCTTTTCAGATCATAGGCCACCTTGAGCTCTCATATTTTTGGTAGATCATGGAGGATGTCAAGCTCTTACCTGTTAGCCAATCCTACTCCTGGATTTTCTTTTCGTCTCACTTAGAGGTATGGTAGCAAGGTTGCACATAGTTTAGCTAGATTTGCCTTGAACCATAGGTCCCTAATTTTTGGTTGTACGGGTAGAGTGATGCGGGGGCATGTCGACCAAATTTTACAAGCCATGGGTTGACTTATTTCATATCAGTGCCCATTAGTTTGGTATTGGTGGAAGATTTGGGCTAAATTAGTACATTTGGGCCTAATAAGGTGCTTACTTACTTAAAGATGGGCCGAGGAGAACTAAATGATCGTTATTGAAATTTTTAATGAAGACACATGACTTTCCATGGACTTCCAACATCATGGAGAACCGGTCATATCTATTTAGATCTTATTAGGAAGTTTTATCTTGTTCAGTTTGTTTATCTTTGTGTGGTGTGCTGATTTTAGCCTAGTTTTTTATCTTTTAGTTTCAGCTTATCTTTTCAATGAAAATCATATATGAGGAGGTGCAATTCATGTATTAAAATCAAGCCTCATAACATATTGAAGAGATCATGTAATTTCAAGATCCAAGTTCATTTGTTTAATCGGTTCACTACGTGGGTTCGTTCTTGATTTGTGTATTCTGTATGATTTGTAATTCAATTTTCTCTACTAAATTTCTGTTTGATTTGAGTGAATTAGTTTTTGTTCAATTGGACACATTCATATCCCATACAATTGAGCGTCAAAATGTTCATTTACACGCATATTCCTATTCAACATTTATCATCTTCAACCTCTATAACCCTAACCCTAGCCCTCCTCTATAGCTATGTTTCTTAACATTTTAATTATCACTATTAACCTAATATTTTGCTGCCATAATCAACATTATAAATCACCATTAATGATCCTCTAAATGCCTCACCATAATCATTCATGATCATCCACACATTCAACCCCAAAGATCCATTCTTTCAATCAAAACCCTAACTCTAATACCCTCTTTTTTACCAATGGTTTTTTCTCGACAATTAATATCCACTTAAACTCAACTCTAACCTGCCATTAATAACCCATCATTAGCCATTGATCCACTATTAAAATCCCTAACCAATTGAGCTCCCAAACCCTCATCAAAATCCTAAAGCCCTAACACCCCAAGTCCAAAATCAAAACTCAATCTTCTAATTCATCCAATCCTTCTTCTTGTTTTGATTCAAATCATATGTGTCTTGTATAAATTACTTATTTTTGGTTTTGGGTGCTTCCAACATGCATCAAAAGTGGTATCAAAGCTTTTATTGATTGGCCATAATCACACGCCAAAGAGGTAAATCATAAAGCACACATTTTTCTTAAGATTTCACTTCTTTTATCAATATTATTCCAAGTTTCAACTAAGATTTCATCAAGAACTCGTCAAGAATCCTATAAGTTGAAGGATTTTAGTGGAAAGGCACGATTTTGAGTTGCTGATCTAGCCATGTCAAAAAATCACCATAATATAGAGAAGGATAACTTTGATTCATTAATGTCTCAAATTTAACATCTTACTAAAGTGATTGCTAGACAAGATGCGGCGCATAATGAGAGATTGTCAAAAATTGAAAAGGGGTTTTCTAATCATGTGGATAGAGGCAATCAAAGAGGAGTTGGTGTGGGAATAAGGCCACAAGGAAGGCTACACCAAATGCCACCATATGTAATACTTCAAGTGTAGATGTTATAGCCACTTTGTAAGAGATTTTCCCAATTAGAATGCATTAATTTGGAGAGAAATTTCTAACATAGAGCCATGTCATGTTCATGAGATTGAGCTAGATAATTAAGAGAGTGACGGTGTAGAGAGTGCATATGGTAAAGAAGGCCAAGAATGTTGCATCGTGCAAAGGGTTCTGCTGGTGCATGCACGGTCATCTTTAACTTAAAGAGACAAAATTTTCAAAGACCAAGTACAAGGTGGGAGACAAAGTGAGTGAAGCAATTATTGATAGTGACTCACGCACCAATGTTGCAAATGAAGATATTGATGAAGCTTGACTTGAAAACCACAAAACACCCAAGGCCTTACTATTTATAATGGCACAACAAATATAAAGGGGTAAGAGTCTTTAAGCAAGTCCTTGTGAAATTTAAAATTGGTAATTATCTTTATGATATGTTATATGACATAATACCAATGGATGCATGCTATATCTTGCTGAGGAGGTTAAGGTAATACAATAGAGGGGCTTCTCATGATAGAGTGCTCCATGAGGACATGGTTTGCTAAGGGAAAAAGAGGTTCAAGTTAAAGCCTATTTTTGAGCTAGCAACTGAATCTAAGAAGCCACAAGAGGATTCCAAATTCGAAATCTTGTTCCTTCAAGAACAAGACATGGAGAAGGTCATCAAGAAAGGAGTTTGTTATGCTTCGGTGGTGAAAGAAGAAAGTCAACAAGGGGAGTCTGACAAGCTGCAATTGAATCTCACCAAACTTTTGGAAGAATTTTGTGATTTGCTTCTTAAATAGTTACCACTTGGATTACTACCATTGACAGGAATAGAGCATGCTACTGATTTCATGCCAGCAGGTTCTCTTCTAAATAAGGTCATGTATCTTGATGGAATCCTAAGGAAGTAAAGGAGCTTCAGAAACAAATGATAAGAGTTGCTAGATAAGGGCTATGTAAGAGAAAAGAAAGACGAGATATGAAGGATTTGCATTGATTCATGAGCGGTCAACAACATCATAAACAATCAAGTATAGATTTTCTATGTTGAGATGGGATGATGTGTTAGATGAGTTGTATGGAGAAAAGAATCTTCTTTAAAATTAATCAAAGGAGTGGTTATCATCAAATGCAGATTAGAGAAGGAGATGAGTAGAAGACAACTTTCTAGACTAATTATGATTTTATGAGTGGTTGGTGATGCTGTTGCCTGTTTGGACTATCCAATATAGTCAACTTGATTATGAGATTGATGAATGGGGTGCTAAGACCATTCTTAAGAAATTTTATGGTGGTGTACTTAGATGACATACTCATCTATAGTAAGAACAAGAAGGATCATCTAATGTACTTAATGAGGCTATTTGAGAAAAGTTATATGGGAAGTTAGATTTATAGAGAATTCCTAAATCTATTAAAAAACATGTACAATATTTTCTTCCTTTTAATTTACTATGTATATCTTGGGCCAAGTTACTATTGAATGATAATAAAGTATTAATATTTATTACCTTCACATCTATATCTATGTATTTTTTTTCATTCCAAGGCTAATTTAAGATTATTAGGACAATTTAATATATAATAACTCATTTAAATACTTCTAATATAATATAAAATACTAGTTTATTGAATAATTTTATTTAGATGAACAATAAATAATAAGTACAATTTTAATACCTAGTTAAAGCTACCATACTTGTCACAACCAACTTGTGTTTGCACTAGGAGACTCAGTGGGGTTACACCTCAGAAATGAATGTTTTCCTCACTTAAGGAAAAATAAGCTCATGTAGAGGGCGGACGGTCCTTTCAAGGTCCTTTGAATGTTCAAGAAAAATTTCTTACAAGATTGATTTACCAAATGTCAATTGAAGCATTTCAAGGATGTTCAATGTGGGTAAAATTTCTCCGTGCTATGATGATGCAAATTTGAAGACATGTCATACAAATTCTACAAGCCATGGGTTAGCTGTCATTTGTTTGATATTAGTGGAAGATTTTAGTCAAACTAGCACATTTATACTTAATAAGGTGCTTATTTTCTTAATATTAGACTAAGGAGGGACTTAATGGTCATTACTAGAATTTTTAATAAAGACACCTGACTTGCACATGCCATGGATGTCCAACATCATGGAGAATATCTATTGGATATTAGTTATAAAATTTAGTTATATATTGTTAGAACGTTTTATCTTATCTAGTTTGTTAATCTTTGTGTGGCATACCGATTCTAGTCTAGATTTTTGTATGATCTTTATCTTTTAGTTTTAGCTTGTATTTTCATAGAGAGTTAAATTTGAGGAGGTGTAATTCATGCATTAAAATCAGGCCATGTGACATGTTGAAGAGAACATGGAATATCAATATCTATGTTTGATTTATCAATCGGTTCTCTACATGAATTCGTTCTTAATTTGTGATTTTTTTATGCATCAAAATTCAATTTTCTCTACTTGCTTTGTTAGTTTGTGTTCAATTAAACATATTCATATCCCATACAATGGAGCATCAAAACGTTCATATACACACATATTTATCATCAACATTCATCATCTTCAACCTCTAAAACACTAACCCTAACGCTCCTCCATAGCCATATTTCATGACATCTTAATTACCACTATTAACCCAATATTTTCCTGCCATAATCAACCTTATAAATCACCATTAATAATCCTCTGAACCCCCCACCATTATCGTTCATGATCAACCACACATTCAACCCCAAAGATCCATTCTTTCATTCAAAACCCTAACCCCAATTCCCTCTTCTTTACCAGCCTTTTTTTCTCAAAAATTAATATCCAATTAAACTCTACTCTAACCTGCTGTTAATTCCCTATCATTAGCCATTAATCCACCAGTAAAACCCTAACCAATTGAACACCACACCCCGACCCTCATAAAAATCCCCTAACACCCCAACCAAAGCCCTAACCTTCTAATTCATCCAATCCTTCTTTTTGTTTTGATTCAATTCTTATGTGGTTTTTTAAAATTATTTATTTTTGGTTGTGTGTGCGTCCAATGTGCATCATAGAGGCTGGGATCCTCTTTGATGCCCTGTGTATCAATCCATGAACAGGACATATCCATTTTTGCTGTCAAAAATAATACTCTGAATACGAAGTGAAAGAGAGAGAAAAGACAGAAATGAGAGTTGCTAACCGATTTTGTTACCTTGAGTGTTTTGAAGGGCAGCTGCCCCTTGCCTTTTTTGTTCATTTCTTATGCTTGCAAATTCTGCAGAAGGATCTGATCTGTGATTTATTTATCTATACACTCTTTTTTACTGGTCAAAGATAAATCTGGCGTTTGTTTTTTGATTATTTCATGCCATCTGAACTTGCTTGCAGGGCTACATAGTCCTCAACAGACCTTGGGCATTTGTGCAGTGGCTTCAACAAGCAGATATCAAAGAAGAGTATGAAGCCAAACACTCTCTAGTATTAGGGCAAGATTGCCTGCTTCACCTTCTTATTACATTATTCCATTTTGATATTGCTAAATTTCATTCTTGTTATGTACAGTTACATACTGATGGCAGAGCCAGATCACATTATTGTGAAGCCCATACCAAACTTGTCTCTTGATGGACAAGGAGCTGCTTTCCATTTCTTTTATATTGAACCCATTAAATACGAGTCTGTTCTTAGGAAGTTCTTCCCTGCAGACAGAGGACCAATAACTGACATCGACCCAATAGGGAATTCTCCTGTCATTGTTGGGAAGGTATCTAAATGCATTTCTTCTAGAACAGTGTTTTATATTTCTCATGTTTAATTTCTGTTCTATAAAGTATCTAAACCTTGATCACTTCAAATTTCATTGCACAGGAATCTCTGAAGAAGATAGCTCCCACTTGGATGAACATTTCTTTGGCCATGAAGAAGGATCATGAGGCTGATAAAGCTTTTGGTTGGGTTCTTGAGATGTAAGCTTTCTTCAAAGAAATCAATATGTTTGATTTGAATACTGAAATGGCATAGTGAAGTGAGTTCCTGTTTTCATTACTTATTTATTTGGACCCACAGGTATGCCTATGCTGTTTCGTCTGCACTACATAGTGTCAAAAACATCTTGTTCAAGGATTTCATGATTCAGGTTGAGTAAAAACTTCTGCTTTTTCCTGCAATTAACATGCTTTTCATATAGATCTTTTTCCTGTGATGGAAGTTGTGCATTATTTTATAATTATCCTCAGTACCTTAGTATGAGAATTTCGCATGTGTATGCTATGGGTTAGAGTTGCAAGGTAGTATGCGATCTTCCAATGTCTATAGCATAAAAGTTTATTTAACTTGTGTGCTGTACTAGCCTTGTCACTTAATGTACTGGCTATATGACCAGTAGAAATGTAACTTGCATTTTTTACCAGCCTTCTTGTTTCTAATGGTTGCTGTGTATGATGTATCTACGTATAGCTTACTACTAGCCATCTTACCCTGTATTGGACGGCTACTTAGTCAGACTATTACCCAGAATCCTGAGAACTATAAACTTAAGCGTAGAGATACAAAAAGACTTTGCCTGGAGAAAGGAAAGAAAAAATTTCATTGATACATTATATGGTTATGATACTGTGTTTGATCGATGCCAGAAATTGTACTGCCTCTCAACTTCAGTGTGTTATAGTCTCTAAGTCTCTGCTATGTTGACATGTAGTTTATATTCAGGGCCTACAAATGCATTTTTGCTGACATTTTACTTCTTGTTATACCAGCCTCCATGGGATACAGAAATTGGCAATAAGTACATCATACATTACACTTACGGATGTGACTATGATATGCAGGTATTAATTCTGAACTATGCGTATGTTTCTCCACTGTTACTGTGATGGAATGAAAACATAATTATGATTTGTTATTATTATCATCTCCAGTGTAGGAAAAAGGTGATTATATGCTGCTATGTGTTTTCTACCTCTGAACTTTTGTTTCTCCCTTCCTTTGCACAGGGTAAATTAACCTATGGAAAAATTGGGGAATGGAGGTTTGACAAGAGATCATATGATACGGTTCCACCTCCAAGAAACCTGCCACAGCCTCCTGCTGGTGTCCCTGAAAGTGTGGTACGTGTTACTAATGCTATGAAATTGGTTTCCACCTGTTTTCTGTTTTGCTTTCAGTCAAAGTCCTCTTTATTTAATGGTTGCAACTAGTTGTGTTCATGAATTGAATATCTGGTAAAAAAATTTCGAACATTTGGGAGATTGGATATTTGAAAAAATGCTGTGAATATCCGAAAGTTTGGATCGGATAACAAATAATCCGTTGGATATCCAAAATTTTCGAACATACCACAAATAAGAAATATCGGATAAAAAAATATTCGATCAAAAAATAATTAACTGATTTAATTTGAACTGATATGATATAATGATTTGATTTAAGTTTTATATTTTATTATATTTGATTAGTAATTCCAAGTTTTAGATAATATTTAAATAATTAATCAAAATAATAATCAAAAAGTATGTGCTTTACTTCCCACACATACATGATTATATGCAAAAAAATGTTATGAAAAATAAACAATGTTTAGAGTATATCTGTAATTAATTTATTGGATCAAATATCTAATTTATTTGATCTTTTATTGATCATATTGGTTATTTGATTTTAAAAAAAATATTGGATAGGTTATTTGATTTTTCGAATTACATTGATTCAGATATTGGATCGGATTATCGGATATCAGATAGCATGATTAGGGTGGATTTGGTCCATTTTTATCATTAAGGGGCTATTTTGTAAGGGGATAATAGGGTGGAATAAGTTGCCTTTTATGTAAAGTCTCTTTGTGTGTATTTAGAATGGAAGAGTGGTAGAATACCCATTTTACTCCAAATAAATTTCTAAAACGGGAAAAGTAGTCTTACTCCATTCCAAATACATCATACAAAGGAGTGTACGAGAGTGTCATGCCACCTGAGCGGAGGTAAGAAGAAGGCAGCTTTGGTTTTGGACCGTGCAATGAACATTCAGGGATACTATAATAATATACACCCCAGTTTCCTCTGGAGTGTATTCACTATTGTTCCTGCATCAAAAACGTTTTCCCCGGGACTATCCAGAACGAAATGGGATAGTTAACAAGTGTATGGAATCCTTATGTTTATGGAATGCAATTTTTGTTGACAGGTGACGCTCGTCGCGATGGTGAATGAAGCAACAGCTAATATACCTAACTGGGGAGCATGACAAATGAGTGGGTGGAACCTGGTGTCATACCTGCTCTGTATGGAAAACCATATAGGAATCTCTGACGACACATATTCCATGCAAGAAGTTGATTTTGTAAAGCGACCAAGTAGGGTCTTTACCATAATATTTTTCAGACAGCAATCCTTTCTTTTGTCTCGTTATATTTCTTTTAAATGGCTGGTCGATTTTTGTATCATAAACGAGTTTTTTCATAGGTGGGACTGGAAAACAGTTTGATCTTGTATCATAATTTCTGATGCCCCCAAAAGAGCCATTTGGCTCCTTTGGATCAAATCCTTCTCCATCCTCTTTCTCTGTTGGGGATTGTATTGATTTTGGATTTGTTCTAGCAGGTACATTTATTTATTTACCTACAGATTTATTCATAATGAAAATACAAAGATTGAGAATGATAAAGCTGGTAGTTCACCAATGCAGTTTTCATAAATTAGTTTGTCGCTGTGCCCCTCTTAAGTGTTGGATGCAACTTTCTGTTTGCTCGTACAGATTTGCATCTTTCCAATTCCAATAATTTATGAAAACAGAAAAGCCATCAATAATGGTGAATTCCTATGTTCAATTGCAAGAAGCCATTGACCGAATAGATGAGACACCGAAGAATTTCATTCCTAAAACAACACAAGCATGACTCATGGCGAGCCTAGTACAATTGATTGGAGGAATTGATTTTAATAATGTGAAGACCACCTGCTTGTGTTAAAAATTCTGGAACCGCTATATCATAGATTTAACAACTAGATTATCCACAAAATTCCTCAATACAAGGCAGTGAAAAAGGAGGTTATCATCACACCAGGCTTTTGAAGGTGGAGTGTCCTTGCTTTACTAGAGAGGTGTAATCCCTCAAAAAAAATTTCGAAAACCTAAATTCTAATAGATAATTTTTATTTGAAATAAAATTTGCTTTTAAAATTATTTATTTTAATCATTTTATGGATTTTAGAGTATGTAAATTTGGATAAGAGTATTTAATAAAATAAAATTAAATATTTTTCTATTTATTATATTATTTTATTTAAATAAATTTTCAAACTAGTATTTTACTATAATTACCCTTTTTAAGCCCATATATTTAATTATATCAAATTAAATTATTAAATAAACTTATTATCAAAAATATTACATCCTATTATTTTATAAATTTAATTATTCTCAATTTTTCCATTTTTCCCCAATTTCCTTTTTTCCTACCTTTTCTTTTCTTTCTCCTTTCCTCTATTTCCTTTTTTTTTTTCCTCTTCCCGGCTTTGGGCCGCCAGACCGCCCGGCCTGCTTTCCCCCCCTCCTTGCGTGCTGGGCCACAGGCCCGATTCTCCTTCCCTCTCTTCCTCGCACGCCCGCCCCGCACAACCCACGTCCCTCTTCTTTTTTTTTTTCCCTTGGACCGGCCGGCTTGCTCTTCTTTCTTGCGCCGGTCCGACCGCCCGCCAGCCTTCTCCTTTCCCTTTCTCTCTTCTGCCACGCCCGACCACCATTTCTGCCATGGTCGAACACGCCGCCGCTTGCAATTGCCACTAGCCACCACCTACCTCCCTGCCCTCTCTCACATCCTCTCTCCCCCGTCATTTTCTTTCCCAATTCGAACCAAACCGTCCCTGTACCATAGCCCGCGTACCCCTCTTCCTTTCCCTCTTCTCCCCTTCTCTTTCCCCTGCCAACAGACCACCACCTGCCACCCTTCGTCCTCTCGCCGACCAGCCCCTGCCCCTCTCTTCTCCCTCTTCTTTTTCTCCATCTCCCCAGCCTTTCATTCCCCTCATTTTCGAGCCTTCTCCTTCCCTCGAGCTCCCTCTTCTCTCCTTCCTTCTCCCTCTATTTCTTCCCCAGTTTTTGATCACCGTCGCCCACCGCCGCTTCCAACCATCGAAACCAACCCTTGCGCCGCCTCCTGCCACCACCTAATACCACCCTGCACCACCACGCCGCCCCTCGAGCCCTACACCTCCTCCCTTCTCCACCTCTTCCTTTTTCTCCCCAATTTTTTCCCATACCGCCGAGCCACCTGCAACCGCCACTTCCGTCGCCGTCCGGCCACTTCTGCCACCACCCAACCCACCGTTTGACACCCTGCAACCCCCTCTACAACCGCCATGTATCAGTTGGCCGAAAACAGCCCTTGAACCCCTCCATTTTTCCCTCTCCTTTTCCTTCCTTCACAACCCCTCCACCTCGACCCATCTCGGCAGCCAACTTCGCCGCCTTGCCGCCGCCATCTCCGCTGCCCTATGCTGCCGTGAAACCACCCTTAGCCTCCACCTACACCCCCTCTTCACTTCTGCGCCATTCCCTTGCCTTAGAGCCTCCCCTAACCACCTTCTTTTCTAGCCCAAAGACCCCAACCCGAAAATGGCTTATTTTTCTCCCTTCACCCTCTTTGAGCCCTTTTCTCCCCCTCATTTTGCATGAGACTCACGCTGCTCATGCAGCGTGAGCTCCCCCTTGTTTTGGATTTAATTTGGAAAATTTTTGAGGTATATTAATAATTAATCAAAGTGTTTTATTATTAAATAAATTTTTATAAAGTTTTATCCTTTTTAATTTCTTATTTCTAACATAATAATGGTTGATATTATTTTAGGTGTTGATTTGCTTATTAAAGCTTAAATCTTTAACCGGGATATCGGTAAGATTTAATATTTTGTGGGATTAAGGTAACCGTTAATCCTCCCTTAAATACATGGAAAAACGTATGCTAGCACATTAGGGATTTAGCATGATTTTATGCATGGTTTGTGTGCTTAGCATGATATATATATATGGTTGCTTTTATTGCTTGATAAAAAGGAAAAGTATTATAACCTTTGTGCCATGTGTAGGTATGATACTTAAGGAAGAAATTTGATTATTGATGGAAATATTAAATGCTTGTTTATGATGTATTATGTTGCTAATGCATGAATGATATTATTGCCTAAGGGTATTTTAGTAATTATGCTTATGAAGTATGTGATCTAATGTATGTAGTTGCTAATGAGTGTTATGTTGAATAATGACATGTTGTTGGACTTAGATGATAAGAATAAAGTACTAATATCATTATTTTATGTAGTGTTAGTAAATTCACAAAAATGGTGAATAAAGGGGTTGAGTGGAAACTTTATAAGTGAAAAGGGTATTTCGGTAATTTTATAAGTAAAAGGGTAATTTGGTAATTTAAAAAGAATGGGGTTAAATGATAATTTATAAGTAAAAGGATAAAATTGTAAGTTGTGAGAAAGAAGGGTATTATGGTAATTTTTGAGATAAAAGAATAATATGGTAATTTTATGATTAAATGGCCAAATGATAATCTTATAAGTAAAGGGGTATTATAGTAATTTTTGGAGAAAAGGGTAAAGCGGTAATTTTAGAGTCAAGGGGCAATATAGTAATTTTATAAGTAAGTGGTAAGAATGGTAATTTTGGAAGTAGGGGTAAAATAGTAATTTTGGATGAAGGAGGGCATTATGGTAATTTTTCAAGTAAAAGGGGCAATATGGTAATTTTGAAGGTAGAGGGGCAGAATCGTAATTTCATAAGTAAGTGGTAATATGGTAATTGAATAAGTGAATGGCGAAACGATAATTTATAAGTAAGGGGTAACATGGTAATTTTGGAAAAGAATGGCAAAATGGTAATTTTGTAAGAAAAGATAAAAATGGTAATTTTGGATGTAAAAGGGTAAGATAGGAAGTTGTAAAGAAAAAGGGGTGTTATGGTAATTTTACAAGTAAAAGGGGTATGGTGGTAATTTTCATAAATAAAAGGATATTATGGAAATTTGAAAGTAAGGGGTAGAAGGGAAATTTTGTAAATAAAAGGATATTATGGTAAACTTGGGAGTAAGGGGTAACTTGGTAATTATGATAACGACGAAAGATAATTTAGTAATTAAATTATGATTGTAGAAGGGCAATTGGATAAGTATGATACTAGAGAAGGGTAATTTGGTAAATTAACCAATTAAAGGGCATTATGGTAATTTTAATAATGGAGAAGGATAATATAGTAATTATTAATATGGAGAAGGGTAAATTAATAATTATGATTATGAAGAAGGGTAAATTAATATTGGTAATTATGAAGAAGGGTGATTTGGGATTTATGATAATTAAAAAGGGTAAAATGGCAATTAAAATAATTGAGAGGGGTAAAATGGTAATTATGATAAAGGAGAAGGGCAATTTAGTAATTATCCAACTAAAGGGGCAATTTGGTGACTTAGCCAATTAAATGATAAAGTGATAATTATCTAACCAACTAAAGGGGCAAAATAGTAATCATGATAAGGAAGGAGATTAATTTAGTAATTTATCCAACGCAAGGGCGATTTAGTAATTATAACAAAGGAGAAAGGCGATTTGGTAATCTAACCAACCAAATGGGAAATATGATAAGTGTAGCAATTATGAGGGGTGAATGGTGATCTAAAATGTGTAGGAGATAATTTGGTAATCTAAATTGGATAGGGGGTAATTTGGTAATTATGTAACCTAAGGGGTAATATAGTAAATTGTCAAGTAAGGAAGGAATACTTAGCAATTATATAAGTAAAGGGCAAATGAGTAATTTGTACCTAACATGTCTTTGTGATCGTGGACCTTTATAATATGATTAAATAATGCTGATTAGCCAAGTAAGAGTATCTGATGATTAGTATGGCATTGATGATCTCTCTGTGACATCCTGGATAATCCTTTGAATAAGAAATGACTAATGATATCGGAACGATTGAAAGTGAATAAGTATCGGATTATTGTGCTTTTCGTGATCACCTTAACTAAGACACTATTACTTAAAGTGAAAGACCTCGAGATCGGGAATGGTGACTCCTTAGGGGTCGCTACCCTAAGGACGTGGTTTAGTCCACGATTATTCTGGTATTTGCTGGTGTGCCTTTGTGCCCCATCTAGACCCTATATCTTACTCTTTCTAGCTCTACGGACCTAGTTAGGGGGTATGCATACTTATGGATTAGGTGTCCTTGTCGGTAGGGTACTGAGTTAGCCTTATGCACCAGTACGACCAAGGTACCTTTGCGTCCTTGGGTTCGTGGTTGAAGGGTACTGAGTAGCTGATATGCATCGGTACGACCGGTGTACCTTTGTGTCCCGGGTTATTGATCTCCCATTCGAGGCAAATAAATATGATTGATGTGTTGATTAAAGAAAGGAAAGATACTATTATTGAAAGTGGAATATTAATGAGCCAGGCCCAGATGATTATGATATTGAGTACCGGTCCACCGGTTATAATAGTGGGCAGGAGCGTTGTGCCCTGGATGATGATTCTTTATATATCTCGGTCCACCGGTTATAATAGTGGCCAGGAGTGTTGTGCCCTGGATGATGATTCTTTATATATCCCGATCCACCGGTTATAATAGTAGCCAGGAGCGTTGTGCCCTGGATGATGATTTTATATACATTCCGATCCACCGGCAATAATAGTGGGGGTCCCGAGCTCAATAAAATCAGTTATGTATGTGAATAAGATTATGGAAAAATACTAATCACTTATAGTGGAACACCATGTGAGTCGGGGCCAGACCGGTCCACTGGCAAATAATAGTGGTCAGGTGCATTCTGCTCTGTGTGTTTACCTTCCGGTCCACCGGCAATAATAGTGGTCAGAGGCGTTCTGCCCTGTGTGTTTACTTCCGGTCCACCAGCTATAATAGTGGGGTTCTCGTACTCACATGGATATAAAATATGAGATTGATGGAATGATGACGAAATAATGGCTTAAGGCCCGAATGTATTGGTCTTACACTATAACATGGCTTAAGGCCCAAAGTATCGATCGTGACTTATAAATTATTATGCATGTTATTGTTATGTATGCACCTCTCATTATTTATGTGTGTAGCTTGCATTATGTGCCGTATGCGGGCCTGTCTTTAAGTGTGGTATTAAAGGGTTACTCAGTACCGTAGTACTGAAGGGATTCCCTTTATGGGGCCCCTGCCTATTCAATGGGCAGTGCCCTTGCAGGTCTTTTCAGAGGCTACTCAAGTGGGCTACGGGGAAGAGAGTAAGGAGTTATCCGGTATCGTTAGGGTTTTCTCTTTCTCTTTAAATTCCTGGTTTTAATGTTATGTTGTTACTGTAACCACCATTGGTGGATTTCATTCCTATAAACGATTTGATGCGTTACTCTAATTTATGTATGTTGAGTTGCATTTTATTTTTTCTTAGCCTTAGCACTTGGTACTGGAACGGTATGAGTGAACCGATCTGGTACTAAGTGTGGCGGTAATACTCCCAAAGTTCACGTTTTATTAATTTGCTTCTGCTATTTTCCTTTTAATTATCGAAATTTTTTAGTAGTGAATTTTGGGGGTGTTACAAGAGGATTTTGAAGGATGGATGTATGGTTGTGATCAATTCTTTAGTATTGAACAAACATCACTGGATGATAAGGTTAAGATAGTTTTCATACATCTTGAAAGGAAGGTGCTATAATGGAATTAAAAATTCATGAATAAGAATCACTTGGGATATGCCAAGATGGGAGGATTATATAGTAGAAATGAGTGTCAAATTTTATAACACCTATTTTTCACAACCGAAAAAAATGACATTTTAAAAACATCATGGAAGTGGAAAACTATTAAATGCATAGGAAAAAAAAGGGGTGTTGTTGCTACACCTAACATAAGATAAGCATTAGCCGTCGATGCCATGCTAGATAAAAGGCTGAGAAAATAAATCAATCAAAAGTAGAGTAAAGTGCGCAAGAAACAATATATAGATATTAAAGAAACTCTCACAATAATAGGACCTCTATGGTCCTCGAATATTTAGATCCATGAATGAAATAAAGCTGAAGTACAAAATTTCAATTTTAGGAAACAAAAGTAGGGTTTTAACCTTAAACCCTAGTCCATCAAGGACTACACAAAAGTCTCCAGATGTCCATGCTATCAAAACTCACACCCAACATGAGGTAAGCCAACTATTGACCATCCCCAAAAACCTGTACATGGTTATCTTCTCATGAGAATGATCAAGTGACCAAGTAAATGGGCACCTCAATATGTTTCATACTGAGTAAGCTAAGTTACCTCATTAATAAAGTCGCAGGCACACAAAGTCCAAGCATAATATGGAGATCATACTATCATATTTCATTCTTATTTCATATAAATAAACATACATGCTCCATCATGGTCATATAATGTATAAGAAACTCATACCATATACAACTCATCATGCTTATCAACATAACAATACATCATAGATAGCAACATGAAATACACTAAGTAGATTGTTCAAACTATTATTAGGGATTCTATCATCCATTCATTCAGTTTCCCTTTCTGCCTTACATAATCTATTAGGTCACTTATTTATAAGCTATTATCTCTCTTCCCATTCCTTCCCTTTTTATTTTCCTATTTATACATATTCTTATTCTAAATTTTTATCAAGCGATAGACTGTGCATCACCCTATGATATCACATACCATGAAAATCTATCCAACCCAAAGGACACAAAGTTTGACTAAAGCCAAGTAACCAGCAATGGATATAAAGTCTGACCGAATCCAAAAACCACCTAGGTGACCAAACCCTTTAGTATCAATATTCCCTAGTACACCATTAATATCTAGAGTGGGCAACACATCGGAAACTACTAGGATCTTGCCTGAAGGTACCAATAAATACCTAAAGGTAGATTAACCCTGGTATCTAATCAAGGATTGCGTAACTCATATCCATACATAGCTCGATCATATTCTACTTTAAGTAATTAGTGTATTATTTCCAACTTTATATGATCATACAAGGCCCATACAACATGCAAGTAGGGCATCCACATACTTATTCTATTTTAACCATTTTTATTTTCCTAACCATGTGGTGGGATTTCTATTAGTACTTAACCAGCATTAATCAATCCATCATAATACTCTATTTTAGCCAATAATCCAGATTACATTACCCTTTAAAGTCATAAAACATTTATTCGGGTTTTCACTAAGGCCTTCATAAATACCTATAAAATATACCATGAATTATGATCCATTTACTCCATCTAGTAGGTTGTCAATCTATACCAAAATATGCATTTCCATCCTTAAATAATTGTATAGCAGCATTAGACATAGTCTCAAAGCATATCAAGGCCAAAAGATCAAAATCACTCAAGTTAGCTAAATAAGTCTACTAATTGGACCTAACCTATTGATACGTTTTAACAACCTATCAATGAGTTTGGGCCAACCAGTCAATTGGTTTGCCTCATCAAAACTCAGAGTTCCTTTGAACTAGTTGATTGGTTTGGCTAAACTAGTCAGTCGTTCTAAGACTAGTCAATCGGTTCTATTAAACCAATTGATGGGTTTAAGCAAACATCACCCAAGGTCACCACAAACCCATTAGTCAATTGATTTGGGCAAACTAGTTGGCTGTTCTAAGGACTAGTCAATTAGTTTGACCTAACTAGTCAATTAGTTTGCCCCTGAACAACACATAATAAACATATTTCATGTAAATCACACTCTAAAATCATATAAAATCCAATCCAAAACATATTATAGCATAATGCCAATATTTTACCAGCTCATAAACCAAATCATTCTTCACATCCAATCAAATCGACCATATTTTATCTAAAATCATAAATTGAACACCATAAATTTTCATTTAATAAATCTTACAAAAAAAATTGGAATATTACAACACTACCCTTTTAAAGAGGTTGTGTCCTTAAATCCTATAATCTAAGCTCTATAAATGGTACATAATACATAGTAATTCACACAATATATTCAACATGGCGAAAGGGGTTACTACCCCTTTAAAATAAAGCTCACACTAGGAGAACAACTCTAGGTACTTCGCTTGCATCTCTTCCTTGCCCTCCCAAGTGGCATCCTCGACACTATGCCATGATCAAAGAACCTTTACTAGTGTAACACTCTTCGTGTGCATCTCTCAGGTCTTTGTGTCTAGAATGCATACTAATCATTCTTTGTAAATTAAAGAATCAAGTTCTAATGACTCCTATTGGATGACATGCGAAGGTTCTATTACTTATTTCTTCAACTGGGATATGTGGAAGACATTGTGTATATGAAACAATTCCACCAATATGGCTAAACGGTAAGCAACCTTGCTAACTTGATCCACAATCTCATATGGTCTAACGTACCTTGGACTAATATTATCCTTTCTGCCAAACCTCATTACTCCCTTTGTGGGAGAGACCCATTGTTCATCTCATAACCATTAGTTTATCTTCTTAAATCTGCGTAGATATCATGTTAATCCTAGGCTGCTCTCATCCAGTCCTTAATTAGTCAAATCTACCTCGTCGTCTCCTCAATCATCTTTGATCCCAACATAATTGTCTCACTAATATCACTCTAGCACAAGGGACTATGACACTTCCTCCCGTATATGGCTTCAAAGGTACCATATTGATATTTGCATGATAATTGTTGTTATAGGACAACATGATCAAGTCCAGACAGTCTTCGCAACTACCTCCAAAATCCAACACATATCCAAAGCATTTCCTATAAATTTTGAATGGTCCTCTTCATATGACCATCCTTGGCTAGGTAAAAAGCAAGACTTATGTTCAACTGAGTCCCAAAATCAGCTTGTAATACCCTAAGTTAATACAACCATGTAGGGGCTACCCTATAGTGCTTTTGGATTAATTGGTTGGTCTTACACATCAACACGAGTCTTTTCACTACACTTTGTCCTCACTCATGTGCTTTTTGAGAAAATTTTAGAAAATTTTCTAAACTTCCCAGGTGGGTCACCCATCTTAAAAATTACTCCACGACCAGCACACTTAGTTGTGGAGTTCTTAGGATGGAATCACCGAAAGGATGTTATATCATGTTTTTGGTGATTCCATCCTAAGAACTCCATGGTCAAGTGTGTTGGTCGTGGCGTAATTTTTAGGATGGGCGATACTTTTATAAAAACTTCTCATAAAGCACTTAAGTGGGGAAGAAGCCTGGTAAAATGACTCATGTTGATCTGTAGGGCCAACTGATCAATCTAAAAATGCTCTAGGGTATCCCTCCATGATCGTATTGACTCAGGGTGTTATAAACAGTATCAGAGCGAAATTGCAACCATGAGCTAAACTTAGATGAGCCAGTCTTCCACCTAGTGGGATGATTATTGGGATAAAACTATATTAAGACAGTTAGTGGCTCAAACAAAACAAGGACATTGCATTCTTTGAGTTGGGGTGAATGTAATACCCCAAATTGAGTGGAGTATTATAAGGATTGATATGGCTACTTATATCAACATGGTGTATCATCCTTTTGGTGATTCTATCCTAAGAACTCTATAGTTAAGCATACTGGTTGTAGAAAATTTTTTAGAATGGGTAACCCTCCGAGGAAGTTTTTAGAAATTTTTTAAAAATTTCTCAGGAAGTGCATGAGTGGGGAGAAAGTGTGCTAAAATGAATCGTGTTGATCTGTGGGACTAGCCAATCAATCTAAAAGCTCTCTAGGGTATTATTCACATTTTTATATTGACTTGGGGTGTTACAAATGGTATCAGAGCGAAATGAGACTGCAAGCTAAACTTAGATGAGTCAATCAGCCACCTAGAGGGACGATTCTTGGGATAAAACTGTATTGAAATAGTTAGTAGTTGATGCGCAATGAGGAAGTTTCTTTCTTTGAGTGGAGGTGAATGTAATGCCCCAAATTGAGTGGAGTGTTATAAGGATTGATGTGGCTACTTATATCAACATGGTATACCATCCTTTTGGTGATTCCATCCTAAAAACTTCATAGTTAAGCGTGCTGGTCATGGAGAACTTATTACTCTCCAGTGTAGCCCCCATATGGTTATATCAACTCTAGGTGTTATAGTGAGAATAATTTCGAATCTTGGTCTAACACGATGTCTCTAGAGATCCTATGTAGTCGCATAATGTGCTTCCTATGGGCATTGGCTAGTTGTTACATACTCCACGTAGTCTTAATTGGTATGAACACCATTATCTTAGTCAGACAATCCATAACAACTCAGATGGAATCAAATCCACAACGGGTCCTTGAAAGACCCACTATGAAGTCTATAGATATGATGTTTTGCTTCCCTTTTAGAACTTCTAAGGGTTATACCAACCCTACTAGCCTCTTTTTCTCGATCTTGACCTTTTGATAGGTCAAACATCAGGAAATAAATTCTACCACCTCCCTCTTCATACAAGGACACTAATATACCTTCTTCAAATTCTTATACAACTTTTCCCTTCTAGGATGAACAAAATAAGGAGTACAATGGTCTTCATATAGGATTTTTCTCTTAAGCTCAACACATCCCCGTGGTATACACCACTTACCATGGTATCTGACACTCCTCTCCTCATGGAGTGGTGTGTGCTTGGTTCAACAATGCTTGGTAGGGTAATAATAATAATGGAGCACAACACAATCATGTAAGCATACACGATCAACCTAAGTAATAAAGTGATGAGTGAGTGTCGATCCCATAGGGACTTGAACGAAATATGGTTTACTAAAGTCAAGTGTTCTATGAAATTAACTATGTAACTAAATATTGGTAGGGTGATAAAGAAAATATAATGCGTAAAGGATTGCTTAGGATTTTACTAATATCAATGCAATATAGATGGAAAGGAGATTAGAAGATAGCGTTGTTGGAGGGAAATTGTTAAAAACCGAGTGCATGCACCATATAACAATTTATAGATGCCAAGCTCAATGGATATTAATCCTTCTAGACTAACTGGATTTCACTCACTGGTGAAACATACTCTTAGGCCATCTCCATCACAGTGTATAGGCCAAGGCAATGTCACATAGTGAGTTTTAGAGGCTTAATGACAGGATCTCTTCACCTTTCAGCACTAACCTTATCACCATTTGTCGTCGTAAGTTCTATACGCTATCACAGTTGATATAGAATTTGGATGAGTGCCTAATGTGGCCAACATTTAATAAATGAAGCTCAACAAAATGAAATATTATTCAACCAAACATGACTACAATTTCACAAATTATAGCAACAAAGGTTACCCAATCTTTTACTTTTACCAAGAATTTTAGCTAATGCTAAATCTCCTCCAACCAAATAAGAAAATGGTGAAGATAAAGAAGGGAAGGTACTGGGAAAATCACGGTAATCCAACCCCTATCTAGCCTAATCTCTCCTTCTTCTTTTTCCTCCCTCAGTTTAGCTTTGTTGGTACTCTTCTTCTTCTTCTTCTTCTTCTTCCTTTCTCTCCTAATCTTCTGTCAGTATTTTTTTTCCTTCTCCCCTCTCGTCCCTTCTTTTGGTCTCTACCTCCAAGGGGTATTTATAATGTGCAAAATGTGCAGGTGAGGTAGGTGTCCTCTTGTGCTGCATTAGGTAGTTGTACTTTGCATTAGGTGATTATACCTTATGTCAGGTGGTAGTACCCTGCAGTGGTTCCCTAGTGAATGTTGCCAACTTTAGGGATTTGGTCGTTCTTCTTTTGTTGGTGTTGTAGACCCTTGATGGCGATATGGGCGGTGGCTCTTGCATTTTTAGCAGGGTGAGGATATGGTTTGATATGTTGTGTTTCCACTGTTCCTACACATGCTTTACAATTAATTGAGTAAAAGCATCCAGTCTGTGAGGTGTCATAAGAGTGCACATACTGTCATTTCATAGGATATTAGAGCTCTTTTCAGGTTAAGCTCAAGTGAGTCAAGCAAGATTTTAAAGGCTGGATAAATCGTTAAGAAACACATCCTATGACTCCCTCATGTGATAAAAATCATATATATAATATCATGGAGCTTAAATCCTTTGGCTTGATCCCCTCAAGATGAACATCACCAAGTTTATTAGCTTGAATCTCCTAAAATATTGAAGGTGTGATGGTAATTGCACTTATTCTTGCCTCTAAACTACCAGTGTTGATCAAATCAATCTCCATCTCTCTAAGCTCTCGACATAGATGATCTGACAACACAATCATGCTTAAGGAATGTGACATCTTCTAACTAAGCACATATATCACCACATTAGCCTTACCCTCATAGTAGGTTAATTTTAGATGGTAATCCTTGACCAATTCCAATTATCGACATTTAAATTTAACTCTCACTACATGAAAATGTACATGAGACTCTTATGATTGGTGTAGAACTTGCACTAAACCCCATAGAGGTAATGCTTCTAAATTATAAAGGCAAACACCATTGTAATAAGCTCTAAGTCATGCTTCGAGTAGTTCTGCTTATGCTTCTTCTATTGTTGGGAATCATACACCACCACTCTTTCATGTTGTATTAGCATGCAACCTTACCCTTGATTACAAGTGTCATTATATACTTCAAAATGGTCTAATCCACTTAGTAATATGAGCATTGGGGTGGTAGTCAAATGCTCCTTCAACTCCTCAAAAGCTTCACCACACTTCTCATCGCACTAAAATCGTGTTGCCTTCTTCAACAAATTATTCAACAGATGAGCTATCTTGGAGAAGTCCATAACAAACCTACTGTAGTAACCAACCAATCATAGAAAATTTCACACGTCCTTGACAAAAATTAGTGCTTGACACTTGGATATGGCTCAAAATTTGGAAGGATCCATTGCCACCACATCCTTTGAAATTACATGCCTAAGGAAAGCCACTTGATCCATCCAAAACTCACACTTTAAAAGCTTGGCATACAACTTTTGAGTTCTTAATAAAGCCAAGGCTTGTCTTAGATGTTGTTGGTGCTTCTCTCGATCACTAGAGTAGATGAGGATGTCGTTGATGAACACCGTGATGAAATAATCCAAGAATAGTAAAAAAAATCTAATTCATAAGAGACATGAATACTGATGGCACATTAGTGAGTTCAAAAGGCATTATTGTGAATTCATAATGGCCATATCTTATCCAAAATTCCATCTTGGGAATATGTTGCTCCACTATCCTCAACCAATGGTAATATAACCAAAGATCTATCTTGGAGAACACCTTGGTTCCCTTGAGTTGGTCAAACAAGTCGTCGATCCTTAGCAACAGATAATAGTTTTTCACTATAACCTGATTCATCCCTCAATAGTGGATGCATAGTCACAGGCTCCCATATATTTTCTTAACAAATAAGACTGACTCTCCCCATGGCAATATACTTAGTTGGGTGTAGCCTTTCTCCAACAAATCATTTAACTGATCCTTAAGCTCTTTCATCTCTGCAAGTGCCATATATTATAGGCCTTTAGATACCAGTTCCATCCTTACTAATACATCCAAGGCAAAGTCAACATTTTGAATGAGTGACATACCTAGAATCTCATTAGGGAATATATTGGGATACTCTCATATCACTATAATTTGCTCCAACGGTGTCTCATCAGCCTCGGTATCTTAAAAAATGCACAAAAAGAGTTTATACTTCCAATATAAGACCCTAATATCCTTTAGTCCTTGAAAAAGCACAAGTTTCTGCATGTAATCTATCAATGCTTTTACTTCCCTAACATGTCCATTCTTACAATTATATCGAAGTCATGTAATTCGAGCTCTATAACATCTAAGGGAAACTCAACTCCCCCACTATCAAGGTCATCCCTTTATAATGTCTAGAGCATAAAATCGTATACCCCAAAGGCAACACAATAGAAGTGGAAATACTACTAGAAGGAGATAATAGAGCTCTAGCTATAAATGTAGATGGCACAAAAGAATGCGATGCACTAGGGTTAAATAATATGCATGCCAAAAAGGTAGAGATAGCAAGCATACTAGTTACCTGACTAGCCGACACTCTGTCTCCAACTAACTAATCACATTTAGGCATCCTCCTAATTGAACTCTTATGACACTTCTTGACCCCTGACCTTGCAGCAATAGGCAAAGCTTCGGACCTCTAGACTGACTAGTTCAACTAGCAATAATAACTGGTGATGGATGAACCCTTAGAGTTTGTAATTGCAGCTACTGTATAGATTATGTGCTCTTAGCTCGAGACTGACCTCTCTAAACACTACCACCTGCAACATGTTACTCATAGGCTCTTTGTCCCACCATACCATATCTATGGCAAGTCACCTTATTACCTCTATAATCTACTTCCAGGTCATCTACTCCAGAATTCTTGTAGTGGTAATGCCTCTCCTTGGTACGTCCCTTGGACTCATCTCCAACTCAAGGTGCTGAACCCATACACCGTCCATACTTAGGCGACCTACTACCTCCAAAATAAGACTTCTTCTTATCATTGGGATGATCGTGACCCTCAAACTTCTTCTTTCCCCCTAACTAGGCACGCCGGGCTTGGAAGAATCAGGAAGACTCCAAAACCTATTTGTAAATTACCACCATGTCTAGTAGAGTAACTTCCACCAAAAACTATAGGTATTTGATCCCTAGACCGATCTTGAAATAGTAAACCTGCATCGTCTCACTAGCCTCTACCTTATGAGTAAACTAGACTAGGTCCATGAACCTCATGTAGTACTCCTATATCAACATGCCTCCTTGTTGAAGGGCCATGAGTGGGATATCGGGCGCGAAGTGCCTCAAGGAATGGTACCCAACCAATAGGCTCTTCGCTTATACATTGGACACTCATCCGCCGCGCATCTACTCTCCCCCTCAAGTAGTACACTACCATGTCAACCCTCTTATCCAAAGGGAAACCACATGCAGTGAAGGTATTCTCCATGTACCTAACCAATCTCTTTATAATGTTAGGATCCTCCTAACCCTCGAAGATCAGTAGGTGATGATGCCCATCCCTCTTGAGCCAATCCTTTGAAACTGGTGTGGGTACTAGTATCGACGGTGGTTGTGGTGCTCAGATCTAGCCTTCCCTGTATGCACCGACAATCTCATGAATGTCACAATGTGTTCATAATATTGGTCGGAGTCCATCGACTGCTAAAGACTTAGATTAATCATAAACAACTAATTCACCAAGTATTAAGACTCTCACAACAAATCAACATGAAGGCTATTTATAACACATTCCCAACCCACTATCAGTCATGGACATTTTAGGTTTGAAATTACATAAAATTTTAGTTAAATAATCAATAGTTGGGAAATCATTTAAAACAACCTATGATATCGGCTTAAAAGTACATGGAAGTGAAGCACCCTTAAGCAAACACTCCGATACCAACCTTTGGCATAAGCTTAAACAAGTTAAAATTGGAGAGAATTTTTAAATTCGCTTTGATACCAAACTGTAACACTCCTATTTTAAATACTAAAATAATTTCATTTCAAAAACATTACAGAAGCGGAGAACTACTAAATGGTTAGAAAAAATTGGGTGCTACCACCGCACCTAACATAAGATACGTATCAACCAATAGCACCATGTTAGATACAAGGCCGAGAAACAAAACCAATCAAAAGTAGAGTAGAGTGAGCAATACAGGATACATAGATATTAAAGAAATGTTCACAAGATTAGGACCTCAATGGTCCCCAAATATTCAAATACATGAAGGAAATTAAGCTAAAGTATAGAATTTCAATTTGAAAAAACAAAAGTAAGGCATAGCCCTAAACCCTGGTCCATCAAGGACAGAAAAAAAGTCTTTAGATATCTACGCTCTCAAAACCCACACCCAACAGGAGGAAGGCCTACTACTGACCACCCCAAAAAACCTACACATGTTCCTCTACTTGTGGGAATGAGCTAGTGATGGAGAAAGCGAGCAACTCAGTACGCTTCATACCGAGTAAGCTAAGTTACCTCCTCAAAGAAGTCACAGAAACCCAAATTCCCAACATAATATGGATATCATACTAACATATTTCTTGCTTATTCCATATAAATAGATATATATGCTCCATCATGGTCATATAATGCATCAGAAACTGATATCATACACGACTCATCATGATTATCAAAATAACACAACATCATAGATAGAAACATGAAATCTACTAAGAAGATTATTCAAACTAATATTAGGGATTCTGTCATTCATTCAGGTAGTTTCCTTTTGAGTCAATTTTTTAACTTACATAATCCATTAGGTCATTTATTTATATGCCACTATCTCTCTTCCCATTCCTTTCCTTTTTATTTTTCTCTTTATACATATTCTTATTCCAAATTCTTATCAAGCGATGGACTACGCACCACTCTATGGTCGTGTATACCATGGAAGTCTATTCAACCCAAAGGACATAATGTTTGCCCGAAGCCAAGTAACCACCAATGGACATAAAAGTCCAAACGAAGTAAAAAACCACCTAGGTAACCAGACTCTTTATTATTGATACCCCTTAGTACATCATTAGTGTATACATTAGGTAAGACACCAGGATCTACTAGGATCTCATCCAAAGGGAAAGCCTAAAGGCACCAATAAATACTTGAAGGAAGATAAACCCTTGGTAGCCAATCAAGGATTTGGTAACCCAAACCCATACATAGATTGATCATTTCCCACTTTAAGTGATTAATGTATTATTTCTAAGATTATGTGATCATATAAGGCCCATACAACATGCAAGTAAGGCATATACATACTTATTCCATCTTAACCATTTTCCCCTCCAACCATGTGGTGGGATTTTCATTAGTTCTTAACCAAAATTAATAAATCCATAAGAATACTCCACTTTAGGCCAATAATCCAAATTTTATTACCCATTAAAGTCATAAAATGCTTCTTTGGGTTTTTCCACTAAGTCCTTCACAAATACCTATTAAATATGCTATGGATTATGATCCACTTTCTCCATCCATTAGGTTATTAATACATTATAAAAGATGTTTTCCCATTATTAAATAATTATATAGTATTATTAGGTATAGTCTCAAAGCATATCAAGGCCATAGGATCAAAATCATATAACCTAGCTGAAAGTGTCGATTAGTTTGGCCTAATTGGTTGATTGGTTTCACCAACTAATCGATTAGTTTAGGCAACAGGTTGATCAATTTGGCTTAGCTAAAACTAGGGTTCCTTTGAATGGGCTAATCGATTTAGCCAAACCAGTTGGCTGTTCAGAGACCAGTCAACCGATTCTACCAAACCAATTGATGGGTTTAAGTAAATAGCAACCAAGGTCACCACAAACCTCCTATTGATCAGTTTGGGCCAATTGCTCAACTATTCTAAGGACCATTATATTGGTTTGACCTAAATAGTCAATCAGTCTGCCCCCAAAGAGCACATAATAGACATTTTTCATGAAAATCATACTCTAAAATCCTACCAAATCCAACAAAAAACATATCATATCATCATGCCAACATTTTACTAGCTCATAAATTGAATTATTTTTCACATTCAAGCAAATCGACCCTATTTTATCTAAAATTGTGCATTTTTCTCAAAATTCACAAATAATTCAATATGCATCAACCTGATGCCAAAAAATCATACACACTTACATAATTAACACTTTATAGGATACATTACATTACATGCTTATTTAGAACACATTTCAAAGGTAAGAATGAATTACTTGATGCTAGCAAAATTTCCACTAATAGGAAAAACTCATCTTGAAGATTCTCAAATTCCAAAACTTTTAAAACAATAAGTTAAAACTTTAGAAATTATTAAATATTTTGACAAATTAGAACTTAAATTAGAAGTAAAAATAAGATTACCAAACCTAAGATAAAAAAAAACATAGAGGAAGATTCTACTAAGTGAAACTCAACTTCCTTCTAAATCTAATCCTCCTTTTATTAAAGATATAGTAAGGAACTAGAGAAAGTATTAGAAGAGTGGAAAGAACTCAAAAGTAACTTCGAAATGGTAAGGTAAGAACATAGGTGCTAGAGAGTTGAGATGTTTTGGAGGCTAAAAGAAAAGTGAGAAGAAAGGGTGATTAAAGTTGTCCATAGTCGATGAATTGGTTAAGGAACGAGTGGGGCTATGCAATAGATCAAAAACCCTAATCTAACTATCTAATTTTTTTAAATGTTTGGATTTATCAAAGATAGGTTGACTTCCCTTCTAGAGATGAAATGGTAATTTTCTAGGGACTATAGATGAAATTTGCCCAAAAAATATCGAATACATGAAGGGTAATGGAAGATCGGCATGGAAAGGAATATCCCAACCAAGAGAAGACAATATGGAAATTAAAGCAATGATTCCAAGGCATACAGAGGAGTGAGGTAAAAGAAGATATGGGTGAGGTAAACCCCTTCTCTCAATTATCCAAATCGAACTCTTGAATCAACTTGAGGTAGTAGATAGAGCCAGATTCAGGATAAAAAAAGGGTTGAGAGTCTCTAAATCATAGCTTGAAGTTGGATTATCAAGGTTCCATTTTGATGTAAGAAATTTTCCAAAAAATTGAGCTTCAAATATATACTTAGCCCGATTTACAAGTCGACTGGTTTGGTCTACCAAACTAATGTTCTACCGACCAATCAATCATCTCCCCCAAACTAGTCATTTAGTTCAATCAAACAAAACTCATAGCTAAAACAACAAACTCATGATCAGTTAATAGAACCAGTCGATCAGTCGTTCTAAAAACTTATTTTGATTCAATTTTCCAAGTTTTTTTCAAATTCATCTTTACCTCAAACTCAATTATAGTTCCAAATTAAAAGAAAGAATTATCAAATATTATTAAACACCATAAGTTTCCATTCATTAACTCTTATAAGAAAAGAGTATTACAGATTTGGTTCTTCTCTATTTTACAACGCAATGTCTGAACTCAAACAACTGAAGCAAAAAGGTACAGTCAGTGAATATAATGAGGATTTTGAGGGATGACTCACAAGAATAAGTTTGAGTCCTAAACTTGCATTAATTTTCTATTTGGGTGTATAAAATCTAGTTATCCAAACTCTAGTATGTATGCTCAAATTAGTTTCCATTTCTAAAGCTCAATGATTAGCCAAATTGTAAGAATTATCATCACTCATTAAAAGAAAACCAATACAAGCATACCCTACTTCCCAAGCTCAATAAGTATGACATAATTTAAGATAACGTAGTTTTCAAAACCCTTAAATGCCACAACATTCCAATAGAAAGCCACATTTTTCCTTCAAAGCACTTAGATTTGGAAACAACCCAAGTTGTTATCTAAAGCATAATTGGAAGAAAAATGAGCAAAGGGGTTGTGTTTCTAGTGTAATGATAAATACACACCATATGTGGGAATAAGAAGTAGATTTTTATGATTGAGACATATGCCAATGAGGAAGATGATGGTATATAAGATGTTGAAGACATTCAATTAGAAGAATTTTAGGTAGAAACACTGACTATTTCAATTAATGAATTACCTGGGTCTTCTCCTTATCAAACCATGTTTGTAACTAGGTATTAACATAATAAACCCTTGAACATTCTCATTGATAGTGGGAGTACCCCTAACTTCATAGATGAGTCCACTGTTAAAAAATTAGGGTGTTTAATTCATCCAATTAAGCCTCATTGTGTAATAAGAGTAGATGGCACTACCATGGCTAGGAAAAGGATTTGTAAGGATTTATCCTAAAAAATTTAGAATACTTAGTTCAAGGGTTAAATGATGGTCATTAATTTAGGATTATATGATATTGTGCTAGGAATTGAATGGTTATCAACACTTGGATCTATTTTATGGAAATTTTAGGTACTCAAAATGGATTTCACATTCAAAGGAGTGTAACATGTTCTTAGAGGTACACAACAATCACCAAACCTTAAGCAAATCAAATAGTAGCCATTCAATAAGCTACTGATCATGAATCCTCAAGTAGTTATGATGAATGTAATATCCTTAGAGATGTCTCAACTTAATTTACATACTTTTTTTGGTGATGATCAAATGCCACTATTGACTGAGGTAATGAAGTCTTCTTTAGATTCCGTATTATCAGAGTTCCCTGTTGTATTTAAAGAACCAAAATTATTACCCCCATATAGAACTCAATTAGATCACAAGATTACACTTAAGAATGAATCTAAATTGGTTGTCTTAAGACCATAAAGATATTCTAGTCCCCAAAAGGATGTCAACTTGAAAACTATTAAAGAGTTATTTGATAATGGAATGATACAAATGAGTAACAATTCATTTTCTTTGCCAATAGTCTCAGTAAGAAAAAAAATATATAATACGTAGATGATGTATGTTGATTATAGAGAACTTAACAAAAATACTATTAAGGATAAGTTTCCTATAACAGTTATTGTGGAGTTTCTTGATGAAAAGTAAGGTTTCAAATTTTATTCCATGATCGAACTATGATCAACATATCATCAAATTATAATGTACTCTAAAGGTATCCATAAGATTTCTTTTAGAACTCATGAAGGGTTATATGAATTTCTAGTGATGCCCTTTGGTCTTACAAGTTATCCCTTCACATTTCAATCTTTTATGAATGACACTTTTAAACCTTTCCTTTGAAATTTTGTCTTATTCTGTTTTAGTATACAACCCATCTTGGGACTTTCACTTGTGAAATTTAAAGCAAGTGTTATAGACTCTTCAATGTAATACTCTCTTTGCAAAGGGAAGTAAATGTGAATTTGGATGCACAAGAGTTGAGTATTTGAGCAATTATATCTTAGCTAAAGGGGTTACTTCTTGTAATACTCTAAAATTTTGTAACCCTAATTTAGAACATTTAGTCTTTTATCTAAAAAAAATTTAACCTTTAAATTAAATTAATATTTGTGTTAACCTTTGTCATGCAAATCTACACAAATTATTTAATAAATTATTATATTTATTTTATCTTACCCTTTTTATTTAAATCAACCTTAAAACTATAATTTTACTTGATTTATTTCTCTTATTTTGATACCCTAAATTTAGATAAATTTAATATTATCCTTAAAACCTAAAATTTAGCCTACACCCTTCCCCCTACAGACTTCCACCTACCCGTTGCATACTTAAGTTCCTCACCTCCCCTTTTCTTCTTCTTCTTCTTCTTCTCTTCTCCCTCGCGCCCTGCCTCTTCTACCCTAACCTTCTTCCCTTCTTTATTTCTTCTCCCCTACCTCTGGCTCCCTTCTTTTTCCTCCCCACCACCAAAGCCAACACACCACTACATAGCCACCACCTTCCTTGCCTCCACTGTTAGCTACCTTCCTCTTCTATTGTTCCCTCCTTCTTCCTCCTCCCCTACCACTCTTGTTTTCCTTCTTCCCTTCCCTACGATGACTTCTACCGATCCCTGCCCCTTGCACCAACCTCGCCATTTGAATCCATACCATAGGCAACGATAGTTTTTTCTATTTCTGCCCCCTCCATTCGATGTCACCATTTCCTCTACCCTATAGCCTCCCTACACAACCAAACCACAACCTCACCACCACCGACCACCCTTCCACCATCATCTTACATTCCACACCTCCACTTCAAAAATACCACCGCCTCTACTATCCCCTCTACAGCCTTGTCCAAGATACATTTCCTCCACCCCTACAGCTCCTCCCAGCCAGCCTACCTCCATCAACAACCACCACTAGCTCCTTTACACTGTCACCCCATAGCCACCCCATCGCCAACTCATCCTTCTTCTCCTCTCCTTTTCATTTTCTCCTTTTCCTCCTTTGTGTCACCTCCTTCCCGCAACCCAACACCGCCCGTCGTAGCCTTCGCCCCTCCTACACTAGCCCACTACAACACTAACCATCTCCACCTCCCATGATAGCACTACACCCACCAGCCAAACCAATACAACCAACCATCATCTTTAACCCTTAACAACCAACCACCAAGTCCCCTACATGCATGGCTCATGCTACACATGCATTGCGAGTGGTGTTTTGAAATCCTAAATTATTTTGGTAATAGTTGGTATATATGGGTAGTTTGATAATTTTTTATTTATTAAATATTTTTAATAAAATTTATTATTTTATTGATCAAATATTAATAGGGTATTTGTCATATTATATTTAGGTACAAAAATTTTAGTAGCAAAGCTTGATAATTTTTAGGAGGTTACTGATAAATTATGCTTTTGATGGAAATCAGATAACCTTTATACTCCACTAAAATATTTGGATATCATATGATAATACATTAGGGTTTGGACATGTAATTTATGTTAATCATGATTTGTTATAAATAATTATGTGCTTATTATTATTATCATGAGAAATTAAAAAGAAAGTATGATATCCTATGTGTAATATCATGTGTACAAAAGTGTGATTAAAATAGTTCTAATGTAGGGAAGAGAGTTTATATGATATGTATAGGTGAAAATGTTAGGTTAAACACGTTTAGATGTACTTGTAGCATGATTATTATTATTATTCATATGCTGTACGACTAATTTGGTCATTTAAGCACACCATGATATGCAATATGAATCATAAGGCCTAACATGTTCTAATTATTATTATATATAATGTGGTAGGTGTTGTTGTTTTAGAAACCCATGTTTTAGGATTATTATTATTATTATTATTATTATTATTATTATTATTATTATTATTATTATTATTATTATTATTATATGTTCTAGGGTTATTTTGGTAATTTCGAGTGTGCCATGATGACTCTTCTAATAAATATGCATAATATGTTTTATTTATTATTAAGTATGAGAATAGGTGTTTTGTTGCTTTAGAAATATATGTTTCAACATGATTATGACTATTATATGGCCTAGGAGTATTTTGGTAATTTGAGTGTATCATGATGGTTATCTTAATAAACATGCGTGATAAGTGTTATTGGTTGTTAAACATGAGAATATATGTTTTTATGTTTTAGAAACTCATGTTAGGGTTTTATATGTAGAATTATGTATAAGGGAAAAATGATTATTTGGTGTATCTAGTAATTTAATTACATGATAAATAATTTAATTATGGGATGTTATCCTTTTTATGACAAGTTGATAAATAAAATGGAATCTATAATGGAAATGGATGGTAAAGTGATAACTTTAGCCTCAAGGGTATTTTGTTCAGTTTGACCTAAAGTGCCTAAGTGAGAATAATTGAGCTTAGGATAGCCTTATTAAATTTCTAACGTTGATATTGGTAATGATCTTGATTATAGTTGTCTTAGAATGTTTGGAAATGAATAAAAATGGTGAAGTATGAAGAATTAGATCTATGCGATTAATATGTACTTTTGTGGTCACCGTTATAAAATACTAATACTTAAACTGAAAGACCTCAAGATTAGGAATGGTGGCTCTTTAGGGGTCGCTACCCTAAAGATATGTTTAGCCCAAACTTGTTTATGGATTTTGCTTGTGTGCCTTAGTGCCTCTGTTAGGCCTTATATCTTACTCTATTTAACTCCACGAACCTAATTAAGGGATATGCATACTTATCAATTAGGTGTCCTTATCAGTAGGGTATTGCATAACTTTGTGTAGCACTATGACCAAGGTACCTTTGCATCCTTGGGTTAATAGTTGGTAAGATACTGTGCTGCTCTTGTGCGCCGGTATAACTGGAGTACATCAGTGTTTTTAGGTTAATTTGATCTCCCCTCGAGTAAATAAAAATATAAATGATTGATATCTAATTTAAAAATGATTATTGGATTGGTTGGTAGTTACCTTTGTGTCTACCTGTGGTTCGATAGCAACCTTGGTGCTTACCTATGTTTTTTTAGTAGCCTTTGTTCCTACCTATGGTTGAGTAGTAGCTTTTGTTCCTACCTATGGTTCTGTAGCAGCCTTTGTGCATATCTGTGTCCTGATAGTAACCTTTTATGACTACTTATGTTGATGTGTGTTGTTATTGGTTTGTGTTGATGAGCTTAACTATGTTATGAGAGGTGGGGGTTTGATAATGAGAATTGTCACCATGGTTATGACTTGAGAATGATGTTATTTCCTAATCATACTACAAAGAGCATTGATGCTCTAGTGGTAAGTTTTAGTTATTTCCAAATAAACAAGCATTGGTAGTATATGGCCTTGATGTTATGTGGTCATATGAACGATTATCATATTTTAATTAATATATGTATGATTTAATGTTCATTTATTTTTGTGATTCCGTTTATGTGTTCCATGTGGACCTTGCATATTAGTCTTATATAATGGGTTACTTAGTACCATTATAATGAAGTGTTTCTTTTATTTGGCTCATGCTTATTCAATGGGTAATAATCTTTGTAGGGTAGCTTGCAAAATCTGTTGAAGGCTGTTCTTTGGGTTGAGAGTGTAGGGTTATCCAATGTTTTTTCCAATTTCTTTTGATCTAGAAGAGTTTGTAATTCTTGGTTCCATTTGAAATGTTATTTATTTTCTTTAACTCTCTAGCTACTCTGATTTACTATTGTGTTATTAATTTAAGTGGAACGACGTTTTTAGCCTTAGTGCTTGATAACATAATGGTAGAGAAAATTGGACTTGTACCAAGCGTAGCGGTAGTACTCAGCTATTTACTATTTTAGCTTCCCCAATTAACTTTTAAAAATAATTTTTTTCAGTTCGTGAATTTAGGGCTGTTACACTACTGATCCTAAGAAGATAGTAGTAATCCTTAAATGGCCACAACCACATAACACAAAACAATTGAGGGGATTTCTAGGCTTAGCTAGTTATTACAAGAGGTTCACCGACTTTTTTTCCTCCACTAGTTTCCTCTCAAAAATTTGCCATTGAAAGAAGGATTTCAATGCAACCTTGAAGCATGTAGAGCTTTTGATGCACTTAAACAATCCCTTTGTAGTGATCTAGTTTTGGCTTTACCTAATTTCTTTCAAATATTTATGTTAGAAAAATATGCAAGTGGGTATGATATAAGGGTTATCCTTATTCAAAATGGACACCCCATTGCTTATATCGACAAAAAATTATCTCCTCATAATTAAGCTCTCTCAGTTTATAAGAAGGAGTTATTAGTTATTGTCCATATAGTTATAAAGTGGCAACATTATTTGAATGGAAATCATTTTGTTATCCGTATTGACCACAAAAACCTAAAATAGTTGTTAGAACATAAGATACACACCCCTATCCAATAAACATGGTTAGATAAACTATTGACCTATGACAACTTGATTATATACAAGAAAAAGGTGAAGAATCAAGTAGCCAATGCCCTCTCTAGAGTCTCTAGCACTAAAATTTAGTTAATGGCTATTTCTTCTATCTTTCCTTCTCTTTTCCTTAAAATCCAGCAAACGTGGGAAACAAATCTCAATTTAAAGAGGTTGAGTGTCACTTTATATAACACCCTTGATTCATCTAGACATTTCATTTTGGTTAATGATCAATTAGGGGAAAAGCGCAATTGGCTGTTAGAAATGACAAGTCATTAAGGTAGGAAATCATATAGCTCTTTCATGATTTTCTTATTGGGGGGCCACTCAGATGTAGAAGCAGCCATTAAGAGAATAAGGATTGTTTTTATTTATTTATTAGAAGGGTATTAAGAGATATGTGAAATAATATGTAAGGCAATGCGCCATTTATCAGCAATGCAAGGGTGAAAAAATGTCATATCCAAGGTTAATAGAACCCTTACCTATTCTAGATGGCATTTTGACTAATAATGTTATAGATTTCATAGATGCATTACCCCCGTCTAGTGGAAAAAAAATCACTACTTGTTGTGGGGGACATATTCAATAAATCTACACATTTTATAGCCTTTAAACATCCTTATACAACTGTTATAATAGTCTAATTATTCCTTGAGATTGTTTTTCAAGCATCATAGTCTTTCTTAATGTGTGGTTACTGATAGGATTCAATATTCATAGGTTAATTTTCATGAGAACTTTTCACCATAAGTGAGATCAACGCCACCCTTCTTCTACTTATCATCTTCAAAGTGATGGGCAAACCAAAGATGTCAACAAGTACTCGGAGGAATATTTGAGTTGCATTTGTATAGTTCGATTTGAAGAATGTGAGAAGCTTTCTCCTAAATCTCTTGGGCCCTTTAAACATTTATATGTCAACAAGTACTCCCATTGGGTGAAGGTTCTTCTAATGGTTGAATGGTGGTATAATACTCATTACTATGCTTCCACTCATACTACACAGTATGAGTTTTTATATGGCACTCACCCTCCTCTTCATATACATTATGTTTCTAGTGATTCTAAGTCAATGGTTGCTGATTAATTGCCGAGGGAGAGGGAAGCATCTACACAGTTGGCTAAATACCATCTTTCAAAGTCTAAATACAATCTTTTGAATGGCATTTTAAAATGGAAGATCGGGTATATTTGAAGCTATATCCATATAGACAAGGAAGCATTAGAAGGAGTAAACAAAACAAGCTTTCTCCTAAATCTCTTAGGCCCTTTCAAGTCACCAGGAGATGAGGGATAGTGGCCTATCAATTGGCATTGCTAGCTGAATCTAAGATACATAATTTCTTTCATGTTTCACTATTGAAGATGCATGTAGGAAATGATCCTGTGTTCATTTAGCTATCTGAATTCTTTTTTGAGGGTGACAACCCTTCATAACCAAAGAAGATCATGGGTACTAGAATGGTTAAGAGGTAGAATCGAGCAACTACACAAGTTTTAGTAAACTGGAAAGGGAAGCTCGAGGAGGAAGCTACTTGGGAGTATTTAGTTGATCTACATCAAAAGTTTCAAGACTTTAATTTGTCATATTACATTGCTTATTCACTTGTCCCTAATCCTTAAGGACAATGATTCTTTAAACATGCAAGGATTTTGTGATAATATGGAATTGAGAAGAAGTATTGAGCTAGCTGGAATAAGAAATATAAGAGAGATAACATAATTTTTCCATTAATTTTATTAGTTAAATAAGAAACGTTAGTTAAATGCCTTAGCAACATAATTGTTAGATTGTTGTTGGAGTGTTGGGATGTATATAAATATTTAGATAGTAATTGGAGAAGGCAACTTTTATAATCAATAATTCACTCCCGTTAGAGAACTCAGCATCTCTATCTCATATATTGATCTATACTCATACATTTCATTGAATTGTAACTCTTCTCTTTAAGCGTTTTTTATTTGTATGTTCATACTCTCATATCCATTAAATAACTGAGTATAACAAATCCCAACTGATAAATAGGACCCTATAGTCTTGATGCGCTTAAAGAACACCTGTATAGTTGGAAGGTGTGCTTCCATATCTATGTCAAAGGAGGAGGATATATATGCTAATTATTGACGATAACCAATTGGTTGTCGCATGTGATAGTAAGATGGGTGAATTCCTCGGTAACTGCGCCAAAGCTTTAGCCTTCATTGGATTTGGAACAACTGAATCTTTCACCATCAATTTGTGTCCCGCCCTACTATATGAGAGAGTCACCTTTCACATTCCTTAATGATGACAACCATGTCAATCGATTAGTCTATTTTAAATCTATTGACATATATTTAGGTGAAAAGTTGTTGCAAAGGTTGCAATCTATAGTGACGCTAAACGATAGCTTGCGTACGTAGGATAATGTTGTGAGCCCTCTCTTGCTAGATTAGACTACTGGTTTCAATATAATTATATGTAGTTGTAATATGGAGTTGTAGCTTGGACAGTGGCATGCAGCGATATCTATTTGTGCTCTTTGGAAGATAAACTCGTTCTGTAATTTTAATAATGGTCCATAAGGCGGAACAACCTCACCAGATAAGTGAGAAGATGAATGAAGAGAACAAACATAGTTGGAATAGTCCAGGGTTGGCCACATTTTGAGGCCCTAGGCAGAGATGCTGAATGGATCTTCTTATAAACGATAAAAATAATTTTTTGTAAGAAAAATAATTATACCATTTAAATTTAATTTTTCTTGCATTTTGATATGCAAACTCATTGATTAGATTTTGAAAATTAAGTTTTGATATCAAATATTTTTCAATTGATATAATAGATAATCCATTTAATTTTTTTCAATACATGATTTATCTTAATTTTTTTTTATTAATTTTAATTTTGAAAAGTTTCTCTCTGTTGATGTCACTTTAGCATGAATGGTTAATAATACTCTATATACAATCAGAGCATTAAGAAATGCATTTAATTTTTGTATTAAATTAATAATATCTGATGGACCTTTAGTTTTATATTGAAAAACTTCCTTTAAAATCTTGAGTGTAAAAAAATAAATCCAAACAATTAAGATTTAAAATTGTATCAAGTTTTAAAAAACTTTCAAGAGATACCGTGCAACGGCTAGCCGGTGATTACTGGTCCCTCTTCTTCTTCTTCTTCTTCTTCTTCTTCTTCTTCTTCTTCTTTCTTTTATAATGTACTAGTATTTTTTCTTAAATTTATATTTATACCATCTAATAAGTACATGGGACCCTTTATTTTATGGGGCCTAAGCTGCGTAGCCGGAAGACCGGGCATGGATGGCTCACAGCATTGATGTGAAATGATGGTGGAATACCAAACCTAATCGATCCTGAAATAAGGGGAAAAGAAGAATAGATGAGCGGTGGTTTCTCCTTGGTGGTCATAACACAGGAGTAACATCGATCATGATCAGGTATGAGGTGTCCAATCCTCGACTCAGTTAGGATGGAATTAGTAATAGCCCTCTCCATAAGAATAAATGGATACGAGGTAGCACATTCTTACATCAGTTTCCAGTAAAAAAATTCCTTGCCATATATTTGGTGCAGAATATGACTAGCTACGAAAAGGATTGGAAGACAATGGTTGCCGATCTTGCAAAGTCCTGTAAGCTAATTTCGCAAAATATGAACCTCGAGGAGGGCCTCTCCAGATTAGACAATCACCGACTTCATCTGTTGCATTGCAAAGTTCGATTTGAAGAATGTGAGAAGCTTCAAAGTCATCAAAGTAATACTGCGCCCCCAGGTAAGCATCTCATTCTAGAGTTGGTCAAGATAATGAAGGTCCGAAACACTGCAGGTACGTAAATCTTATTGTAGGCACGAGGGAGACCACAAACTCCGACTCCTGGAGTCGCAGGTACCCAAGGATCATGCCAAATATTTGTCAGTACCCCAAAAACCACGTGCCAGTGTATAAATGGAATAATCATGTCCCTAACTGTCAACATAGATTTCCAAATGCAGGAGCTGTGATTTGTACTTGTAACAACCTGGAAGGTGTTAGAGTTGTTGTACTTAGTCTTTTACATCTTCGTCCAGATATCAGAAGAATTGCATAAAAATTTCCATACAGGCTCAGAAGCTTGATTCACCAGCTGTGGAGGATGCCCTATACCTGAGCCCCTGACTTTTAATGTCGGCATATGAATTTCCAAGCCGTTGGCATCAGTAAAGAGGACATATAGGAAATAGGGAGTGAAACAAGGTGTAGACTTAACGAGGATACGTCTTCTAGCATGAGATAGTAGCTTACCCTTCTGACCAGCAAGTCTAGCAGCACTTGAAGAAATGAGTTGCTGAAAAGTCTGCTTGCAGGCCTTAGATTGAAGCAGGTACCTCAGGTGTTTATCCATCTAGCTAGTCCATGCACTTAACCTCCAAAATGTTGCTTAATAGAAGTCTGTTAGTAGATGTAGCCTGACTGAATAATATTGAAGATTCCTCTCGATCAATCTACTGTCAAGCCCACCAAGAATAAACAGTAAGGATCTCCTTCATAGTGTTTAAGGGTTATTCATTACCTTTTCCGAGCATAAACAAATATTTTTGCGAACATCGATTGAGTGATAGAGGAGAATTACTGGTGAGTTTGAGCGTTGATACAGACCATCTCTCTGTTATAAATAAATAAATAAAAGTCTAGTGAGGATTTTTAAAGAACATGAAAAGATAGGGTGATAAAGGACACCATTGTCTATGTCTCCAAGAAGCTTGAATATTACCTTGGTCAATGCAATTATAGAGACCGTCAATGTGATAGAAACATAAAAATAAAATAGTACCTTCATTATGGTGATGTTAAAACGCGATATAAATTTTGGGCATTATTATTTAGAAAATATGTGTTTACCCTATAGAAAACAAACAACTCTGATTGCCTAATTTTTATTTACTCGTATGTAACTTCAGTCTACAATACTATAACAACTTGATGCCCCACCGAAGCTGGAGCCACTTAACGGCTTACTGGCAGTCAACACCGACGCCCTCCTAATCCACCATCATTCATATTTGTTCCATCCCCCCATGGTTTCTCATGCGGTTCTCCCTTCCTGTACCCATGGCATCTCACGCCGGTATACATAATTTATATAATAAATTAATATTTTATGTCTTACGTAATTTTGCATCCAACTTTGACGTCGTCTCGTAGCTCCATCACCATTTGCAGTAATATTTGTCATTTTGATCAATTATTAGTGGTATTATTGGTCATTATGGTGGCAAACAAATACATTATTTGTCATAAACAAATACGTTTGTTATAACCGTAGTGTTCTATTATTAGTGAAATTGTCTATTTAACCTCATTTCAGTAACCGTTGAGTTTATTTAACTTCACTTTACTCACTCTTATTTGTCAAATTTAAATTTTCCAAAAAATGTTGTGCCACTTAAATTTTACAGAAAAGAACATATATCATCAATGAAGAGCATTGACAGAGGGAGAATGAGTTCCGAATCACAACAAGCTATGCTGAATTCGGAAACACAATAAGCTACAATGATGGATTCGAAACCACGACAAGCTAAAACAAGTTTGAACTACTAACAAACTACGATGATGGATTCATAACCTTGATAAACTACAAACATATAGAGGAAATACAAATAGATTCCTCAAACATCAATTACAACTTGGGCAAAGAGGAAAAATAGATTTTTCAATATTTTAAATTTTGTCAAAAGTTGTTGGAAGGGTTCATTAAACATAAATTTAATGTAAATTTTTTTGTTAACCGTATAATTACAATTGCATTACATGACTTTACATCCATAAAATACTTGGAATTTATTTGACCAAGAAAAGACAATATAGATACACTAATTAATACTTCTCCTAATCATATTATTGCACTCAACTCTTTTTGCAAGATATGGAATGTATGGATATATACTTTATAGCCCACAATTATCAAATATTTTTTATGACGAATAAAATATTCTCTAATTGTGAAAATTTATAGCATGGGTTAAACAAATGGGTAGAAGTCATAAGATGATTTTTGATCATAAAAGATTCTAGAAAGGAAAATAATATAGAAGCAAGTAGAGTCTCTATAATATATAAAAGAAATGGAACAAATGTGCATACTAAACCTATGGATAGTGAAGGTGCTAACAATATAAGTTTTAATAAGATTGATTGTCCCTTTTTGATTGTTAGAGTTGAAAAAAATAATGGATGATGGCAAATGGTAATTAAGAATGGGATACACAATCATGAATTGTCAAATTATGAATAAGGACATGTCATTTTAGGTATGTTGAAAGAAAATCAAGTAAAATTTGTTGATGAATTTATCACAAGTCATGTGAAGCCACATCAAATTATACTGCTTTTTGAGAAAGAGTTTAAAGGGAATTTAAGTATGAGAAGAAATATTTATAATGATCAGTAGAAGCTTAGGTAAGAAGAAATTGATGGTTATACAATTTTACAATATATTTTGAGTATGTTGGTTGAAAGTTATTATTTTTAGTGGCATTGAAGTGACCTGAAATCAAATCTAATAAGTAAGCTCTATTTGTACATTTTATACATGTTAATATTTTACGTGTACTTTCTTTTGTCTTACAAATAGATTGTATGCATAAGATGAATATATATGGGATACCTTTACTTGAAATTGTTGGAATAACATCAACACAGTTGAATTTTAATGTTGCATATGCGTACATATGATCTGAAAAGGTAGAGAATTATTTGTGGGTACTCAAGAGGTTGAAGACGTTAATGAATGTCTATGCTTCCAACAACCATTATTACTGACCTGAAACTTGCTCTCATTTCGGCGATGGAATGTATTTTCCTACTTCAAAATAATTTATTATATAAGTGTCATATAAATAAGAATGTTGATGAGAAGTGTATGAAAGTCTTTGGTAATTTATCATTCACTTGTATTTTTATATCTTGATGGAAAAATATGGTAGATTCCATGGATGAAGAAGCATACAAGGAATGACTTTTGTCATTAGAGAAAAATTACAGAAACATGCCTATTTTAATTTTGTATCTATAGACAAATAGGCTAGAACCATATAAACACAAAATTAGTTTTTCTTTCTTTAGTGACGTGTTTCATATCTATTTGATTACAACGATCATGTATAGTTTATAGTTTAAGATTATATAATTTCTTTTACTTCTTTCAGCTAATAAAATAATATACTGATTTTTTTCAATAGGATTGAATGTTCTCATGGATATTTGAAGAGGTTTATAGAGACATCACAATGCATCTTTAACATCTTATTAAAACAAATACACACATTACTAGAATTGAAACATGAAGAGATCATAACATCATTGCAGAGGTCTCAATTCAATATTTCTCATTTTGCTATTGGTACACTTTATGACAATTTTAGAGGTCATAAATGGATTCGATCAACATAGAGTGTAAAATAAGTAATAATGTAGGTACCAATAATGACTTATATGAATGTTAGCAGTTTACACAAATGATACCATGTACATAAGAGATTAATTCCTATAGTCATAACTTTATGTCAATCCCCTCATCATCTGCTCGTCCATTTTGGAAGAAACTCCACAAAGATGGGCCCATTAATCCACTAGCACTACAAGAAACAAGAGAGTTTACACATCATTTATTCCATATTCTCATGGAAGTTGTTATGTTACATTTAATAGAGATATAAAATTGGTAGGAGAGATATTTAATATTGTTGTTTCCTAGAGAACACATCTCGAGGAGGCATTGGTACTATAATATAAGGTTCACCGGAGGAACTCAACTAGAATGAAACCATCTAGTTGGGATTATAGTGAAAAACAAATTTCAAATAATTATGGATAAGCATAAGTTCGGGGTAGGTTATCTCTAGGTCAAGATTGGGCTTGGGCTCAATCTTGGCCTTGATGATAGAAATCAACATTCATGTCATCATGCCAATTAAAATTTATATATGTGAGTCAAATGAATCAACATATAATTTCATATATTAGTACCTAGTATAATATGTTAGTGTAACGCCTCCAATTTTTACTACTAAAAAAAATTAATTTAAAAAACCTTATGGAAGCGGAAAGCTACCAAACACTTAAGACAAACAAGGCATTACCGCCACACCTAACATAAGATAGGCAGTAGCCGCCTGTCCCATGTTAGATACAATACTGAAAAATAACCAACTAGAACCAAAGTAGAGTGTGCACAACACATTATATAAATACCAAAAAAAAAAGGCTTTCAAGTATAGGACCTCAACAGTTTGAAAATATTCAAATGCACGTGGGGAAAAATTAAACCAAAGTACTTGGTTCAAATTATAGAAAAAAATATTAGGGCTTAGCCCTAAACTCTACCCCATCTAAGACCACACAAAAGTTTATGGATGTCTACACTCTTAAAACCCCATGCCCAACAGGAGGTTGGCATACTATTGAGCATCCCCGTAAACCAAATTATGACGCTCTACTCATGGAAATTAGCAGGTCACTTAGCAAATGGGCACATCAATACATTTCTTACTAAATAAGCCAAGTTACTTATTCAATAAAAGTCACAAGCACACAAGATTCCCGCATATAATTATAATTATACATAGTTCATGCCTATTTCATATAAACAGAATACATGCTCTATCATAGTGATGTCCTACACTAGCAACATAACTCAATATCGTTAATTATTACATGCAGTCTACTATATAGATTGTCCAACTATTAGTAAAGGCTTCATTCATCCATACACATAATTTCACCATAGGTCATTTTTCCACCTTCCTAATCCGTTAGGTCATTCATATATATAAGGCACTATCTCTATTACCATTCCTTTTCTTTTATGCTTATTTTTTTTTCCTTTAACCACATTATTATTTCCAATTTCTTAACTAAATTATTATCCAAATACTTATTTAAAATCTAATTGAGTGATAGATTGTGCACGACCCTATAGTCTCACATACCATGGAAGTCTATTCATGAGTCCATGTTGTGTGCCTGCATTACTGGTCCCTAAAAAGGATGGTACCTAGTGCATATGTATCGACTCAATACTCTCACAGAAAAAATGAGCTATTGCATTTTTTTTAGTGAGAAAGTAAATGGAGCTATGCTAAATTATTCAACGTATGACAAAGAGTTTTATGCCATCATACAAAGTTCAGAGACATGGAGTCATTACCTAAGGCCTTAGCCATTTTTTTCTATTCGGACCATAAGAATTTGAAATATTTGTATGGGCAAAAGAAAATTAGTCTGAGGCATGCAAAATGGGTTAGTTTCTTATAATCCTTCGTATTTTTTTGTCAAACATTTTGATGGTAAAGAAAATGTCGTGGTAGATGCTTTATCTTGTAGATCTATGATATTAGTCATGTTGGATGTTTAGTTATGGGGATTTAAGATGTTAAAGGAATTATATGATAAGGATGAAGATTTCGTTGACATATATAGTATGTGCAAAAAGAATGGTAGTTGTGAATTTTATTTACTAGAAGATAATTATCTCTTCAAACTTAATAAGTTGTGTATATATCGTTCTAGTGTACATGATTTACTTATTAAAGAAGTACATGAGGGAGGTATAGGTGGTCATTTTGGAGTTCATATGACCATGGATATCCTACAAGAAAACTTCTACTCATCACAGATGATAAAACTAGTTCAATCAATTATATGAAGATGCATAACTTGTTAGAAATGTAAAAGTTTCTTCCACAAGGATTTGTATAATCCTTTACTAGTACCTGATCAACCTTGGAAAAGTGTTAGCATGGAGTTTATTTTGGGATTACTAAGGACACAAATGGGTAAAGATTCTATTCTTGTGGTATTAGATCGATTTTTAAAAATGTCACATTTTATACCTTGTAACAAGACTGATAATGCAACACATGTAGTAGACTTATATTTCCAAGAAATAGTAAGGTTACATGGAGTTTCCAAAATTATAGTATCGGATAGGGATGTAAAATTCTTAAGTTACTTTCGGAATATACTTTGGCACATATTAGATACTAATTTGCTGTTTAGTACTTCTCATCATCCACAAATGGATGGTCAAACCAAAGTGACTAATAGAACTCTAGGTACTTTGCTATGAGGGTTGGTAAAAAAGAGTGCCAAAGATTAGGATATAAAGCTTGCACAAGCTGAGTTTTCATATAATAGGAGTCATTCTAGTACAACTCAAATAAGTCCTTTTGAGGTTATCTATGGGGTTATTGTAACACCTTCAAAATTCACTAGTGAAAAATTTTATTTTATTTAAAAATTAGCGGAAGGAAAAACCGTAAATTTTGGGGATGTTACCGCTATACTTAGTACCAGACCAATTTCCTTCCACCGTTCCACTACCAAGTGCTAAGGTTAAAAAGAAACAGAGCACAATTTACACAAATTCAAATTTTCATTGAAATCAGAGTAGCGCATTAATGACATTACAAAAGATAAAATCCACTATTATTGGTTACAAGAGTGAAATCATTGAACAAAGAAATAGAAGGTTAAAAGAAAAACCTTGAAGAGTTTTCCAAACAATCCTTACACTCATACCCGATAACAGCTTAAATAGCACTTGCAACTAACCTGCAAGGGACACTACCCATTGCATAAGCAGGGGCCTACATATGGAACCCTTTAGTGCTATGGTACCGAGTAATCATTTTTATCAGACTAAAAGGCAAGGCCTTCATGCAATACATCATACATAAATGATGTAAAACCGATAACATACGCAAGCATAGCAATAATCATAATCAACATACGAGCTAATACACAATGCAACACCACATATAATAGGAAATACATAACACAAGGTCCATTTACTTAGCAATTCCATCACATACCAAGAGAGAGACAGGCACCAAGGCCAAACTTACACTATCACAATGGATCATAAAAGTGAAATCAATACTTTTGGCCTTAAGCCATTAATTAAACATTATTCAACATCATCTCTCGAATTATATATACGTGAGTGTGGGGGCTCACTATTATAGCCGGTGGATCGGAAATAATGCTCTGGGGAAAAACTCACCTGACCACTATTATAGTCGGTGGACAGGAAATGATACTCTAGGGCAAAATGCACTTAGCTACTATTATAGCCGGTGGACTGAAAATCTTCCTAACCTGGCCCCAACTCACGTGGTGTTCCACTATAGGTAGTTAGTGTCTTTTCCATGATTTATTACTATACAAAGTTTGGTTTATCAAGCTTGAAACCCCCACTATTATAGCCAGTGGACTGAAAATCATAAGCTAGGGTAAAACGTGCCTGACCACTATCATAGCTGGTGGATCGGAATATACTCTAGGGAAAAATGCTCCAGACCACTATTATAGCTGGTGGACTGAAATACATTCCAGGGCAAAATGCTATTGGCCACTATTATAGCTAGTGGACCGGAAAACACTCTAACCTGGGCCCGGTTTGATAATCTTTCACTTTAAGTAATTAGTGTTTTGCTCGTATCTTATTCAACATACAACCCTAACTAAACATGTATGCCCTTCCAAGGACTCTCGACTGACATCCCAAACTCCTAAATGACCCGGTTAGATATCTTGGGACCTCTACACTCCCCATGACCTCAACGCCTCTAATGCCACATTCCCCTACTCGCCGTGAATCCACTTCCCCACACATGTGGGTCCAGCCCACTTTCCTATATCTATGCTTTTATTCACCATCGCCCTTTAAGGTTTCCCTCAGAAACCCTAATCTAGCCTATGTAGCCTAACCTCTCCCTATTATACATGACCCATGATCCATTCATTTCCAACACCATTACCCCACTCAATCCACACCCGACATCACAACCTTACTTTCCATCCTTCACATGTGATCATAGAAATCCTAGTTGGCCACTCCAAACCCTAGTTTCCTTATGCCATCCCCTCCATCCACACACGCTCCATTCTTCTTTCCATTTGACTCCTCCCTCTTGATTGGATACCCTCCTAATCTCAACCTTTACTTCAACCACTCATCATCAACTCCTCCACATGCTTTCCCCACTTAAAGTTTTTCCCACAAACCCTAGTTAAGTCCCCCATGCACACTTCTACCAACCTATGTACTATTTTTTACTCATGGACTCCAATCACCCAAAACACTCTTCCCTTACCTCACTTAAGCCTAAAATTACCTTTTCCCATGTAAATGTTACCCCCATGCAAAAACTAACCACCCCATGCAAGTCTTACACTTCCCATGCAAGATTTACTCTAACCTTTCATTTTATTCCTATTATCCTTTTATTTGTCCACCCATAAGTCATAAGGTACTTAGGCCTTTCTCACCTCTCTCTAATCACTCCACTTTCTTTATTTCTTTTAGCTCCCCACAACCTCATCATACTACCTAAGGACTCCTAGCATGCATGACATATTAGGACAATAATACATAAGGGCATAACACAAAATATAAGTCATATCCCCATATTACACATGTTATAACACATATACAACTTACCTTGCCTCCATACTTAGCAAGTTGCGCTACAAGCATATAGTCCATAACCACATAAGATACAAGCACATAATACATAACACACAATTTGTCTTTAACCACATCCTTACAATATACACGACTATTATTAAACAAGTGATACTAAGGCCATAAACCCCTATTTTATTATTTAATATCCCTTATGTCTTACTATAGAGACTTATTAAATCCATTGTCATGTTATATGTCATTTACCGATTTACCCCTTCATACTTACAAAATTATTAAAATACCCCCTCGTTTGAAAAGTTATCAAGTTACCTCTTTTTACTTGCTGAATTACTAGGTTACCCTTCACACTTGTATAATTACCAAAATACTCTTTGTATTTGTTAAACTACTAAACTATCCTCCATACTTATCAAATTACCAACTTTACCCTTCATACTTGTTACGTTACCAAATTACTCTTTTGGTTTGTTAAATTACCAAATTGCCCTTCATACTTATTAAAATTACCTAGTTACCCCTTATTGTGCCAAATTACCAAAATATCCCTCTTACTTATTAAATTACCATTTTACCCTTTTTACTCACAAAATTACCAAGTTACCCTTCCTTTATGCCAAATTACCAAAATACCCTTCTTACTTACTAATTTACCATTTTACCCCTTTATATTTATAAAATTTTAAAGTCATCCCTTTTTGTTCTTATAAATTACAACTTTGCCCTTATTATGTAAAATTTACTAAAATACCCTTACCACATAAAACATTGACATCCATAGTCCATATATATCATCTAATACCACCAACTATCATTATTTACTATTAATACTCGTTAGTACCTACCATATATATACTTATTTAGGCCATGCCTTTTGTACAAGAAAAATTACTAAAATGCCCTTAGGGCTTTTATTAACATGATCTATGGCCACATTAGCTTATCATGCCATATATATGCATTTAACATTATCCTTAATAATAAGGTTCCTTCCTTAACTATCATTTCTACACATGTCACATAAATTAACATGCTTTTCATTTCAATAGCCATCATATGCTACAAATCATAATATACTTAACATCATGCAACATGCACATAAATATATTTAGAACTCTAATGTGCTAGCATACATATGTCCACACATTTTAGTAGGGTATAATGGTTACGTTATTTTTAAAAATAATTAAACTTTATCGATGTCTCGGTTAAAGGATTACTTTTATTAGTAAAAATTAATACCTAAAAATAATACAAAAAATTAGCATACTAGAAGAAGAAAATGTAACACCCCAAAATTTACACACATTTTTTTTAATAAGACCTTTAAATTTAAAACCCGTAAATTCTGGGGATGCTATCGCCACACTTAGTACCAGACCGGTTCACTCCTACCATTCTAGTACGAAGTGCTAAGGCTGAGAAAAGCATTTCCATCATCACACATTAATACATAAATTAAGGTTCGCAAATCGATAATTAGAGTACGCATAAATTTTACTTAATTCGAAATACTAGAGATAGTTCTTCAGAGAAGAAAAATAGCTACAATAATAAAATTGTTTCTAAAGTTTCAAACATAATTAAAAAAGAACAGGAAAAATAATCTCATAAATGGAAAACGACCTCGCCACTCCAGGACCCGATCTAGCCTAAAATCATCACTTGACCCCACCTGATGTCCCATAGACATCAATGGCATCAAAGAAGGCATCACCTATCTGCAACACGTTAGACAAGCCTTCTACTCGTAGGAATGAGCATCACCCATAAAAGGGGTGATCAGTACGCTACGTATTGAGTAAGGTAACTGAGCACTAAGGCCAACACACAAGCACATAAACTCATGTAGGATAATATTCAACTTACAATTTCAAACACACACATATAATACATAAAATCGTGTAGAGTATTATACAACTTATAATGATCAAGCCCACACATAAAGTCCCAAGTAGTCCAGATTAATTATTTAATTAATCTCATATCAGAAATCGATCATACCATGCCTTTTATCAAATCCATGCAAGTATAGGAACACTCCACTATTTTAGCCGGTGGGCCGGTCACTTGTGGGACAATAATCCACACCACTATTTTTTGCCGATGGATCGGTCACTTGCAGGACAATAGTCCACACTACTATTTCTAACTAGTGGATCGGTTTGGTTCCTACTCATATAGTGTTCCACTGTAAGTAATTAGTATCTTTTAAGCATCTTAGCAAACTCTAATTTGTCTTTATTGAGCTCGAGGTCACCCCACTATTATTGCCGGTGGGCCGGTTACTTCCAGGACAATAGTCCACACCACTATTTTTCGCCGGTGGATTGGTCAATTGCAAGACATTAGGTCCACACCATTATTTCTAACTGGTGGATCGATTTGGACCTGGCTCAATAGCATTTCACTTTAAATGATTAGTGTATTAAGTATTTTATTCAAAAACTTTTGCCCAGACATGCATGACTAATTCCTACTAATCTTATCCTCCAAACCCTAGTTGACCACCACAACCATAGCATACCCTAATACCCATGCAAACCCTAGCTCCATTCAACCCCCAACTCCATGCAAACCCTAACACCATGCAAACCCTAACACCATGCAAACATTAACTCCTTGCAAACATTAACTCCATGCAAACCCTAACTCCATGCAAACCCTAATACCATACAAATATTAACTCCTTGCCAACCCCAATTCCATGTAAACCCTAACACCATGGAAACATTAACTCCATGCAAACCCTAACACCATGCAAACATTAACTCCATACAAACATCAAGACACTCCCATCATTATTTTACAAACCCTATCATGCATGTCTTATGGGAAACACCATACTACAATAATATCACAACCTATACACATAATACTCATGCCACAATTTAATGCACGATCTTACCTTAACTCCATATAATGTTGCACATATGATATTTATACAAATACACATAAAATACATTATAGTTCACATCACATGGCATATAAAACACATAATACACAAACGGTCTTAGTAATCCCTTACCTAAAAACGTCATAGGTCTTGGAGCATGCTCCTATACCTCTTTAGGGCTTTGACTGGTCTCACCTATTATGAGGAAAAAACAAGAATTAAGTTCCCTCCTAAAAATACTATTATTTGCTAACTTATCCTAAGACTAGGTTTTTACATAAATCATACTATACTAATAATAACTATACGAAATACTACTAAAATACTAATAATAATATTAATGTAATTCAAAACGGATGGTGATATAAGGGTTTCTACCCTCCACCAAAATACTACTACTACTAATAGTAGTAGTAGTAGTAGTAGTAGTAGTAGTAGTAGTAGTAGTAGTAATAGTAATACAAGGTAGGGTTTTCAACCCTTAATAGTAGTAATAACTCCCCCTTTGTTAAATAATAGTAATAATAAAATAATAATACTACTAATGATAATATTAATAATAATAATATTATTACCCATAATTCGAAACTAACAACTTTAATAATTTATAACTACTCTTAACCCTGCCAAGAAAATATAACATCAATATTAAACCCAATAATAATAATAATAATAATAATAATAATAATAATAATAATCGAATAAATGCTACAATTTGAAATAAAATAGAATAAAATTATATAAATAGGGGAGAAGGGCTGAGAGGGTCTAAAATTTCACCTTGAGTCGGCGAAGATTGATGGCACCAGCGCTGGTGCACGGCGGTTGGGGTGGTGGCCGGAAAAGAGGTTAGAAAAGGAAAAAAGTTAAGGTTTGAGAAGAAAAGGTGGAGAATGAGAGTGGAGGTTGAGGTGTTGGTAGTAGCCTAGGCTGAGAGGAAAGTGAGGGTGGTGGTCCAACAAGTGGCGGCGACACACGATGACAAAGGTGGCAGCCGAAAGGAAGAGAAGAGGAAAGAGAGGGGAGGAGAAGGAGAAAGGAGAAAAGAAGGGTATGGTTAGGTGGAGGAAAATAAGTAGCAGCTTTTGGGTGGTGTAGGAGGCAGTGATAGTGGTAGATGTGGTGGCGGATGGTGGCTCGAGGCGTTGCGGGTGTAAAAACTTGGCTTGATGGGCAGGGATCTTTGCACGGTTGTAGTGGCTCATGCAAGAAGAATCGAGGGAGATGGTGGATCAGTTAGTCAAAGGGCAGTGCAAGGAAGATTTTGGTAGGCAAAGATGGAGGCGAAGTTGGCTGACGGCGGAGGAAAGGTCATCTGAAGTTGCAGTGGTGCACAGGGTAAGCTCTTAGGGTTTTGGGGAAAAAGTTTCGAAATCTCACAAACAAGAGGTATTTATAGAGTTTAGAGGGAAATGTAGGGTTATGGGGGTCGGCAGGAGGAAAATGCAGGTAAGGTTTGGGGTAGCTGGCAGAGTCAATCGGCTGGCACAAATTTAGGTCGGGGTCAAATTTTTGCACCAGAAAAGGAGGATTTTGCGTGAGAAAAAAGGAAAGTGGGTTAGGCTGGGTCGAAGTGCGATTCAAGGGGAAGAGAAAGAGAGGGGAAATGACCAGTCAAGTCAAACGTGGTCGGCAACGCCATTTTCAGAGCTTCGACGGTGCAAGTCGATGGCATAGGAGGAAGGAGGAAGAAGGAGGTGAACCGGGCGGCTAGGGGAAAAAGAAAGAAAAGAAATAGAAGAAGAAATGGGCTGGTCAGCAACAGTTATAATGGTTTTAAATGGAACACGGCATTCCAGGGGGAAAAGACGCAGAGCGCAGCATTTCCACTGCTGAAGGAAGGAAAGAAAAGAAGTAGCGGATGGGCCGTGGAAGGGAGGAAGGAAAAAGAGAGATTGGACTGCAACAGGCCCAATCAGAAAGAAGAAGAAAAGAAAGAAAAGAAAGAAAAGAAAGAAAAGAAAAGAAAAAGAAAGAAAAGAAAGAAAAAGGAAGAAGGAAAAAGAAAAAGGAAAAAAGGAAAAGAAAAGTTTAAGTAGGTTGGGGTCAAATAAATTAATTAGAATATTTTGGGTATTTAAATAAAAATATTTAAATAAAATAATATTAAATTTCCTTTTTGGGCTAATTTAGGATTTTTAAAAGATTTTTCCTAAATTCCTTTTTAATTAGCAAAAGGCCTAAATTTTCCCTTATAAAAATATTTGTACATTCCTTATTAATTTGCCCTAAATAAAACCTCCCATTTCAAATAAAATAATTAATTATATTAATTTCATAATAATTTCTTATTTAATTATACCTCTTAGAATAAATATTTTTGGGGCATTTCAGAAAATAAAAAGAATAAATTTTTATCAAAAGCTTAATTAATACATACTAATACTAACTATTGTTATACCTCAAACATTAACCAAATTTACCCAAAGAGATGTAGCAGCCTCATGTTGTATGGTAGCGTGAGCTGCATGCACAGTATAACGGAAATTAAGGGTCGAAGAGGGGGATGGGAGAAGGGAGTAGGGCTAGTTCGGGTAAGAGTTTTGGGGGTTAGGTTGAGGGCTTGTGGAGAGGAGTGAGGGTGGTGGCTGGGTGCAGGGAGGAAGTAGGGGTGTAGGTGGTGGTCGAGGGTTGAGGATTGACACCTTAGGGTAGCGATTGCAGGGCTAGGAAAATGGGTGCAAGGAAGGGTGAAGAAGAAGAACAAAGGGAAAAGGAGAGAAGAAGGGAGGGTTTGTAGGGGATTTTTAACCAAAGGGAGGAAGGATGGTGGTAAGAGTGGTGGTAGGGGAGATGCTAGGGGGTTGAAGGGTGGTTGTGGAGGTGGCAGAAGAGGGGGAACGGTGGAACACGGTGGTGGTGCAGGGTGGAGGCCGAGAAAGGGAAAGAAAAGAGAAAGGAGGGTAAGGGTGGCTGCAGGGGCGAGTGGTGGTTACTGGGTGGTGTAGGGAGGTAGCAAGGGATGCCAAGGTGTTATTGTTGTGGTCAGTTGGGCAGTATAAGCGGTAGTTGGAGGTGACAAAGCAAAAATAAGGAAGACCAGAGGAGAAGGAAGGAAAGACAAGGAGGGGATCTGTAGGGAGGGGAAAGAAGAGACTCGGGGGGGAGGGAAATGGACAGGGGAGAAGAAGAAAAAGAAGAGGGAGAGGAGGGGTGGCAGGGGCGCCGAGCTAGGTGGTGGCATGGGGAGAGGCTGTAGGTCAAGTGTAGGGTGGCATGGAAGGGAAGGAAGAAAAGGGAAAGGAAGGGGTATGCAAGGGGGGTTGTCTTTGGCTCAAAATGGAAGGGAAAGGGATGGGGGAGAGGGGGAGAGAGGGAGTAGGGCTGCAAAGGAAGGCAGGCGGTTGTAGGAGACTGGTTGTAGGCTATCATAACCTCGTTGTCAAAGAAGGAAAGAGGAGGGAAGAAAAAGAAGACAAGAAAGGTGGTGGGCCGGGCGGGTGGGGAGAAAAGAGGAGATAGGCCTGCCCTATGCGCATGAGGGAGAGGGAGGAAAAGGAGGGGTTTGGTTGGCCCAACCGGGGGAGGAAGGAAGAAGAAAAGAAAGAAGAGGGCGCTATGCTAGACACAAGGGGGGAACAAGGAGAAGAGGAGGGAAGGGCCACAACCTAGTGGGTGAGGAGGCAGGTCGGTAGCCCGAAAGAAGAAGAAAAGAAGAAAAGGAAAAAGGAGGAAAAGAAGAAGGAAGGAAAAGAAAAGAGAAAGAAAAAAAAAGGAAAAATTAAAATAAAATAATTTTTGGAATAAGGGGTATTTAATTATTTAGATGGATTAATTAATTTAATTAAAAATTAATATATTAATTTTAAGAGGAAATTTTTTAGTAAAATATAGGTTTGGAAAATTATTTAAATAAAATGAACATGATAAAATAATAAAATATTTATTTTCATTTATTAAATAATCATATCCATTTTTATGAACTTGAAAGTCCACAAAATAGTTAAATTAATTAATTTAAAAATTAAATTATCCTAAATGAGAGTTAATTATTAAGTTCTAAGTTTTAAATTTTTGGGGTATTACAGATATGTTGTCATTGTTTTCATTTAAGAGAGGAGATATAAAGAATTATGATGTTAAAAAGTTTTGAATTCTTTAAAAAACTTCATCAACAAATTAAAGACAACATTGAAAAATTGAATGCTAAATACCAAGCTCACGCAAACAAAAAGGGAAATTTAACAAGTGTTTAAACCAGGAGATTCGGTATGGTTGCATTTGAGAAAAGAGAGAATGCCAAACTTAAGAAAGAATAAAATAATGCCAAGAGTGGATGGTTCCTTCAAAATCTTAAGAAAATTTAGAAATAATGCATATGACTTGAATTGCCTAAACATTATGGAGGAGTATCTAGGACTTTCAACATTGGTGACTTATCTCCTTATTATAGCGATGCTAATTTAAGGGAAAATTCTTCTTTATTAGGCGAGAATTATGTAGGAGAATATTTAGAACACTCTCAATCTTCTTCTTCAAATGATGAAGAACAAGAAAAATTAGCATACTTAGAGATGGAACCCATTGTACTTGAAAATTATTATGTTTCTAATGTTTTGTCAAGTAATTCTTGTAGGTATTGTACATGTTTGCAAGAATTTCATGTTGATTGAGGATCTTTGATGTACAAGGCAATACAAATAGATTACAAGGATTACAAAGTGCAAGGAAGTATAAGGCAACAAGACTATAAAGTTGAATTACATATGATTACATCTATGTATTACATTATTAAAGTTGTGTAGCTTTGTTATTTTGTTGCATACTTTGTATTACTTGTAAAGTATCATTGTAACTTTTAAAATATGTAGTGTATTATGCATAGAGGTTTATTTCATTAATAAGGCCTGATTAGTGAGCTTATTAATGAAAGGGCCTACATGGGTGCATGTATATATAAACCCCTTGTACACATTGATTTGACACATAATAACATAATATGAAAAGTTCAATTTGAATTATAAAAGAGAGAGTCTCATGAAAGCAAAGTGAGTTCTTCTTCTCTTCTCCTTCTTCAATTGAGAGTATTAAGGAGTAGCAAGAGTGTTCTATTGAGAAAGAGAAGATTTCTCATTAGACAGTATTAGAACTTGGTATAGATCTAAACCACCCTATCAAAGCATTTGAGAATCCTTAGAATCAAGTGAAGAGTTGACCACTTGGTGCATTTTTGTGACTTTGTAATCCCTCAAAAAAAGTTCCTGGTTTGTGGAATATTGTTTGAATATAATCATCCACATCAGCGCCCTTATGGAAAGCTTTAATAGATGCATTGTTTCCTATTTATTTAGGGAGTTTAATGCAATGGTCGATCAATTAACTAACATTGGTCATGCCTTTCCCTTAGGATTAGCTTTGTTTGATTCCCCTCCTCTTGAGGTGCCTTCTTCGTTATTTTTTTTATTGTGTAGGAGGTGTTAATCCTCAGTGATGTTCTTATCCGAACGGAGGTAAACTATGCTTTATTTTGGGTTTTAAACACCCCCTTTTTTGACCTAAAAAAGTGTTTCTCTTACTTTAGTTAGGTAGATTTTTTTTCTGATTGTAAAATTTACTCTTTCTAGATAGATTACACTCACAAATTGTTCCTTAAATTTCATATCTATATTTATTGTGGGACACTTTGTAATCAAACACAACTCTATTCAAAACTCATTATATTGACATTGTGTGTTGCCTAACATTCTTGAGAAAGGTCATTGTATTAGTAGATCCATAAACCTAGAGAAAATAACTAGGAAAAATTGTAATTATTCTCCTAGAATATTATTAAGATTGTAGGCTCATAAATTAAGAGATGGGCGATTATTAATAAAATACACAGGAGGTTCAAAATCTAAAACACAAACCCTTGTAGTAGTGGACGTAGAGAAATTCTATTATCAACCAACTATATATTATAAGTCAAAATTTTAATTTATCACTACCATTCATAGCAACCATATTCACTCTACTTTAGGGTTCTTTCAGTCTGTCAAATTATTTAACACTTGGGCACATTTTAGCCACTTATGACCAAAATGCCTTTATACACTAATTTTTTTAATTATTTCCATTTTAATGTCAAACATGTTTATAATTTAATGAAACAACAAAAATTTAACATAAATTACTAAATCTTAAAATTTCTAAATTTAACAAAGGACCATTTTACCCGTAATTGCATAATAAATATATTTAACACATGAAACCCCGACTAAGAATATCTAACATACCATATTTTACATGTTCATCATAAATAATATATTATGTTAAAAAATTGACATAAATTATAGAAAAATGACATAACAAATGTAAATTTAAATATATGGCCTTAGGGCTCTTGAAACTTTAATTATGCATAACTATACATAAACATATTTAAATGCTAAAATATCATATATAAAACTTTAATTAAAACACATAATAAACATATTGGAATATTTAAAAATGCATGAAAACTCTCTTATTGCGCCAAAATGCCCTTGTCAAGAGCTATGCATAATAGTCACATAAAATAGCATGCTTTCACCTATTATCACATGTGTAAAATCAATCATTTTTCTATAACTTAATACATATATGATAATTTTATATATACATGGTTTCATAAAAAATAATAGAAACTCATAAAATACTCCTACATATTCATACCTCATGTTGTTGCACATATTAATACAAAAGTTGTAATAACCCACATTTTAGATCCTTAATTTGCTAGATTATATTCCCATGATGAGAGATTATATTCCCATGATGAGGAATTAATCCTAACCTCATACGTATTGTTTGTGGTTTGGGTAGATGTTTAAGCCCCTATATAGGCTTTGGTCTCGTAGAATCATGAGTCGACTGATTCGCAGATACCAATCAACCGGTTACTACTCATTTCAAATTTAGGGTCTCTTATGAAACTAGTTAGCTGGTCTACCAAAACAACAATGAAAAGAAATCCAAAAACATCATAATGAAAAATTTGTGTAATGAATTTCTCTTAAGGAAAAATCAGAGACTAAAGGGAATTTAGAGAGCGAATAAAGGAAATTATTTGTTCGTGATTGTTTTGGTCTCGTATATAGGCTTTGGTCTTGTAGGATCATGGGTCGACTGATTGGTGGATACCAACCTACTAGATACTTCTTTTTTTAAATTAAGGGTCTTGATAAGGATTAACTAACTAGTAAATCCTTACATAATTACCTGGTTAATATTCTGCAACATTCTAGGACCTCATCTAATCATCATTAGCTGTACATATTCTGTATTTCCTATTTATAAGTAATTAGTTGCTTAAGATATGTAATACTATAACCGTAAGTGTGTATATATAAACCTGTAATCATCAAATGAAATAATAACAATTAACTTCTTTACATGGTATCAGAGCCTCTCGATCCACTCCTCTACCCTTCTTCCTCCTAATGGCCCTCATCAATGGAAACTCTTCTTACCAACTTCCAAACAGTCATCAATGGCCCTCAACATTCATAATGTCATCAAACTCACTCCAACAAACTTTCTTTCCTGGAAACTCCAAGTCAAGGCTCTCCTCGTCGGCCATGATCTTTTTTCTTATGTTGATGGAACACTTACCTGCCCCCTGCTACGATTCCCACTAAAGATGGTCTTTCCACCCCAAACCCCTTGCACAACTTCTGGACTCGCCAAGATCGTCTTCTTTTCGGTGCCCTCATTGGCACTCTATCTCCCGATCTTGTTCCCCTTGTCTCTCAAGCCACCACCTCTGCTCAATTGTGGGACAAACTACAACGCACATATGCACTCCCTTCACATGGTCACATCAAACAACTCAAGGATAAATTCCACCGCATCCTCAAAGGCAATCGGTCCATATTTACATACATGCAGTCGCTAAAAACGTGTGGCTATCACCTTGCTGCTCTCGGCAAAACCATCGAGCATGAAGACCTGATCGACAAAGTACTCGCCGGTTTGGATGATTCCTACCAGTCGGTCATCGAGTCTGTCAATGCCCGCGACACCCCTATCTCCTTTGAAGAAATCCATGAGAAGCTGATAAACAAGGAACTCTCTCTCCACCAAGTCGGTACTAATCCCTCCCTTCCAGCTTCTGCATTTGCTACCTCCACCCGTCAACATAATCGCCCCACCCATTCCTCTCGACAAACTACCTCCGGAATTCTCCCTTCACCGTCTAACCCTCCTCGTCCGCCTCGACCCTTTCTTGGCAAATGCCAATGGTGTCGTGAGCAAGGCCATGTTATAGCTCACTGCCCTATCTTCACCCAGCAATATCCCAACGCCACCCCCCGCCCTATCAAGCAAACAAATCCAACCCTCGTCACAACCCCAGACCCCAGGTACACACCTCTGCGATTGCTGCTCCCTCCACGACTTCTACATGGGTCCTTGACAGTGGTGCCTCCCACCATGTCACCACAGATCTCAGCAACTTATCTCTACATACTCCTTACGATGGCACCGAAGAATTAGTCGTTGGTGATGGTACGGGCCTCAAAATTACTCACTTTGGTTCTGTTTCTTTTTCGCCTTCTTTCACGTTAACAAATGTTCTTGTTGTTCCTGCCATGACTAAAAATATCATATCCATATCCCAACTATGTCAAACTCATAATATCTCTGTCCTCTTCTCATCCAATTCCTTTCTTGTGAAGGATCTCACCACGGGGGCATCTCTCTTCCAGGGGCAAATTAAATCTAGGATCTTTGAAGTCACCTCCCACTCTCCTCAAGTCTATACAAGCACACGCATGTCCTCCCTTGAATGGCATCATCGATTAGGGCATCCGTCTAAGGCTGTGTTTCGACAACTTATTTCCACGCACAACCTCTCTGTTCCCAGCATTTCTACTTTAGCTTGTAACTCTTGTGCTTGCAATAAAAGTCACCAACTTCCCTTTGCCAAATCTTCTATCACTTCTACTGCGCCTCTTGAATATGTTTACACAGATTTATGGACTTCTCCTATTCATTCAATTGATGGCTTTAAGTATTATCTACTCTTCGTCGATCATCACACTAAATATATCTAGCTATACAATCTCAAACGCAAATCCGACACAACGCACATCTTCCCTCGCTTCAAAGCTCTCGTCGAAAACCATTTCCAACTTCCTTTAAAAACACTTTATTCCGATAATGGTGGTGAATACGCCTCCCTTCGCTCCTTTCTCTCCACTAATGGCGTGTCTCATCTCACGACACCCCCTCATACACCCCAACACAATGGCACCTCCGAACGCCGGCATCGTCACATTGTGGAGACACTTCTCTCCCTCCTTTCTCATGCCAACCTACCCTTGACCTATTGGTCCTATGCATCCGCCACTGCTGTATATCTTATAAATCGTCTACCCACCCCTACACTCAAAAATGAATCCCCGTACTCCAAACTTTTTGGAGTGTCCCCCAACTATTCCAAACTCCGATGCTTCGGCTGTCTCTACTACCCGTGGCTCAAACCATATACGTGTCATAAACTTGACCTCAAATCCCACCCATGCATCTTTCTTGGCTACTCTCCCACTCAGAGTGCTTACTATTGCTTTGAGCCAAACACACGTCGTCTATATGTCTCCCGTCATGTCCATTTCCTTGAACACATTTTTCCCTTCTCCGACACCGTTAACTCCACCTTCTCCATTCCGCATACTCTTGATGCATGGGCTCCCTTACCTATAAATACTCTCCTTTCCTCACCTTCCTCTCCACCATCGTCCGATGCCTCATCTCCTTCCCCTCCCACATCACCTTCCTCTTCCTCCTACACCATCCGCTGAATCTCCACCTCCTAACCATCGAATGACCACCCGTCTTCAAAATGGAATCACAAAACCCATCTCCAAACTTAAGCTCCATTCTGAAATGGCCCCCCTCGACATTCCCAAAAACATCACTCAAGCCCTCAAAAGTCCTGTATGGCGTCGAGCTATGGATGAGGAAATGAGTGCCCTTCTTAAAAATCGTACGTGGACTCTTGTTCCACCTGATAGATCTCAAAATGTTGTGGGCTGCAAATAGATCTTTCGAATCAAGAGAGATAAAGACGGACATATCACGCAATATAAGGCTCGCTATGTTGCGCGAGGTTTTCATCAGCATCCCGGTATTGACTACACTGAGACATTCAGCCCCGTGGTCAAGCCCGCCACGGTTCGTCTCATCCTTACGCTCGCTGTTAGTCAAGGATGGTCTCTTCGCCAGCTTGACATCAACAACGCCTTTCTACAAGGTACACTCACCGATGATGTTTATACAATCCAACCACCTGATTACAATGATCCAACTCACCCCACGTATGTGTGCAAACTACACAAAGCTCTCTATGGACTGAAGCAAGCACCCAGGGCATGGTACAAAGAGCTCAAGCAACATCTCCTTCACCTGGGCTTCCAAAACACTATCTCCAACTCTTCCCTATTCGTCCTCCACAACACTGGAGAAACAATTTATCTTCTCGTATATGTCGATGATATCATCATCACCAGTAATGATGACACTTACTTGGAGTCCTTTATCAAGAATTTAGCTGCTCGGTTTTCCCTTAAGGACTTAGGAGTCCTCTTCTACTTCTTGGGCATTGAAGTTCTGCCACACAAAAATGGTATCTTCCTTAGTCAACGGTGCTACATCATGGAAGTTCTCTCTAAAGCCAACATAGATGCGGCAAATTCCGTTCCCACACCTCAAACTACACACCCTCCTCTTACAGTTGCCGGCGAACCTCTACCTGATCCCACTAAGTATCGCCAGCTCATTGGCAGTCTACAATATCTCAGTCTCACTCGCCCTAATGTTTCCTTCACAGTCAACAAACTAGCTCAATACATGCAACGCTCGACTGTTCTTCACATGCAGGCTCTCCATCGTCTTCTTCGCTATCTCAATGGCACACTGCACATGGGTCTTACTATTCATCAAGACTCCCCGCTGACTCTCCACGCGTACTCAGATGTTGACTGGGCTCGTGACATGGATGATTATATCTCCACCAACGCCTATATTGTCTACTTAGGCAAAAATTCAATATCTTGGACTTCGAAGAAACAACGTACACGTGCTCGCTCCTCCACTGAAGCAGAATATCACGCTGTTGCCATTGCCACTGCTGAAGTTCTATGGCTCCGCAATCTATTTCATGAGCTCAATATCACTCTCCCGCAGATGCCTATCATCTATTGTGATAATGTTGGTGCAACATATGTTAGTGCAAATCCTATGTTCCACTCTAAAATGAAACATCTAGCTCTCGACTAACACTTTGTTCGCGAAAATGTTCAAGGTGGCCACCTCAGAGTTGCTTACATCTCCACTAATGATCAACTTGCGGATGCACTCACTAAACCTCTTCCTTGTCACCAGTTCCACACCTTGGTTCGCAAAATTGGTCTTTCTCATTGGCCGCCCATTTTGAGGGGGCGTGATAAGGATTAACTAACTAGTAAATCCTTACGTAATTACCTGGTTAATATTCTGCAACATTCTAGGACCTCATCTAATCATCATTAGCTGTACATATTCTGTATTTCCTATTTATAAGTAATTAGTTGCTTAAGATATGTAATACTATAACCGTAAGTGTGTATATATAAACCTGTAATCATCAAATGAAATAATAACAATTAACTTCTTTACAGGTCTCTTATGAGACTAGTGAACTGGTCTACCAAAATAACAATGAAAAGAAATCCAAAAACTTCATAATGGAGAAATTGTGTGATGAATTTCTCTAAAGGAAAAATCAGAGACTAAAGGGAATTTAGAGAGTGAATAAAGGAATTTTTTTGTTCGTGATTGTTTTCGACCCCGGTGATACAAGTTTCCATTCCTTGCACTTCGCGCTTATCAAAAGCTGTAGTATGAATCTTTTTTTTTTTTTTCATCACGTCTTGTAATGAGATTGATTCTTGAATTTAGATTATTCAATTTGTGGTCTTGCTTGGTGGATCATGCATGAAACGTTTTGCTCTTATGATCCTACAATAATTTCAACAGTCTCGTCCTGCAATAAAGACACAAATGTTTTTCTCCTTTTTTTATATGAAATTTAAATAAAAATGACAGAGATGCTGAACAGACGAAGACAACAGTAGTGTTATTAACATATAGGTGCACAACTACAATTTTAATATCCAGGCAAATTTCAGAAATGCACTGATGAACGCATACAAAATCAATGACATAATTGCATTAGAAGAAGAATTGAGCTCTTAGTTTCTCCATTATGATTCATGGTATGAAGTGGGTATCCTGCATCTCTTATCCCGTTTTGTCAATTGAGTTACTGGTTTTCTTCTTCATTAAGAGATCGAATTAATCAAACACACGACCGCTTTCTTTCAAGGTACCCAGCCATGCCGGTGGTTCCATTCCAGTTTGTTCTTGAACAGTCTTAAACAAAGGTGGGATTGTACGATAAACATTAGCAATCTCTGCCATAGCTCCAGTTTTATCATTGCTCTCTCCACCACCTACTACGCCTCCATTAGTCCAGACGCTGATCTTAGGTTGTAGTCCTCGAATAGCGTCTGAGTTAATCTTTGCAATCTCTTGGAACATTCCATTGTTGATCATCATGTAGTCTCTCAGTGCTGCATAGTTTCCTCCTAATGCCTGTAGTAAGGTTTGTAGGTAGACGCCCTGTGCTTTGGCCAATTCCAGTATTCCTTCTGCATCTTTCTTTTTGGCATATAGTTCTGCATCGGCGGCTTGTTTGCGGGAGTAAAATCCTGCATCTGCTTGTGCTTTTCTAGCCATGGCCTCTTGCTCTTGTTGGTAGAGGGCTGCTTCTGCATTTTTTTGTTTGCTATACAATTCCCAGTTTGCTTCTTGCACCTGTAAGTATGAAATTCACTTTCAATTGACGATAGTACCTATGTTAGTTATGGTAAAAATTTAGTTTCTTTTTAGCCTCACAGGTGCCAATGTGTATTGTTTGGCTCGTCGATATGTTCAGTGGCCCTATCACTACATAATTTCTTTGTACCAAGTTGCCTTCACTGGCCTAAAGTTTGCCTAGCCAACCCTTATATCTGAAGATGAATGGTAAATGTAAATCACGTAACATGCAATATAGATTAATGTCGAGCGAGCTGACTTAAATTTACCTTAGTTTCGTACTCGACACTAGCTTTGCTCAAGAACTCTGCTTTCAGCTTCTCTGTCTGGGTCAGAGCATTCATTATTTCCACCTCCTTCTGCAACTCTGCTTCTCTCAGCGACACTGCCTTATCTGCTTCAACTTCCGCCACCTTAGCTTCCCGAGTCCATCCGGCCTTTTTCTTTGCCAGCTCAGCATTTGCCTTGGCCACCTCAGCATCCCTTTCGTTCTCAAAAATCTTCACCTCAGACTTGATTTTAATGTCCTCTTTCTTTCCGTCTCCTTGTCTTTGCACTGTGATTATCTTTGTCTCTGCATCAATCCTTGCTGCATTTTGGAGTGTTTCTCCTTCCCTAAGCTTAGAACCAATCTCCCCCTTCTTTCTTGCCTCAGAGACATCGATTTTAGCCTGGTTGGCGGCCTCCATCTGGGTTTTCTGCCCCAAGTAAGAGAAGTACTCGTGCCCTGGCATATCTTCTAGTTGCTTGATATTGGCATTGTAGATCAGAAGCCCAAACTGATCGAGCTCCAGTTGTACTTTGTCAAACACTTCTTGTTTGAACTCTTTTGTTCCTCTAAAGACGGCCTCCATGGTCATGGAGGCAGCAAGGACACGAGTTTCTCCTTCGATGACGCCCTGCACGAGCTCTTTGACATGGGTTGAGAGCTTGTCATGTGGAGAGATTAGCTGGGCATACTTCTTGAGACTAACAATATCTTCTGAGCGTGGTCCGATTGTAAACACTGCTGGTAGGATGAAAGGAAGCTTCTCTGAACTCATTGCGTGGACTTCAAATGTGTAATTCACAGGGGATAAATCGAATTTGGAGGCTCGTTGACCTGGGAAGATCCACGCTTTTTTGGCTAGCTTTATATCCTTGATGCCAAACCCAGTTATCACCAGGAACTCTGATGCTCCAGCTACTTTAAACATAGCCATTTTTTCCCTCTTTATTTCTCTCTTCGTGGGTAAAAATTTGATTTGAGTATGAAAGTGTATGGCTTGTTAGGAGTGATATGTAGCACAAAAGTGAGCAAGATGGAAGGATATAATATGGATTCAGTTACGGAGCTGAGAGGAATGTCCTAGAGATGATGAGCTTTGGGGTATATATAATCACCTAAGCGAAATATGAATGAACAGGTCTTAGCGGATAATCTGGGGTGAGATGATCATTGTGATTTATTTTACTCTGGCATTTGGTGTAGGTCAAATGGGTATGCTTGCTTAATAAGCTTATCTGCCTTGGTTTAATTTTCACATCGTTTCCTTGTAAATTCGCAGAAAATATAATGTCAGTCAAAGTCTTCTCGTGGAATTCATATGCTACTTATATAAGCATCTGCCAGCAGGCAAGACTCAGAGAGATTCGGCATGTACAACATCGCCACTTACGCTCTGACTATGATGGGTAAGACTGCTAAGGACATGCCATTAGTTTTAATGTAGCCGACTTGATAATGTTGATAAATAACTTTTGAAATAATTGTCGTTTAATGTTTGTTATAAATATCTTTAAATTTTCAATTAAGCAATAAGTGTTTTTAATTAAAGAAAAGTTGACGGAGTAAATTCACTGAAAATACATAAACGTGGCAAGTAGTTGTCCCTTTACTTCCATGTTCATTTCTCCTTTAATGGTCATTTGGTACGAGGTTAATAAAGATGGAAAACGTAATATTGAATTTTATATTTCTTAAGTAGTCCGATGATGTATTTGGAAGTACTAAAAATATTATTCAGATAAATGCTTATTTCAGTTCCAAAAAAGCCCTAAAATAAAAATTTATGTAATAAGTATTTTTTTATATATATTTCAAATAGGCTACATAGGATATCTAAAATACAGTTGCCATTTAAATTGGGGTGAATCGAGATGAATGATTCGTTCACCCTATTTGGGAACCTATTAAGTAATAATTACTTAGGTGAATCGATACTTATTATTTACCCCAAATCGTCTCATTTTTATTAACTATAAAATTGAGGGTAATTGGAGAGAAAGTTAAAACATAAAAATATTTTATAATATTTAACCTAATTCCTCTCAACCCAAACGAGTTTAAAATAACATTCACTTAGTTTAAATTAAAATTATTCACCCGAGTTCACTTCTATTCTACTTACCTAGATAAACTTTTAATGTTTACCCTCACTTCACTCTAATCCAAATATTTAGTGATCTCTTATTCTTTTTCTATTATTCATCTCCTTTCTTGTGTCCTCCCTTTTAGAGCAGACATACACCAAGTATAGAATTAGCTTGCATAAAATTTCTTTAGCTCTAAATTATCCCATAATGATCGAAGATGATGGCAAGTATTCATTTAATTTTGAACAACCCAACAACATTTGAAATTTATTTCAAACATTAAAAAAATGTAATATTTTTTTATTTTAAATTGGACCCTAAGTTTTGAGCAACATTCTCAAAGTTTGCAAATTTTAATTTTATCACTATAACTTATTTTCTCTACTGAAATTTAATTGAAATTGTAATAGCCGAGGTTTAGATTTCATTCTAGAAAAAAAGCATTAGTTAGACCATCTACATCAATGGGTTGCTAATTTGGATTTCATTCTACAATGATGGCTACAATTAATAATGAAGGGAAGGTAAAAAGAAAGTGCTCCTGAACCCTAGAATTCTTAACAGTTAATGTAATATCCCTATTTTTACAACTTAAAATGTTCATTTTGTGGAAGCGTAAATCACAAAATATTAGGTTTTACTACCAAATTTGGCATAAATCTAGTCTCTTTACCTTTCTTTTTTCCATGTACTAAAGCTAAAACAAGTTAGATCCAATAAAAAAATAATATAATTAACAATTTATGAATAGTATACTCTTCATACAACAAAGATAACCAAAATACATTAGAGACATAGGAATCCAAAGAGAAACTAACTACAAAAGAGAACACAACTAACCAACACAGATTTACTTTTACACTCAACCCATCTACAAACCACAACACAATTATAAGGATTACAAAAGTGTGGATCCTCATTCCCTTGATCTTTCTAACCCTCTAGACAACGCTCCTCAAACCTCCTGAACCATTATATGTAACGTGCATACTCATTTGAAAAGTGATAGTATCCATATGACTTTCTTGTACTGAGTATATCATAAATCCTTAGAAGAGGTAGCATACTCACATTATACATAATCATACACTAATAAAAAACACTTGAAATATAATAATCACATGCAATTAAGATATGTGAGGGTAAATATGTCTTTATAACTTAATACCAAATAGAAATCAACAAGATCCAATACAAGATATTTCCAACTCAAATGTAACTTTGTAAAACCAACCATAACTAATTATTCAAGAGGTATAAAAGTGGTTCTATAAGTCAATTTCAATCAAAGGTAATATCAAATCTTAAGCGGAATATAATCCCATATCCAAGACAATAATCGTCAAGCAGATATTACCAAATCAAATGATTCATTCTAGGGATAAGCTTTCCAAGGAAGCCATACAACATATCAATTACCCATACTAAACCTTATCACCCAAGTCCTTAAGTAGGCATACCTTCTACATGATGTATAGAATACCTATAAAGCATAAGTTGGCCCCTTGACCTGAAGCTCTAATTATGAACTCGAGGGCATAATCTGAGCTATGAGATCCCTTTTAAAATTTAATATCAGTATTCCTTAAATCACACAAAGGTCCAAATATAACAATCAAATAAACTAAGGACTACCAGGGCCACACAACAATCTAATTATCAATTTGAATATAAAGGACCACAATGGTCATAATAACAATGCCATCATGACCCAAGGTTAGGCTTCATGCCTTAACCTAAACAACTTCCAATTACATCACTTCAATTCTTCATTTAATAACTGTCCCAATTTATTTAAGGTTAATCCTAAGGTCAACTAAGCCAATCTTGATCAATTATTTACACTTAGGCACATTTCAGTCATACATAACCCAAATGTTCTCAAAACCCTAATTATCGCAATTATAACCATATATTCCCAAACTCTAGTACAATCATCAATTTCTCATGAAAATGCTAAAATAAGATAATTAAAATGTTTAAGCATGCATGTAAATCATAAGCATAGCAATTGAATATTTTACCTATATATATAAATTAATCATGATAAGCATATAAATTTCTAAGCATACATTTCGACCACATCATTTATTTCATGCTAAAAATAACAAATAATTTAAAGACATGGATTGGAACTCATGGCATAAATAATTCATAATATAAGTAAAATTTACCTTTTTACTCCTAGAGCATGCAAAAAAAATAATCTAAAAATACCACTAATCATGCTCGAGTGCTAACATGCTATACATCAATGTAATCTACAACATATAATGGATGTAATATAACACTCAACATTTAATGGAAATGGCTTGGAAAGGAAAACCCTAAACGAGACCAAAACCCTAGCCATGCATAGAATTATAGCTGCATTCACATGTTCTCACATGAATGAATTTTCTTATTTAATACATGTAAAACTACATTTGTGTTGATAACTCAAAAACATGCTATCCTAATTTATAATATACACAACTTGAAAATAGAGACATCATATTATCACAACTTACATTTTCTAATACAAAAATCATAAGGTTTGCATTAAGATAAAACCTAGAAGGCTTCCTACCCTAATAAAATCTATCATGATTACACACAATTTCTACTAACTCACGAGTAATTGGATTTACCTCCAAGATGTCACGCAAGAGTTCAACCAAAGCACCTCAAGAATCACTTAAGCAAAAAACACCCAAAAATACACATATTAGCACTAAGATAACAAAAATAAAGCTAATAAAATTCAATGGAGGATAGTAGAAATAAACCAAAACTACATGAGAAACCAACACAACAAGAAATCATCAAAAAATTGCATGATGTAGCTCACACAAGTTGGTTACTCCACTGAAAAGGGTTGGCTAAGCTGGTCAAGTAGCGCTACCAAGAAGGTAACTCGTTGGTATTGCATGCAATAAAGATGAGCACTATGTATTTTGAAAGAAGCTTAGTGGTAGCTATTGGAAATAAACCTTGGTTGGAGGGGCTATATGTAGATAAAAAAACTTGAGGAGGGTTACACCAAAGCAAAATATAGGGAACTATGGGCAACAATGGTAGCTAACGAGGAAGATAGTGAAGGAGTGTTAGCCTAGCTGGGGAAGTCAAAGGCCAAAAAGAAACAAAGGGGAGGAAGGAGTTTGGGGTGAAGGTAATCAAATAGAACAAGAAAAAAAAATTAATGTGGAAAGCAAGTGGTTAAAGGGCTCGTCTGGTGGCACTCGAGCAAATGAACAAGATAAAGTAATGAAGTGTGTTTTAGGGATGGGAAGGTTGTGTGAGAATGAGAGGATGGAAGTTGGGAGTGAAAGTGACGTTACAATATAGTGTAGAGGCAGGTTAGTGTATAAGAAAGGAAAAAACAAGGTGAGAAAGGGATAGTTGAGTGCAATCTGACGAACAAGGGCTAGGTGTAGGGTAAATGAAGGTTAAAACGTGGGGAATGGGAGTGGGAGGTAGGATTCACAAAATTTAGGGGTTGGAACGGTGCTACAAGAAGATAAGAGTACAACTAGTTATGCTCAACTTGGTTGGGAATTAATTAGGCTAAATAAAACAAAAGATGGTGGAGTCACATAGGAGGGAGAGTGTGATGAGGTTAGAGGGTTGGGTTTAAGGGTTAATATACAAAGGATTAAGGATAAAAAATTAGAGATTAATAAATACATAATTCTACCCAATAAATATTTCTTAAAATAAAAATTAATATTATATAATACTAGCACATAATAATAACAATAATAATAATAATAATAATAATAATAATAATAATAGAACATCCAATCCTATAATAATTTCTATACTTAATTACACATAATTACCAAATTTATAAATATAATTTCTAAATTAGAATTTCTACAAATTAGGTATTACATTACTACCCATTTAAAATAGACTTTATCCATGAAGTCAAACAAAAAGAAAACTAACTTAGTAGAACCTTAGGTGGCCCACAAACAATGGATCTATGAGATATGGGTCACTACCCCCTTAAAAGAACTAAACCTAATCAAAGCACAACAATTATACATAAACAACCAAGGAAAAAGAATCAATCAATCAAAAACATATCCACATGATTAATGAAAAACTTTAACACTTTATAGGTACTAAAGTATCCCAGTAGTAACATCGATGCAACCACAAGTACGTATATCTGCCTCCTCTTCACTAATCACATGTAGACTACTAACCATCAGATGAAGACCTTCTTGAGAGCCTCTACTACCCAAAAGCTGACCTACACTACTCTATGGGTAGGGACGAGGAGCATAACCCTTACCCTTAGCACCCACACTTTTGACACTCTTGGCTAGTATCTAAGTTACTAGGAGTGCTTGTTGCTGATAGGTGGTCTTACCTTTAGACTGCACTTGATTCTGATAAACTCTAACTCCAGAGGAGTAACACTCAAAATCCCTGTGGCCTAACCTATCACACTTCCTACACTCAACTAGATTACCTTGGCAAGCATTGATTGGGTGGTTCTTTGGAAAATCTTGTAGTAGTACCTCGGAGGTCGGGCATTATTGAATATTCCTCTAAAAAACTACGGGGGATGATCGACACTCAGTCAGCTCTACTTAACACTCATTTGAACTCTCTTGTCATCTTTATGACACTGAACAATCTCTCCCTTGGGGACATCGTTGATCATTCAAACTCATAATACCTAGTTAGGGGAAACTAAAGTTTGAGGACAGTAAATGCTAGATTGGAGAAAGGCAATTTCAGCCTATAAGTAGTCACTAGATAAGGTTTGCACCTCGCTATGGAGGATAGTTGAGATAACCGCCAGTGGGATGCTTCATGTGCAAGTGGTGTAGCAGAGATCATCTAGGGGTTGACTATGTAGGGCACTTAGTTTAGTGTTATACCTGAGTCATCGCTAATTTGAGTTCCAAGCTACTAACGGTAACATAAAGTAGAGGCTAACTCATTCGTAGGGTACAGTGACATTGACTCCACTAACTCATAGGGTTTAATCGACAAATATTATGGCTAGCAGGACTACTCCACATTAGTAGTTTAGAGATCTCATATTTTCTTGCTAGGGGGGGTTTAGACAATGTTGTAGGACCACCCCTATTAGTCGCCTAAATGTGATGAGTTAGTAGGAGGTTGATAGGCGAGGATATGTCATTATAGGTACATTTATTATTTCTTCTCTTCTTGTATACATACTTTTTTAACTCAGGTGCTTCATATTCCTTTGTGCTTACCACTTTTATAGCTATGGAAGCTTTAATTCTATGTAATAGGATAGAGACTTCTTGTGTGCTCCTATTTGGGGATAGTCTCCCATGTACTAGGCTACATAAATGTGTGGACTTAGTCATTTGTGGAGTTTATTTTTTGGTAGAATTTATGGATATTGAGCTTCACGACTTCAACATGATTCTAGGGATGGACATGCTCTTGAAATATTATGTTGTGATTGATTGCGTATAGGAGCATGTAGTTCTTAAGGGACCAAAGGATGCAAAGGTCTTTTATTGGAGATTTAAGCCTAAGCTCTCCATATCGATGGTGTATGTCATCTTAGATGGTAGAGTTACACACTTAGTTAGAGGAGTTATTTGAGAAGGGGTACATTCAACCAAGTGTATCACCTTGGGGAGTGCCAATATTTTTTGTTAAAAAGAAGGATGGTGGGTTGAGGCTCTGCATTAATTATTGGGGATTTAACCAGGTTATGATGAGGAATCATTATCCTTTATCTTTTATCAACAAGCTTCTTTTTTTTATCACCTACATGGGGCTACAATGTTCTCGAAGATTGATCTCATGTCTGGGTACCATTAGTTGAGGATTAATCAAGAGGGACATACCAAAAACAACCTTTAAGGCGAGGTATGGCCATTATGAGTTCATCGTGATTTTCTATGGACTCATTAATGGGACAAAGTCGTACATGGCCCTCATGAACTATATCTTCCAGCAACAGCTCAATCAATTCACTATGGCCTTCATTGATAATATCTTGATTTACTTCAAGACTCATGAGGAACATTGATGGAAACCTGTTAGGGTTTCTCAAAAAGGATCAAAGTATAATTGAGCGCGGGGTTCGATTCGCCGAGATTAGCCTAAGGAATTTTCCAAAGGAAGATCTAAGAACTCAGAGCGCAGTATTAGAACGGCTACTGAATTTGAGAAGTAAGAACGATCAAGAAGCAATCGAAGAGAAGAAGTAGAAGAAGTAGAAAAGTGCGAGTGAGAGGTTCACTAGAGAGAGCTCAAGAGAGAGAAGAATCAGATTCAACTTTTCATTCAACCAAAAGTGTCCCGTAAGTTCCGTATAAGCCATATTTATATGGCGTACAAGACTCGTACAAATACACGACGTAGGCCATACATACTCAACCAATAATCAACCCAAATCAATCAGCCCAAATAAACAAAGGGTGGGTTGACGGCTGAAACAATCGAAACATTACAACTTCATGCCCCAAAATTACAAAGAAGTAATTATACATTCAATTCCCATCAGCTAAGAATAATTTAGCTAATTATGGTTACTAAGGGATGATTAACCCACAGTCCAACTAACCCATGAACCATGGATCGGGTGGCGGGTTATACAGCCAACTTAATCCCCATTAGCCAACTTTACCGGCGAATGCATCACATGAGATTTCATATCTTAAAATAAATTTCTGCAATAAAACCTCAGCAGCTAACGCAACTTTAATTCCATCCTCCATATGCTGCATTAATTCCCCCTAATCAAGCACACAATAAGACAAACAATTATAAGTACAAAACGATTTATAGCAATTATCAAAATTAATTAAATACAAATTTTGGAGATTCATATCAAACATGAGCAACATTTGAGGTAGACATTAAGACATTATCACTTTTGATGACACATCACATGTACACCAAGCTTTGAAAGTGTGAATTTTGGCTAGATGAAGTAGCCTTTCTTAGATATGTCATATCAAGGTACGAAGTACCTTCAATGATTCGCGCAATGTTGAAGTGGTCAATGCTGATGAATGTTGGGGAAGTGTATAGTTTTCTAGTAATTGGTAGGATGCTATAGGCATTTCGTCTTAGAATTTTCTAGGATCATTCATCCTTTAACTACCCTATTAAAGAAGATGATGCACATTTAGTGGAACGATAAGTGTATCAAGTCTTTCAAAGAGTTAAAGAGGAGGTTGACTTCGGCTCTTGTGCTTACATTACCATCAAGTACAAAGGACTTGAGGTATATAATGACACATCAAAGAATGGTCTATGATGTGTGCTAATGTAGTATTGGATGATAATGGCATGTGTTTATTGTCAACTAAAGGAGGATGAATAGAACTTTCTAACTCACGATCTTTAGTTAGCCATAGTGGTACTTTCCTTAAAGATTTACAAACATTACTTGTATGGAGTGTAGTGTGAGTTATTCATGGACCATAAGAGCCCCAAATAAAGGTTCACTTAGTGAGAGATAATCATGAGACAATGGAGATGGCTAGAGTTGATCTAGGACTACAATTTAGAGTTAACCGACAATAAGGATAAGGCCAACGTCCTAGCAAATGCTTTCATTAGGAATATTTCACTCTCTGGCCTCACTAGTGGTTTAAGATTGGATATGGTAGAATCTTTAGGATATGGGCATAGAGAGAATTGGCTTCGAGGATCTTGAGGCAAGGATGATCGCTCTTATGATCACATCAACCATCTTTGATGAGATCCAGGCTAATTAACTAGGTGACATCAAGCTTAAGAAGATCAAACAGGTGATAAAAGCTGTAGGATTTTAGTTTTTTAGGATGGCAACATTCGATTATGAGGTAGGTGATATGTTCCATTGAGTTGTGTGGAACTTAAGGAGAAGATTCTTATGGAAGGTCATTGTGCACCTTATTCCGTCTATTCTAGAGGGGACAAGTTGTAGAAGGACCTAAAGAAAATATATGGGTGTCCTCATATGAAGCGGGGGTTGCAAACTTTGTGGCCAGATGCTTGGCCTATCAAAAGGTCAATATCAAGCATAAGTGCCCAATGGGATTGGTTAAATCATTTGAGGTTACTAAGTGGAAGAGGAATAAAATTCTATAGACTTTGTAGTTGGGTTGCCAAGGACTCGCGGTGGTTCAGACTCAATCTAGGTTATAGTTGACTAGTTGAATAGGTTGGTAGTGTTTAAACTGATGAAGCCGACTTGGAATATGGAAAAAGTTAGCTAGTGCCTACAAGAAGCATGTGGTATGGCAGCATGGGGTACCTAAGGATATTATGTTAGATTGAGACTCTAGATTCATGTAACACTTTTTGCAGAAGTTGCAAGCAACTTTTAGGACATAAATAAAGAGGAGTAACTCTTTCCACCTAACCACAAAATGGTCAAACTATGCACACTATTCAGACCTTAGAGGATATGCTTCATGCATGTGTACTAGAGTTTCAAGGTAGTTAGGAGTACCACTTGGATTTAATTGAGTTTTCCTATAACAATAATTGTCACACAAGAATAGGGATATCACCTTTTGAGGCATTTTATGGATCAAAGAGCCGCAATCCCTTATGCTGAAGTGATTATAGTGAGACGATTATGTTGGACTTGATATGGTAGAGGACACTACTAGAAAAACTAGATTGATTCGATATTGGATTAAAGCTACCCAAGATTGGTAAAATAGCTATGAAAATTTGCATAGGAAGTCAAATAAGTATGAGGTGGGTGTTCTCTCCTACCAAAGGAGTGGTGCATTTTGGATTAAAGGGAAAGTTCAACCCAACGTACATTGGATTATACGAGATTATGGATTGGGTTAGAGAGGTTGCATAAGAACTAGCCTTCCCTATTGAGCTTTCACATGTACATTATGTCTTCTATATCTCCAAGTTAAGGAGGTACGTGGTAGATCCTACACTTATCATTTAGCTTGAGGTTATTAATCTCAATCATACATTTGTAATACCCCAAAATTTTAGAAACTAATAATTTAATAAATAGCTTTTATTTGAAATAAATTAGCTTTTAGAATTATTTAATTTAATTAATTTATGGATTTTTGAGTATATAAATTTGGACGGGAATATTTAGTAAATTAAAATAGATATTTTGTTATTTTATCATGTTATTTTTATTTAAATAATTTCCAAACTAATATTTTACTAACTTTATCCTTTTTAAAATAATATATTAGATTATAATGAATTAAATTATTAAATTAAATAATTTATGAAGAATATTACATTTTATGATTTTATAAATTATTTTACCTTATTTTCCCTATTTTTCCATTTCCCTTTTTACCCCTTTTCCCCCTTTTTCCTTTTCTTCTCTTTTTCCCTTTTTCCCCCTCCCTTGGGCCGCCCGGCCTGACCAGCCCTCCTTGCGCGCTGGGCCACAGGCCTGATTCTCCTCCTCGCACGCCCATCCCTCCAGCCCAGCCGTCCCTCTTTCTTTTTCCCCCTGGACCGGCCGGCTTATCTTTTTCTTTTCTTTTCCTGCGTCGGTCCAGCCGTTCATGCACCTCCCCTTCCTTTCTTTCTTCTCCCACGCCCGACCAGCACCTTCTGCCATGGTCGAGCACGCCGCCGCTTGCAACCCGGCCACCACCTACCTCTCTGCCCTCTCTCTTCCTCTCTCCCCCTTCATTTTCTTTCCTCATTCGAACCCAACCAGCCCCTGCATCCCCAGCCTGCGCGCCTTGTTTCTTTCCTTCTTCTTCCCTCCCTTTCCCCTGCCAACTGACCACCACCTGCCACCTTCGTACGCTCGCCGGCCAGCCACCTGCCCCTCTCTTCTCCCCATTATTTTTCTTCATCTCCCCAGCCCTTCATTCCCCATATTTTCGAGCCCTTCTCCTTCCCCGAGCTCCCTCTTCTCTCCTTCCTTCTCCCTCCATTCTTTTCCCCAGTTTTTTATCACTGCTTCCCACTGCCGCTTGCACCACCACACCCAGCCCCTACGCCGCCTTCTGCCACCACCTACTACCACCCTGCACCACCACGAGACCCCCCAAGCCACCTTCGAGCCCCTACACTTCCTCCCTTCTCCACCTCCCCCTTTTTCTCCCCATTTTTCCCCCTATCGCCGAGCCTCCTGCAACCACTCCTCCCGCCGCCTTCTGGCCACCTCTGCCGCCACCCAACCCACCGTTCGACACCCTGCAACCCCCTCTACCACCACCATGCATTAGTTGGTCGAAAACAGCCCCCTTAACCCTTCATTTTTTCCTCATCTTTTCCTTCCTTCTCAGCCCCTCCACCTCGGAAGCCAACTTCGCCGCCTCGCCGCCGCCGTCTCCGCTGCCTTCTGCCACCGTAAAACCATCCCCAGCCACCACCTACACCCCCTCTTCACTCCTGCACCATTCCCTTACCTTGAAACCTCCCCCATCTATCTCTTTTTATAGCCTAAAGTCACTAAACCGAGCTACCTCTCCACCCTTCTATCTCACCCTCTTCGAGCCCCTTTTCTCCTCTCATTTTTGCATGAGACTCACGTTGTTCACGCAGCATGAGCTCCCCTTTATTTTGAAATTTATTGGCTAAATTTTGAGGTATATTAATAGTTAATTAAAGTGTATTATTATTAAATAAATTTGTTTTATAAAGTTTTATCCCTTAATTTCTTACTTCTAACCTAATAGTTATTGATATTATTTTTAGGTGTTGAGTTGCTAATAAAGCTTGAATCTTTAACCGGGATACCGGTAAGATTTGATATTTTGCAGGATTAAGGTAATCGTTAATCCTCACTTAAATACATGGAAAAACGTATGCTAGCACATTAGGGATTTTAGTATGATTTTATGCATGTTTTGTGTGCCTAGCATTATATATAGATGGTTGTTTATATTGATTGATAAAAAGGAAAAGCATGATAACTTTTGTGCCATATGTAGGTATGTTAGTTAAGGAAGGAGTTTGATTATTGATGGAAATGTTAAATGCTTGTCTATGATGTATTATGTTGCTAATGCATGAATAATATTATTGTCTAAGGGTATTTTAGTGATATGCTTATGAAGTATGTGATCTAATATATGTAGTTGCTAATGAGTATTATGTTGAATAATGACAAGTTGGTGGACTTAAATGATAAGAATGAAGTGCTAATATTGGTATTTTATGTATTGGTGGTAAATTCATAAAAGTGGTGTAATAAAAGGTTAAGTGGTAATTTTATAAGTGAAAGGGGTATTTTGGTAATTTTGTAAGCAAAAGGGTATTTTGGTAATTTCAAAGGAAAGGGGTGAAATGATAATTTTATAAGTAAAAGGATAAAATTGTAAGTTGTGAGAAAGAAGGGTATTAGGGTAATTTTGAAGGAAAAGGCCAATATGGTAATTTTACAAGTAAAAAGGGGTATTGTGGTAATTATGGAAGTTAGGGTATTTTGGTAATTTTATGAGTAAAGGAAAAGATGGTAATTTTTCAAGTAAAGGGGCATTATGGTAATTTTGGAGGTAGAGGGGCAAAATCGTAATTTCATAAGTAAATGGTAATATGATAATTTTATAAGTGAATGGCGAAATGGTAATTTTATAAGTAATGAGTATTATGGTAATTTTGGGAGTAAAGGGGTAATATGGTAATTTAGAAAAGGAGGGCAAAATGGTAATTTTGTAAGGAAAGATAAAGATGGTAATTTTGGATGTAAAGGGATAAAATAGTAAATTGTAAAGTAAAAGGAGTGTTATGGTAATTTTATAAGTAAAAGGGTATTGTGGTAATTTTGTAAATAAAAGGATATTATGGTAAACTTGGGAGTAAGGAGTAACTTGGTAATTATGATAACGACGAAAGATAATTTGGTAATTAAATTATGATTATAGAAGGGCAATTGGATAGGTATGAATGTATGATACTAGAGAAGGATAATTTGGTAAATCAACTAATTAAAGGGCATTATGGTAAATTTAATAATGGAGAAGGGCGATATGGTAATTAAAGTTATGAAGGAGGGTAAATTAATAATTGTAATTATGAAGAAGGGTAATTTGGGATTTATAATAAATGAAAAGGGGTAAAATGGCAATTATAATAATTGAGAGGGGTAAAATGGTAATTATAATAATTGAAAAGGGTAAAATGGTAATTATAATAATTAAGAAGGGTAAAATGGCAATGATAATAATTGAGAAGGGTAATTTGGTAATAATTGAGAAGGGTAACTTGGTAATTTAACCAACTAAGGGGCAATTCGGTAATTATGATTATGGAGAAGGGCAATTTGGTAATTAATCTACTAAAGGGTGACTTAGTAATTATTTAACCTACTAAAGGGGGAAATTGGTAATCATAATAGCGAAGAGGGGTAATTTAGTAATTTATCCGATTGAAGGGCAGGTTGTTAATTGTAATAAAAGAAAAGGGGCAAAATAGTAATCTAACCAACCAAATGGGACATATGTTAAGTGTAGCGATTATGAGGGATGAATGGTGATCTAAGAAGCGTAGGAGATAACTTAGTAACCTAAACCGAGTAAAGGGTAATTTGGTAAATAAGTAACCTAAAAGATAATAGGGTAATTTGCCAAGTAAGGAAGGAATGACTTAGCAATTATATAAGCAAGGGGTAAATAAGTAATTTGTACATAACATGTCATTGTGATTGTGGAATTTCATAATAAGATTTAAATAATGCTGATTAGCCGGGTAAGAGTAATTGATAATTAGTAAGTATCACGAGAACAAATCCTAACTTGGATTTAGATGAGATTATGATGGCCTTAATGTTTCCTCTGTGATATCCTGGGTAATCTTTTGAATAAGAAATGACTAATGATATCAGAACGATTGAAAGCGATTAAGTATCTGATTACTGTGTTTTTCGTGATCACTTTAATTAAGACACTATTACTTAAAGTGAAAGATCTCGAGATCAGGAATGGTGACTCCTTAGGGGTCGCTACCTTAAGGACGTGGTTTAGTCCACGATTATTCTGGTATTTGCTGGTGTGACTTTGTGCCCCAGCCAAGCCCTATATCTTACTCTTTCTAGCTCTACGGACCTAGTTAGGGGGTATGCATACTTATGGATTAGGTGAAATACCCCGAAAAATTATAATTTTATAAACTACATTTAAAGGATATTTATTATAAAAATTATTTAAATAAATTATTTTCATTAAAATAAAAGGATATTTAATAAGGAAAAATAAAGAAGGAATTTATAAGTATTTTAATTAGGAGGAATTTGGGTATCTTAACTAATTAATGATTTTATTTAGAAATTAATTAAATAAATTATTTTATTTAAAATAAGAAGGAGAAAATAGTTTGAAATAAATAATAAGTTTATAAATAATTTAATTGGATAAAATTAGGGTGTTGTGCTAATTAAAAAGGAATTTATGGAAAACCTTTTAAAAATCCTAATTTGGACTAAAATAGGATTTAAATATTATTTTATTCAAATATTATTATTTTTAAATATCCAAATTATTTTAATTAATTTAAATACCCAACATAATTATTTCTCTCTTTTTCTTTTTCCTTTTCTTCTTTTTTCTTCTTCTTTTGTTTTTCTTTTCCTTCTCCCCGAACTGGGCCAGCCCGGCGGCCCAGTCTTTCTTTTCTTCTTCCTCCTCGGCCCAGCCCGCGCGACCGGCGTCCTTACTGTCCCACGCTGCGCCGCGTTCTTTTCCGTTTCTCACTAAAACGCCGCGTTGCGTTTAATAAACCTTCGACCCGCGCCGACCGCCCGGTCTCCCTCCCTTTTCTTTCTTTCTTCCCCGCGAACCGGTCCAGCCCCCCCCATCTCCTCCCTTCTTCTTCCCCGACGTCGCCGCTGCTGCAACTCCTGCGCCCGATAATGGCGGCGACTGCTACGCGGAGCTTGACCGACCGATGCACCCTTCTTTTCCTTCCTCTTGACTCGCACATTGACTTGGAACGATCAATTATCCTCAACTCTCGCTCGTTCCTTCTCTTTTGGCTCGCAAAATTTCGGCCCCGACCCAAATGTTCGACGGTCGATTCCTGCCACCGGCCACCAAAACCCTATCACCCAAACCCATCCTGCCGACCTCCAAAACCTAATAACCCATCTAAAATCTATATATAGCCTGGTTGTGAGTGTGGTCGAGACTTCTTCCTTCCGAAACCCTAAGTCAGAATCGCCCAGCCACCGCCCCATCAGACGCCATTATCTCCTTCCCCGGCCAACTTCAACACTTCCTCTTGCTACCAATCTCTTCCCTGCAATTCCCTCTAGCTAACTAAGCCCTTCAAATCCTTCGATTCTTCTTGAATGAGCTGCCATAACCATGCAAAGTTTGCTGCTCATCTCGCCAGAATTTTTACCCCGAAACCTTAAGACACCATCCGCCGCCACATTCTCCACTTCTACCACCCTTTAAACCACCCAATATCTCCTTATAAGTCTCCTCCACCGAACCATAAGCTTATTTTATTTTTCTCCTTTCCCCTTCCCTCTTTTTCTTCATTTTCACCCCTTTTAGACCACTTTTCCGGCCACCTCCGGGAACCACCGCCGGTGCCACCAATACCCTCCAACTCAAGGTGAAACCCTAGAACTTTTAAATACTTTTTTTCGATTTATTGATAATTATTATGCTTTTATTCTAATTTGTTATGCTAATTCGAGTTTAATTATTATTATTATAATTATTATTATTGTTGTTATCAACTGTATTTTAATTTCTAAATTTTGTTGACAGGTCTGGGAGTATTATTGAGTAAGATAAATTATTATTCTCAAATTTTGCCTATTTAATGTAATTATTACATGTTTAATATTATTATTAATAATATAATTAATATTATTATTGTTAGTATAATCATTTATTTGATACTGCAATTATTTCAGGAGAAGTAGAAACCTAAAATTTTAATTAAGTCTCGTAGCTTTGCCTTTTATTATTATTTTTAGCATTTTTAACATTATTACTAATTATATTATTATTATTAACCATATTAACTTTATATAATAATTATATGTATAATATTAATATCTTTTTACATTTCAAATAGTATTATCATTAAATGGGGAGGTTTCGAAATCCACTTTGTAAATTTAAGGCTTAGATTATTATTATTATTAAGTTTTCTATTAATATTACTACTATTAGTAATAATTTGTTATTATTAAAATTATTATTATAATAAATATTATTATTATTATTACCTTTAATAACTTTATTTCGGTAAAGGGTAGAAACCCTTATATCACCTTTTTACTTTAAATCATAATAGTATGTATTAATGTTTTAGTGGTTTTGGGCATAATTAATTAAGAATCAAGACTTAAGATAAATTAGAAACTAATAGTAGTATAGGAAGGAAGCTAATCCTAGTATTTCTTCCCCATAATAGGTGAAACCAGTTAAATCCCTCAAGTGGAATAGGAGCGTGCTCCAAGACCGGTGTCGTTTTAGGTAAGGAGTGCTAAGGCCTTTTATGTGCTTATGTGTGTTATGTGTTTCGCATGTTATGTATCTATTGTTTATTATTATTAAATATTTTATATGTGGTATGACTTGGAGTTGAAGTATATTGTGCATAGTATGTGTATTAATTATGTATGATGATATGTGTTGTGTATGTGAGGAAGTCGATGTGGTTTGTGTGAGAGGAAGGATGAAAAAGGAGGATGGGGAAAGAATTTGATTAAGGGAAGTGAGTTAACCTAATTTTATGGTTTTATAAGGAATAATCTAGTTTATGATGCTATTTGGGAGAATTTAATTTATGATATTATATGGGAGAATTTAATTTATGATTGATTGGGAGAATTAAATTATGGTTTGTTTGGGAGAATTTAGTTTATGATGTTATTTGGGATAATGTAATTTATAATATTATATGGGAGAATTTAATTTATGATTGATTGGGAGAATTAAATTATGGTTTGTTTGGGAGAATTTAGTTTATGATGTTATTTGGGAGAATGTAATTTATAATATTATATGGGAGAATTTAAGTTATGATTTGATTGGGAGAGTTAATTTATAATTTGTTTGGGAGAATTTATTTTATGATGTTATTTGGGAGAATGTAATTTGTAATATTATATGGGAGAATTGAAGTTATGATTTGATTGGGAGAGTTAATTTATAATTTGTTTGGGAGAATCTAATTCATGATGTTATTTGGGAAGATGTAATTTATGATATTATATGGGGGAATCTAATTTATGATTTGCTTGGGGGAAATTCAATTTATACTTTTCCTTGGGAGATTCTAATTTATGATTTATGTGGAAGAATCTTTATGGCTTGAATTTAGGGTTTGGTATGGAAGAATCTTTATGGTTTGAATTTAGGGTTTGGTATGGGTGAATCTTTGGTTTTGGTTGGATTGAATTTATGGTTTTGTATAACGGAATCTAGGGTTTACCTGGTGGTATTAATGGTTGTATGTTGGTATTAGGGTTTGTATGATGATATTAAGGTTTGTATGGTGGTAATTATAGTTGTATGGTGGTATTAGGATTTACATGGCGATATTGATGGTTGAATGACGGTATTAGGGTTTGCATGATTGAATTTAGGATTTCACGTGGAATTTTAGGGTTTGCATGAAAACGGTTCAAAGGTTTGCATGGGGAGATTAATGTTTGCATGGAAGCGAAATTTACGTGTGAAAAGTTGATTGGGATGTAAGGGAGGAAGTAGAAGAGTTATTTGGGTGTTTGAATATTTTTGGTGAAAAATAATACGTAGGATGTTATAAGGGTATGGAGGAGACTGAATTATGATTTGTTGTGGTTAATTGAGATATATGGTGGCTGATTAGGGTTTTTGGGGTTATCATGTGTATTTGGTAATTAAAGTGTAATTATGAAATTTTGTGATTTGTGATGTGTGGTGATTCGTGCATGTTGGTGAAGGCCTTTGAATAAGACACTTAAGATACTAATCATTTAAAGTGGAAGATTATTGAGCCGGGTCCAGCCGATCCACCGGTTAGGAATAGTGGTTAGGGTTTAACCCTATGTGTGACCGATCCACCGGTAATAATAGTGGTGAGGACTTTGTCCCGCAAGTGTCCGGCCCACCGGAAATAATAGTGGGGTGACTCGAGCTCAATAAAAATAAATCATAGTTGCCAAAACATTTAAAAGGTACTAATTACTTACAGTGGAACACCATGTGAGCAGGAACCAGCCGATCCACCGGTAAGGAATAGTGGTGAGGACTTTGTCCCGCAAGTGACCGATCCACCGGCGAATAATAGTGGTGTGGACTTTGTCCCGCAAGTGACCGGCCCACCGGCAATAATAGTGGGGTGTTCCTGTACTTACATGGATTTGATAAAAAGCATGGTGTGTATCGACTTCTGATAAAGGATTAATCAAGTAATTAATTCAGATTATTCATGGGCCTTTGTACGTACTTTTACCTGGTTGATCATATGCATTTATGATGGTGTTCTTCTATTTTTCTGCATGGCTTATGTGTTTATGTGTTGGCCTTAGTGATCAAGTCACCTTACTCAGTACTGGACCCGTACTGATACTACCTTGGTTGACGGGTCCTGTGATGATCCACTGATGGTGGGGAGCAGACCGCTTGTGCAGGTTTAAGATCAGAGACTGTTTGGGGTGGCAGGCCTGACTTGAGTGAGTAGACAATCCGGAATTTGACCCATCGGGTTTTATCTTGTTTAAATGTATTTCTATTTGGAAGTTACAAGTGTGTTTATGCGTACTCTGATTTGTTGTATGATCTTTCGAATTCTTTTATAAAGTGTTAATTTGAATTTAACGTAAATCTTTTCTTTAGCCTTAGCACTTGGTACTGGAACAGTCGGAGAGGACCGGTCTGGTACTAAGTGTGGCGGTAACATTCCCAGAATTCACAGGTTTTAAGTGTTTCTATCTTAATTGCTTCCGTTTTAAAAAAAAAAAGTAGTGAATTTTGGGGTGTTACATTAGGTGTCCTTGTCGGTAGGGTACTGAGTAGCTTTATGCACCAGTACGACCAGGGTACCTTTGTGTCCTTGGGTTCGTGGTTGAAGGGTACTGAGTAGCTTATATGCACCGGTACGACCGGTGTACCTTTGTGTCCCGGGTTATTGATCTCCCATCCGAGGCAAATAAATAGACTTGTTGTGCTGATTAAGGAAAGGAAAGATACTGATAAATGAAAGTGGAATATTAATGAGTCGGGCCCAGTTGACCTATGATATTGAGTACCGATCCACCGGTAATAATAGTGGCCTAGGAGCGTGTTACCCTGGCAAGTGATTATGAGTACCAGTCCACCGGATATAATAGTGGCCTAGGAGCGTTGTGCCTTGGATGATGGTATATATATTCCGGTCCACCGACAATAATAGTGGGGGTCCCGAGCTTAATAAAACCAGTTATGTATGTGAATAAAGTTATGGAAAAATACCGATCACTTATAGTGGAACACCATGTGAGTCGGGGCCAGACCGGTCCACCGGCAAATAATAGTGGCCAGGAGCGTCTTGCCCTGGAGACCGGTCCACCGGCAAATAATAGTGGTCAGGAGCGTTCTTCCCTGAGTGTATACTTTACGGTCCACCGGCTATAATAGTGGGGTTCTCGCACTCACATGGATATAAAATATGAGATTGATTGAATGATGATGAAATAATGGCTTAAGGCCCGAATGTATTGATTTTACACTATGACATGGCTTAAGGCCCAAAGGTATCGATCGTGACTTATAACTTGTTATATATGTGATGGTTATGTATGTACCTCTTATTATATATGTATATGGTTGCACTATGGGTTGCATTGCGGGCCTGTTTTTAAGTGTGGTATTAAAGGGTTACTCAGTACCATAGTACTAAAGGGATTCCCTTCGTGGGGCCCCTGCCTATTCAATGAGCAGTGCCCTTTGCAGGTCTTTTCAGGTGCTACTCAAGTGGGCAACGGGAAAGAGAGTAAGGAATTATCCGGTACCGTTAGGCCTTTTCTCTTTCTCATTTAAATTCTTGGTTTTAAATGTATATGTTATTACTGTAACTACCATTGGTGGATTTTATTCCTATAAACAATTTGATGTGCTACTCTGATTTAAGTATGTTGAATTTCTTGCAAATTGCATTTCATTTCCTTTAGCCTTAGCACTTAGTACTGGAACTGTATGAGTGAACTGGTCTGGTACTAAGTGTGGCGGTAATACTCCCGAAGTTCACGTTTTATTAATTTGCTTCCGCTAATTTCCTTTTTATTAATAAAATTTTTCAGTAGTGAATTTTGGGGGTGTTACAATATTAACGTATGAAGAGAAATTGTGGAGGATCCTCAATATCAAGACACTAGAGACACATTTGAAGGTCATCTTGCTAGTGAAGATATTGTAGTCACGTCATGGAGTAGAGGAGGCAAGATGGGAGTTTGAGGATGAAATCAAGATGAAGTATATAGAGCTATTTGCTTAGGTGTATTACATAGTTAACACCACCTCTTTTTAGGGGTAGTACCATTTCTTCTTTCTCAAACTCTCGAGTGCTATCTTATTTTGCTTGATGGTTTAGGGTTTTGACACATTTTAAGCTTACAATAGTTTTTTCTTCTGTGGACTTTGGGGATGAATTCTCTTTTAAGGAGGCAATGTTGTAACACACCATCCTAAAATCTTTCAAAATGTATTTAAAATTATGTTGATATAAAATAATATGGTTTTGGTTTTAAAAAGGGCTTGAAATTTGGGTAAAAATATGAATTTTAAGCCTATTGATCAACTGGATTTCCAAACCAATAGACTTGTATGATTAATGCCTTGTATTTTTGTTTTTGGTATAGCTAGTTTACTGATTGCCCAAACTAATCAACTAGTTATTATGCGATTTCAAATTCTTTTCTATTTTTCCTTCAATACCTTTTCCAATGTTTATGAAAATTTCTAATTAGATTATATTTGTGCTAATAAGTATATTTTGATATTTTGGGATTATTTTTACATTATTTAAATTATCATATTATTTTATTTAGCTAAAAATCCCCTTAAATCACTTTTAATGTACTTTATCATCTATTATCATTTTCCCTTACTTTTCTTTATCTTTTGGTAGCCATAACTTTGTGTCGAGCCCTTGCACCCTCCCTAGACCAACCTTATCTCTACGCCAACCTAATTGCACTCCATCTCCCTCATTTTCATTTTCCCCTTCCTTCCATTTGGTCCCGTTTACTCAACTAAAGTCAAATCTCTCTCTCTCCTTCCCTTTGATATATCATCTTCCCTAACCTCCCTTAGGCTTTATTTTGATTAATTATAAACATAGCCTTCAACACTTGCTCTCCTTTATCTCTTCCCTTGGTTTATTTTGCAATGTTTTGGACATTTCTCATTTTCTCTCCCTTTCTTTTATGCTAGAAAATAGAGGCTTTGCCTCTTAATTTTCCCTCCTTTAACAAATTCTTTTTACTCCTCTCTTCTCCTAATCTTAGCCTTAGCTCTCCATTGTTTTTCTTTTTAAACAAGGATGGATTAAACTGTATAGAAAGGTTAAAGGTCCTAGCTTTTCTCATCTTTGTAACTTGTTCTTGAGAGAAGGTTGAATTATGATTCTTCTTCTTTATTGGGTTTTAAAAGGAGTTTTTAACTATTTTGATTCTTGATTCTTATAGGAAATTATGACTATCGGTAGAGGCCATCAAGTTAGGAGATATTTCTTGTGCTAGAAGAGTTTTTCTTGGAGGTAAGACATCCTTATCTTTAATATTACTGAGGATTTATGTTATTAATTATGGTCTTATATCTTTTTTGAGTTCTATGATGCATATGTTATTTTGAGATATTGAATTTGAGCATGGGGAATATTTATACCTTTGGGCTTTGGGGCATGTTTTTTGGTATTTTAAAAATAAAGCATGATTATGATGTGTATTTATTTTCTACCATGAATCCATGTGATTTTAAGTGCGGAAGTTGTCTTTTTATATGTTCTACAACATAGAAGCATGGCAGGGTTAGTTTAGGAATGTATGTGATTTTGTTAAGTGTGAAAATATGGGTTTGGGTGTTATTTTGCCTAGACCAAATGATCGATTGGGTAAACCCATCGACTAGTATGCAGGTACAACCAATTGATTTGATAAACATATGGATTGGCTCATATGACTAGTCGAGTAGTTCCCGTGAAAATTTGATCAATTAGTAGACTTATTGATTGATTATTTTGTAACCGGATTTGGTTTGGTCTTGGCTTATACACATCGGTTGGTTTAGCCAAATCCATCGATTGGTTCTTATGAATAGTCAATCGATTAGACCAACCAATTAAATAGTTTCACTGTATTATTTATTTCTCCTTGGGTTTGGTATGCCCAAACCAGTCGAGTGGTTTGAAGGACCCATCAACTAGTTCCGCGTGATTTTTCCATGTTTTTTTTATTAATTATTGATCCTTCTTTGGGGCTTCTATCCTAAATTTTTCATTAATTTGCCACATTAAATCATGATATTGAACATATATAATTAGAACTAAAGGAAATTAAAATAATGAATATTATGGTGTGGCTTGAAAGCTTTATTTGATTGAGTTTGATGTTATCTCCTAAACACCTAATTTGGTAGCTCGAATTGCCTTGGTTAGTGTTTGGTGTTAACAATTGGAACACTTAAATTGGTTTAATCTATGGAATTGAAATAATTAAATCTTAGATGTCTTTTCCGTATGCATACTTGGGGTTTGATTATCTTAATTATGCCCCCTAAACTAGGAAAATAAGAGTGGTAGATGTTGAAGATCCCTGAGAAAAGCCCATTAGCATTAGTGTTAGTGTGGTGGAACCCCAAATTGAGGGTATTGTCATAAGGTGATACTTTTCCGTTAGTCTTTCCCGTGTGACACTTATCTTGTACAATTCCCTTAGTGATTAATAAGTCAATATTTCCCAACACTTAGGTAAAATAAAGCCTAAGAAAGAGGATAAGAATACCAACACAACTTAAAGGAGTAAGAGAGAACTTTGAGTGTGTAAGAAAAGAGTGTGTATTTATACAAGTGGAGAGATCTTACAAGTTTTGGATGGTGGGAGAAATTTCCTCCTCCCCCTTATTCAAAATGGAAGGTTCTACATTTTCTAAAACCTTTAACATTTAGTTGAGAATTTTAGAGACTTCCTTGTTGGATTTTTCTATACTCTTCTATATTTAAAAGATCTAGATAGTTAGTACATTATCTATAATGCCTATATAATATTAAATTATTTTCCATACAATTTTACTAGAGTCTCCACAACTCTAGGGTATTCTATAACTTCTAGATAAAAAAAACTAAAACAAAAATTGGCAAATGTCCTCATTAAGTCCTTAGACGTCTTAAAAGCTTCGATCTAGTCATAAAACTACCATAAGTCCTCTTTTCATTCCTAGCTTACCTCACTATGTAGTGTTCCTTTCCAGCATACTTGGTACTTGATGTGCTTGGGGACTCCTCTTGCTACCTTCTCTTTATCAGCCACCACCTTTGCAACCTCCCTTTTGTTAGATATAAACATATGTAGGTGGAGATCAAGAGGACTCACCCCTACTTGGATCATATTCATCCTTGTGATAAGGTTTTAGAAGACTCACATGGAACACCTGGTGAACCTTCAACTTTTCAAGAAACTCCAACTTGTATAAAGTCTTTCCAACCTTCTTTATAATTGAGTACAGTCCCTTATACCTCCGTGTCAAGCCTTTGTGTACTTTTTGATATGCCTTGAACTATTGGGTTAAGAGTTTCACCATCACTTCATCGCCTACTTGGAATACCCTAAACTTCCTCTTTTCACCTACTCACTTCTTCATCCACTTAGCATCCTTAGTCAAATTTAACTTAGCTAAATCTAGCTACTAGTTCCACCCTTTTGCATACTTAAAGGTTGCAGGGCTAGGTCCATTATATCCTTAGGTCAACTCCCACGGAGATGTAAGTTGTTGGCCCATCACTAACTCAAATAAACTTTTTTGTGTAGCTTCTCTCCACTAGAGATTATCTAAGAATTGATCCATATCCAAAAATTTTGCCCAATATATCTAGTTGGCACTCACAAAGTATCTCAAATAGATCTCTAAAAAATTATTCACCCACTCTATCTATCCATCAATATATGGGTGGAAGATTAGGGAGAAGTGAAGATTTGAGCCCCTAAGATTGAACTTATCACTCTAAAATTTCCTTGTGAATCTTAGGTCTTAGTCACTAGTAATGTTGAGAGGAATGCCCTAATATTTCACCAAATGTTTGAAGAGGAGGCATCCTATGTACTCGGTAGTATAATAACTTGGGGTAGAGATGAAGGTTCCATACTTAAAAAATAGATCCACCACTACCATGATAGAATCACATCCTTCTGAAGTAAGAAGTTCCAAGATAAAGTCCATGGAATTGATTTTCCATGGCTTCTCTAAAATAGGAAGATGCTCTAGCAAAATCCTCCTATAGAAAAATCCAATGCATTAGTGTGCACCTTAAACGGCTTCAAGTTGTTGGGAAAAACTAAGATCAGCTTTTCAATCATGGATTACTTACAATCCTTAAAGGCTTGTTGATACTCCATCATCCACTACCACACAACCTTCTTCTTATGCTCGTTGGTTAAGGGTGTGTCCCTTACCAAGTAACCCCTTATGAACTGCCAATAATAATTTACAAGGCCTAAGAAAGACCTTAAATTCAAAACTCTCTTAGGTGGATCCAATTCATTGATATCCCACACTTAAGCCTCATCCATAAAGATCTTTCCATTAACAATCCAGTGCCTTAGGAATATTACTTCCTCTTAAGTAAATGAGCATTTATCTAATTTTTACAGATAACTCATTTTCCCAAATACTTAGACAACTTTCCTTAGGTTCTCAACATGTTCACCTAAGGTTTCACTACTACAATATTATCCACGTACACCATAATGAACTTATCCAAGAATGGATGAAAGATCTTATTTATCAAAGTGCAAAAGATTACAATGTATTTTTAAGGCTAAAGGGATAACCAAGAATTCTTAAGATCCAAATATGGTCACACATGTAGCCTTATACTCATCCCTTTTAGCTATGTGCATTTTCTAGTATCCCGATCTCAAGTGCATCATGAAGAACCATCGTGATTTCCAAATCCTATCAAACAAGTCTCTTACCAACATAATAAGATATTACTTTGTTTAGTTCCCTACAGTTGATGCACATGTAAAGCCCTCCATCGTTCTTCATTTGAAATAATACTAGGGTAAAAAATGGGGGTTTGGATGGCCTTATGAATCCTAAATCCAATAATTGCTTGAGTTACTTCCTTAATTCCTCCAAATCAAGTGGAACCATCCTATAAGGTTCTATAGTAGGAGGCTTAACACCTGGTTTTAGCTTTATCACATGATCTACCTCCCTCCTAAGTGGGAGCTTCTTAGACAACTCGAGTGGCATCACATCCTCATACTCTTTGAGGACTTCCTTGATATCTTTAGGCATACCCAATCTAATGGGTAAGGATTCTTCATTCAACTTAGCCAAGTAAGTGTCCTTACCCTTTCTCATTCCCTTAGATACATGTATAGCATCTTAGACTCCACCTTTTCCCATAATGGTGGCATAGCATAGGTATCTTGTCCCTTAGAGATATGGATGGTGTTGGCATCCAAAAATGATAGTGGGTGTACCTTATTAACAAACTTAAAGCCAAGTACCATCTTGAAGTCGTCCATTGGTACCACTGTCAAGTTAACCATGCCTTTCCATTCTACTAACTTAATGGGTACCTTGCTAGCAATGCCAAGGATAGGCCTAGAAGTTGAGTTCATGACCTTCATTTAACCGATCTCCTTTGCATACTTGATCCCAAGTATCGTGGCTTCTCCTTTTGCCATAAAGTTGTGTGAGGCTCCAATGTCCATCAATGCCTTATTGACTCCACCATTTACCTCGGCTTCAATATATATCAAGACCTTAGATGACCTGACCCCCTCCTTTAGCATTTTTAAGTCCTTGGCCACTTCCTTAGGCTCCACCCTAGCCTTGTCCTTTAGTGAGTTGAGGAACCACATAAAACCCATCTTAACTTCCTTCTCACCTGACGTTCCTTTTCCAATGGAGCTAATAAGAGCATGAAGTTGTTTTCGCTTAGGATATAGGAAGGAGAGGTACTCACCTTAGAAAATGAAGCACTCCCATTTCTTAGGGTGCTCTTTACACTCATCTTACATGTCCTTCCACTTAGGTGGGATTCCTTTATTGTGGGCTTTCTCTTCCAAACCTTTGTTTTAGCCACCCTTCTTGGGTTTCTCCTTCTTTTCCTTTCAGAACTTGATGAGGGACTTCACCTCCTTTATAGATGAAGTAAGGTCTTAGATGCTATGATTCCTCAAATCTTACTCCTCCTATGGTTGTAGTCCATCCATGAGGTAGAGGAGTAGATTCTTTTCCTTTATGTCTGGTATCTCAAGCATCAACGAGTTGTAATCCTTAGTGTAGTCCTTGATGGTACTAATATGGTTTAATCTTTTTAGTCATCGAACAATATTCTCCTCCATGTTCATCGAATAGAACTAGGATTTAAGTTCTTTCTTAAAATTCTCCCAAGTATCAATCACTAGCACTTCTCTTTCAATTTCAACATTCTGATGCCTACACCATAGCATGTCATCATGCTCTAGGTAGAATGTGGCAGTTTTGATCTTATTGGAGTCATCCTCATTATCTGAATAACACAAATATCATTCTACCATCCTAGTAAAATTATTAAGTTTCTTACCATTACGCTTACCTCCATATTAAGTGATTCAGGGACTCAAATCCTTAATCCACCGTCACCATCATTTTGGCATCAGTTGAGCTCTCTTCTTAATGCACCATTCTCCTCCCTAAGGGTTTCAAATTCTTCCCTTAGGCTAGTGACATCCTTTTGAAGTTATTCAAGCAAGCGATTGAGTTCTCCCCAAACTACTTATCCCATTTATCAAGTCTCTCCACCATCTCATTAATTCCCTTCTCCACTCATTCCACTCTTTTCTTGAGTGAAAATAATTGGTCCTTGGAGATCAAATTTTCATTCCCAGTATTCTTTATCTTCTCAACCTCCCATCCAGGAGCCTCGTGGCACATAGTTGAGTTGCTTAGGTTCTTTGGAACCTCATCTTCTACCATGGTAATGATCTTTTATAACTAAAGCTTCACAACCAACTGTTACTCTAATACTACGTGTAACGGGGCAACTCTTTTCCTTCAATATTTCACATGTGGCATTTAGCTTGCACAAGTTCCTTAGTACTTACTAAGTTAGTCTTTCCCAATATTTAGGCAAAATAGAGCCTAAGAATGAGGATAAGAATACCAACGCAACTTAAAGGTGTAAGAGAGAGCTTTGAATGTGTAAGAAGAGAGTATGTATATATACAAGGGGAGAGTTCTTACAAGTCTTAGATGGTGGGAGAATGGGGATCCTCCTCTATTTTTGGTTGAGGTTCCTCCTCCCTCTCCATCAAAAGGAAAGGTTCTAGATTTTTTGCAACCTTCAATATTTACTTGAAAAATTCTAGAGACTTCCTTGTTGGATTTTTCTATACTTTTCTAGATTTAAAAGATCTAGAGAGTTCTTACATTATTTATAATATTTCTAAAATATTATATTATTTTTCATTCAATTCTACTAGAGTCTCCACAACACTAGGGTATTCTAGAGCTTTTCAAACAAAAATTAAAGAGCATTTTAGTAGTTTGAGACAATATACCCCTTATCTAGGAGACTAAGTATGGTGGATGTTGAAGACCCTTGAGAAAAGCCCTATTAGCATTAGTGTACAATGGTGGTGGGAGTTACAATCCTACGTTTGTCTATATTTTAGATATAGATAATGATTTAATTATGATAAATATGTTTAGGGTGTTGCATGCCCAAGATTTAGCATATGCCCCATTACCTAGAAGATCAAGTTTGGTGGATGTTGAAAAATCCCTAAAAAAAAGCCTCTTGACATTACTGTGTTCTGGTGGTGGGACTTTGTAGTCCTACACTAGTCCCTGTCATTGATAGCAAGATTTCTTAGAACTATTGTTATGGATTGTCCTAAGGATTCATGGATGAATGGTTATGTAAGCTTTATAGATTTTGCTATAACATATACGTTATCCATGATATTATGTGTTATGTTTTCTAGGCATGTCGCATACCATATTATTATATGATCTCAAAGTGTAGCGTGATCCCTTACTATGTTTGAGGTAGTTTATTTTACCAGTACTTTACTGTACTGATACTATATTTTTGTGATCATCCAACTTCTATTTTGGTGAGCAGAATGACTTGCAAAGGTATTTCAGTTAGAGTATACCGAGGAAGATGATGTGGGTTGGTAGATATTCGTGCCTGAGGATTGAGATTTACATTCTATTTAGTTAAGAGTTAGGCTACCCAATTTAAATTATTTTTACCCATAGTGTTGAGTTTCTTTTGTTCTTTTTGGTTATTTTAACTTTTAGTTTTGGTTCTTGTATTTGGTTTTTGTATATCTCTTCCTTTTATATTATTCTCATCTTCATATTTGTTATATTGTTAGTGCATACATCTTTTGTTCATTCGTTCTGTTTTGCTTTAAATCAATCATGTGTTAGGTAGTAATTACACCTCTCTCATGGTTAATGTGACATTGACATCTCTCGATTTTATTTTATTATGTTTCCCATTATATTCAAAAAGAAAAATTTTGATTCTTAATATTAAGGGTATTGCAAGCAAGGACTTGAGTTTCTCCTTCGATGATGCCCTAGACAAGAACTCTTTGACATGGGTCGAGAGCTTGTCATGTGGAGAGATTAGCTGTGCATACTTTTTGAGACTATCAATATCAATTGTGTGAGGTCCGATAGTGGACACCACTGGTAGGATGAAATGAAGCTTCTTATAACTCATGGCATAGACTTCAAATGTGTGATTCACAAGGGATGAATTGAATTTGGAGGTATGTTGACTTGGGAAGATTCATGATGTTTTGGCGAGCTTTATATCCTTGATACTAGACACAATTGTCACCAAAAGCTCTTGTTGCTTTAAATATAGCCGTTTCTTTTTTTTTCCTTTTTACTTCTATTTATTTATTTCTTTATATGTAAAATTTTGATGGCTTGTTAGGAGTAGTATATAGCACAAAAGTGAGCAAGAGGAAAGGATATAATATGAATTCGGTTTAGGAAGGAGCTGAGAAGAATGTCCTCCTAGAGATGGTGAGCTATGTGGGGTGGCGGAGCCAGGCCTTTTTAATGGTATCCGAGAACATCATTGAAATTAGTATATATAAGAAAAGAGAAAAAACAATGTCCAACAAAATTCCACGACAGCGTAGTGGTACTAAAGCACTGTGAACCTATGTAATTGAGAGGTTAGGGTTTTAAAACTCCATGGATCCTGCTAGTATATTTGGACAAGAAATGAGAAGGAGTCGGGGCTAGGAGCCTGGACGGGCATATCCCAGTGGTTGAGGCATGGTATGTGGGAGCAAGGTACCTGGGTTCGAGTTTGTCGGGGGACAAGCTGCAGTGTGGGAGTTTCAACCCTCCGTTTGTGGAGGTGACTCCTTGTGGGCGCCCTGGCTCCGCGGGCCTGCCATGGATCTCGGCTGCTGGGCCACCGTAATTTACTTCTCTCGTGATGGCTGGCGGGCAAGCCGGCGGGGCCCCTGAGGGCAAGGGTATCGCCTTTTAGGGAGCAAGGAGTCGGGGCTAGGAGACAGGTTATTACTAGCCTGTCATATTTACTTTATCCTACGACCGAGAAAAATCATTGTAACTTGGAGTATAGCATAGCAGTAGTACAATATATCAATGTTCTAAACTTCAAGTTTTATATATATATATATATATATATATATATATATATATATGTTAAGGCCTATATTGATTGACTTATATTTTGTTAACAATTATTATTATTATTCTATTTTGTAAATTTTTATGAAAATAAATTAAAAATTATTAGAATATTAAAAATTATTAATATAATTTTATTTTAATATATAATTTTTAAATAATTTTATAAAAAGTGATTTATGCGTGTATATATGGGCAGCCATTTGGTGGAGGCCACATGGGTAATGCTTAATTAATAAGCATATCGGACTTGGTTTAATTTTCACATCGCTTCCTTGTAAACTCGCAGGAAATATTATGTAAGTCAAAGTCTTCTTGGGGAATTCATATGGTACTTATATAAGCATCTGCCAGCAGCCAAGACTAAGAATTTCTCGAGAAATTAGGCATGCACAACGTCGATAATTATGGTCTGACTTTGATGTGTAAGACATGCCTTTAGTTTAAATGCAGCTGACTTGATAATATTGATACATAATTTTTTGAAATAATTATCGTTTCTTGTTTGTTATAAATGTCTTTAAATTTCCAATTAAAGAATAAGCGTCTATAAGTAAAGAAAATTTGACAGATTAATCGCCGAAAATATATAAAATAATATTATTATGTATTTATAGTTTTATATAGTATATTATATCTAATACAATATATTCATTATCATATTTTATTTTTCATATTATATTCATTGCATATTTTTATCTGCAAAACATGTTAATTTAACGTCTAAATACTAAAACTAATAAGACGTCGAAAATTAATTTAGCTTCCACTACCTTCAAGTGCAAGTATTGTTCGAAAATTTTCTTTGCCAGCGACAAACTTTGCTTGCGAGAAGTTCCCGCGGCTCGAGCCTACTGTTCATTTATAGTGGTGTACAAGGATGCAGACACAGAAACATCAATCCGTTTATTACCGAAGGTATATATATATAACGTACAAATATAGGAACGTTTGTTAATCGTAGTATCGTTTAAATGGACGATTAAGATTAAAAGTTGACAACGAAATAAAAGAAAGAAGAAAGTGCAGAAATGTTTGATATCATTAAGAGTATTTCAATAAATGTATGTTACAAACGAAATTTTTGTCATGGAGTCACGGTTGTGGCACTTGACGCATTTTTGTTAGGTTTTTTTCTCATGGTAGTTATATTATACTTCCTCTGTTTTTATAAATTTTTTTTTAGCATTTTACATACTATTTTACAAAGTAATAGATATATATTTAATATAATAATTATATTCTTTATTAAAAAAAAATATAACAATTAATACATAGAAGAATAAAGAAAAAAGGTAGGGGAAAAATGAAAAATAAGTATTAACTTCTCTAAAACAACTTTCATTTTGAAATAAAAATTTTTGAGCTAAAAAATACTTTATTTTAAAAATAGAGAGAGTAACAATTTGAGTTTTTATTAGGTATTTAAATTTATGAGTTTAGGATTTATGGATTAAATTATGTTTTCTTATTTTGTTTAGGATTTGAGGTATGTTCCATTCATTTATATTTTTACACTTTTTAGCTTTAAAATTTAATGCATATATGTTAGGTTTTTAAAGATTTTTAGGGTTTATTCCATTTATTTTAAGTTTTAAAATTTTATTAGAGTTATGTTAAAATATTTTCACATTTTATTACTAGAATTTAGGTCTTTAAATTTATGATATTAGGATTTATTTATTAAATTAATTTTTCTTATTTTTTAGAGTTTGGTGTGTATTTTAGCTTTATATATTTATTTAGGTTTAGGGCTTATTCCATTTACTTTAATTTTTTTAAATTTTTTTAGGGTTTACCCCATTTATTTTAGGTTTCTAAGCTTTTATTAGGATTTAATATTTATTCTATTTATTTTTATTTTTTAAATTTAGTTAGGGTCTAGAGTTTATTCTATTTATTTTAGATTTTTTGATTTATTTACAATTTATAATTTAGGGTTTAGTAATTATTCTATTTATTTTAGATTTTTTTATTAGTTTAGGGTTTATAGTTCATGGTTTTGGGTTTTGAGTATAGGGATTATTAGGTCTTTAAACTTGTGAGTTTAAGATTCACAGATTAAATTATTTTTTCTTATTTTTTTTAGGATTTGGGGTATGTTCCATGTATTTAGATTTTTTATATTTGTTTAGGTTTAGGTTTAGTGTTTAATGCATTTATTTTAGGATTTTAAATATTCTTAGGATTTATGCCATTTATTTTAGGTTTTTAAATTTTTATAAAGTTATATTATAATGTTTTGACTTTTTATTATTAGAATTTAGGACTTTAAATTTATGAATTTAGGATTTATGGATTGAAATAATCTTTCTTATTTTTTTTAGGGTTTGGGGTATGTTCCATTTATTTTAGCTTTTCATATTTATTTAGGTTTAGATGTTATCATGTTCCATTTATTTTAGCTTTTCATATATATTTAGGTTTAGATGTTATTCCATTTATTTTAGGTTTATAAAATTTTATTAGGATTTAAGATTTATTCTATTTATTTTAGGTTTTTTAGATTTATTTACAGTTTAGGGTATAGAGTCTATTATATTTATTCTAGGGTTTTTTTATTAGTTTAGGGTGCATGGTTCATGGTTTTTGGTTTTGGATTTATTACATTTATTTTAGGTTTTTTATATTTGTTTAGGTTTTATAATATTTATTTTAGGGTGTATAGATTTCTTTAGGGTTTAAGGTTTATTCCATTTATTTTAGATTTTTTTTTATATTTCTTTAATGTTTAGGGTGTATTCCATTTATTTTATGTATTCTAGGTTTGTTTAGGGATTATGGTTTACTCCATTTATTTTAATTTATTTTATATTTGTTTAGAGTTTAGGATTTATTTATGGTTAGGGTTTGGAGTTTATGCCATTTATTTTTGGCTTTTTAGATTTGTTTACAGTTTATAGTTTAGTTTTCTTTATTTTAGGATTTTTGGGATTTGTATAGGGTTTAAGGATTGGGGTTTATTCTATTTATTTTAAATTTAGATTTGTTTAGGGTTTTTGGTTTATTCTATTTATGTTAGATTTTTAATTAAGGCTCATTCCATTTATCTTAGATTTTTAGCTTTCTTTAGGATTTAAGGTTTTAGGATTTATGATTTATTCCATTTATGTTAGGGTTTAGGGTTTAAGGGCCTAGAGATTAATGGTCGTTTCCATTTATTTTACGTAAAGATTTATGGTTCATTCCATTTGTTTTAGATTTTTTAGAGTTGTCTAGGGTTTTGAAATTTTCTTTTATTCTATTTATTTTAGGATTTTAGACTTGTTTAGGGTACCAAGTTTTTTCCATGTATTTTACCTTTTTTGATTTATTTAGGGTTTATTATTTTTTATTTTTTAGGGTTTAAGTTTTATGTTTTATTTTATTTTTTTTTATTTTTTTAGGGTTTAGGATTTATTTAATTTATTTTAGACTTGTTTAGAATTTTTTAAGGTTTAGGGTTTGTGGTGTATTCCATTTATTTTAGTTTTTTTAGATATGCTTAGGGTTTATTCAATTTATTTATTTTTATATTTTTTTATCATTTATTTCAATTTTAAAGGCTTTAGGATTTAAGGTTTATTCTACTTATTTTATTTTTGTAGATTTATTTATGGTTTATTCTAAATGTTTTTAAGTTATTGGATTTAGGGTTTATTCTATTTATTTTAATTTGTTTTTAGATTTATTTAGGGTTTATTCAATTTTTTTTAGGTTTTAGGAATTAGGAATTAGGATTTATTTTATTTTTGTAAGATTTGTGTAGTATTTATTCTAATTTTTTTAGGTCTTAAGATTTAAGATTTATTGTATTTATTTAGCTTTGTTTAGGGTTTAAGATATAAGGTTTAAGGTTTGTTCCATTTATTTTAGTTTTGTTTGTAGAAAATTGATGGGTTGATGATTTATTCTATTTATTTTGTTGATAGGTTTAGGATTTTTATATAGATTTTTAATAGGGATGTCAATTCAAATAGATCAAAAGGAAAAAAAAGAAATGGGTTAAGGTATCAATTTTAGAAATAATTGTTAGGTGACATTGGATGATATGTTAAGCATATTAATTGAATAAAAAATATTACACACATGCAACTTATTTTAAAATATTAGTTAGGGTAATATATTAAGTCACTTTCCTACCACAAGACTATATGAAATTAATTATTTTATTTATTAATGTATAACTCATATATACATGTAAAAATTTTAATAGTGTTTAATTAGCAAAATATATTTAGTTGATGGAAGAGCATTACTAGAGGGCTTCAAATAGCATCACTGCTCCCAAATAGATTAATTCCAATAGAATGTAATGGTACACACTATGAAAACAAAACTTATTATTGAAGTAAGCTGCAATCCTTGCAACAAGCTATAGTGTTTTTTTTTTCTTTTTTTCGAAACTTTAATTTGAGATCATTCAAAGGGAGCAAGTGGCTCATAGACTCCGGAACAATCATGGTTGAGAAAGTTATCATATTCAGCTTAAAGGTAGAAAAGCTATGAAACCTGAAGCATAATGTCCACATCCACTACCAAGCAACTTTTTCTCTTCCTAGGGGATATAGCCAAAGAAAATACTACATTGATTTATGCTCTATTTAGTTCTAAAAAAGTTTAAGGAAAAAAATTAAAATAAAAATATTTTCCTTCAAACTTTCTTTAAAGAAAATTATTTTGTTAATTCTTAGCAATTTTATTCCTTATTCTTTTTCTATTTCATTATCTCAAGTAAACCAAACACAAAAAATTATTTCCTATTTATTTTCTTTCTTTTCTTTAAAATTTTTCATGAACCAAATGGAGCATTACAAGATGCAGGGGAAGAAAACAACTATGCCGAGTTGAATCATGATAGATAAATGCATTAAAGCATCGATTATAATCACAAAATAATCACAACATTCTGATAAAAGTACCATTCATCTCACCCCCACAACAAAATAATCACAACATTGATGAACTGAACACTAAATCCCCAAGTATAAGCATAATTCTGATGGAACTTAATCCCATCTACCAATTAATGACTCAAATCTCAATCCTACCGAAGGGGTTATTCTTAGTGAATAATAAGGTATCCATTATTTTGTTGTTCCACCAAGAGATGTATAGGGTATTTACTTGGGAGTGACCAGCACAATACCAACATCATCCAATTTTGGGGGAGGAGAAAGAATCGTATTTTTAATCTATAACACCTATATAATTAAACAAATAATTTTATGAAAAATAATTAAATTAAGATAGAAAAATATATAACTAAATGAAACTTTTCTATTATTGAAACCACCATGAAAATTGAAATCATCTCTCAAGTCTATAAGTATTGTATTTCTATTATTATTGAAAATATTACACACGCAACAACAATAGTGATATCGAACATATGAATATGAATAATACGTCATATACAGCCTTGGTTTGCACCTGTTTTCATTAAAGTACTCATAGACAAACACACCTACACACAGGTCCATATTTTATTTCTTTGGTACGTGGTAACTAGTTTTCATTAACTTGGTAGAGTTTGCAGAAGTGTCTTTTGGTAGGCCTAATTTTTTACAAAGTTTTATGGTCATAAATAATACAAATTCAAATAATTTTTTTTATTTTTTGTTAAGTTGTAGTAGCTAGATCAAACTGAGAACAGAAATAAACTAACATCAATTATATATATAATTCATGCATAGCAAATCAATTTTCAGGAAAAAATGGAGACAATATCAAATATGAATCTCCAGGAACCAAACTAGAAGAAACACAGAACGAAAGATGTGAGTTCATCAGACAGATCTGAACACATTATACATATAAACAACAATAGGAAAGAAGCAAAATATACCGATATAAAAATTTATTTGAACAACAATTTTAGGTGTTGAATGCAATTACCGGATCCAACACCCAAAATTAAATGTAGAAAAAACCAAAGAGACCAAAATTGCTTCGAATTAAGCCCCAAGTATGAACAAATCTGGGGAAAAATGAAATTAGTTTTTTTATTATTATTTTAAAGTCAATGAGTAAACCTCAATCAACATTGGTGGTAAATTCTTAGGCAAAATCTGACAAAAAATGGAGGAGAGAATTGGAGATGAATTATCGGGCTACGAACGATAGCGAAAATGAACAAGGATTCTCAGGTAACGATGGATAGTGACAATAAAAATAGGAGGTACGATGAGCAATGGAGATCGGAGGAGGGAGATAGAGATGGCTTCAGGAGCAAGATGGAACGAGCTTTATTGAAGTAAGAAGGAATGGGAGTAGAGTAAGGAACTGATACACGCCGAGATTGAGAGAGGAATGAAAATAATTAGATCTACCGTACTTTTTTTTCTTAACCAACCGATATAAATGGTTCTTATGTTTGTATTCTCAATATAGTTTCTATGTCACCCTTGAATATATATATATATATATATATATATATATATATATAGTTATATTTATATTTAGTTTATTAATATACATATATTTATATCTCAAAATCAATAAATTATTATTGTTATTTATTTTGTTTTTTTAAAAAAATGTAAGTATTTTTTTTAATTACCAATAAATATACGTATTTAGACTTTATTATGTGCATTCCAAAATAGGTCTGTATCAATATATTAGAGAAAATCCTACAGACCGTATCTAACTCAGTTAACTATGGATGCTCCACTGTTAGAGAATACAAAAGAAAAAAAGAAGAAGAGGTTATCCTACCGTGTTAACCTATCCTCTATCTCCATCCTTTCTCATCTTCTGTCGTTATCATTATTAATTTCAGTTCGAAAGGAAGCAGCGGGGATGGCAACGATGGAAAAACCTAGAGATTGAACATTATTAAGCACGACGATGACGATGGTGCATCGAAGGCTCCTGGTTAAAAAGGATGACGGGACGGTAGTAACGAGATTGAAGGTCACTGACGATAGAGATTTTCATTTGTTTGGGATTTTGCTATTTCTCATGAGCTCCGTCCATTTCCCGAGGCATCTTAGGGATGCACCATAGTGGCAAGTTGTTAACTTGTTATCCCTGCGCTTCCATGTTCATTTATCCTCGGTCATTTGGTACAAGGTTAATAAAAGTAAAAAATAAAAAATAATAATACTCTTGAATTTTACGTCTCTTAGATAATATGATAATGTATTAAAAGTAACAAAAGTATTTTTCAAACAAATCCTCATTTTAGTTCCAAAAAAGACCTAAAATTAGAATTTCTTTGAAAAAATTGTATTTCATTTTAAATAGACTATATAAGACACCTAGATTAAAAGTTTTTAGTGTCTATTTGAATTGAGATAAATCGAGATGAAGGACTTATACACCCTATTTAGGAATTTATTTAGTAATATATGCCTAAGGCAATTGAAGATAATTATTTACCTCAAAACATATTATCTCCAAAGTTGAGGGTAATCGAGGTGAAAGTTAAAACATAATAATATTTTAAAATATTCATCCCTATTCATTTAAATCCAAACAAAATGGAAACAATATGAATTTAAGTTAATATTATCCAAATAATATTTTGAAATATTCACCCCAATTCACTTTCATTCTACTTACCTAGATAAACTCTAAATGTTTACCCTCAAATCACTCCAAACCAAACTTATAGTATCCTCTTATTCTTTTTCTATTATTCATCTCCTTCCTTTACTCCTCCTTTTTAGAGAGGACGGACATAAAGTAAAGAATTAGTTGGTGTGGCATTTCTTCACATCCAAAATAGCAAACAATGATTGAAGATGTTGGTAAGTATTCAATTAATTTCAAACAACCCACCCACATTTGAAAATTATTTCAAACACTAAAAAATTGTAATATTAGTTTATTTTAAATTGAACCCTAATTTTTAAACAACATTTTAAATCTCGATCCCCAAACAATGGCCAACTACTGTGCACGTCATCATCCTCAACATATTCTAGCCGAGAATCATAATCTTTCCAATCGTTTTCTACTCACTAGAATGTAAGCCAAATCATCTTAGTAACCAAACAAATGTAGTATCAATGCATCTGTCGTGAGGAATAACATAAGTTGGGATACCACACCTGTCCAAGTGATGGATGTACAAATCTCCAAGGAGGTTTATACAGGGATACCATACCTATATAAACTAGACACCTATGTCATAGTATTAATATTACCCCTAATAAATATGTGCATACCCCTACAAACCACAACCTATTATGGAAATAAATAGGTGTTGAATGAAAACTAATAAGATAAGGGTGACCCATCCACTAACTCTCGATCATTTACCTCGAGAGTTAGAGAAAAAGACTAGATTGAAACTTGAATTCCTATTATAAATAATTATTAGGTGATACCAAAAGTCTCAACTAAATTCCATTATTAAGTAATTGGTGTTTCCAAGTGATCACACCAAACACAAACCAAGTCAGTCAAGCAACCAAATTGGTTGTTTAGGAGATAACACCAAACTTAATTAAAATACCATTTTATTATATTCTTATTTTCAATTATGCATGGCTAATATTAAGATTTAATGTCACAATATAGTGGAAAAGTTATAATAGAAACCTTTTGAAAAAATCAATAAAGAATAAACAAACATGGCAAAATGAAGCTAAACCAATTGCTTGAACTAGTCGACTGGTCTAGGCATACTAGATCTCTAATACCCCTATTTTTAGGACTTAAAAGTTTTATTTAAAGAGTTAATTACAAAAGCTAAAATAGTAAAAATATAGGGTGTTACTACCACGCTTGGTACAAATCTAGTTTCTTCTACCATTCTCATACTAAGTGCTAAGGCTAAAAATTTTACCCCCTTAAATTAATAACACCATTATAAGAAATATAATAGAGATTTCAAAGCCAATTAACATCATGCTAATAATATAAATGGTCAGGGATTATAAAATTCAAGTGAAAAGAAATACAATAGGACATGAGAGTCCAAAAATATCCAGATCAAAATATACTGAATATAATACCAGATAGTCCTAACTCTCAACCCACAATACTAGCCTTCAACTCAATCCATAAGCAAGCCTACAAAGTCACCACTACCCATTGAATAAATAAGGGCCCATGAAATAGAACCCATTAGTACAATGATATTAAGTAACTTATTATATAAAATTGGCATAAAAAACTCTCATGAAACATATAGAAGGCATCATAATAGGACATGGTATAAAATATTAAAATATATATGTGATGACCAAAATATAAGAATCATTTCAGATAAAAAACCTATCACTATAGCCACATAGTACTTATGCCCATTCATTTAGAAAATAGTGAAACTTACCAACCAATTATCCAAGGGATGCTATATGAAGTAATGATTAGAAATAATCATCCAATAATTATAACATTCACAGTATATCTCATATCTTAACATTAATACCAATAAATTTCATAATATCACAGGTAAGGCTTAAGCACAACTATTGACTATAGGTAGGCATGAAGGCTACTATCGAATCATAGGTAGGTATAAAGGTTACTACAGAATTACAAGTAGACATAAAGGATACTACTAAACCGCCAATATGTATAAAGGCTACTATTGAGCTAATCCAATAATCAATTCAAATCAACAATAATTATTTTTATTTTTAATTACTCAAGGGAAGATCATATCAAATAAGAGACGCTAAGGTACTCTGATCATGCTGGTGCACACATGCAACATAATATCCTATAGACTATCATCCTAAGGACACCAAGGTACCCTAGTCCTACTATCACATGAAGGGAGTACATTATCTCACCAATAAGAAAACCTAATCTATAAATATGTAAACTCTCTATAAGTCCGAAGAGTAAAATAAAGTAAGATATAGGGCTTGGTTGGGGTACTAAGGCATACCAGCAAAATCCATAACCAACCGTGGGCTAAACCACGTAAATAACCATCATTCCTTAGTTTGAGGTCTTTCATTTTAAATATTAAAATTTTATTATAGTGACCACAAAATCACATAATACATATATATATCCAATTCCCGTACTTAACCATTATTAGTCATTTTTAATTATTCAAGATAACCATAAACAATGTCAATACTAAATTCAAATCAAAATTCTACAAGGCCATCTTAGGTTCAATTATTCACATTTATGCGCATTACGTTGAAAATGATCAAAATGTCATTGAGACCATTACTACCACATTATCATCTATTTTAACTACTGGTTCTATTTTATTTAACAATCTGTCATAAAAAGGATAAAATAAAACACTTAAATTATTTAACATGAAAATTAATTACCAAACATGTTAAATGACCATTTTACCCTAACACATGATTTTACATGTAAAATCCTAATATGAGTTTCTAAAGCATCAAATCACATACTTCCATACTTTGCAATAAAAGATACATATTAGGCATGCTTATTGGAATGAATATCATGATACACTTAAAAAGATCAAATTTCCCTTAGGGAACACAATAATAATAATAATCATGCTAAAAAAATACCTAAGTATGCTCAATCTATCATTATAGACATACATGACATACATAATTTATTTCCAACATTAAACCCATTTTAGTATGCTTTTGTACACATAATACCTTAGACAAACTAACATGCTCCATTTTACCAAATTTTATAGTAATATTATTAGGCAATAATTACAATGTACAAACTATGCTCAACACGATTTATACATTAACACCCTAATGTGCTATTATGTGATATCTAATATTTTAGTAAAGTATAGGGATTACTTGTGATGCATGAGCATCTAATGAACCTAATGATTATCATGTTCATATTAATTCTCAAGATAAGGAAGACTTAGCTTTCTTAATGTTGGAGCCTATCATGTTAAATATTCTTGATAATTCTTATATGCTTGATATTGAAAAACATTCAAGTTGTTCTTGTAGGTATACCACATATTTGTAGGAAGAAGATGTTAATACACTTTAATGTGTATAAGTATTCAAAGCATGAAAGACTATGGCATACATGGGATGATACCTTACAACAAGAAGATATGGTGATGATATTCACTAGTTGTATTAACTTGTTGTAAACCCTAAACCTAAGTGTATTTTATGTAAGTCAGGGTTTGATTTAATTTCATGTATGTATCATAGTTAATTGTATAGCTTTGTAATATTAATCATTAGTATCATTTAGCCAATGATATTATGCTTAGGGTTAAGTGTTATACGGGCTTAATTCAACCATGATAAGTGGGCTTGGATTAAGGGAAAGAATTGGCTGGTTTAGGCATGATAACCACTAACTACTTCCTCTCCTATATATATACTCTTATACGCATGATTTGTAATGCAGAATGAATAAGAATTTTAATCCAACTTTGAGCATAGCTAGCTGAAGTCTATCTCTCTCATTTGAGTCGACATTGAGCAAGGAAAGTCTAGGACATTGCCTTCTTCTATTAAAACTCAAACTCGACATATTTGAAGGCTGGTTCAAATCTGCCAAGACTCCTATCCTTTGTAACTTGATTTCTTCGCCTATAATCCTTCTTAATCCTTCATTTCTTTTGCATCATTTCATGGGTGACATCTTCTACCATCAATATTATATCCAACCTTCCAGCCACTTTGATAAAACACATCATTTTTGGTATCAAAGCTTTGATTGTTTGAAGTTGTCGCAGAACCAGACACTGTAGAGTAGAAAATTGAGTGTATGTTTTTACATCAAGAACTCCACGATTACTCAACCTTTCCCTTGAATTATTTCTTCTTTATGACCTTCTTGAATTTTTCTTGAAGTTCTTGCAATATTGCAACGATCATGTTGCATTTTTCCTATCATTTCCACATAAAATACCGACAGGTTGCAGTCCAAGTTGCAGCAGTTCTATGTGTTGTCCTATGTGCCACGATTTTGTGCCTCCCTATCACCTCATTCATCCTTCATTCTACTCTCTATTGGTGCGTGATCTAGTGTGAATCAATCCATTTCAATTTCCATTCGTGCATCAAACAGAGAAGACCACAAAAGGGCCAGACTTGGACACCATCTCAGAATCGATCGAATAGACCAGGAGTTGCAGACCCTCTATTCAAATCATTTCTCCTCAATTTATCTCAAATAATCACTCAATAATTTCCCTCTAGATCTCCTCTACATATTCTATGAATAAACCAACATGGATCTCCCACTTGAAGATTTGCATTTTTTGAAGATAAGAGTCGACATCCTATGATTTTATGTGGTTGAATTTTATACCATATATAGAAGACCTCTCCCATCTTTGTGTGTACCTACATGTAGTGACTGTTCTTGGGGATACAAGTTCTCCTTTGTGCCTAATCAAGGACTATAGGTAGTGATTGTATTTTGATTGTGAATTAGCAATTAGTTTGTGCCTTGTTTGGTTGCAGGAAAAACAAATCCAGCACCTACATTTTGTGGAACATATTGTGTGCATCAAGAAGAGTTGAGTGTCAACCTTCACCATGGATAGTGAAGAAGTGCATGCCCTGGTAGAGCCCATCAAGAGCCTCAAAACATGCATGGATTCTCAATTACAAACTCAAAACACACTGCAACATCAACTACAAAGTGTGAAAGCCAAGTTGACCGAACAAGAGAAGCATAAGCCATGGCAAGTTCGCATGGAAACCACACATGATAGTGTGGAGGAAAGAATGAAGCATATCTACCATGCCAAGAGTGGATGTGGACATTTCAGTATGCCTCATCATGAATATGGAGAAGAAGAGATGAGTTCTTTTGGCTCAAGCAACCAAAGAAGACCACCTACATTCCAAGTAAGAAATGCATACCATGAAGATCAATGTATTAAACTTAACCTTCCTGAATTTTATGGTGATTTGAATGTGGAGTCATTTTTTGAATGGTTGCATGAGATTGAGGCTATTTTTGAGTTTATAGAATATGATGATAAGAGAAAATGTAAATTAGCTACTCTAAATTTCAAAACATTTTCTCTAATTTGGTATGATAATTCAAAGCGAACAAGAGAAAGACAAGAAAATTCTAAAATAAAATCTTGGGAAAAACTTAAAAAGCACTTTAGAAAGAAATTTTTGCCTAGAGAGTATGAACAAGATATGTATGTTAAAATGACTACTCTAAGGCAAGGTTTATTTAGTGTAGAAGAATACACTAGAGAATTTGAAAGACTAGCAATTATTTGTGATGTTCATGAATTAGAAGTTGAATCTCCTAATTAAATATTAACTATGGAAGAGGAAGAAGGAGACGCATGCTTTGTAATTCAAAGACTTTTACAAATACAACCTAGTGTTACACCTACTCAAAGAGAGAAATTTTTTTAAACTAAGTGTAAAATAGGTGATATGGTTTGTAGACTCATAATTGATAGTGGTTCATGTACCAATGTTGCTAGTGAGGCAATGGTTAAGAAACTTGGTTTGGAAACTACTAATCATCTTAAACCCTATTCTTTACAATGGGTAAATAAGGATAAAGGAGCTAAAGTAAATAAAAGAGCTTTAATCACATTTTCTATTAGAGACTATCATGATGAAGTTCTATATGATGTCTTACCTATGGATGCTTGTGGATTACTTTTAGGTAGACGATGGCAATATGATAGAAAAGCAACTCATGATGGAGTAACTAATGAATATGTGGTGAAAAAAGAAAAACAATTGTATAAGCTCACACCTTATTTATGTGATCATATGCCTTTGAGTGATGAAAAAAAGAGATTATTTTTACATGAAAAGGCTATGGAGAAATGTATAAAAGAAGAAGGAATCTGTTATGCTTTAGTTTCTAAAGATTCTAAACCTGATAAACAACAACTTGAAAATCCTAATCTAATTACGTTGCTTGATGAGTATAATGATGTATTTCTTGATGACTTACCTCTTGAATTACCACCTAAAAGAGGTATAGAACATGCCATTGATCTTGTTCCTGGTATGCCTATTCCTAATAAACCGGCTTATAGATGTAACCCAGAAGAAGCTAATGATTCACAAAAACAAATACAAGAACTTATGGATAAAGGATTCGTGAGAGAAAGTATGAGTGTAACACCCCAAAATTTACACATTTTTTTTAAAGCAATACTCATAAATTAAAACCGTAAATTCTAGGGATGTTACCGCCACACTTAGTACCAGACCAGTTCACTTCTACCGTTCCGGTACCAAGTGCTAAGGCTAAGAAAACATTATTAGTAATACCATACAAATTCCAATTTATAAAAACGGAAATCAGAGTACACGCAAGTCTTACATAATTCGAATGCCAACTATTGTTTTTCAAATAATAATTAAACAACATTGATAAAGTTGTTTCTGCAACTTAAACATAATAAAAATAACATGAGTCATAAATTAAAAAGAGAATGGCCACGTCTCTTTAGAAATCGATCCAGCCCAACTATCACTCTGCCCCTCTTGATGTCCCGTAGACATCGATAGCATCAAAGTAGGTATCTCCTACCTGCAACAAATTAGATGGGCCTTCTGCTCGTGGGAATGAGCAGCACCCATGAAACGGGTGATCAGTATGCTACGTACTGAGTAAGGTAACCGAATACTAAGGCCGGCATATAACACATTAATTCATGTAGGATAACATTCCACATGCTTATCACAATCCATACATACAATACATAGGAACATGAAGTAAATCATTTGAAATCAATGAATCCATACATAAGGCCCAAGAGATCAATTACTTACTTAATCTTTCCTTTATCAAAAGTAGATACACACATGGTCTTTATCAGGTCTATACGAGTACGGAAACCTCACTATTCTCGCTGGTGGATCGGTCTCTAGGGCACTCCGGCTCCTGGCCACTATTATAGCCGGTGGATCGGTCACACTAGGGTACATGCCCTACCACTATTATATGCCGGTGGATCGGTCTGGCCCCTTCTCGTACAGTGTTCCACTGTAAGTAATTAATATCTTCTCATATCTTATCAACATATATGGTTTGGTTTGTTGAGCTCGGGATCCCCCACTATTATAGCCGGCGGATTGGTCACTAGGGTAAAATACCCTACCACTATTAAGCCGGTGGATCGGTCTCCAAGCTACCGCAGTACCTGGCCACTATTATGTCGGTGGATCGGTCTAGGCCCGTCTCAACATCTTCCACTTTACGTGTTTAATAATTTATGTATCTTATTCAGAATATTCATTTCAAGACAGGAAAATCCAGTAATGTATACCAATACTACAATAACCCTAATTACCATGAAACCCAAACTCTACGTAACCCATCTTCCCATGCATACCCTAGCTCCTATACAAACCTTAACTCCATGTAAGCCCTAACTCCACGTAAACCGTATCTCCATGCAATCCCTAATTCGTACCCAAACCTTAACTCGATGTATACAAAATTCCCATGCAAACCCTCATTCATATGCAAACCCTAGTTCATATCATCTTGGCAAAACCCCAACACCACGTAAACTATACTTCCATGCAAACCCTAACGCACATGCAAACCCTAGCTCCACGTAGACATACTTCCATGCAACCCTGATCCACATACAAACCCTAACTCCACGTACCATACCCTCATGCAGTCCCAATTCATATGCAAACCCTAACTCCACATAGACATGCTTCCATGAAAGTCCCAACCTCAGGTCAATTTATGAAAACCCTAACATCATACCATTCCATGCAAACCCTAACATCATGTCATTTCATGCAAACCCTAACATCATGCCATGTCATGCAAACCCTAACTCCCTGCCATTCCATGCAAACCCTAGCACCATGCCATTTCATGCAAGACCCTAACACCATGCCATTTCATAAGCCCTATCAACATGTCTCAAGTCATATCATACAATGATGACGTAAACATACGCATAGTTCTCATGCCACAGTTTATTCACACCCACATACTTCAACTCTACAATCATGCCACATGAGAAATAATTAATAATAACGAACATAAAATACATGGCATATCAAACACATAGTGCATGCAAACACATAAATGGCCTTAGTAGACCCTTACCAAAAAAGTCACCGGTCTTGGTGCACGCTCCTATTCCACTTGGGTAATTTGATTTGGTTCGCCTATTATATCAAAACATACTATGATTAGACCCTCTTATATAATTCTAAATTATTTCGAGGTTTGGTTTTAGGATGACATTTTACTATTCAATAATTAACTATAGAAACTAATATAACTAATTCACTTATTTTCTTTTGAAAAGGTGATAAACTAAGGGTTCTTACCCTTCTCCCAAAATATATTTAATAATATCATAACTATGATGATGATAATAAGAACAATAATAAGAATAATAGTAATAAAAATAATTAGTAATATAAATAAAGTATAATAATATTAATGATACTTTTTATAAATAGAATATTAGATATTAATGATATCAAAATTCTTAAAATTAAAAGTTGGATTTATAACCATCCCACAATGATAAACATAATACTATTCAGAATTGTGATAATAAAATTAATAATGTATATATACTTATATTATATTTTAATAAAGGTAATAATGATAATATAATTAAAATAATGTTGAAAAATGTTAATAATGTTAATAAAATTAATAAATACGAGGCCTAATTAAAATTTAAGGCCTCTGTTCTTCCAGTAATAATCACAGTATCAACCAAATAACTATACTAATAATAATATTATTATTAATATTATTAATAATAACATCAATTATGTAAAAATCTAAGTAAATAGGTAAAGGCCGAGATAATTATTGTATCTTACTCAATAATACTCCCAGACCTGTAAACAAAATTTAGAAATTAGAATACAGTCAATATTACTAATAATAATAATTATAATAATAATAATTAAAGTTGAATTAATACTAAAATTTTGGCTAAAATTAGAATAATTATAAATAATTCGAAACTAAGTATTTAAAATGTCTATGGCATCACCTTGAGTTGGAGGATGTAGGTGGCACCGGCGGTGGTTCCCGGAGGTGGCCGAAAAATGGGTCTAAGGGGGTTAAAAATTAGTAAAATAGGTGATGGAGAGGAAGAAAATTAAAATAATTATATGGGGTTGTAGAGGATAATTATTAGAAGTTAATAGTTGGTTTAATAGGTGTTAGAAGTGGCGGATGTGGTGGTGGACGGTGGTTCACTGTCTCGGGGTCAAGATTCTTGTCGAATCAACTAGCCAACTTTGGATGATTATAGAAACTTGCACACGATGAATCGAGGGATGAGGTTAGTTTAGTTAATTAGATAGTATTGCAGGGAAGAGATTGGTAGCAAGAGGAGGTGTTGAAGTTGGTCGGAGGAGGAGAAAATAGCGTCTGATGGGACGGTGGCGCACAGGCACAGCTTAGGGTTTCGGGGAAAACAAAATCTCGAAATCATGAAAATGAGGGGGTTTTTATAGTTGGGGAGATTATATTTGAATTAGGGAGGTTACTAAGTGTTTAAATTAGGGGGGAAATGGTTTAATTCAAGCCGAAGGTCGAGCGGCAAAAACTTGAATTTTTGCCGACCTTCGCGAGGCAACAGTGCACAAACGAGCGGGAGAGAGGAGCAGTTGATGGTTTCAAATGAACGTGCAGATCGAGAGGAAGAAAACGAGCGGGAGAAGAGCCGGCCACGCCACGTGTGGCCGGTGGCGCCATTTTCGGGGGAGAGAAGGAAGGTGGGTGGTTATGGCGTCGGGCGGAGGAGGAAGAAGAAGATTGGGGGGCTGGCCGGCTGGTTCGCGGGGGAGAAAAGAAGGAAAAAGGGAGGGAGACCGGGCGGTTCGGCGCGGAGGTAAAACGCTTAAATGAAACGACGTGTTTTGGCGTAAAAAGGCCTAAAGGACGGCATTTCGTTCTGCCGCGCAACGGTAATTAAAAGATGAAGCAAAACGCGGCGTTCAAGAGAAATAAGAGGTAAAATGTGGCGTTGAGAGAAGGGGGCGGTGGCGACGACGCGCGGTCTGGGCCGCGCTGAAGAAAAAGGAAAGGAGAGAAAAGAAAAGAAAAGAAAAGGAAAAAGGGAAAAAGGAGAAGAGAATTAATTGAGGTTGGGTCAAATTAAATAAATCTGAATGTTTAGGATATTTAAAATTAATAATATTTAAATAAAATAATTTTTAAATTCCTTTTTAGGCTAAAATAGGCTTTTTAAAGGATTTTTCCAAATTTTCATTTTAAATTAATAAATCACTCAAATTTTATTTAATTTAATTATTTATAAAATTAAAATTAATTTGAAACTATTTTATCTTTATTAATTTAAATAAAATAATTTATTTAAATAAATTTCCAAATTAAAATCTTTAATTAGATAATATGCCCAAATTTCCTTTACCTAACATATTTATAAAATTTCTTATTAATTTACCCTAATAAATTTTCTTTTATTTTAATAAAATAATTTATTAACTTTAATTTTTAAATACAACCTTATTTAAATATAATATTTAAAATTAGAAAATTTCGGGGCATTTCAATGAGTCCTTGTAATGTTCTTGCTTTACTAGTGCCTAAAAAGGATGGTACTTGGCGTATGTGTATAGATTCTAAGGCTGTGAATAATATTACTATCAAATATCAATTTCCTATGCCTAAATTAGATGATATGCTTGATGACCTTTATGGAGCACAAGTATTTTCCAAAATTGATTTGAGATGTGGATATCATCAATTAAGGATTAGAGATGGAGATGAATGGAAAAGTACTTTTAAAACAAAATATGGTCTCTATGAGTTGATGGTTATGCCTTTTGGGTTATGTAATGCACCTAGCTCATTTATGAGACTTATGAATGAAGTTCTTTGACCTTTCCTTGGTGATTTCATTGTTGTATATTTAGATGATATTCTTGTGTATAGCAAAAATAGTTATGATCATCTAATGCATTTGAAGAAATTATTTGATGAGCTAAGGAAAGCTAAACTATATGGAAAACTTGAGAAATGTGATTTTATGCTTCCAAGTGTAGTTTCCTAGGCTATATTATTAGTGGAGAAGGTATTAAAGTAGATCCTAATAAGATTAGGGCTATAAAAGAATGGCCTATCCCTAAGAATGTTCATGATGTGAGAAGTTTTCATGGATTAGTTAGTTTTTATAGAAGATTCATTAAGGATTTTTCTACCATAGCTACATCTATTACTGAACTCATCAAAAAGGATGAATTTTATTGGGGACAAGAAGCTACTCAAGCCTTTGAAACCCTCAAAGATAAGCTTTGTCATGACCCTATTCTATCCTTACCCAACTTTAACCTTATTTTTGAAGTGACTTGTGATGCTAGTGGAGTTGGAATAGGGGGAGTACTTTCCGAGGAAAAGAAACCTATAGCATTTTTCTCTAAAAAGTTGAATGGAGCCAAACTTAACTATTTGACTTATGACAAGTAATTCTTTACCATCATTTGGAGTCTAGAGACATGGAGTCATTATCTAAGAGCAAAACCCTTTGTGTTACATTCGGATCATGAAAGTTTAAAATACTTACATAGTTAAAAGAAAGTTAATCTGAGACATGTAAAATGGGTAAATTTCTTACAATCCTTTGTGTTCTCTGTCAAATATTTAGATGGTAAAGAAAATGTAGTCGTTGATGCTCTTTCTCTTAGATCTACATTACTTGTTATGATGGATGCGAAAAATCTTTTGTTTTGAAATGATAAAAGACTTATATCCTAATGATGAAGATTTTAAGGACATGTTTTGTGCATGTAAAGAAATTGGATACCATGGAAATTATTTCATACAAGACGGATTTTTGTTTAGACTAAATAAAATTTTTATTCCTAGATCTAGTATTTGAGACTTGCTAATCAAGGAAATACATGAAGGTAGTATTGCGGGACATTTTGGTATATATAAAACTATTGAATTATTACAAGAAAATTTCTATTGGCCAAGAATGGTTAAACATGTACAAGCCATGATAAGTAGATGTTCTACGTGCCAAAAAAGTAAAAGTTACTTTCATAAAAGGCTTATACACACCTTTACCCGTTCCTGATAAAACATGGGAAGGAGTTAGTATGGACTTTATCTTAGGGTTACTAATAACGCAACGTGGTAAAGATTCTATTCTTGTGGTAGTAGATCGATTTTCTAAAATGGCTCATTTTATTCTATGTAATAAAACCGATGATGCCACGCATGTTGCTGACTTGTATTTTAGAGAGGTTGTTAAACTTCATGGAATACCTAAAAGCATAGTTTTGGATCGGGATGTCAAGTTTATGAGTTATTTTTGGAAAACTTTATGGCACATTCTTAGTACTAAATTATTATTTAGCATTTCACATCATTCACAAACTGACGGTCAAACTGAGGTAACTAATAGAACTCTTGGTACATTATTAAGAGGTTTAGTTAATAAAAGTACTAAAGATTAGGATGTTAAGTTAGCTCATGCAGAGTTTGCTTATAATCATAGTCCATCTAGTACTACTCAAACTAGTCTGTTTGAGGTGGTGTATAGTGTGAATCTTCACATGCCTATTAACATGATTCCTTTGAAAAAAGGTGAAGCTAAAGATAGAGTACAATTTTTTCAACAGCTTCATGTGAAAATAAAAAATAATATTGAAAAAGCCAATGCCAAGTAAAAAGCTCAAGCAAATAAGCATAGAAACTCTTATGTGTTTTCTCCTGGTAACTTAGTTTGGTTACATTTGCGTAAAGAAAGATTTCCTAATTTATGTAAAAATAAACTAATGACAAGAGCTGATGGCCCATTTAATATACTAAGAAAGTTTGGAGATAATGCTTATGAACTTTAACTACCAGATTCTTATGGTGGAATTTCAAGAAATTTTAATGTCGGTGATTTGTCTCCTTATTATTATGATGAAAATTTGAGGGAAAATTCTTCTCAACTTGGGGAGAATGATGCAGGAGTATCTAATGAACCTAATGATTGTCATATTCATATTAATTCTCAAGGTACGGAAGACTTAGCTTTCTTAATGTTGGAGCCTATCATATTAAATATTCTTGATAATTCTTATATGCTTGATATTGAAAAACATTCAAGTTGTTCTTGTAGGTATGTCACATATTTGCAAGAAGAAGATGTTAATACAATTTAATGTGTACAAGTATTAAAAGCATGCAAGACTATGGCATACATGGGATAATACTTTACAACAAGAAGATATGGTGATGATATTCATTAGTTATATTAACTTGTTGTAGACCCTAACCCTAAGTGTATTTTATGTAAGTTAGGGTTTGATATAATTTCATGTATGTATCATAGTTATTTGTATAGCTTTGTAATATTAAGCCTAAGTATCATTTAAGCAATGATATTATGCTTGGGGTTAAGTGTTATAAGGGTTTAATTCAACCATGATAAGTGGGCTTGGATTAAAGGAAAGAATCGGCTGGTTTAGGCATGATAACCACTGACTACTTCCTCTCCTATATATATACTCTTGTACGCATGATTTGTAATGCAGAATGAATAAGAATTTTAATCCAACTTTGAGCATAACTAGCTGAAGTCTATCTCTCTCATTTGAGTCAACATTGAGCAAGGAAAGTCTGGGACATTACCTTCCTCCATTAAAACTCAAATTCGACATATTTGAAGACTGGTTCAAATCTATCAAGACTCCTATCCTTTGTAACTTGATTTCTTTGCCTATAATCCTTCTTAATCCTTCGTTTATTTTGCATCATTTCGTGGGTGACATCTTCTACCATTAATCTTCGATCCAACCTTCTAGCCACTTTGATAAAACACATCAACCTAATTTTCATCAAAAACATAAATTATAGGTAACCTACTAAAAGTTATTAGACTCCACTAATTAACTTCTTTTACCTAAAAATAAAACCAACATTAATCATATTAATATTTAACTCATAATATAATAATTAATATTAAAATATCTATTAAGGTAAAATTAACCGAATGCCCTCAATTGACAAGGAAAGAAGAAACCCGACACTCACTTATGCAGGAAAAAACGAGTGAGGTGGAGAATGGATATGAGGAAGTGGCTGGATGGTGGAGTTTAGTGGTGATGGGCTCGACATAGCTGGGAAGGGCTAATTGAGAAGCTGGCCGAGGGTGAGAAATAAAAGGGAGTGGAAGATAGAAGTTGGAGCTGGTGATGGAGGTGGAGTATCAATGGTGGCCATGGTTCTTGGCAAGATGATGACAGGGGAAATAAGTTGGTGATGGGAATGATTTAGTTTGGAGGGAGTAGCATGCGTGACTCATGCTGTGGGGAAGGTGGAAGCATGAACGAGCAATGCTAGGAGGACCGAGTGGCGTGACCAGGTGACATTGGGGAAATGGTGTTGTGTGGATGGGAGACATTGAGGGGAGGGTTGGTGCATGCTTCCTTAATGCAGTTGGGCAAGAGGCAGCATTGGTGGTTCTAGTTGTTGAGTGCGAGGGCGTTTGGTGATGGTTGATAGTAGTGGTGACACTAGTGGGGATAAGGAAGATACAAGTAGAGGGTAGAGGTGGTAGGGTGTAAGATTAGGGAGCAAGATGGTAGCATGCGAATTGAGACAGAGGGAGAAGGGAAATGAAAAGGGAAAAAAGGAAAAGAAGAAATTTAGGATTAGGATTAGGATTAGGATTATAATTAATTTTAGATTTAGGATTAATGAATTAGAGTAAGATAAGAAAAATAATTATGATAAAATTAATTTAGCAATCGTTTAGGGTTAGGGTACCTGGTTAGGAAATATAAACTAGGAAAAATTAGCCTATTTAACATAGGTTTAATAATAATAATAATAATAATAATAATAAAAGATAAAATAATGGGGTAATTTATTTAAACGCTCTCTCCTCTCTCCTCCTCCTCCATGGCACGCACGAGGAGTGCTTTGGCTACGGCCAAGAAGAAGAAGATGGCGTCAGGGAGTTTAATAAATGGTGTAGGGATGGCTGATTTGGCATAGTCTAATATAGAAGCAATCTAGGATTCTGATCACATCTCCTCGTAGGAAGGGGCAGCATGCAGACTTCATGCAGACGAGAACGTAAAGAGCGGCCCTGTAAATAGGGTGGATAGTTCGATGCTAAGGGAGAATTTAGAGAGTTGAGGAAAGGATGATGGAAATAAAATTGATACTGTCGCACCAGGTTTTCAAGGAAGTCTAGCGGACACAGGGTTACAAAAGGCAGACGGTTCATTAGTCGATAAGCAATCCTAGAAAGATATGGTATTAGGTAATAGAATTCCCTCTCGAGGGGCTACCCTGAGTTATGTCCCTCCATTGCTTGTAGGATATAAAATTCAAGTATCTCTGCAGAAGGATATGGTGGATAACAATTGTAAAGATTGGCAATGGGCGATCATTAGGTACGTGATTGGGTTTAGACCTTCTTTACACCAAATCAAGGGGTATGTCAAACGAAACTGGTCTTGTGTGAAGGAACCCAAGGTGCTGCTGCATGATCAGGGTTTTATAGTCTTTAAGTTTGACAGTAAAGAAGATAGAGATTGGGTTCTCACCAAGCCTTATTGGTCCTTCTTTAATAGACCTTTTATCCTTAAAGAGTGGCATAAGAGGTTCTAGTTTTCTAAGGAAAAGTTCCAATTCATGCCATTATGGGTGAAGCTTATGAATCTTCCATTGGACTATTGGGATGTTGACTCTTTAAGTAGGATTGGGAGTGCAATTGGGAGACCTTTATTTTTGGATGGTATTACCTAAGCGGGGGAGATAATATCCTATGCCTGTATGTTGGTTGAAGTAGATGTGTCAAAAAAGCTTGTTGAATTTGTGGAGCTTGTTGATCTAAATGGAGCTTTGTTGAAATAGAAGATTATGTATGAATGGAGGCCTGCCTTCTGTGACATATGTCATGAAGCAGGTCATTTCTCTAAGAAATGTAGGAAGGTGTCCAAGCCTAATGTGCAGTCTGCAAGGCCTTCTTCAGGGACTTCTTTCAATTCTGAGGGGCTAGTAAGAGCTGGCCAGGGAGCTCAACAGTGGAGGAAGGTGTCTTAGGGGAAGTTAGTGCCTTAGAACAATGAGATAAGTTATGAAAAGGAGGTGGATAAGGCAAGGCCCGAGAATAATATTATTCCTGCAACAAGAGGGGAGGCCCAAACGGCTGCCATCTACTCAGGAGAGGGTAGTCCCATGACTCCTGGAGGTGTTTCTAGGCTACAGAGGGTTTCTTCAAAGGGTAAGGAGAAACTGGACAAAGGAGCTTCTGGAAGTAGATTTGCATGCTTGATTTCAAATGATGGTGACTACTTCCAGCAGGATGATAGTATGATGGAGCAGGGTATTTTGTAGTTGGATGAACCTAGCTATCCTCATCTTCCCAAACAGGTTATCAATGATAGGGGCTTGGAATGTTAGGGGGCTGAATAAGTCCTACAAACAAAAGGAATTGAAGCACTGGTTATCAATGCATAAAATTTCTTTCATAGGATTGTTGGAAACTAGAGTTAAGAGTACTAAAGCTGATGGAATTTTTGTAAAGCTTGGTAACCAGTGGGGAAGACTTGATAACTATGTATCTCACTCCAATGGGAGAATTTGGTGTATTTGGGATAGAGGGATTTGGGATGTACAACTGTTAGCATGCAGTGAGCAAGTTGTGCATGTTTTTATCTATACAGTTCATTCTAATGTGACCTTCTTTGCTTCCTTAGTTTATGGTTTTAATGCTGGGATTAATAGAAGGGCTCTCTCGCAATGTCTGCAAGACTATAAGGTTGAAGATGAGCCTTGGATTATGATGGGTGACTTTAATGTTGTTTTGCAACCTATCGAGAAATTTCAAGGCAATGCCATTAACCTCACTGATGTGATAGAAGCTCGAGACTGTTGTAACTCTTTATTGATTCAAGACCTAGCTTTCACAGGGCTGAAGTTTACTTGTTCTAATAGAAGCTTGGGAGATAACTTAATTATGGCTAAGCTGGATAGGGTTATGGTCAACTTACCCTGGTCTTCTAAATTCCCTTTGTCCTATGCTCAGTTTAAAGAGACTTTATTCTCAGATCACAGCCCTGTAGTGATATTTTTGGATGAAAATAGACCTTAGTTTAGGGGTCATTTTAAATTTTATGATATGTGGACCCTTGATCCAGGTTTTCTACCTTTGGTGGCTGGTATTTGGAAGCATTCTTCTACAGGCCCTATTCATAGAAATTTTTAGGCCAATTTAAAGGAGGTAATGATTAAACTGAAGTCCCTTAATAATGAAAAGTTTGGAGGAATTTATTCCAGGGTTCAAATGGCCAAAGAACAGTTGAAAAGAAGTTAGGAAGCTTTGGCCCAACAACCATCTATTCTTTCTTTGCAGCAAGATGAGAAAGCTAGCCTGCAACAATATGAATTTTACGCAAGTTGTGAAGAAAGTTTCCTAAATCAGAAATCAGGTATCAAATGGTTGCAGTTGGGAGATTCTAATACCCATTTCTTTTTCTCTATTACAAAAGCTTGACAAAAATAAAATATTATAAGGAAGATTAAGCTCAGTAATAGTCTTTGTTGTTTAGAGAGTGATGAAATTGCTAATGCTTTTGTGAGATTCTACTCTGACCTATTGGGTAAGGGTGGTCTTGCTTTAGGAATTGTCTTTGAAGAGGTTCTTAAGTTGGGTCTTGGTTTACCTCTTGTTCATCAACATGAGTTTTTAAGACCCATTTCTATGGTGGAAGTTAAAGATGCTTTGTGGTCTATTGGAAATTATAAAGCACCAGGGCCTGATGGGTTCACTGCAGGGTTTCATAAGGCTACTTGGACTGTGTTAGGGGAAGATTTATGGCTTTTGGTAAGAAGGGTGTTTCAGACAACTGTTGTTCCTTCCTTTATGGGACATTCTGAGCTTGTTCTTATCCCAAAAATAGAGAATGCTCTTGAGCTGGCTAATTTTAGACCCATTGCTTGTTGCAATGTGGTCTATAAGGTTTTGGCTAAAGTTTTAGTTGGAAGGTTGCAAAAAGTCCTGCCTTCTATTATTCATCCTTCTCAGTCAGGTTTTGTGAAAGGAAGAAGGATAGGTGATAATTTCCTTTTGGCTCATGAATTGCTGCATATGTATAACAGAAAGCACATTTCCCCAAGATGTATGATCAAGGTTGATATGAGGAAAGCTTATGATTCTATTAACTAGATTTTTTTAGAGAAGGTCTTGCTGGGGCTACACTTTCCTTTGCATTTTGGTAGGGTGATTATGGCATGTGTGTCTTCTGTATCTTATTCTTTGTCTATAAATAATGTCATGCAACCTCCTTTTAGGGGGAAAAATGGGCTTAGGTAGGGAGATCCACTATCTTCCTTTTTGTTTATTATTGTGATGGAGTATCTCAGCAGGCAATTCCAACCCTTATGGGGTAGAGAGGATTTCCAAGGCCATCCCAAATGCAGGAAATTGGGGATTATCAACCTTAATTTTGGTGATGACTTATTGGTGTTCTACAAAGCTACTGTCTCTTCTGTAAAGGCTATTAGTAATGTTTTATCTGATATCTCAGCTAGTTCAGGACTCCATGTTAGTCCTGGTAAGAGTATGGTGTTTATGGGTGGTGCAGGCCAGGATATGAAGCATTCTATTATGTCCCATCTTCAGTTTTAAGAGGGAAAGTTTCCCTTTAAATACTTAGTGGTCCCTTTGGATGCATCCAAGCTTAAAGTAGCTGATATGATTGTGTTGATTCATAAAATCTTAGGCAGGTTTCATCATTGGGCCAATAAATTACTATCTTATGCAGGAAGATTGCAATTACTAAAATATGTCATTTTTGGCATAACAAACTACTGGAATCAGATCTTTCTTCTTCTTAAGAAGATTATCCATAAAGTAGTGGCTTTATGTAGGGATTTTCTTTGCTTAAGGAAAGCCTCTCCTTCTAAGAGAGCTTTAGTAGCATGGAAAGTGGTATGTCTACCTAAGAAAGAAGGGGGGTTAGGACTGTTGGACCTCTTTTACTGGAATGAGGCAGCAGTGGGGAAGTTGTTATGGCATATTTCTCAGGAAAAGGATGCTCTATGGATTAAATGGATCCATGCTTATTACATTAAAAAGCAGGATGTTGCCTCCTGTAGCCTGCCTTGCACTGCTTTTGAGCTCATGCACAAAATTTTTGGTTTAAGGCCTAGGCTACTACCTGTTTTCCAGCAGTGGCAGATGGATCATACTTATCATATTATAGAGGTGTATGATACCATTCGGTATTCAGCTCCTAAAGTTGGTTGGTGGAGAGTAGTTTGGTCCAACCATGCAACTCCTAAACATAAATTTATTTTCTGGTTGGCTGCTCACTCCAAGCTTCCTACCAAAGATAAGTTAAGCAGCCTTATTCCGTCCATCAGTCTGCAATGTTGCTTCTACACTTAGGATGAAACCATTTCCCATTTATTCTATGGCTGTCCTGAGATGAAGAAAGTGTGGTTTGCTATTGGTAAATCTTGTGGACAAAGGAGGAGACACAGCTCCTGGGAGGGTTTGTTAAGTTCCTTCTCCAGGGGTAGAAGTAGAAGTGCTATTAAAGCTCAATTTTATTCTAGTTTTTATGCTGTAGCTTTCTATAAAATTTGGAAGGCTAGGAATGGAATTTTTTTTTTAATATACCTTGGGATTTGAAAGGGGTAGCTCATAGAATTGCTTTGAATATGTCTTCTCTTTGTACTCAACCTAGTAGGAGGGATAAGTTTAGAAGTATGATTGGGAGGGTGGATCAATTCTACAACTTCATTTGTAATTCTTCTTGATGATATACATTTTATTATTTAAAAAAATGGGGTAATTTATTTAAGAATTTAGCTGGGTTAAAAATCAAGAATTAACAAAAATCAAGCTAAGGTTTTAGGGTTGGTTTTACTTAAAGGGCTAAACTCTCGAAAACAAGGGTTATGAAATTTTAGGGTGTTACAAAACCTAAGGGGATATAAATACTACGAAAGAACCAATAAAATGATTGGTCCAATCAATTAACTTTCCACAAGAATTAGTAAATTGGTTTGGCCAAAGCAATTGATGTGTTTAGCCCTAGACCAAAAAAATTTAGACACAAAAATTACTAGTCGATGTGTTTAGCAAATTAACCGATTGTTCATAGGTACTGATCAATGGGTTTGATCAACCGACCAACTAGTTTGGGTAAAAGAAACACATACCATATTTTCACACTTAACCAAATTAAATTACTCTTTTCAAACAAACATAGCATGATATTATGTTATGCAAAGATATATGAAGGCATGCTACATGCTTATAAGAAAACATATCCAAGTTACATGGACAACATATACCATATTCATACTTAACTCATCATATTCATGTTTAAGACCCAAATAGCTAAAATATGCTCTAAATTCCAACAAGAATATACAACATATCATATGCTAAAAATTGAAAATTAAAATAGCATATATATATATATATATAATGGAACACACCAATATCACAGAACCAGAATTTACAACATCAACTATTAGTTATATTAAAGACAAGAGTGTCTTACCTTCAAACAAAACCTACTAGAAAAATCAACTACTCTTACCTTGATTGCTTCTAACAAAAATTTTTATTAACATAATAGAATCAATAATCAAAATATGTAAAATCTCACTACAGAGCCATATTAAAATCAAAAGGAGAAAGAAGAGGGAAAAAAGAACAAGTCAATGTCCTCCTAAGAATAAGGTATCCAACAAGAAAAAACTAGAATCTTCAACCTTTGTTACAATTTAATCCTCCTTTTATTAAGGAAATTAAGGAAGAATTAAAGAAAATAATGGACGAAGAAAAGAGGGAACTAGCTGATAAAATGAAGGGAAAATAGAAGCAAGGCCTTAGTTTCTAGTAGAAAAAGGAAAAAATGAAGAAGACGGGGGAATGCTAAACACTTAGCAAGGTAAAATAAGGAAAAATATAGAATGTTGGTGGACAACATATCAATAGGGAAAAGAGCAAGAGTTGACTTAAGTTTAGTGTAGGGGACCAAAGTGTAAGAAAAGAAAGGACAAAATTAAGGGAAATGGAGTACAATCAGACTATGGAAGAGGTACAGAAAGTTAGGGGTGTACGGGGAGGTTTGTACAGCCCCCTAGATACTTGAGAAAAGAGAAAGGTAAGGGGGAGAGAGAGAGGTGAGAACAACATTGAAAAGTCCATTTGGGGGATTTTTAGCTAAATAAAATTGTAAGCTGATCTGAATAATGTGAAGATAATTTCAAATCACCATAATATGTTTGTTAGCACAAAGCGACTCTAATTAGAAGTTTTCATAAATATTGGAAAGAGAATTGAAACAAAAATAAAAAAGGATATGAAATCGCAACATAACCAGTTAATTAGTTTGGACAACCAATTTGTTGTTTTTCCAAAAATAAAAATGTAAGTTCTTGGATGTACCGCAATTCCAAGTCCATTTCAAAACTATAGCCATTTTCTTTTATATCAACATAATTTTTAATACATTTAGAAGGATTTTAGGATATGGAATTAGAATGCTATCCCCTTAAATAGGACTTTGTCCCAAGTTTCACAAAAGAAAACACTATTGTAAGCTTACAACGCATCAAAACCCTCACCATGCATCAACACTAGTGAGGTTACTCAACTATAGCTCCTTGTATGTCAATGAATAAACGAGCTTGATCATCTCTGAACAAATTATGTGTGTAGGATATGCCATGTACTTCATCAGCTGAGAGATATGGAATATGTCACACACGCATGAAAATTTAATAGGTAAAACAAATCTATAAGAAACCTCCTCAACTTTATCCACAATATCATATGATCTAATGTACATCGGGTTGAGTTACCCTTCCAACCAAAATGCATCAGCCCTTGGTGGGTGACACCTTTAGAAGAACTCAGTCACCCACCTCATATCTATCTACCCTCCTTCACAAATATATATGACTCCTCTACCAGCCCTGGCAACCTTCATTAAATTCTAAATCAACTTGTAGAGAAAAAAACCACCAAATATGAATGCCTAATACCTGATCTAATGAGTAATTGGGAAATTCAAAGATCTAATTGAGAGAAAAATCAAAACACAATAATAATTGGGGAAACAAAGAAGATTTTTACTACATATAATACCAGTGATTACAAGGAGAATCAAATAATCCTCGCAATATCACTTAGTACACAATTCTCTCACAAACACAAGAAATACAACAGTAAAAGGTTTGGATAGGTTTAACTGCGTAACTTATACTGCTAAGGTTTCATACACATCTATTTATAGAAGTACGTAACCGACACAAGTGAACGATAACAAATAGGAAGAAATACTATCCATGTTCATATACATGGGGCCATTGTATTTTTTTTCTAGAACTCTTGGCTTTTGCCAAAATAATGTAAGAACAAATATACCAAGAACACAAGGGTCGTGTTCACTAACATGTCCCCATCGTGTTTTCTTCCTCGATCTCCTTTTGGCTCCAAACACGTGTACGCAACAATCCATGCAAGACTACACACACAAATATAAGTCATGATCTCACAAACTCCACCTTGATAAAGTATTTGTAACAACAAGCATTAGGATTATAAAAGATCATCATAAACCCTTAGGGCCAAAGAACCCATCATAGCAAATGAACATGAGCAATCAATGGCTTTATTGCCACACACACTAGATCAACATCAAAAGAAACTCTTCATATCATCCCAGCCTCACATACTAACACTCCAAGCCAAACAACATTATCTGCTCCAATCATTGCCAAACACATAACCTTAGAACCTCTAAGGTCATACACTAGTATGCTAGTATACCTCTAATCATTAGGACTACAACTAATATTAGAGTAACCTACCAACAAATTAGTCAACAACACATACTCCATATAAGCCTATACTGTATGCACCATGTGCCTTAATATTTGCACCAAACCTAACCAAGATGTCTTCAAGGGACTCACCACATACATGCTTTCAACACGAGAAATACACGAGTTGGTACTAATCACATCATACATTAAGCATCTCACAACTATAGAGTATAAACTAGTGACTAAGTAAGCCACTATCGCTTTGGATTTAGGCACATCCAAAGTCTTCACGTTGTTCTCCTCATGCGTGTCTTTTGCTGCAACAAGGATAACATATAAACATATTAAAAGAATAACTAGTGAAGCATCACATACCAATGTCTGAGTCTACCAAAGAGACCACATCTTCAGCGGAAATAGGAAAATACCATGAAGTAGAGTTATCATCCAAAATAACCTTTGAGCCTGACACTTGCTCCAACACACTAATACTACTACCCATAGTACACAAGGCATAACCAACTCTTCCTAAAGCAATGCCCACTTGCTCCACCTATTGCCTAGATTCCTCCTCACTAAAAGAATCTATACCATCTAGACTAACAAAAATATCCATCTCATCTGAAGCACTTAACATACTCTCTCCTACTCCAACTTCTTGTCAAGAAGGAATTTAGACACATAGAAGGTAACATTCCTATATGTAACTAGGTCACAAAATAAGGACCCCCAGTCATGCTAATGAAACTCCTATGACCCAATTGCATCGGCCCAAGACTAGCAACATCTGATTCATACACTCTCAATAGTTGTGCCAATAAACTCATATAATGTCCTGAGTTGCTTGCTAACAATTGCCACCACAAGTCCTTTAACAACCTTCAACGTGCCATTCTCAATAAAACACCCATAACCTTTGCTATCCAATGAACACAACAAAATCAAGCTATTGGTCATCTCGGGAATATAACAAACATCAGACAATGTCTTGACCATACCGTCATGTATCCTCAAATTCATAGTCCCAATCCCAACAACTCGGCATGAAGCTCCATTTTCCAAGACAATAACTCCACCTTAAATAGTATTGTAAGTATTCAGCTAGCTTTTGTTAGGTAAAATATGGTAGAAGCACTTAAAATTCATAATCCACCTTTCGGCTAATCTAGTCTATCCATCTGTGGTAGTTAGTACACCACCATCACCATTATCCTCAGCTATGGTAGTATCATCCTCATTAGATACACCATCTGTGAGAGTATTTTCTAATATAGCCTTTCTTCCAAGAACCAAGGTAGACAATGGTTGTGGACTTATCCTTCCTTAATTTAGACTTCTTCTTATCTCTGGACCCCCTTGCTACAAACCCTCCCCACCGGAGTCACCTAAAAATCTTCTAATCAATTGATTCTCAATCAATTCACATTATAATAAGGCATTCTTGACATCTGTAAGAACTAATTCATCATTTTAATATAATACAATCTCAAAAAAATGTTTATAAGCAACAGGCAAAGAACATAATAACATAATAGCTAGATCTTCATCATCTAATTTAACATCTATATTATGAAAATCCTTAACTATAGAGCCAAATTAATTAAGATGAGATTCCAAGGATTGACCATCACCTAATTTCAAATCATAAAGTTGACTCTTCAACAACAGATGATTTGCCACATATCTCATCATATACAAGGATTTCAGCTTCAACCACAAGGCAAAAATAGTTACCTCTTTTTCCACTCCTTGTAAAACCTCATTTGAGAAACACAATTGTATTATGGATAGGGCCTTCAAATCAATATCCCCAAAATCCTCTTAGATATCTTTTATGGCTTCTCCGCTTTCCTAGATAATGCGTTCTCCAATTTTTTATGAACATGGATTGCTTTCATCTTCAATTTTCGTAACCCAAAATTGAACGAATGATCAAATCTCTCGATTTTAAAAATTATATATTCCATCTAAATATAAATTGATCACACACTCAAAGCTTTGATAATAATGTAGGGGAAAAATCACCAAATGTGAATGCCCAAGACATGATCTAACAAGCAATCAGAAAATTCCAAGATCTAATTGCGAGAACTATCAGAATATAATAATAATCGGGGAAACAACTGTGATCTTTACAACATACAACATACAACATTAGTGATTACAAGAAAATATAAAAAAATCCTTGCAATATCACTCAGTACAAAACTCTTTCACAAACACAAGATAATACAGATTAGAGGGTTTGGACAGGTTTGATTTTATACTTTTTACTACTAAGTTTTCATACACATCTATTTGTAGAAGTGCATAACTGATAGAAGTGAACAGTAGAAAGTAGGAAAAAACACAGTCCGTGTTCAAAAATATGGGCCCCCATATTTTTTCTAGAACTCTCAGTTTTTGGCAAAATCTCTAATCTACTAATGACTAAAGTGGCCTCCTTATATAGCCTAGTATATGAAATTCTATCCCCCCATATAGGAGAAAACATAATTCTTTATCTTATTAGATGGAATCATAGCTACCCTAGCTACGAAAGGAATATGAACAAGGGAATGTGAAACTACTAAGTTGAAAAGTATACATATAGGAAGAGAAGAGACAATAAACATATTTGTGCTAACATGCCTACCTATCAACCTTTGACTAACTCATCACATTCAGGAAACTACCTATAGGTGGTCTTAAAGTAGTGTCTGTACATGTCATGGATGGAAAGTATAGGGCCTCTAAACCCTTTACTATAGAGCAGTCCTACTAGCCCCCTATTTATCAAATGGGCTCTATTAGTTGGTAGCATCTAGGTCACTATACCTTATGAATATGTTTATCCCTACTAGACACCACCCTAGTAGAATGACACTTAAACAAAAAATGTCTCATTCTTCCATAACCATGACTCTGAACTAACCGCCTAGCACACTTGACTCCTAGATGATCCCTACCACACTACTTACACATAAAGTGTCTCATTGGTAACTAACTCAACTACCTTCCATAGCTAGGTGTGGACCCCCAATGATAACTACCTGTGTACTAGAACCACTTCTCTCAACCTTGGCACTAATTACCCTTAAATATCTGCTTGGCCCTTAACTTGACAGTGTGAGCCTAAATAATTAACGATGCCTCCAAGGTATATTTGTACATGGTCTACAAGCGCAGAACATGAGTCCTCACCAACATCTCTTGAAGCCTAATGTACAACCCTATTTATTAAATTACTAATTATGTGTAATTAATTATAGATATTATATTATGGCTAAATTTTTCATTATTATATGCTAATATTGTAGAGTATTAGATTAAAAATTTAAGATATACTAAATAGGTGTAATTTTTATCTTTATTAATCACTTTATTTATTAAAAATTTAAGATATACTTATTAGGTGAAATTTTTATCTTTATTAATCTCTTTATTTATTTATTTATTAGTCCTTAATCATTATATTTTAACCCTTAAACCCAACCGTCTAACCACACCACACACTCCCTCTCACATGACTCCCCCTACCATACTCGTCCTTCTACCATCCCTCTACACCCAACCTAGCTTACCTGACATAAGCAACCCCTACTTACCCAGTCCTTTTCTTCTCGCCTATTAACAAATATTTTAACTCTACCTTCATCCTTCATTTTTTTTGTCTGGTCTTTGATTCCCTAACTCTTGAGCTCCCTCATCCATTTCATGTTTTATACATTTAACTTATCTAGCTAGACCAACTTCTCATTTTACCACCCTACTAACTACCATTTCTATCAACATCATCCCTTGCATGTTTTTTTTACCAACAATCACCACCACCACCGCCTCTTGTTCTCTCATGTCCTATGCATGGCCTTTCAGCACTCATCCTTGCTTGCCCAAGTAATCAACCTTTCATTTCCTTCATGTGCTAAGTAGATCAAGTGCACTTCAACCAATCTCTAACCCTTATCGGTCAGCAACCACCCTTCTTGAGTATCAACATTACCACCCCATCTTTAACATCATGTCTTCCTCCTATAGTATAAAGGCTCAACATAGCAGCCAACCATTAAAGTACCATCTTGCGTGAGTGTTGGGCATGCTACCATTGTAGCACATGAAGGATCAATTCGCCTAGCTCCTTATTATGCTAAGAATCGATGAAGGCATCTCTAGTAGCATGGAGAAGGCACACAATTATAATCCACTAGCGTAGCCAGCATACGTGGAGCACCACCACCCAACATAAGCCTTGATTGTTGTCGTCTCTCTATTTTGAGACCTTCTAATGATGGCTAGCCCCCAATGTGAAGTGTGGACATTTGTAGCACCATGATTGCATCAATTTTGTACATTGCTAACCTTAGTGTGTTCAACCTCTATCCCTTGATGTAAAACCCCCATTTTTAACACGTATAAGTTTCATTTTAAATAGTTAATTGCAGATGTTAAAAGAGTAAAAAGGTAGGGTATTCCTGTCACACTTAGTATAAGTCTCATTTCCTTACCATTTATATATTAAGTGATAGGGCTAAAACATTACTCCATTTAAAATTTATAACAAAATCATAAGAAACATAATAGATTAACACCATTCTAATAATACAACATGGTCAGTACTTACAAAATTCAAAATAAAAGAAGTAAGAAAAGACATAGGATTCCAGGAATATCCAGATCAACATATACCGAATAGGACACCTAATAGTCCTAACTCTCAACCCAAAATATTAACCTTCAAGCTAATCTTACAAGCTAACCTATAAAGTCACCACTACCCATTGAATAAGTAGGGGATCATGAAACAAAACTTATTAGTACAATGGTATTAAGCAACCCACTATAAAAAATGAAAGGATTATAACAAGATAATATGGTACAGAATACAGAAATATACATGTATTGAATAAAATACAATAACCATGTCATAATACAAATTTCATGAAGCTTACATGCTTTTCATACAGATTCATTCAAACTATAAATGAAAGTTATCAACCAATACATGAAAGTTATCAACCAAGCATCTAAGGGATACTTTCTGAAGTAAAGATAACTAGAACCAATCTCAACCCAATTTGCATAACATTCACAATGATAGCTCATATCTATACGAATAAATTCTAAACACCACTAGTAAGACATGAAGGAAACTACTAACCACAGATAGGCACAAATGCTACTACCGAACTATGGGTAGGTAAGAAGGTAACTACCAAACTATAGGTAGGTACAAATGCTATGACTAAACCATTCTAAACTAATAATTATTTCAAAATAACCATAATTGTTTCCATTTTTAATTTGATTGTGGGGAGATCATATATACCTAGAGACACTAAGGTACTTCAGTTATACCAATGCACAATGCAACATTGTATCCTATTGATTATCAACCTAAGGACACTAAGGTACCCTAGTCACACTAGCACATAAAGGATACCTAATCCATACATATATAAACTCTCTAGGAAGTCTGAATAGCTAAATAGAGTAAAATGTAGGACCTGATTTGGATACTAAGGTACTCTAGAAAAAATATAAGCTAATACTAGGCTAAACCACGTCTATAGCATAGTGAACCCTAAATAGCCACTATTTCTAATCTTGAGGTCTTTTATTTAAATTATTAATATTTTATTAAGGTAATCACATATATCACATTATACATAAATAAACCTAATTTCCACACTTAACCATTTGTACTTATTTTCAATTATTCAAGACAACCATAAATAAGTTTAACGCTAAGGTTAACTTAAAAATATACTAAGGCCATCCTAAGTTCAATTATCCATTTTTAGGCGCATTAGGTTAAAAATGACCAAAATGTCATTGAAACCATAAATACCACATGATTATCTAATTTAAATACTAATTACATTATATTTTTAATTTGTCATAAAAAGGTTAAAATATAATAATTAAAATATCTTATCATATAAGTAAATTACCAGGCATGTCAAATGACTATTTTGTTATGCATGATTTAACACAAAATCCTAACATGCATATGTAAAATCATCCAAAACCACATATTTCTATACTCAGCAATAAATAATTCATATTAAGCATGCTTACCAAAATAAAAAACATAGTAGGCCTAAAAATACCAAATTTCCCTTAGGGTATAATCATACTAAAAATACGCTTAAGCATGCTTAACCTACTATATCACACTTATCATGCATAATTTATTTCCAACAATAACCCATTCTAGCATGATCATGAATGCATAATATTTTACCTAAATTAGCTTGCTCCATTTTACCAACTTTAGTACTAGAATTATTAGGTAAGTAATTACGATGTAGTAAACATGTTTATTAAGATTTATACATTGAAACACTAATATGCTATCATGTGATATTCAATATTTTATTAAGGCATATTGGTTACCTAATTTCCAACAAAAGCATAAAATTCAAGCAACCTACTAAAAATTTTAGGCTCCACTAATCAACCTCTTTCACCTAAAAATAAAACCAACATTAATAATATTAAAATCTAAATCATAAAATAGTAATTATTTTTAAAAGTCAAATAAATAAATACTTGCAAAAATGCATTACTACCTAAGAATAGGTTGGGAAAAGAGGAGTGAAAAAAAAAACTCACACTACATGGGCAAACAACATGAGTCCTACACGTAGACAAGAGGTTTTGGAATGTGAAGAGAGGGCTACAGTGGAGTTGGGCGTTCGACAAGTGTGCTTAGCGAAGGGGGTGTGATAAAGGTGGCTAGGTGGGGTGGCTTGGTTGGAGGGTGAACAAGTGGAGTTTTGGAGATGGACGGTGATGGGCATTGCGTAGCTAAGCCGGGGTTAGTGTGAGGATGTGGATCTATATAAGATCTACAAAGGTGGTGGTTTGAACGAGCAGGAAAGATGTTTCACAACAGAAGATAATGGGAGAGGTAATGGTGAACGGTGATGGGATTGTGTAGTGAGCTAACATAGTTAGGTAGGAGCTATGTGATGGGTTGATGTAGGAGGGAGGTGGTTGTGTGGTAGTCTGTGAGGATGGTGATAGTTACTAGTGAAAATATATGGGGAAGGGGTGCTAAGTTAGGCTGGAGAAAATGGAAGTATAAAGGTTGGGGCTAGAAGAAAAGAAGACGGTGATTGATGGTGGTGGTGGTGATGATAATGGCACTGCTAGCCCAGGAAGGGGTTTTAATAATAGTTATTTTATGGTTTTAATAACGGTTTTGAACCATTATTGAATCGCCCATTATAAATCTTTAATAACGGTTCATAACTGTCATAAAAAATATACAAAAAATTATAAATATGTGCATAAACTTCATATTTAATAGCGGTTTTGAAGTAAAAACCATTGTTAAAAACCAGGTTTTAATAATGGTTTTCAAGTAAAATCATTGTTAAAAATAAGGTTTCAATAACGGTTTTAAAGTCAAAACTGTTGTGAAAAAGGAGGTTTTAATAATAGTTATTACAAAAACCGTTGTTAAAATATGATCCAATTAGGGTTTCAGTCATTGATTATACATTTATTATACCCTAATATGTATTAAATGAGCATAAATTTGAGGTTAAATATATAGTTTTAATAACACTTATTAATAAGAACCATTATCAAAACTATATATAGATATATATGTTTTTTCTATTTTATTCCTGCCCACATACACAGTTGTATGTTTAAATATTTACCAAATCTACAATGTAAAACACCATCAATTCATATATACATGCATGTCTTCATCCCAAATGATACTCCATATTTTCAATCAAGCTCTAATTCATATGTCTGAATACACTGTGCATACCAAGGAGTGAAAATTAGTAGGCGTACCACAATTAGGTAGTTCTACACTCCAAAGTCAAAAGTTCATATATTATATCCTAGAAGACCAAAAGATCTAGATGAAATACAAACCTGAACATACATGTAGAATATATATCCCTAGCTAATACCGAATGTGTGAGTGCACATGCTTGGCCCATTGGTCTCTAACTTAATCAATTTCATCAACAATATATTTTGGCCTCGTGCATAGTCATCGGTGAAAAACTACAACTCCCAAGTTTCGATTAATATATAGTTAGCACTTAGGTCAAGTACCAAATATATATGTTATGATTCATTAATGGAAAAATATGGAAAAGAAAACACACATGGCTTTGATCTATGTTGATTCATCTATTCTGGACTATCAGATTCATTGCTCTACATACATAGTATCCACAATCATCGCCGTTTTGCTGTTGTGGACACTGTCAAATGAATTTAGTTAGCTCTCTAACTATAAGATATTAATTTAAATTAAAACAAAATACAAAATAGTTATCTTCCTACTTACCATTACAGGCTCATATTGAAGACTCTTTGGGTCTGGGACACTATTCCCACCTCTCCTTTGATATGCCATCTATAGTGCCCTAATAAATAGAGTTGGATACATAATATTGTAAGTATATATACCTCAAATAATGAAAGTAGAATATATGCATAAATAAGCTAATAAAGTAAGAAGTGAAAAGTATACTAACATGTCGATAAATTCCTTCCCACCACTATGAGCGACTTCAAAAGGCATGTCATAGGTTCGAAGGGAATCAAATACATAGAATTTATTAATATTAGGTCGAATGACGTACAAAACCCAATGTTTAGTGGCGAGGTGAGGAATAAGATAAAGCTTGTTGTGTCCCTCAATTAAAATGCGATCCCCTAAATAGTTTATATGCCTACCATCTCTTATTGTAGTACCGTCAGCTATGTAGTATGGGCACACAAACACAATAGAGGACAACATTCCCTCCATTGCAGTACAACTAACTATCAACCTATAGACGACAATAATAATGCATATTTGTTAATAACTAATAACTAATAACTCCAATAGTACAAGAAGTACTAAAATCTTAGATATGAAATAATATTTACGTGACATAGATGATAACACTCATGGTTGACATCCATTCCTGATTATAAATGTCTCTTACGTCAACTGTCGATACCATGTAAGTAGCATCGTCCCTCCTAACATACTCAGGATGACAATTAATGAAAATATAATTGTCTCTGAGGTAGTTTTGGGCATAGAAATAAAATAAAGCTAGTGCTGGTGGAGGTTGGCTCTTCTCTAAAGAAGGAATCTTTTGTAGAGTAAATGATTTTTTAGATTTAGGTCTCTTTTCTTTAGCAGTGCCCTCTGTAACACCCCAAAATTCACTAATTTTTTTTTTAAACGGAAGCAATTAAGATAGAAACACTTAAAACCTGTGAATTCTGGGAATGTTACCGCCACACTTAGTACCAGACCGGTTCTCTCCAACCGTTCCAGTACCAAGTGCTAAGGCTAAAGAAAAGATATACGTTAAATTCAAATTAACAATTCATAAAAGAATTCGAAAGATCATACAACAAAATCCGAGTACGCATAAACGTTTATTAACACTTATAACTTCCAAATAGAAATAAATTTAAACAAGATAAAACCCGATGGGTCAAATTCCAGATTGCCTACTCACTCAAGTCGGGCCTGCCACCCCAAAATAGTCTCTGATCTTAAACCTGCACAAGAGGTCTGCTCCCCACCATCGGTGGATCATCACAGGACCCATCAACCAAGGTAGTATCAGTACGGGTCCAGTACTGAGTAAGGTGACTTGATCACTAAGGCCAACACATAAATACATAAATCATGCAGGACGTAAAAGAGCATATTCATAAATGCATATGATCAACCGGGTAAAAGTACAAAGGCCCATATATAATCCAGATTAATTATTTCATTAATCTCTTATCAGAGTCCGATTCACACCATACTTTTTATCAAATCATGCGAGTACGGAAGCCCCCACTATTATAGCCGGTGGATCGGAGGCACATAGGGTATCATACCCTAACCACTATTATAGCCGGTGGATCGGAGACACATAGGACTACGCGTCCTAACCACTATTCCTAACCGGTGGATAGGTTGGCTCCGGCTCGCATGGTGTTCCACTGTAAGTAATTAGTATCTTTTAAGCATTTTGGTTTGTGACTGTTGAGCTCGGGAACCCCCACTATTATAACCGGTAGATCGGTCACACATAGGACATCATGTCCTAACCACTATTATAACCGGTGGATCGGTCGCACATAGGGTAAAAACCCTAACCACTATTCCGAACCGGTGGATCGGTTGGTCCCGTCTCAACGATCTTCCTCTTTAGATAATTAATGTTTTAAGTATCTTATTTAGAAGCTTTCACCATAGACATGCACGAATCATAAATCATAAATTCCATATTCATCATCATACTTTATTCACCAATTACACATGTGCTGCCACCAAACCCTAGACATGCATAAATCTTCACACATCATAATTACACTTTAATCACCATATACACATGATAACACCAAAAACCCTAATCAGGCACCATATACCTCAATTAACCACAACAAACCATAATTCAGTCTCCTCCATACCCTTAATTTGCCCTACGTGCTATTTTTCATCCCAAGCGTTCAAAAACCCAAACAACACTTACATTACCTTCCTTACATCCCAAATTGACTGTACACACGTAATTTTCATACCCATGCAGACATTAATCTCCCCATGCAAACCTTTGAACCGTTTTCATGCAAACCCTAAAATTCCACGTGAAACCCTAAATTCAACCATGCAAACCCTAATACCACCATTCAATCATCAATGCCACCATGTAAACCCTAATACCACCATAAAACTATAAATACCACCATACAAACCATGATTCCGTCATACAAAACCCTAAATTCAATCCAACCAAAACCAAAGATTCACCCATTCCAAACCCTAAATTCAAACCATAAAGATTCTTCCATACCAAACCCTAAATTCAAGCCATAAAGATTCTTCCACATAAAATTGTAAATTAGAATCTCCCAAGGAAAACTATAGATTGAATTCCCCCAAGCAAATCATAAATTAGATTCCCCTATGTAATATCATAAATTACATTTTCCTAAATAACATCATGAATTAGATTCTCCCAAACAAATTATAAATTAACTCTCCCAATCAAATCATAACTTAAATTCTCCCATATAATATTATAAATTACATTCTCCCAAATAATATCAGAAACTAAATTCTCCCAAACAAATTATAAATTAACTCTCCCAATCAAATCATAACTTAAATTCTCCCATATAATATTATAAATTACATTCTCCCAAATAACATCATAAACTAAATTATTCCTTATAAAACCATAAAATTTAGGTCAACTCACTCCCCTTAGTCAACTTCTTTCCCCATCCTCCTTTTTCATCCTTCCTCTCACACAAACCACATCGACTTCCTCACATACACAACACATATCATCATACATAATTAATACACATACCATGCACAACATACTTCAACTCCAAGTCATACCACATATAAAATATTTAATAATAATAAACACTGGATACATAACATGCGAAACACATAATACACATAAGCATATAAAAGGCCTTAGCACTCCTTACCTAAAACGACACCGGTCTTGGTGCACGCTCCTATTCCACTTGAGGGGTTTGATTGAGCTCACCTATTATGGGGAAGAAATACTAGGATTAGCTTCCTTCCTATACTACTATTAGTTTCTAATTTATCTTAAGTCTTGATTCTTAATTAATTATGCCCAAAACCACTAAAACATTAATACATACTATTATAATTTAAAGTAAAAAGGTGATATAAGGGTTTCTACCCTTTACCGAAATAATTTTAGTAAAGGTTATAATAATTTTAATAATAACAAATTATTACTAATAGTAGTAATATTAATAGAAAACTTAATAATAATAATCTAAGCCTTAAATTTACAAAGTGGATTTCGAAACCTCCCCATTTAATGACATTACTATTTGAAATTTAAAAGATATTAATATTATACATATACTTATTATATAAAGTTAATATGGTTAATAATAATAATATAATTAGTAATAATGTTAAAAATGCTAAAAATAATAATAAAAGGCAAAGCTACGAGACTTAATTAAAATTTTAGGTTTCTACTTCTCCTGAAATAATTGCAGTATCAAATAACTGATTATACTAACAATAATAATATTAATTATATTATTAATAATAATATTAAACATGTAATAATTACATTAAATAGGAAAAATTCGAGAATAATAATTTTTTTTACTCAATAATACTCCCATACCTGTCAACCAAATTTATAAATTAAAATACAGTTGATAACAATAATAATAATAATTATAATAATAATAATTAAACTCGAATTAGCATTAAAAATTAGAATAAAAGCATAATAATTATCAATAAATCGAAAGTAAGTATTTAAAAGGTCTAGGGTTTCACCTTTAGTTGGAGGGTATTGGTGGCACCGGCGGTGGTTCCCGGAGGTGGCCGGAAAATGGATCTAAGAGAGGTAAAAATGAAGAAAAAGAGGGAAGGGGAAAGGGGAAAAATAAAATAAGCTTATGGTTCGGTGGAGAATACTTAGAAGGAGATTTTGAGTGGTTTATAGGGTGGCAGAAGCGGCGTATGTGGCGGCGGATGGTGGTTTAAGGTTTCGGGGTGGAATTTTCTGGCGAGAGGACTAGCCAACTTTGCACGATAATGGAGGCTCGTACAAAGTGAATTGGAGTTCGAAAATGGTTTAATTAATTATAGGGTAATGCAGGGAAAAGATTAGTAGCAAGAGGAGGTGTTGAAGTTGTCTAGGGAAGGAGATAATGGCGTCTGATGGAGCGGTGGCAGGCAGATCTTTCTTAGGGTTTTCGAGAAGAAGAAGTCTCGAAAACATCCACCATTAGGCTATTTATAGAGTTTATATGGGTTATTAGGGTTTTGGGGGTCGCCTGGGTGGTATTTTATGCTAGGGTTATGGTGGCCGGTGGCAGGAATCGACCGTCGATCATTTAGGTCGAGGCCGAAATTTTGCGAGCCAAAAGAGAAGGAACGAGCGAGATTTGAGGATAATTGATCGTTCCAAGTCAATGTGCGAGTCAAGAGGAAGAAAAAGAGGGGTTAATCGGTCGGTCAAGTTCCGCGTAGCCGTCGCCGCCATTATCGGGCGCAGGAGTTGCAGCAGCGGCGACGGAGGAGAGAGGAGGAAGAAGAAAGGGATGGACCGGCGGTCCAGAGGGAAAAGAAAGAAAGGAAAAGAGAGGAGACCGGGCCGGTCAGCGGGGTGAGGGGTGCGTTTAATTGCAACGACGCGGTTTGGAAATAAAATGGACAAAACGCAGCGCGCTGAGGGCGGGAGAAGGGCGACGTCGCGCGGCTAGGCTGGGCCGAAGGAAAGGAAAAAGGAGAAGTGGGCCGCGTGAGAGGCAATCCCGATTCGGGGAGAAGGAGAGGAAAAAGAAAAAGAAAAGAAGAAAGAAAAAGAAAGAAAGAAAAGGAAAAAGGAAAAAGCGAAAAGGGAAAAATAATTAGATTGGGTATTTTCATTAATTAGAATATTTGGGATATTTAAAAATAATAATATTTAAATAAAATAATATTTAAATCCTTTTTTTTAGGCTAAATTAGGATTTTTAAGAGATTTTCCATAAATTCTTTTTTAATTAGCAAAGCACTTTAATTTTTTTTCTAACTAAATTATTTATAAAATTAATATTAATTTGAAACTATTTTCTCCTTCTTATTTTAAATAAAATAATTTATTTAATAAATTTTTAAAATAAAATGCTTAATTAGCTAAAATACTCAAATTCTCTTCTAATAAAAATACTTATAAATGTCTTCTTTATTTGACCTAATTAATTCAATTTAAAAATAATTTATTTAAATAATTCTTATAATAAATATCCTTTAAATGTAGTTTATAAAATTAGAAATTTTCGGGGCATTTCACCCTCTTTTGTGTTGCTTGTTCTACTAGTACCTCTCTTGGTTTTACTAGTAGGACCAATATTCTTTTGGGATTCCTTAATTGGTAATAAGAAATGAAATATGTATTGAGCATATATATATATATATATAAAAGGTATAAACCGTGTAACTAATAAATAAGGTCTGATAAATATGTTGAATGTCATTACTTCTTCAGTATTGAGACGTATCTGATCTACAGGCCAAGGCACGAAGCTTCCATGAGCTTCTAACACTGTGGCTACCTCATCGCCCTCTTTATAACAATGCAAAGGCACACTACCAATTATTGGAGTGTTAGTACTCATTGGCCTTGTATTTAGAACTAAGTTATACCCATGGACTATTATGTTTCGGTACTATGACTGAAGCATACCTTCCTTTCGCCAAAAGAGTTGAAAGGTCATTCGCTAACAAGTCACATTTTTGTAAATTCTAAAATAAAATATTACACATTATTAAATATTTATTACACCAAATACATTTAATAACAATTCATAGTTTGTAATTCTTACCTTGGGAAGAGAAGAAAGATGTGCATCAGCTTCGCAACTATCTCTGATGCTATTTACATTGAGTATGTGAAGCTGATCATAGTCAACTAAATTAGATGGCTTATACCCTTGAGATTTAATAAAGGACAACTCTTGCTCCATTGTTGCCATCCGTTCAAATGCCATGTTCAATTTCTGGGTAAGGATGGACACTTGCTCATTAGTGCTACGAGAACCATGAGATCGACCACATACGCTCGTTCTCATAACACCTAATCCAAGACCCCCGTGTCTTCTAGGGTTTTCTACAATTCTTGTAGCCTGGGACATAATGTTATATTGGTCCACCCCCTCCTCAACATCTGGTGTTTGAAGTTTGTCCTATAATGTATATAATATATGTAAATTTAGCTTATAGGAATAAGCATAATACAATAGTTTTATAAAAGAAAACTAGGTAGGGTTTTGGATATCTACAAACTGACAATTTATTTGGCTACAACATCTACATCTTCATTAATATATCGATCTTTTGTTGCTCTAGCCTTCTTCCATAATGTACCAATATTGATGGAGGAGGTACATGGATCCAAGTCTTGGGCTAGGAGCTATAAATCAAAAAATAATCTTAATTAAGAATATTATTATAAAATTCAACATTTACATGTAAATAGATAAATCAAAATCGCATACCAACACCTCTTTAAGGCTTTCATAGCCTTTGCGAGCCATATTATGCTGGTATTTATTCTGCTTCTCAATCTCTTTTTTTCCTATGTTACAAGCCAAAATATAGTCACATAGTTATTTCAATATTAAGCATAATATTTTTAATCAAAAAGTTTAATTGTTATCTAACAAATACCTTAAAATCCTCCGAAAGACGATATGTAATAAATTGGTTCCAACTTTCTTGATCGATGAAACCATATTGTTTCGGTGGGTTCTGTCATAGAGAACCATCCCTCTTTCTGTACATTTTTCTACGAGCTAAGTATGACCTAAATGTCCCTAAACCCTCCCCATAATGTCTAAGAAGCTATTTCTTCCTAGTCTCCGGGACATTGAAGACTCTCTACAAAATAAGACATATAGATGTATACAGATGTTATTCTATTAAAATTAATAACATTTGACATACAAAAATGATTACATAAAATAGCATATGTAAAATGTACGGTTATAGGTGATGAGTAAAATGTACGTTAAGACATGTCTACGTAAGGGCTAATGGGAAGATTGTAAGTATTCCATCCCAACTTGACTAGTTCTCCTTTATTCCTCATGTCCGTGATGATTCTTATAATTGTAGGTCCTCTTTTCCCTTCTTCATCACTACTGTCCATATCAATTATTTTGTTAGCCATATCTATAAAATAAATAAATAAATAAATAAATTATGTTAGAATGTTAAGTATTGACCATAATGTATCACTATATTATCAATACAATAAATATCCTATTAGGAAGGTCAAAAAATGTATTTAAAAAAACCAGCATATATCATATGTTACAATATCATTACCCTCATTGCCTTCTTTTCCTTCTTTTTCCCCTCTTTTTAGGATTGGTTTTAGGATCTAATACATATATTTCTTCATGATCATCATCCCTGACATATATTTCCTCCTCACTAATTTTATTGTTATCATCGTTCAATAATTGAGTTGCTTGCACAGCTAAGACACACTCATTATTCCAATTGGCATCATTTTCATCATCACATTCATTTTCATTTCTTTTCTTCATAGATAGTACCATAGACCATCTGTTATCAGTAGGATCAGGACATAGAATACTTATGTCGCTTGTGATGCTAAGATGAATGGGTCTTGTTTTTGCCTTGCCCTATTAAGATCTACTAATGTGAATCCATCTTCATATCTAACCCCATAGCTATTATCAACCCATCTGTAGCTGAATACAGGGACTTTAAATATAGTGTAATCTAACTCCCATATATGTTCAATCAAACCATGATAATTCATATCTGCATAGGTTCGATTCTTGTCTTTCGCACTAGCAACATGCATTACCTCAGCCACTAAAGTCACCCCACTGTTCTGCATTGTGCTCTTCTCATCTTGTTCTTTTGTATAAAAAGTGTAACCGTTGATCACATAACTAGTATATGAAAAAACTTCATAATGAGGTTTCTAAGATAAATAATGCACTCTTTCAGAAATTGAAGTTTAGTAATGTCCGATGAGTGGAATAACGCGATCTCTTATCCAATCGATAAAGGAAATATTATGTTTATTAATTATTCATTTCTCAGTCTTTGATGGATTTTCAATCGGTAAATAAAGCATATGTTCTTCAATATACGACTGAACATCATCACTATTGTATAATACATATAGATGTGCTTTACGACAGAACATGTCAGGGTCTACACACCCAAACTATTTGCCCCTAATACCTTGTCCTTTGATTTTGACTGCATGTCGAGTCTTAGGAATACCAAGAGCTTCAGCATTTGACAAGTACTTTGTGCAAAGCTCAATTGCCTCTTCCACAAGGTAAATCTCAAAAAGACATCCTTTTAGCCAATATCGATTCTACACATAACCTTTTATCAACTTCATCAACCATTCAAAGGGGTACATCCAGTGCCCATGAACTGGTCCTAGCATTTTTATCTCATGAACTAAATAAATAGTTAGATGTACCATAATGTCAAAGAATGAGGATGGAAAATATATTTCAAGCTGGCACAAAGTAATCACAATCCCTCTTTGTAAGGCATCCAAACTATCAGGATGTATGACTTTAGAGAAGATGGCGTTAAAGAACAAACAAAGCCTTGTGATAGTAATTCGAACACGCTTTGGCAAAATTCCACGTATAGCTATCGGCAACAAGTGTTGCATCAAAATATGACAATCATGAGACTTCATGTTAATTAATTTCAACTCTTTCATCGACACGAGCCTTTTGACATTTGAAGAATACCCTTCCAAAACCTTGACACTGTCAAAGAATTCACAAAATGAAATTTTCTCTTTTCTGGAAAGAGTATGACATGCTAGTTTTAAATATGTTCTTCTTCCATTGTCTTATGGTGCCAGTTCTTGTCTAATACCCATTTCTTCCATATCCATTCGAGCATTGATGCCATGTTTAGTCTTGCATGGAACATTAAGTAATGTACCAACAAGACTGTCACATATATTTATTCTCAATATGCATCACATCAAGGGTATATCTTATGTACAGACATTCCCAATAAGGAAGGTCAAAGAATATTGACATCTTCTTCCACCCAATTGATGGAGGCTTATCTTTATTCTTCTTCCCAAACTTGACACTCAAATGTTTCATCTTCAGCCACACTTGTTGACCCATCAACAAGTTTGGTGCCTGCCCTTCTTCTCGAAAGCCATTGAACGCTTTTCTTTGCCAACAATAATGATGATTCTTCGATAAAAACTTAGGATGCCCAAGGAAGAGAGTCTTCTGGCCATGTGTTAGATGAAAAAATGAAGTATTCTCCTCACATATTAAACATGCATAATGACCTTTCACACTATAACCTGACAAGTTGCCATATGCCAGAAAATCATTTATAGTACAGAATAACATTGCTCTCAAAGTGAAATTTTCTTCACTATATGCATCAAATACTTCAACGCCCATGTCCCATAAGAACTTCAAATCATCAATCAAAGGTTCCAAATAAACATCAATATCATTCCCTGGTTGGTTTGGCATCAAAATGAGTAAAGACAGCGTCATATGCTTACATTTCATATCGAGCCCCGGAGGTAGATTATATATAACCAAAATCAACAGCCATAAACTATAGCTGCCTGGATTATACAGATTCATTCCATCCATAGAAAGTGTAAGGCACACATTTCTTGCTTCCTTATTGAATTCAAGGAACAAGACATTAATCATCATCCATTGTGGAGAGTCGGATGGATGTCTAAGAAGCCCGTCATCTATCTTCTCATCAGCATGCCATCTTAAGTTCTTGGTATCTTCAACATCATTAAACATCTATCTTAATCTTGGTATTATAGGAAAATACTATAACACCTTAGCGGGTACCTTGTTCTTCTTGTATCGTAGTGCTTTACATTCAGGATTAGGACAACTATCCAAAGATGCATTGTCAATGCGATATAAAATATAATCATTAGGGCATGCATGTATCTTCTCATAACTTATGCCCATTGAGGAAAGAATCTTCTTTGCTTCATAGGTAAAATTAGGTAGAACATTGTCATTAGGAATCATATCCTTTATAAGTGTCAATAATTACGTAAAACTCTTATCACTCCATCCGTTACATGCTTTTAAGTTCTATAATCTTAAAGTAGCGGATAATCGAGTAAATGTCTTACAATTACTGTACAAAGGTTTCTCCGAGTCATTTAATAACTTCTCGAACATTTTTAGACAATCCTAAACACTTTCCTCAACCTTTTGAGTCATCTCCTCTAACGAATGTCCCTCATAGTTCTCAAATGATGATCCACTATTGTCTCTTTTAACATCGTCATTATCATATTTAGACTCCATTTCCCCTTGCCATATCTAACAAGTGTAACTTATATCAATTCCATACACAAACAAATGATCTGTCAAATCATCAGCTTTGACACGCTGAATATAAGCACAGTTCAAATAAGGCCAGACTATTCTACTAGAGTCCTAAGCATGTTCAACTGTAAACTTGATGAAAAACTCCACTCCTTCGTTATATTCTCTAGACAAATGATTTGCAGACAACCATTTTCGATCCATAGTTTTTTAATCTAGATGTATCCTACGCGACTAATAACAACACTATATACATATCATCTGATCCCTAACATCATCGCTAGAGAGACTAGTCACAGAAACTCTAGGTTAACCGGGGTGGATACTCGGAGGCAAGCTATGACAAAACCTCCACTCATCATCAATGACTATTAGCTCTCTTGATATTCTATCATATTCTCTAGAAAACGCCTCACCCTCAATAAATCTCGGGTGTGGTGCATTAGTGTGGTGGACAAAGCAATGCAAAAAAGTAGATGTAGCTAATGCCCATGGCTCTATCTGAGGTAGGGTTAATAGTAGGTGATACGATCTGAAATGGAAGGAGTAATAGGATGAGCCACTTGCATACAACCGACCTAGCTCATTGTATAACCATATGACATGAGTCCATAGATCTGCATGTGGTGCTATGCATAGATATGGTGGAGGGTTTGTCATCTCACTACCTACAAATGAGAACCACTAAATCTTATCATCAACGTTGTTCTCGAAATGATCTAAACTACAGAATATGTAAACTGATCTTAACTAGCTAGACAAATCATAAATATATTATACCAGATATTAACCAACTATGTAAAGCTAACAACACCAAACTATTTAAAATAAGGACATAATCTTTAGTTGTATATTTAACAAACCAACTGAACATCAAACTATCATCAAATCATCATCAAATCATTCAAGCTATGCATAGTAAAATTAAGTTGATATTAATAAGATAATATATATATATATATATATATATATATATATATAGGTTAAGTATAATAATATGACACTATTAAGAGTACAGTTGAGAATAATGTTTATAACAGTTTGTTATAAGAGCACATATTAATTATTATATTTAGTATAATAAACGCTAAACCCAAACCCTAACCCTTAACCTAATAAATTATAGTAAAAAATAACCCTAAACCTAATTGAACCATAATCCTAAACCTAGCTAACTACAATTAAACCCTAATAAATCCTATATTATTATTATTAAAACACTATTATTATTATTATTATTATTATTATTATTATTATTATTATTATTATTATTATACACAATTATTCCTCTCTATTTAATTATTCACTTTTATATTTAGTATAATAAATGCTAAACCCAAACCCTAATAAATTATAATAAAACCTAACCATAAACCTCATAAGATAATGATCCTAAACCTAGCTAAATATAATTAAACCCTAATAAATCCTATATTATTATTATTATTATTATTATTATTATTATACACAATTATTCCTCTCTATTTAATTATTCACTTTTATATTTAGTATAATAAACGATAAACCCTAGCCCTAACCCTAACCCTAATAAATTATAATAAAACCTAACCCTAAACCTCATAAAACCCTAATCCAAAACCCAAATAACTATAATTAAACCCTAATCAATCCTATATTATTATTATTATCATTATTATTATTATTATTATTATTATTATTATTATTATTATACACAATTATTTCTCTCTATTTAATTGTTCACTTTTATATTTAGTATACTAAATGCTAAACCCTAACCCTAACCCTAACATTAAACCTAATAAATTATAATAAAAACTAACCCTAAACCTAATAAATCCTAATCCTAAACCTAGCTAACTATAATTAAACCACAATAAATCCTATATTATTATTATTATTATAATTATACACAATTATTTCTCTATATTTAATTATTTACTTTTATACATTCTTTATTTTCTATATATTTAATCCTCATCAAATAAAAATCATTAATATATGCATCTCTAATTGAAATTTTCATTTAATGATGTGCGTATGTAAAATATATTTTCATTTCATTATATGACATTTCCTATATCTTATAGTGTCCTATACTTATTAATGAAAATTTATATATATAGTTTTTATGAGTGACATTACTAATAATTTGAAGTATTTTATTTCTCTAGCTTTGTAATTCTACACTCATGCATGTTATATATATATATATATATAAAGGTCTCGGCCAACACATGCATTTGTTAATATATAATAGTACTGTGACAAATTCAACAACGAACAACAATGATTTTCACCAACACATTCACCGGCACATTTTTCAATGACAAACTACAATTTTTCAATAACAAACAAAGCAACCCTGTATCAACATGCATGCATTTATATATATATATATATATATATATATATATATATATATAAGAAGAGAAAAAGCTACGAGCAAAAGAATAAAAACATACGTAAAAGGAGTAGTGGCGAGCAAGAAAACTGTTGGCGAGCTAGAGGAGAGCGGCGAACACCTACAAACATGGCGGAGGAAGAAGGAAGAAGTGCTGGATAGGTGCGGAAGAATGACAACACATGCAAAGCTAAGAATGGTAGAGGAGTGGTGCTGCAAGGAAGAGGAGAGTTGGCAGTGCGAAAGTGAACAAGTGGTGGTTTCCCTAACTTGAGAGGAGTCGGAGTGGTGGTACACGGTGTGGTGGTGTGAGGGTTTGCAAGAGAAGGAGAGTAAGAGAGGGAAGGTGCAGAGTCTGAAAATTTTGGCATGAAATAGAATTGAACAAAATAAAAGACAGAACTGGGGTTTTAATAACGATTCCATCAACCACCATTATTAAAACCAATGGGGCTTTTGACAACGGTTCTTGTAGGAACCGTTATTAAAGGAGCTTTTAATAATGTTTTTCCGTATACTGTTATTAAAACTACCGTGTAAATTTTAGCGTTGGGTTTTTAATAACGGTTTTGAACTATAACCATTATCAAAACTGTCCTGCACATTAATTTTCACATGTTTGGTAACAGCTTTCGAACCACCATTATTAATGTCCCATTATTATTTCCCATTTTTCGTAGTAGTGGAAGTAAAAAAACAAAATAGGGGGATGCATAATGTTGGCATTAGGCTGGGCGATTGTGTTAAAGGTAGGGGAAATTTTTTGTGATGGTCGACAATGGAGGTGGGGTGATGGTGGCACGAGAGGGTGATGGTGAATGGTGGTGTCACTAGGTAAGCATGCAAAATGGTGGTGCTAACTGTAGTGATTCAAACAAAACTAGAGGTAGGCCTGGGATGAAGAAGAAGGAGAGTGGGGAGGAGTTTGGTTGTGTTAGTGAGAAAGGAAGCAAGGGGATGTTGAGCTAGATTCAAACGAAATGGAAAGGTAAGGAGCTTTATAGATGGTTGAGGACGATGGTGGTATGATAGGGAGAGAAGTGGTGCAACTTGAAAAATGGAGAGAGACAAGGGGGAGTGTTTGGTGGAGATAAAATAGGCACAACAAAGGCTTGCATAAGTGAGAGAGTTGGCAGGGGAGGGTAGGCTAGACTAGGGTTAGATTATTTTATTTTAGGTTTAGTTTGGTTAGGTTAGGATATTCTTTTAGGAAAAAAAATAGGGGGAAATTAACCGATTTAGTGTGGGATTTAAGAAGAGGAAAAATGGTAAAAATAATTAGGATAATTTATTAAAAAAATTATTTAGGTTATGGATTAAAGGTTAATAATAAAAATAATTAACTAAGGTTTTACGGTTAGGTTTTTGAATAAAAGGCTAAACACCCAAAAATAAAGGTTACAAAATTTTGGGCTATTACACTCAATGCTATCATTTTTATTTTGTTCTTTTGCTTCAATTGTTTGGTTTATAGATTTATTGGAGATGTTATTTATGATAGGTTCTAATACATGATTTTTGGGTGTTGTTGCTTAGGTGATTCTTGAGATGCTTGGGAGAAGGCTTTTGTGTGATAGCTGGGAGGTAAATGCAGCTACTTCATAGATGGTAGAATTAGGTTGTTTCATAATAGAATCATGCAAGACTCATATTATGGTAATTTTTGTGTTTTTGTGTTAGAAAGTGAAACCATGCGATATTAAGTTTTTATGTGTAATTTTATGATTTATGAAATAATTTATGTTAGCATGGTAGAAATTAATTATATTTTATTCTTTTATTTTATTTAAAAATAGGACGATGTATGCATGTACTAATACATAAATTATTGCAAAATACTATGTATATCTTGGGTTTAGGGTTTGACTAGGGTTTCACCATTCTGATTCACTTCGTGATATGGCATGCATGCTATTATGTGTTTAAATATTTTAATTATATTGTGGTATATGGAGGGGTGATATGCAAGCATGATCAAGGTTAGTTTAAATAAATCTTGGCTGTATGCCCTAGGGGTAGAAATATCTTTTGTCTATGCCATGGATTATTTGCCATCATGAATACCAACGTGCGCTTTAAATTCATTTTGCATAAATAGCGTGGAAATTATAAATTTTTTGAGATGCATGCTAGGGTTTTATATATGTAATTTGTTTAATTCTTAGTTAGTGATAATATAATCTTTTACTATGTCACAAAATATTTACATGATAGAGTATTCAAAATTATTGTATTTTAGCTTTTTCATATGGTGATAAATTGGATAAGAGTTGGTAACTAAGGTTTTGGAGGAATTTTGGTCATTATGATAAAAATGTTCATCAAGATGAATAATTAGACTAGGTTAGGCTTAGTAGATGGTTAAGATGACCTTAGTGTTAATTTAAATCATTTTAATTAAAGGAAAAATAGTCAAGTATGGAATTTGAAATTTTTGTGTATTATATGATATTTTTGATCACTAAAAGAAATATTAATATTTAATATGGATGGCCTCAACTTTTGGAATGGTGGCTCCTTAGAGGTAGCTACCTTAAGGATGGAATTTAGATCTTGGTTTGGTTTGTTTTTCTGATGTACCTTAATGCCATAGTAAGGCCCTAATCTACTCTAATTAGTGTTTGGGACTCCTTAGGAGTATGTATACTTAAGGATTAGATGAACGAGGAGCTATAAGGGTATTGTGTTACTTGGTGTGCCAGTATAAATAAGTGTATGTTAGTGGCCCTTGGTTCTATGGTATAAGGGTACTTTGGTGCCCTAGTGTGCCATCATAACAAGTTATATGCTAGTATCCCTAGGTTGATATTATCTCCCATTCAGTAAACTAAAAAAATAAGGAAGTAACTTTACTTGATGGTATTTAGGAATGTTATGATAGGGTTGGTTGGTAGAGCTTTAGTGTGCGACCCTTCTAGTTATGGATTTTGAGATTATTGTGAAATGGTTAAGTGTGTTGGCATGATGATCATGAGGCTTTAGTGATGTATACTGGATATTTATCGTTTTTTTTTACTGCTTGTGTTTTTGTACTTTAAGCTTCTTTTCAGCTGTTGTATGATTTTGTGTAATGTGAGCACACCACTTCTTCGAAGGCGTTGTCATTTTCTTATTGTAAGAAACTCATACTCATAATACATTTGCAGATGATTATGTGTGGGATATAAGGTGGCACAAAGTGTATAAGCATGGAAAGGATCAATGGGATTAGTGGAAGGAGATTTCATTTTTGGTATTGGCTTTTGGGTCTAAGAGTTAAGGTAAGATATTTTCTTAGCTTTGGGTGCTTAATTTTGTTATAGTTAGATTTCCTTTAGATTCTTGTATCCCTAATTGTATTATTTGTAGCTAATTGTACGGCGGATGTTTATTTGTAACCTTTATCCATATTGTTGTCTCTTTTTTCAGTAATTTTTTTATGTGACTTGTTTGAAGCTTTAAAACTTGACATAAGGTGGGTAAGGAAACTGGACTTATGCTATATGTGGTAGTAACACTCGATATTTTGAGATTATGCTTCCATAAAATGAAATTATTAAGTACTAAAAACAGGATTGTTACACCTAATATTGAGCCCCCATTGGAATTGGTGGAACTTCATCCTCTCATCAACATCAACCTTTAGAGAAAAATGGACTAGTTCAATTTAGTGGTTGTAGTACTCCTCCACTATAGATATACCCTGGCTTGCACCATGAACTCATCATATTTCGCCATCCATAGGCGAGTAGGGTAGAAGTGAACCCTAGGAATCTCTACAAATGACTCCTATTGATCCATAAGTGTACCCCTCAACTAGTGACCTCTCCACCACTTGTCGACACGAACCCACAAGCAAAATACTCCAATTTCCTGCTCATACCCTCCGAACAATCACTAGTGATAAAGACTTCTCAAAGTCCCTCAACTAGTGCTCTAAGACATCTAGGCCCTCCTAATCCTCAAAGATTGGCGGGTGGTAATGACCAACGCTATGGAGGTAATCCTCTTGTGGCACCAACAAAAAAAGGAGGAGGTGGAAGCCACTATGGAGCCCTAATGCATTGAATCTATCACTCCATGTAGGCCCTAGCCATCTCCTTGAAGTGCTTGAGTCATCAATTCAAAGACATCATACTCCTAGAATACTAAGACCATGTTACAAGAGCTCAAGTTATCAAAGATGAATTTAGTACACATAAAGGATCACATTGCACATGAGGCTAATAGTTAGTCAATAAAAGGAAATTAAAGGCTAATACCCTACCTTAACCAATTGTCACTCACAAACTAAATCGTATTCTACTAGCTTGGATTGGGCTTAAGAAACTCTATTTCCAATTCAATATCAAATTTAAATTTTTAAGCTTTGCTACTAACTTGTAATACCCCATGTTTTTGGACTAAAAGTTTTTGTTATGAAGATAATGTGGAAGTGGTTGAATACAAAATTTGGGGATTTCATCATCACATCAAACATGGGAGAGGTATGATCATCACTTAATATATGCTCGATGTAAGGCAAAATAAAAAAAGGCAAGCAATTGAATGTATTGATAACTAACAATAGTAATAATAATGATAACATGATGATAGAAGGGAGAGAAGCACAAAATCCAAATATAGGAATCAAAGTTGGGAATTTAAATAATTGAAAAGAACCAAAACATCCCTACATAGTGGGGAAAACTATTTATATTGTTTATCCTAATTTTAACAAAATTAGAAACATAAATCTCGATCCCAAAGTACTAGCTAGATATTACCCCTCGGCCTTATTGTCAACATACTTTAGTTGAGAATTAATAGCCTGTAATTTATCCTCGATTTATTAGAGCATTATTTAGATCATCAAAGTGACTATAGAAATATAGTATCAATACGGTAAAGTATTGGTAAAATAAACTACCTAAAACATGTTAAGGGAACATGTTGTGTATTGATGTTTACATGATAACATACAGTAAAAGATGCTTACATACAATCATGGAAGAGATAAAACAACATATATTACTTATATAAGATAAGTTGTGTTGTCATTTCTCTATTTAGTGATGTCAAACTTTCCATTTATTAATATTTATTCGAGAAAACACACCTAGATCTCACTATAAACAGAAGTCATGACATCAACACGCACCAATGATATACCACACCCACCATATGTGGTCAAAGTAAATTAATGGGGCTTTCTGAGAGGATACTACACCTTGAGTTCATTTACCATAAAGGCTAGCATAATTTGGGATACCACACCTGTCCAAGCTATGGATAAACGAAGTGCCATAAGGCTTGTAAAAGGATACCGCACCCACCTAAATTGGACATCAATGGATTACTAGCCTACGATAATATTAATCCAACTCCTTATAAATATGTCCATTTCTTTACCAACTATAACCCAATAGATAAGGAAATAGACGTTAAGTAAAAATTAACAAGATAAAGGTGACCCACTTACTCACTCCTAGTTATCTATCCTAAGAGTTGGAGAGAAAAGGCTTAATCAAAATCTTAATTTCTATTAGGAATAATTATCAAGTGATATCACAAATCACAACTAAACTCCATTATTAACCAATTAGGATGTTTCCAAGTGATAACACCAAAAAAAAACCAAGGCATCAAAGCCATGAAATTGGGTGTTTAGGAGATAACACCAAGCTCAAACCAATTAAGTCTTCCAAGCCACACCTCATAATTCACCATTTTATTCTTTCCCTAGTTTTAATTATGCATGGTTAAGATCAGGATTTAATGTCACAATTCAGTGGAAAAAATTATAACATAAACTTAATGGAAGAATTAATAAATAATAAACAAACATGGAAAAACAAGCATAACTAACTTATTGGTGTCTCAAACCAATCGACTAGTGTAGGTGTATTAAACCTAAGAAGAAATAAATAGCATGGAGGAACCAGTCGAATAGCTGGTCTAACCGATCAACTATTCATAAGGACCAATAAACAAGTTTATCCAAATTAATAGATGTACTATGACCGAGACCAAAACAAGTTTGGAAACAAAAATATCTAGTTGATGTGTTTAGCAAACCAATTGAGTGTTCACTAATACATGTAGATGGGTTTGACTAATGGATTGGCTAGTCTAGGCGAAACAACCCTGTACCATATGTTTCACACATACCTAAATTCACATACTCACCATGCTCTTATCCTATATAAAGACATATGAAAGAATGTTAATGCTTAAAATCATATGCATTCATGTTATATGGCTAACATATATCAATATTCATACTTATCTCGTCATATTCATGCTTAAGATGAAAATGGCTAAAACATGCTCTAACTTCCAACATGAATATAAATCATATCACATGCTTAAAAATTATAAATTAAAATAGCACATACATATCATGGAACACACCAATATCATACAACCATAATTAACAACTTCAAATCTTAGTTATATTAAAGACAAAAGTATTTTAGCTTCAAACAAAACCTTCTAGCAAAATTAACAACTTCTACCTTGATTACTTCTATCAATATTCTTTATATTTCTAAGAGAATTAAGAATCTATATCTACAAAAACTCACTATAAAACCAAATTATAATAATAAAAAAAGAAGGAGAAGAATAGGGAATTTGACACAACTCAACCTTATCCTAAGAATAAGGCTATGAAAATGGGAAAACTAGGATCTTTTGTTATAAGGTGGATCCTAGACCAACAAGAATCATAGTGTGTAAAAATTCAAGCGGATCCCCATGTGCATGAACTAGGTGTTGGATGATTTTGATGCTGATCAAAAGGGTTAGGAGAAAACACGTGGGGCACGTGTTATTTAAACTGGCCAATGTTTTGTAGTTAGTTATCCTCAATTTTTTTTTGGCTTGAGGTCGAATGTCCAAAAACTCATCATGGGAGCTCCATATTTTGTTTACAAAACCCATGTTTTTCTTAAACTACAACTACGATTCAAATTTTACATCTTTTGTTCATTGTAGTATAAATAGTACCATTTAGCGAACCTTAGTTTGAAGAGCCCCACACAAAGAGAGAGAATAAAGGATTAGAGATTGAGACTGAATTGATCTTGTGATTTCTTTATTTCCTCTTTTACTCCCTCTTGATTTCATAAACACAAATGTTATTCCAAGCCAGGTTTGATTGTCATTTTCATTCTCTATACTTATTCTTCCTATTAATTAATTTTTAATTTGGTTATTAAATCAAAACAATTGGTATGAAAGCCAAGATGATTAAATTAGGAGTGATTGGAGTATATCAAATTTGGGCGGAAGTGAGTAGTTTAGCAAAATTGTTGTTGCTACTTCAGAAGACTTAATGACCCTTTTACCTTCTTATTGGTTCATATTGATGCCATGTTGATTGTAGGTATCATCATGAAAGTAATCCAAGACTTGAATTTGTGATTATATCTAAGATTTGAGATGAAGGATTTAGGTCCTGCAAAATAGATACTTGGCATAATAATTTCAAGGGACATTTCATAAGGGATCTTAAAATTTTCTAAAAGTGATTATATTGAGAACATGTTTTATAAGCTTTATAAGTTCAGTGATCATGGATCTAAGACATGAAGTGTTCCAGTTAGAAGTAATATCAAATTATTAAAGGTACAATCACTTAAGATAGTTGAAGAGAAATATTACATAGAGAGAGTTCCTCATGGATTTGTAGTTGGAAGTCTCATGTATGTTATGGTGTGCATAAGGTCTGATATTACTTATGTGGTTAGGGTGGTTATTAGGTTTATGTGTAAACCTAAGTGTCTATTAAGGTAAATGATGGGTACTTTGGAAATAATCTTGTGTTTGGTATAAGGGATATTAAACTAGAAGATTTAGTTGATGCTGACTTTAGCGGAAATGACACCAGGAAAGTACTTATGGTTATATATTTATTGTGGGTAGTATTGCAGTTATATGGTTGTGAAATCTCCAAAAGTGTGTCACTTTGTCTACGACAGAAGTCGAGTATGTGTCTATATTAAAGGTTTATAAGAAGATGGTGTGGTTATCCATGTTTCTAAAGTGTGATTCATCTTGTGTAAAATCCATTTTTTTCATGCGATAATGAAGAATATAAGAAGGAGGTATCACTTCATTCATAGTCTTGTAGAAGTGGTAATACTAGAATAGGTATTGTGTTCCTAGAATCCTACTGATTTTTGGACTAAGTATGTTGACACATGTAAACTGAGGTTATGTATGATCTCAGTTGGCCTTCTTAGTTGAGTTGTGCTGGTATGAGTGCTTGTGAGTAGGTGTGATGATAGTTTTATTCTATTATGTTCTTTTTTTCAATCTCATAATGGGAGATTATTGTATAGTGGAGACTAGAAAAAAAAGATTCATGGTATGTGAAGATTGTAGAGGATTCCTATTTGTGTGGACTAGGTGTTGGATGATTTTGGTGCTGATCAAAAAGGCCAAGAGAGAACAGCAGGGGGTGTTGTTTGACACAACTCATATTTTCTAGCTAGTTGCAATGGTTGTTTTCTTTCTTGTGGTTGAATGTTTCAAAATTAATATGGGGGCCCTATGTTTTGTTTACATGGTTCATTGTTTTTTCCTTAAAACCTAACCATGGTTTGTTTTTTCATGTCTTGTTCACTATAGTATCAATAGTATGGTTTAGAGAACCCTAGTTTGAAGAACAATGCATGAAGAGAGAGAAGGGAGGATCAGAAATTGAGATGGAATTCATCTTATAATTTCTTAATTTTGTATTGTAATTCCTCTTGATTTTATAAATAAAATCTCTATTTGTAGCCAATTTTGATTGTCATTTTCATTCTCTATACTTGTTCTTCATATTCCTTGTTTGGTGATTTGACGATTGAATCACAACATTGTAAATATTGATTACACTTTAATCCTAATATGCTTAAGGAAATCAAGGAAACATTATAGAAAATATTAGAAGAAGAAAATATGGAATTAGTTGAGAAACTAAAGGGAAAAATAAAGACAGGCTTTAGTTTCCAAAAGAAAAAGGAAAAGGGAAGAAGATAGGGAATTCTCAACACTTAGCAAGGTATATCAAGGGGAAAGAGAGAAAGCAGAGCAAGTGTTTAAGGTTAGGGTTATAGTGAATCATAAATAAAGCCTAAGGAAGGTGGGTGATTAACATATCGAAGGGAAAAAGAGGGAGATTCAACTTAGTTGAGTGTAGGGGATGAAAGTGTAATAAATAAAATGAGAAAATGATAGAGATGGATTGTAATTAGGTTATGGAAAAGGTGAATCAAGTAAGGGGGTGTAGGGGAAGATCTTTATGCAACCATAGTTGCTAGAGAAGGGTGGAAAATGAGGGGAAGGGGGAATAGAGGTGAAAAAGTATCTCAAAAAGTGATTTTTAGGGGATTATTAGCTAAATAAAATAATAGAAAATCTAAATAATGTAAAGAGAATCCCAAAGTACCAAAATATGCTTATTAGAAGAAATAGACGCTAATTAAAAGTTTTCATAAATATAGAAAAAATAATCAAAGCAAAAAGAAACAAAAAGAAATAGAATTACCACAAATTTAGGCAATAATAAACATAGGATACATAGCATGCGAAGCACATAATGCATATAAGCACACAAAAGGCCTTAGCACCCCTTACCTAAAACGACACCGGTCTTAGAGCACGCTCCTATGCCTCCTTAGGGCTTTGACTGGTCTCACCTATTATGAAGGAAAAGCTAAAATTAGACTCCCTCCTATCAAAAATACTATTAACCACTAACTTACTATAAGGCTAGGTTTTTAAATAAATAATAATATATTAACAAAATAACATTAATTAATTACTAACTTTGCTAAAGATATAGAAATAATAGAAATATTATAAAAGTTGAGAATGTAAGGTTGAAAACTTTACCCTAATAATAATAATAATGATACTAAACTAATAATAGCAAAGATACTAAAAATAATATCAATGATAATATAAATAAGAATAAGAATAATAATAATAATAATAATAATAATAATAATAATAATAATAATAATAATAATAATAATAATAATAATAATAGTAATAATAATAATAACAATAATAATAATAATAATAACAAGGACATTACTCAAAACAAAGTGAAATAAGGGCTTCAGCCCCTTTACTAAAATAATAATAATGATAATAATATTACCAAAATAAATAACCAAATTTAGTAATAATAATAGTGATGAAATAATAATAATAATAATAATAATAATAATAATAATAATAATAATAATGATGATGATGATGATGATGATGATGATGATGATGATGATGATGATGATGATGATGATGATGATGATGATGATGATGATGATGATAAAAGCCATAATAAGATTATCACATAATAATAACCATAATGGTAATAATAGTAAGGATAATATTTGAAGATAAAAGGAAGTAGGGTTTCCACCCTACATTGAATAATAATAACTTAATAAATAATAATAATAATAATAATAATAATAATAATAATAACACTAATAAGAATAACTACTACTAATAATAATAATACTAATAACCCTAATAATAATAAGACATGTTATTTATAATACTACTACTAAAATTTAAAATAAGACAATAGGGTTTCAGCCCTACATAAAATAATAATACTAACACTTGAAAATAATAATAATAATAATAATAGTAATAATAATAATAATAATAATAACAAAAGCAACAACAACAACAACAATAACAATAATAACATTATTAACAACACTAATGGTAAAATAGTTGTATTAATAATAATGGCATAAGAATAATAGAATTTTGAAATAGGAAATAATAATAATTATTATACTTATAACATATTAATATTAATAATAGTAATAATAGAAATAATAAGGGTAATAGTGCTAAAATTAAATTAAAAATTACAATAGGGCTTCAGGCCTCAACAGAATAATAATAATAAAAACATTAATATTAATAACAATAATAATACATATTAAAAATGGAAATATGAATAATAATAATAATAATAATAGGATTTATATTAGAATAATTGAAATAAAATAATTTAAGGCTTATAAAAATAGGGAAAAGGGTTGAGAGGGTCTAGGGTTCAACCTCAGGCTGGCGGGGATAGGCGGCACCGGCGGTAGTGCACGGCGGTGGTGGCAGCGGCAAGAAAAAGAGAAGAAAAAGGGAAAAGTTGAAGGCTGGGAACAAAATAAGAAGGAGGAGGGTGGAAGTAAGGGTGATTATGATTGCCTAGAAGGAGATGAACAAAATGATGGTGGCGGCGCAACCAAAGGTGGCGGCGCACGACGGCGGTGGTGGTGGTCGAATAGGGGAGAAGAAGAGGAAGAGAGGAGGAAAGGGAGAAAGAGGAAAAGGAAGGTAGGGGGAGATAGAGGAGGGTCTGTAGCACAATTTGGGAGGTGAAAGGAGCGGTGGCAGCGGCGGAAGAGGTGGCTAAGGTTGGTTCGAAGGGCGGCGGTGGTAGAAAACGGTTTGGTTACGAAGGGCAATTCGCACGGTCGGGGTGGATTGTTTGGGAAGAATCGAAGGGTATGGGTGGTCTAGTTAGTTAGAGGGAGGTGCAGGGAAGGCATAGGTAGAAATAACGGGCAGCGGTGTTGGCTAGAGACTGCGAAAGTGGTGTCTAAAGGGGTGGTGGCGTGAAGGAAGGTATTTTATGAACATCAACCAAAAAACTCGACTCAACGCTACTATAGGGTGTATTTATAGGCTTGAAAGAAAGTTAGGGTCGAAGGGAAAGTGGGGGAGTGGTAACCGGCAGACGAGGACAGCCGGTGCACTTTCCTGATTGAGTCTGCAAGTGGCCAATGGAGAGAGAATCGTGCGGGGAAATGGGAGACGTGGTTTGGGTCAATGGGTGGCCAAAAAAAGGGAAGAGGCGAGAACAAAATGGACAGTCAACGGGGCATGATCGACCGAAAAAAATAGGGAGAAGGGCGGCGGAAATGGTCGACATCAAGGCAGGTGCGAAGGGCTAGGGAAGAAGAAGAAGGGGGTGCGGGAACCGGTCGGCCCAGGAAAAGAAAAGAAAGAAAAAGAAGAAACTGAGCCAGTCGGCGCAGTGAGGGGGAGGATTTAAATGAAACCCAGAGTTTCAGTAAGAAAAAAGACTCAAAGCGATGCCCGGCGAGGGAAGAAAGAAAAGGCTGCGCTGACCGAGCAGTTCAGGAGAAAAAGAAAGAAAAGAAAGACGAACCGACCGGCGAAGAATAAACAAAACGCAGCGTTTGGCTGCGTCGACCAAGTAAGAGAAGAAAAAGAAAGATGGTCATGGGAAGGAACGACCCGTGCCAAAGGAAGGAAAGGGGAGGGGGCTTAGGCCACTGGGCTGGACTAGGTCGGGGAGGAGAGGAAAAAGAAAAGAAGAAGAAAGAAAGAGAAAAAGGAGAAAAAGAAAAGAAAAGAAGAAAGAAAAAGGGAAAAGGGAAAAAGGAAAAGAGAAGAATAATTAGGTTGGGTAATTAAATTAATTAAAATATTTGGAATATTTAAATAAAATAATATTTAAATCCCTTTTTAGGGTAATTTAAGGATTTTTAAAAGATTTTCCATAAATTCTATTTTAATTATCAAAACACTCAAATTTTCTGAAATTAGATTATTTGAAACTATTTTCTCCTTCTTATTTTAAATAAAATAATTTATTTAATTAATTTCTATAATAAAATATTTAATTAGCTAAAATACCCAAATTTATCCTAATTAAATGTTTATAAATTTCTTCTTGATTTGCCCTAATAAATTTCCTTTTATTTTAGTAAAAAAAGAATTTATTTAAATATTTTTCTTAATAAAATCTTATTTAACTATAAATTTTAAAATTAAATTTTTTGGGGCATTTTAATATGCTTGATGAAAATTGTGGTGCACGTGTTCTCCAAAATTGACCTAAGAAGTATTTACCATCAAATGAGAATTAGGGAAGGAAGTGAATGGAAAACAAATTTTCAAACTAAATATGTTCTTTATGAATGGGTTGTTATGACTTTTTGATTATGTAATGCATCTAGTTTGTTCATGTGACTAATGAATGAAATTCTTCATCCTTTCTTAGGTAACTTAATTTTAGTTTATTTGGATGACATACTTGTATATAGTAAAAATGAACATTATCATCTTATGCATCTAAGGAAACTATTTGATAAACCAAGGGAAACTAAACTTTATGGGAAATTAAAAAAAAATGTGTTTTTTATGTTTCCAAGTGTAGTTTTTCTTAGTTATATTGTTAGTGGTGAGGGTATTAAAGTTGATCCTACTAAGATAAAGCTATTAATGAGTGGCCTATTCTTAAGGATATTCACCAAGTAAGAAGTTTTATGGGTTAACCAATTTCTATAGAAAATTTATTAAGGATTTCTCTACTATAGTTTCACATACTACTCAACTCATAAAAAAATGAGAATTTGATTAGGGAAATGAAACTACTAAAGTCTTTGAAACCCTCAAGAATAAATTGTATAATACTCCTATGTGATCTATTCCTAATTTTTAACCTTCTCTTTGAGGTAAATTGTGACACTAGTGGGGTAGGGATAGGAGGAGATATCTCATAAGACAAAAAAAAGCCTATTATATACTTTAGTGAAAAGTTAAATGGTGCTAAGTTGAAGTATTTAAAATATTACAAGGAATTCTTTTCCATCATACGCAACTTAGAGACATGGAGTCATTATTTCAGGCCTAAACCCTTTGCACTACATTCTTATCATGAGAGCTTGAAATACTTACATGGTCAAAATAAAATTAGTCCTAGGCATGCAAAGTAGGTAAACTTCTTACAATCCTATATGTTCTCTATCAAACTATTAGATGGAAAGGAAAATATAGTATTTGATGCTCTTTCTTGAAGGTCTACATGCTTGTATATTAGATGCCAAATTGCTAGGTTTTGAAAGGTTAAAGGAACTATATCCTAAAGGTGAAGATTTCAGTGATGAATATCAGGCATGAAGAGAAAATAGATACCATGGTAATTATGCATTACAAGATATATTTTTATTTGGACTTAATAAGCTTTGTGTACCTAGATTGGTAAGTGAAAGTAATAAGGATTGGGATATTAAGTTAGCTCGTGTAGAGTTTACTTATAATTGAAGTCCTTCATGTACTACTCACTCAAGTCCATTCGAGATTGTGCATGGGGTCAACCCGTATATAGTAGTTGTTCTGGTAACCATAAATAAAATTTAGTTTAAAAGCTATGAGTCCAAGGAATGATACGAGTTTTTTCAAAAGCTTCATCAACAAATCAAGAGGAACATAAAAAAAGTCAATGAAAGGTAACAAAATCAGGCTACAAAAATCACATTTGGGAAAAGAACTATTTTTTAATATAAAATTCTTATATTACAAAAATTCTTACAAAAATCTTCTCTTAGCGATTTAGTTTGGTTACATTTGGGAAAAGAATTATTTCCTAATATAAAAGAAAAGAAACTAATGCGAAGAGTAGATGTATCATTTAAAATTCTTCTAAAATTTAGAGAAAGTGCTTATGAACTTAAACTTCCAGAATCATATGGCTGCATTTCAATGACATTTAATATTGAGGATTTGTCTCCATATTTTAGTGATGTCAATTTGAGGACAAATTCTTCTCAATTTGGGGAGAATGATGCAAGAGCATTGATGGATTCTCAAGAGGATGAAGATTTGGCATACTTGGTTAAAAAGCAAATTACATTATTTGTCTTTGATCATAATATATTATACTTTGAGAGGAATTAATGATAAAAGTTTTTTTATTGAAATATGTAACAATAGTCTTTTGAGTGTGAAATAATTATATATGTATGTATAAACACACATTATAAATATATGTATATCCCAAAATCTATAAATTATAATGGTTATTTATTTTGTTTCAATAAATGTATGCATTATTTTTTTTTTAATTAACAATAAATATATGTATTCTACTGCTTAAACTTTGTTACATGTGGTCCAAAATAAGTCTAATCTAATATAGTTAGAGAAAACCCTAAATATTCTATTTAACTCACTCAACTATGGATGCTAAAATAAACTCACTCCACAATTAGAGATTATAAAAAAAAAGAGAGAGGTAAATCTATTACCATCTCATACCTCCCATCTTGAATATCCTCCATCTCCCTCCTTCACTCTCAACCTATCCTCCATCTCCATCCTATCTCATCTTTTCTTGGTATCATTATTTTAGTTTGAATGGAAGCAATAAGGATGGTGATGAAGGAAAAATCCAGTGATTGAGTTTGATAGAGCATAATGATGATGGTGGTGCATTGAAGGCTCTCAGCTAAGCACAATGACATGAGAGTGGTGAGATTGAAGGTCACCAATTATGGAGATTTAGGGATCTAGTGGTGCAATTTCTCTCTCTCTCTTAAACATTCATCTTTCGTTTGGGATTTTTGCCATTTCTTGGCGTAGTCCTTTTCCCAAGATGTCACAGGGATGCAAAATAGTGGCAAGTTGTTGTCCTTATGCTTCCATGTTCATTTATCCTTTAGTGTTTATTTGGTAAAAGTTTAATAAAGGTGGTGAAAATAATCTTGAATTTTAAATTTATTAGATAATTTGATAATGTATTTGGAAGTAACAATTTTTTTGATAAATACTCAATTTAGTTAAATGAGAACTTATTAAAAAAAAAGTTTTATTTCATTTCAAATAGACTACATAGGACCCCTAAAATATAAGCTTGTGGTCTCTATTTGAATTGGAGTGAACTAATGTGAATGATTTGTTCACCCTATTTAGGAACCTATTTAGTAATATTTACCTAGGTGAATCGAAGTTGATTATTTATTCTAAATCACCTCATTATTATTAACCCCAAAATTGAGGGGTAATTAAAGTGATAGTTAAAACACAAATATATTTTAAAAAATTCACTCCTACGGAATTAAAGTGACATTAATTTAAATTAAGTTAATAATATCCACATATTTTTTAAATATTCATCATGTTCACCTTCATTCTTCTTACGTAGATAAACTTTTAATGTTTACCCATAAATCACTCCAATCCAAATGTTTAGTGCTCTCTTAATCCTTTTCTATTATTCATCTATCTCCTTGAATCCTCTTATTTAGAGAGGACAAACACGAAGTATATATAGAGTTATTTACCGTAAAATTTATTCACTTCCAAAATATTAGACAATGATTAAAAATGATTGAAAATATTATATTAATTTTCAACAACCTGCTATCATTTGAAAGTGATTTCAAACACTAAAAAGATTGTAATATTAGTTTACTTTAAATTGACTCCAAAGTTTCAAAAAACATTTGTAAAGTTTTTGAATGTTAATTTTATCACTGTAACTTCTTTTCTTTACTGAAATTTAATCAAATTTGCAATAACTAGGGTTTAGATTTCATTCTAGCAAAAAGGATTGGTCAAAGCATGTACATCAATGAATTTCTAATTTGGATCCCATCCTCATTTTTATTACAAAAATATATATTGAGGAAAGCAATCAATAATGAAAGTAAGAGAAAAGAAATTGTTCTTAAAACCTACCATTCCTTGATGGTTAACTTTGACCCTATACTTTTTCACATGGTAAATGTTCATCAATCCTCTTTGGGGTCCTTATGGAAGACGACAAATGGTGGGAGTGCTCCTACAAATATTATCACTGCCTCAGCACATAGTAGAACACCTGTACTATTTGTTTTTACCATAAGTAAAATTATAAAATATTAGGTGTTAATATCACACTTAATATAAATCTAATCCTCCTATCTTTTTATAACGAGTGTTAAGATTAAAATAAATCAAAAAAATAATGAAATATTGTAATGATAGAGACACAATATAAATAAAGGCCTACAAATATTATGATATATGTACGCCAAAAATAAATAAAAAATACAAATCAAGGACATAAGAGCCAAAAAAAAACTAAAGCAAAACTGCACCCATCGGTGCAACACAGGTTTGTCCTAACTTACAACCCCAAAGAACTATTCCTTAAAAGGGATCTCCTCCAAATGATCCTCTCCATTGTTGTAAGCCTCATGTCACTCCATGCAATACATGTATCTAATCAAAAAGTTTGGAATCAGTATAACTTCTCATATTATGTAAATCACAACATTTCTAAAGAGGTAGTATGCTTACATAAACAATCAATACATAACAATGTAACTGTGTGCATAAACTTACTCTAACATTGTAATTTCATGCAATCTCATGATACACTTATGCTAACACTATGACATGCATAACATGAGAATAATTCATTTGGAAAAATGTGGTAATAACTTGTAAGAACAATTACAATCACATAATCTCACATATAATGCTAGCCACACATCCTTAAAAAGGTTCAAATATCAAAATGATTACAACATAACTCAAGTCAATCAAGGAAAACCCTAATCTAGTTATTAAGGAGCTAACAAGGTGAATTCCTAATTCATTTCAATTCAATTCAAAACATTGAGAGGTGATAGAATCTCATAATCCAATATAATGATCTTAAGGAGGTGTTATTAAATCAAGTCACTCAATTTCAAGTTAAAGTTATTAAGTAAGCCATGCGACATAAAAATTGCTCATATTAAACCTTAACTCCTAAATATTTAAATACGCATACCCTCTATGATATAGGAACATCCATAGATGATCCTCAAGATGGTATTAATTTGGCATACTTGCATATGGAACCGATCATAGTATGTGTTTTTGATAATAACAATATGACTAACCTTAATGATGTTACTTTAAGTCATTCTTGTGAGCATGGAATATATTTGCAGTAAGAAGATCAAACCATTTAATAATTCAAGATATATAATATTTTCATGTGTTACAAGCTATTACAAAGGAAGATATTGTGCATAAAAGTTGGTTCTATAAGTCAAGAAGGCCTAGTCAACATTTCAAGTGAAAATCATTATTTTGATTAAGATTCTTATTATTTATTTTCATGTACTAATTAGCTTACTTTTTATTTGTAATAGTATTTGTTGAGTCAAGTATTATGTAGGATATAATTAGATTATTAATACTAGTTTATGTGCTAGTTAGCCATTTATGTGTCATATGACTAAATTAGTGTGCTAGTTAGCAATATAAGGCTTCTATATATATAGCATGATGTCGACACATTGTAATATGTTGATGGTTGAGTATATTGAAATCACTTAGTTAATTATCTATTTATGATTAAATAATCCTTTCTAAGAATACTTGGAGTAATCTTACATAGGTGATATTCAAAGTTGAGTTCTTTGAGTTCTTGTTAAATTCTTTATAAATTCTTGCTTGAATATCTTTATTTCTTCTTCTCATTTGGGCAACCACCAAACCTAAATCTTCTACAATCACACATTCTTCATCAACCTTTGAAGACTTGTGTCAATTTTGGTATCAAAGCCTTGTTTGGCTTTGCTCCAAATTTCAAACATCTTCAGTCTTTTTCTCTCCTTCCACTCCACGTGATATTCTGGATTTTGTTCTTCCATGGACATCCATGCATGTAGTTAATCTTCAACTTCAAAGTTTGAAGGTGATCATGTACTTTAGTATATCTTCAACCTAGCACTTAGTTATCCTACTCCTCACATCTTCAATATCAAAGATTGAAGATTGTATTCTCTTCATCCACGCCTTCAATTACTGAAGGTAAGTGGTCGATCATTCTCCATCATCTTTTAACCTTCCAGCCTTCTTCTTCAATTCTCCTTAGTTTCCTTCAAAGCCTTTGATTCTTCAAAGTGCTTGAGTGATTTTTGTGAGTCTTTCCCTCATGATAACTCCTTCTTTCTCTGTTATGAAGTATCTTCTTTTGTTTTCCATCTAGGGTCGAATAATATTTGTAAATTCAACATCAATCTTGTAAGATTAGAATAAAGAAATAACATTAACTTTTCATCTAGTTTAGTTGATTTTCATCTTGATATTCAACTTATATAATCTTCATTAGAATTTGATCACAATTTGAGAAGAAAATTTATTCACTTGTATTCTATCGTAATATATTTTTACACCATTTTCTTTATGTTCTTCCTTCGAGAAAGCACCATATTATTAACCACCATGATTGAATTGAAGTGTATCAAGAATATTTGATAGCACATTCAACCATTTACCTTCCATATCCATCATCTTCTTGAATTTAAGAAGTCTTCAAGACACTTTCTACACTATCAAGAAGCCATCAAGAAGTGACTTCCACATTATTTGAAGTTGTGTGAAGATAACATTTAGAAAATAATTCAAGCAGGGGTGAAGAGGTATTAATGAAGACAATGTATGATACTCTTCAACCACTTGCAGTAAGTGTACATGCAACAAATTCACAATTGTAGCAACTCCCTTCCATTCAAAGCTAACTTCAAGTGTTAGAATCACAGGTAGCCAACTAAGAGACTCTTTAACATATCCACCACACCATAGAGGCTACAAATGATCAAGTATAAAGCATGGTAAGGAGGGAAATCTATGCTTGAGGTGGCCACATCAATACTTGAATGGATTATAAAGAGAGTGGAAAATAGAATGGATTAAATAACCTTAGCCACAACCAAAGAGGTTATGCAAATCATCCTTCAAGGTACAACCATTTTGCAAATAAAGATATAAAGCTTGGACTTCCGGATTTTTATGGTAAATTAGATGATGAGATATTTTTTGAATAGTTGCATGAAATTGAAGCAATATTTGAGTTTAGGTAGTATGATGATGAAAGTAAGTATAAATTAGTAACTCTTAAATTCAAAAAATTTTCTAAGGTTTGGTATGATAACCTTAAAAGAACCCGTGAAAGGCAAGGAAAAAGTAAGCCAAGTCTTAGGAAAAGTTAAAGAAACACTTGAGAAAAAAATTTGTAGCTAAATAGTAAGAACAAGAGATGTATGTCTAATTGATTAATCTGAGGTAAGGACTTATTATTGTAGAAGAATACATTAGCAAATTTGAAAGACTAGCACTCTTGTGTGATATGTAAGAAAGAATTGAACAAAAGTGTGCTAGATACTTAGGTGGCCTTAATAACTTAATTAGGGTCAAAGTTGAACTATTTTCCTATGATTATTTTGATGATTTGACTAAGTTACCCTTAAAATGTGAATGAAAAACTAATTGTACCAAAGCCTAACATAAGATAAGTGCTTCAACTTCTACATCCAATAGAACTAATTCTAATAAATCTACATAAAAACTTGGGACACATATTTATTAGCTAAAGATGAAAAGATTAACTCTAATCATGATGATAAGGGAAAAAGCATGTAAGTGAAATATCCAATAATCAAATTTTCAAATGTAAAGGATATGGTCATTTTTCTAGGGAATGTATTAATGTAAGAGTTTTAAGCTTGAGTGAAATTGAAAACATGGAACCATGTATTGATAATGATGGCCTAGAAACTGAATATAATGATGATGTCTTAAGTATGTATCAAGAGGATATAAATCCTTGTTTTTTACTTTAAAGGGCATTATTAATACACTGATAAAGCTACACAAAGGGATACAAATTTTAAAACTAAGTGTAGAATTAGAGATAAGGTTTGTAGGGTCATTATGGATAATGGTTTGTGTATTAATATTGCTAGTGAAAGAATGGAAAAACAACTAAGACAATTGACTACTATACATCCTAAATCATATTCATTACATAATAAGGATAAAGGATCTAAGGTGACTAAACAAACACTAATTACTTTTTGCATTAGTGATTACCATGTTGAGGTATTATGTGATGTTTTGCCTATAGATGCTTGCAGTATTTTACTAGGATGACCATGAAAATATTATAGAAATGAAACTCATGATGGTGTAACTAATGAATATGTAGTTCTTAAAGATAAAAAGAAATATAAGTTAAAACCATCTCAATGTGATTATATACAACCACTTAGGGTTAGAAAGAGTTTATTCTTACTTGAATGGGAAATGATTAATTACATTGAGGAGGAGGGTGTTTGTTATACCTTAGTAGAAAAATCATCTAAGTTTGGGGATAAAAAGTTTAGAAATTCAAACCTTACTAGTTTGCTTGATGAGTATAGTGATGTATTTCCATATAACTTAACTCCTAGACTACCACTTATTAGAGGTATAGAGCATGCTGTAGATTAAATTCTTGAAATGCCTTTACCTAATAGACCTACCTATAGATGTAATCAAAAGGAAGCCAAGGAATCACAAAGAAAAATTTAAGAGCTAGTAAATGAAGGTTATGTAAGAGAGAGCAAGAGTCCTTGTTGTGTACCTACCTTATTAGTTCCTAAAAAAGATGGTACTTGATGCATGTGCATAGATTCTGGAGCAATGAATAATATAAATATCAAATATAATTTTCATATACCTAGACTTGATGACATGCTTGATGAACTATGTGGTGCACGTGTGTTATGCAAAATAGACTTACGAAGTGGTTACCATCAAATGAGGATTAGGGATGGGGATGAATGGAAAATAAAATTTAAAACTAAACAAGGTCTCTATGAATGGGTTGTTATGCCTTCCAGGTTGTGTAATGCACCTAGTTCTTTTATGAGACTAATCAATGAAATTCTTCATTCATTCCTAGTTGAATTCATCATAGTTTATTTGGGTGACATACTTTTATATAGTAAGAATGAACATGATCATATTCTATATTTACGGAAACTATTTGATAAACTAAGGAAAACTAAAGTATATGGAAAATGTGAATTTATGCTTCCAAGTATAGTTTTTATTGGTTATATTATTAGTGCAGAGGATATTAAAGTTGATCCTGTAAAGATACAAGCTATTCAAGAGTGGCATATTCCTATAGATATAAATCAAGTAAGAAGCTTTCATAGGTTCGATAGTTTCTATAGGAGATTTATTATAGATTTCTCTACTATAGTTGCCCCTATTACTTAACTCATGAAAAAAGGAGAATTCATTTGGGGAAATGAAGCCACTAAAGCCTTTGATACTCTTAAGAATAAATTGTATAATGCTTCTATACTATCTATTCTTAATTTTGACATAAACTTTGAGGTAACTTGTGATGTGAGTGGGTAGGCATTGGAGGAGTTCTTTCACAAGAAAAAAGACCTGTAGCATACTTAAAACTATATGGTGCTAGATTAAGGCATTCTACATGTGATAAGGAATTCTCTACCATAATACAAACTTTAGAGATATGGAGTCATTATTTGAAGCCTAAACCCTTTGTATTACATTTGGATCATGAAAATTTGAAATATTTACATGCTTAAAAGAAAATAAGTCCCAAGCGTGTGAAGTGGATAAAATTCTTACAGTCCTTTGTGTTCTCTGTTAAACACTTGGATGAAAAAAAATACATATTATTCGATGCTCTTTCTAGTAGATCTACATTACTTGTCATGTTGGATGCTAAATTGTTTGGTTCTGAAATGCTAAAAGAAATGTATACTAATGATGAAGATTTTCATGAACAATATTAGGCATTTAAAGAAAATGGGAACCATGGTAATTATACAATACAATATGGATTCTTATTTAAACTTAATAGACTTTGTGTACCAAGGTCAAGTATAAGGTATTTGCTTATAAAATAGGTATATGAAGGAATTATAGTAAGCTATTTTGGTACTCAAAAAACATTAGATATATTACAAGAAAATTTCTAATGGCCACACATGATAACTGGTGTACAAATTGTACTAAACCAATGTGTTCCTTGTAAAAAGATTAAAAGTTTCTTTCACAAAGGTTTATATACACCATTACATGTGCCTATTCAACCGTAGGAGGGAGTTAGTATGGAATTTATCTTAGGGTTTCCTAGAACACAAAGAGATAAAGATTCTATCATGGTCATGGTAGATAGGTTATCTAAAATGGCTCATTTATTCCATGTAATAAAACTGATGATGCTACATATGTCGGTAATTTGTATTTCAAAGAAATTATGAGACTACATGGCATACTTAAAAGAATTTTTTCGAATAGGGATGTCAAGTTTCTTATTTAATTTTGGAAAACATTATGACACATGTTAGGCAACAAGTTATTGTTTTGTACATCACATCATCCACAAACTGATGGACAAACTAGAGTTACAAACCATACTCTTGGCACCTTGTTAAGAGGATTGGTAAGTAAAAGTAATAAAGATTAGGATATTAAGTTAGCTCATGTAGAGTTTGCTTATAATCAAAGTCCTTCAAGTAATACATGTTCAAGTCCATTTGAAATTGTGTATGGAGTGAATCCTTATATACTATTTGATATGGTAACCTTAAAGAAAGGTGAGCTTAAAAGTTATGAGGCCACAAAACAAGTAGAGTTCTTCCAAAATATTCATCAACAAATCAAGGGGAACATTTAATGAAGCAATACAAGATATCAAAAATAAGCTAATAAATATCACACTCAACAGGTATTTTCCCTTGGTGATTTAGTATGGTTACATTTATGTAAGGAAAGATTTTCAAATCTAAGGAAACATAAACTAATGTGTAGAGCATATAGACAATTTAAAATCCTTATAAAAATTTGAGAAATGCTTACAAACTTGAGCTTCCCAAATAATATGGCGATGTTGATGATTTGTCTCTTTACTTTAGTGATATCAATTTGAGGACAAATGCTTCTCAATTTGGGTAGAATGATGCAAGAGCATCCGTATATGATGGTCAAGATGGTAGTGATTTGGCATACTTGATTATAGAATCGATCACATTATGTATCTTTGATACTTCTAATATGACTAACCTTGATGATGTTACTTTAAGTCATTTTTATTGGTATGTAACGTATTTGCATAAAGAAGATCAAACCATTTAATAAGTCAAGATGTGTAAGATTTTCTTTTGTTACTATTGTACTATTTCCGCAACCACACGGATTCATTATAGCATTTCAATATCATATCCCACAAAGAATTTGTAATTAAGTACACTTCTTTACTATTTTAACTATCTAAATTTACAAAACGCGGAGGTATGCTTTCAAATGACAAGAATAATTACGAAAAGCTTTCTAACTTGCAGATAATTAACAATAAGAATGAAACCTAGGATCAAACTTCAATTTCTGAATTAATAATTAATAATGAAACAATACTTATGCCATAGATTAATTCGCTAATTGTGGATAATTCATCAAATCTTATTCAATAGCCTCTTTTAAGGTCTAAGAATGTATTTAATCTAATTTTCTGACTACTTTTTTGACTCACAAATTAAATGAAACCCATTAAGCATCACCAATTATAGAGTCCCTAAAAATTAAACATCTACTTTCATGATTGCTTAAATTCCCGTATATATGCTAATTTTCGATAATAATCTCAACCGTTCAGTTGTAGATTACATTTATGGTGGTCAGATTTCATCAAATCCACTTTACAACAATTAAATCTAGCATATATAACAATATAAATGAATCAATCATATGACATAGTACTTTATTTCATCATATCAATTACTAATACGATACCCAAGTCCAATCCTAGAAAGGAGACTACTCACTCATACTTTCAAATAAAATAAACAAAATAAATAGCACGATGAGCATAATAATGATGCAAAGATAAAAAGAAGAAGAATTAGATTGAAATAACCATAATCCAGAAGAGTGCAATGTTGATTCGAACCAACCGTTCACGAATTACACAATTGAATCTCCTAAAATATTAAAACTAAAGGAACAAACAATTACAAGAATCTATGCTCAATAATGAGGGGTCTTTGCCTCCCTAAAAATTCCCCTCTCTCTCCTTAAGAAGTCATCGAGGCATGCCACAAAATTCCCCATCACACCGGCCATGTCGTGCACGTAGATCTTGGGAAAGACCGGTTATATGCCGCCGTGCAATTTCTCAGCTCTAGATATTTTAGAATTTCTGACATTACACGGCCGTGCAATATCTTTAGCCTTGACTTTTCAGTTCAGAATTTTGTACGACTGTACAGGCCTAGCACGGCCTGGTGGTGTGATTCTGTTTTCTTCCATAAACATAAGGGAGTGCTGCATGGGTGTGCAACTGGGTGTGCGGCCGACCGTGCAGCCCCCTTTTGAGTCTTCTTAGGGATATCTTGGCATGTCTTTTGGCTCTCATAGCTTCAATGCACTTCCATAAGTATGTTGGGTTGATGCACTCTCCTCCCAAGCTTTCCTTGCTAGGTCCTTTACTCAAAAAATAAGTAATTCTTTCTAGATCTTGGTATTTTTGCGGGAAATCTGGCAACACAAAGCTTAAGAAAACGGTAGTGCAAATAATAGACTAAAACCATAGAAAAATATGTAAAAGAGATTAAATGAAGTCCTAAAGCCAAAGGAAATAGAGGTAAAAATATGGGAAATTTTCACTTTATCTACTCCCCCATGCTTATACTTTGCTTGTCCCTAAGCAAACACCAATGCAGAGAACAATATAATGAGTGGAATGATAACAAAGCCTCAGATGATTGGACCATCAACATAAACATGGCATACAAAGTCTAGTTCGACCCATATTCTAAGAGGTAATAGTAGTATAGAAAATAAAGCGAGACAAACCTTATGCGCTGACACACAACTCAAAATTATTGTGACACTCTAAGGTGGTTTAGGGTCGTGTAAATGCCATCCCGATAAAACATAGGTTAAACAGGCCGCAGACTTATTCTCTTTAGTTAAGTGTAGATACTATACTCTCATGTGTGTTTGTAGGGATAATAATGTCACTCAATACTCTCCTATCTAATGATGATCTACCATATGCTTATAGAAACTCTTCTTCTTCACCACTTAAAGACATTATGCATTACAAAAATTAAGAGGTCTTAATAGGGTTGTAATGGGGCTAGGGTGAAAAGGTAGGATAGATCTAAGAATATAGCTATGGGCCTAAACTAAAAGAGTGGTAACTGTAAATCCAAATCAAAATTGGCTTTTTTTATTTAATAAAAAGAAGAAGAATTAGATACCCCCATGCTTGACTTTTTACCCTATCTACCATAATAAAATCCATTAGCTACCACTCCCTAGTTTTCAAACCTAGGTAGGGTGGTCTCTTGAAAAAAAAAACTAGTATGTAGGTAAACGAAGGGAAAGACCTAGGCTCAAAAGGGTTGAATAATAAGAAAACAAGTGTTATTTGGTGGCTTATGGCTAAAGTAGCTAACAAAAAAACACATGCCTCTATCACACTAATGTATGCATAAGTCGTATGTAGTTTCAAAGAGAGCATCTACAAGTTCTAGTTTCTCATATTAGGGGAGAGAACACACAATTAGAAAAAGTAACACTGCATAAAAGGTGGATAGTCTCTAAAGCTCAAAGTCTCACTGGTTCTTTGCTTCAAGCCTTATTTCCTAAATCTTAGTCGGGCTGGGTAAGTCTACGAAGATAAACCATTAGATTGTTATAATAATAAGTGGTTTGGGATTCTATCACTTGGGGGGTTTGCGCTATAAGCAATTTTCAAAAGTATCAGTTGTAATGGCCCGTAATTCATAAGTTTTACTAGTGCATTATCAGGTTATGTAGAAGGTTCTATCATTTGGTCATCATAGGCATTCATTTTGCAAAACACAACACAAGCAAAACAAAATGAAGGAAAAAGAAAACAAGAAACAACAGGATACAGGAAACAACTAAGGCAGAAAGGAAACAACTCCCCCATGCTTGAATACCACATTATCCACAATGTGGAAGTGAGGAAAGAGGGGAGGGAAAACTCAATCACTAGGATGGTAATGAAGGAGGGTAGCCGTGCTCCAAATTCCATTGATACATTTGATGTATCATGGAGTTGATTTGGTTTATCGGAGCAACAACCTCCCTAATACTAGCAACTTAAGCATCTAACATATTGAATTGGTCATCGATATGTTGGAAGTGGGCGTCCCAAGAGGTGCCTAAGGAAGAAGGGCCAGAATCGAAGCCAAATGAAGGAGGCACTGGATGAGTAAGCAATGGTAAATGAAGGACTTCTTCCGGGATGTCAAGGTTTTCATCCGAGGGAGGTGGCATTGCCTGACCTGGGCGTGGCATATGAGGAGAGGGTAAACAGTTGGTGCACTCGGTCTCGATGAGAGTGGTGAAGATGGGGTTGGGAAGTGGGTACCACACCTCCTAGTTATAATACAATCTATATTGACACCGATCCTACACAATTAACTTTATGTTTTTGCAGGTTGCCAGCCCAAGGTAGGTTGGCGGGAAATCCCCATGGATGTCATCTAGACTATAACCGAGCCTAGTGGCAATGTACATGATGATACCGCCTACGACGATATCATAGGTGAGATTGGCGCTCATCCTACTGAGATGATCAGTAATATAATACCCTACATCGAGGGCACTATCCCAGAGCATACAACACAAAGTGAAGAGTTCTAATTTACATATATTTCCCTAGATTTCCCCTCGGCAAAAAATTGAGCCAACCAGAAGCTATTAGACATAACTCAAGGCCGAATTGTAAATTAGAGTGGTCTTCAAGTGATGTCCACTATACGGCTTAGGAGGAAATCATTTATTAGGTAAAGTGATTTCTTGCAAAAATTCTTAAGGATCCCATATTTGGGAGACCTCAGAAAGTCATCGACCATAAGTGGGTAGGTGAAGTGAGGATGATAAACTAGACAGAGACATCCGATGAGGTTTATGAAATAGTTGAAACATGATGGACTCATCAGAATGATCGAAAACAAAGAAACTGAGGAACTCAAGTGTGAGCCTCTAACTCGTAGGATATACGTTGGAAAAGAAATGGTAAAGACCACTACGAGAAAGCAAATACACAATATCCTCCTTTATCCCTAGTGCTTCAAGACAATCCCAATCGGCAAATTGAGTTGGGGTAATGTTCCAATTCACTAGCCCCTCATAGAAATCCTTATCATCGGGGTTCGCAAAGATGATATCATAAGGATTTGAGTGTTGTGCATTTGCAGCCTTATCTCGCCCTCTCGATTGGCATGGCTATGGTCGAGAGAACTCACCTTCCTCTTGGCTTGATTTCAATCGTTTCTTGGGGGCCATTATTGCTTTTATCTGTAAAATCAAAGCGTTAAAAAATAGTTCGGGTAGAACACACACCATAATTGAGATACAAAAAATATAAAAGCGGAATTGTAGCAATAATAATAGAAGAACTAAAAGCATAAAGAATGGAACTATGAAATGAAAAAGCAAACCAAGAAAAATGCTTGTGTGCACAACCAGTGTAGAAATAGTGAGTAGGATGAGTGGTGTGTTGTGGTGCATAGGTAGGTGGTGCAAAAATAAGGTCTACACAGGTAGGGTGTGTAGGAGATTATGGTTAGGCTTGGTAAATAGGGGATGGTGGCAAAAAATTGATTAAGTAGTAAATAGTGGTGGTAGTAGTGGTGGAAGTGGTAGTGGTGTAGGTAAAATAGGTGCTGAAAAGGGTGGCGTGCAAAGGTGTGGTGGTTGGTTCTACACGGCTGAGAAAGAAGGGTGGAAAATAGGGTGTGCAACATGTACACTGCCTAGCTATGCAAAGGTGGAATCAGGTTGTGCGGAGGTTGATGGTGGTGGAAGTGGTGTTAATGGTGTTGGTTGGTGCATACCTGGGAGGAAAGAGGAGGAGGAAGAGTTTGGAGAGGGTTAGGGTCCAAAAGGGAGGTGGTGCAACAGTAAGAGAAGGGAAAAAGAAGGGGTCATGGGCATGTTCATTTATGGACAGATGGGTTTGCACGGGCATCCCGTGCTGAGAAGGAAATGGGTATGCATGGGAATGCAGGTTGTGCACAGGCAGATAGTGCAAAAAATTTTCTCTCAGTCTGATAGTTTATGGATTGGCATGGTTGTGTAGGCTGTGTAGGTCTGGCATGGCCAGACCGTGCAAAATTTTTTCTCTCGGGTTTTCTCCATTTTCCAACTATAGGGTTATGCACGGCCATGCAGTAGACCGTGCTTAGGTCGTGCAACTCTGTATTCTTTATTTCTCTTGCTCCTTTTTTCCATGTAATACATTTTATCCTCCTATTATCCATTGGATAACTTTGATATGCAATATTTCCTTCCAAAAAGCTGCAACATAGAGAGAAAAACAAAGGAAACAAGGAAAAAAAAAAAGAAAAGTAAGAACATGAAACAAAAGAAACACACAAAACAAAAGAAACATGGCGAAGGAAAACATAAGACATGGGTTGCCTCCCATGAAGCACTTGTTTAGGGTCATTATCTCAACCTCAATGTTCTTCAAATCGATGGTACCTCAAGAAGGGCGATGGAGCCCAACTTCTCAACTAGAGACCCGACAAAATAATGTTTTAAACTTTGCCCATTTACTTTAAACCTTCCCAAAGGTTCACTCCAAACTTCCACTGCCCCACAAGGATATACTTTAAGCACTTAGAATGGACCCGACCACCTTAATCATAGTTTTTTTGGAAAAAGCTTCAGATGGGAGTTAAACAGGAGTACCAACTCTCCCTCGTTAAATTCTTTCCGTAGAATACATCGGTTATGCCACCTCTTCATTCTTTCCTTATATATTTTGGCATTTTCATACACATCCAACTACAACTCTTCGAGCTTGTTGATTTGAAGCATTCTCCGCTTGCCTACTTCCTTCAAACCTAGGTGCATAGTCTTTATGGACCAATATGCCTTGTATTCGACCTCAATAGGAAGATGACATGATTTTTCGTATACCAAATAGAATGGTGTGGTGCCAATAGGGGCCTTATTGGCTGTGCGGTAGGCCCAAAGAACGTCGTCTAGCCGGGAGGACCAATCTTTCCTTGACTTGGATACGGTCTTTTTCAGGATCATTTTTATTTCTCTATTAGTAATCTCCACTTGACCACTCGTTTGAGGATGATATAGAGGGGCCATTTTGTGAGCTACGCCATATTTCCTCAAGAGCTTGCTTAAGACCTTGTTGGTGAAGTAGGATCCTCCATCACTGATCATAGCCCTCGGAACTCCAAAATGGGGGAAAATAACCTTATGAAAAATCTTAATGACAAGCTTTACATCATTTGTTGGAGACACTAGCGCCTCTGCCCATTTTGAAACATAATCCATTGCAACCAATATATACTTATTGTTGTGAGACGAAGGAAACAATCCCATGAAATTAATCCCCCATAAGTTGAATAGCTCAACCTCAAAAATGTTATTCAAGGGGTATCTCATTCCATCACGAGATATTCCCAGTTCTTTGGTAGAGATCACATGCCAGCACAAAACTCCTCACGTTTTTAAAGAGCATTAGCCAATAGAACCCTACGAGAAGTACCCCTGCGGCTGTCTTGGAGGTGCTTGCATGATTGCCATATGGTGATGAATGGCAATGGGTAATGATACCCAAAATTTCAACTTTCGGAATGCATCACAACAAAAATTCATCTGCACAATGCTTTTAAAGATAAAGATCATCCCAGAAATAATGTTTAATGTCATAAAGGAATTTCTTACGCTATTGATGAGATAGGTCCTTAGATAATACCCCGCAAATAATATAATTGACAAGATTTGCGAACCATGGGGATTGGAGACTCTCTATAGCAAAGAGATTATCATTAGGGAATGAATCATCAATAGGTCATTCATCCTTTTCTTCTTCATGCATCTCTTGCCTCAACTTGGAAAGATGATCCACTACTATGTTTTCAGCACCTTTCTTGTCTTTGATATCCAAATCAAATTCTTGCAACAAAAGAATCCACCTAATCAGTCTTGGTTTTTCATCTATCTTTGCCAAGAGATGCCTAAGAGCTACATGATCGATGAACACATTGAATCTCAATCTAATAGGATAGGATTTGAACTTTTTCAAGGAAAACACCACAGCTAGGAGTTCCTTTTTAGTTGTAGCATAAATCATTTGTGCATCATCCAAAGTCCTACTGGCATAGTATATGGCATACACTTTCCCATCCTTCCTTTATCTAAGAATAGCCCTAATGGCATAGTCATTGGCGTCACACATCACCTCGAAAGGAAGGCTCCAATCGGGGGGTCTCATAACCAAGGTTGTGGTTAATGCGTCCTTTAACCTTGTAAAAGCATTCAAACAAGATCGATTAATTACAAAAGGGGCATCCTAGACGAGGATGTGGGTTAGAGGCTTAGCAATTTTTGAGAAATCTTTTATGAACCTCCTATAGAATCCAACATAGCTTAGAAAATTCCGAACACCTTTTACACTAGTTGGGGGAGGAATTTTATCAATAATGTCAATTTTTTCCTATCAACTTCAATCCCCCTATTGGGGATTAAGTGACCTAGAACAATGTCTTCTTGTACCATAAAATGGCACTTTTCCTAGTTAAGAGCAAGGTTCACCTCTTTACATCATTTTAATACCATAGCAAGATTATCGAGGCAATCATCAAAGGTGGTACCAAAAATAGATAAATCATTCATAAATACTTCCATAATATTTTCATTAAAATCAGAGAATATGGACATCATACAGCATTGAAAAGTGGTTGGGGCATTACACAAACCAAATGGAATTCTCCTATAAGCAAATGTACCATATAGGCATGTAAATATTGTCTTTTCTTGATCACTGGGGTGGATAGGGATTTAAAAGAATCCTGAGTACCCATCTAGGTAGCAAAAATAAGAGTGTCTAGCTAATCTTTCCAGCATCTGATCGATAAAAAAAAGGAAATGATCTTTTTGGGTAGCTTTATTTAACTTCCTATAGTCAATACACATGCGCCACTCGGTGACTATTCTTGTAGGAATTAGTTCATTTTGCTCATTTCTTATGACAGCCATGCCCCCTTTCTTAGGTATAACCTAAACTGGGCTTACCTATTCACTATCTGAGATAGGGTAAATGATTTCTGCATCTAGGAGATTAAGCACTTCCTTTTCCACAACCTCCTTCATGTTTGGGTTTAACCGTCTTTGATACTCAATGGAGGACTTATGTACTTCTTCTAATAATAGGCGATGCATGAAAAATGAAGGATTTATGCCTTTTATGTCTTTAATGGAGTATCCTATGGCATATTTGTGCAGCCTAAGAACTTTAAGTAATTTTTCAACTTCTTCTTTATTCAGGCTAGCATTTACAATGATAGAATATTCACCTTTCGAGTCCATAAATTCATACCTGAGAGAGGAAAGGAGAGGTTTTATCTCTACCTTAGGTGCAACTCTTTCCGTACAAGATGAGCCATATAATTCTCTTCCAATCGAGGTCACTACATCTGATTATTTTGCATAAGCATGATCCTCTCTGAGCATAGCAGCATAAAAAGCTACTTCTTCATCATCTTCATGGATGAGTTCATCTCTCATTAAACATTTCTCCAATGGATCTTCTGAGATCAAATCAACAATATCTTCTTGAATCATCCTGTCTACCATATCAATCCTACAACAAGTATCATCAATTAATGGAAGTTTCACCGTGAAAGGTAAATTGAAATCTACTTTCTCTTCCCCAATGTTGAGGGAGAGTTTTCCATTCTTCACATCTATCACTGCTCCTGCAGTAGCTAAAAAAGGTCTTTCCAAAATGATGGGGATTTGAGCATCTTCCTCTATTTCTAAAATGACAAAATTAACTGGAACGTAAAACTTGCCGACCTGAATGGGTACATCTTCTAATATACCTACTGGGTGCTTTACCGACCGATCTACTAATTGGAGGTAGATGGTGGTAGGCTTCAAATCTCCCGTCTGCAGCTTCTTACAAATAGAAAGAGGCATTAGACTAACACGAGCTTCAAGATTACAAAGTGCATGATTAATAGACATGTCACCGATAGTGCAGGGAATAGAGAACGAGCCAGGGTCTTTAAAATTAGGTGGAAGGTTGTTTTGAATAATATCACTACATTCCTGCGTTAGTGCTACCACCTCATACTCTTCTAACCGTCTTTCATTAGAGAGGATTTCTTTCAAAAATTTGGCATATGTAGGCATTTGTGATATGGCTTCCACAAATGGAATATTCATTTGCAATTTCTTTATAATTTCTACAAACCTTCCAAACTATTTTTCTAATCTCACTTTTGCTTATCATTGAGGGAATGGTAGGGGAGGTTTATACGATGGCGGAGGGACATACTTTTCTACCATGTTATTTTTCCCTAAGGTGGTCTCATTCTCAACCTATGTGTCTTCTCTTTGTGTTTCCACTTCTTCTTTGACTTCTCTACTTTCCTATTCTATTTCCTTCTGTAAAATAGGGCCCTCCAACTCCTTTCCACTTTGAAGGGCTATAGCATTAACGGATCCCATAGGATTTGTCTCCGGCTGTCCGGGAAGCATTCTAGTGGGTCGAGAGGAAGATCCCGATTGTTGAGCCACTTAGATGATTTGATTTTCCTACATTTTATTGTGGGTGGCTAGGGATCCAACCTTAGAGCTTAAGCTTTTGACCAAATTCTTCAAATCCTAAACTTGCTTTTTTTGAGAGACTATGAAATTCTCTATCATTGACGTGGGAGGAGACGGGAATGATGGTCTAAGGTTTTGGAAACCTGGGGGCCTAAAATTCTATTGAGGGATGGGGTTCTAAGGTGTGCTCTTGTAAGACATTTTTGGATGGTTGCGCCATCTAAGTTTGTAGGTGGGGGAAAATGGATCTCCCTTTTGGTTGAAGCTATTGGCATAGTTAACATGGTCTGCTAGGGTTGCTTTGGGGGTGGAGGAGTAACCAACTAGCATTCCACCGATGATTGTCCTACAATGCCACAAATCTCACAAACAACAGGGGGTAGTTAATGCATTAACACTTAGTTTATTAATTTCTAAAATAATGCATCGACTCATGAAGAAAGATGATCCAGAGTATCAATGTCATACCTATCACTCTTCTTGGCTACAGAGCGCTCACCTGGCCATTAGTAATAATTTTAAGCCATATCTTCAAGTAGTTGCTTGGCTTTCGGTATACTGTTGTTCATGAGAGTGCCTCCTGCTACTGCATCCAAAGGAAACCTGGTCTTAAAATGTAAGCCATTATATAATGTATGGACCAGCAACCATTCTTCTATCCTATAATGTGAGCACATTCGCAATATGTCTTTGTAGTGCTCCCATGCATCATAGAGTGATTCACCATCCTTTTGGCTGAAGCTCGTAATTAGGTTTCTCAATTGAAATATTTTAGATGGTGGAAAGTATTTGTTGAGGAAGGCTCGAGAAAGTTGATCCGAAGTGGTAATGGACCTAGGGGCAAGTGATTGCAACTAGGCCCTTGCTTTGTCACGCAATGAGATTAGAAATAACCAAATCTTGATCGTGTCATCCAACACACTATTCATCTTCAAGGTGTTGCAATACTCGAGAAAAATAGAAATTTGTAAGTTAGGGTCCTCCGTTGGGCTACCACTAAAATGATTCTGCTGAATCATATTGAGCAACGCAGGTTTGAGCTCAAAATTATTGGCAACTACATTTGGCTTCTAGATGTTTGATTGCATCCCGTATGCATTTGGAGATGCAAACTCTTTAAGAGATTGACGCCGATCCTTGTCTTCGTCAGTGTCAGCCATGGTCTTTGAACTCATGCTTGCTTTTGTCTCAATTATCCACCTCTGCAACCCAATCAATGTTCATTTGATCTCGAGGTCTAGCTCTCTTGGCGGCCCAAGTCAAAAGGATCGTTGCATAAAAGGTTCCTAAAAGTGAAAATAGCAAACAATCAATAGCTAAGATAAGGAATAGAAGGGAATTAAAGGATTTATTCTAGCCAAAATAACAAAGTATAAAATATCAATTAGCCGAAGTCCCCAACAATGACACCAGAAACTTGTTGTGCTATTTCCTCAAGCGCACGGATTCGTTATAGCATTTTAAGGTCGTATCCTACAAGGACTTCATAATTGATTACACTTATTTACTATTTTAACTATCTAAATCTACAAAAAATAGAGGTATGCATTCAGATGAAAAGAATAATTATGAAAAGCTTTCTAACTTGCGGATAATAAACAATAAGAATGAAACCTAGGATCAAAATTCGGTTTTCGAATTAATAATCAATAATGAAACAATACTTATGTCGTAGATTAATTCACTAACTGTGGCCAATTGGTCAAATCATATTCAATAGCCTCTTTTAAGGTCTAAGAACATATTTAAGCTTATTTTCCGACTACTTTCATGACTCACAAATTACACCAAACTCATTAAGCATCACCAATTATAGAGTCCCTAAGAATTAAACATCTACTTTCGTGATTGCTTAAATTCTTATATATATGTTAATTTCCGATAATAATCTCAGCATTTCAATTGTAGATTATATCTATGGAGGTTGGATATCATCAAATCCACTTCACAATAATTAAATTTAGCATATATAACAGTATTAATGAATCAATCATAAGTTATAATACTTTATTTCATCATATCAATTACTAAAACGATACCTAAGTCCAATCCTAGAAAGGAGACTACTCACTCATACTTTCAAATAAAATAAACGAAATAAATAGCATGATGAGCATAATAACGATGCAAAGATAAGAAGAAGAAGAATTAGATTGAAATAACCATAATTGGAAAGAGTGCAATGTTGATTTGAACCAACTATACACGAATTACACAATTGAATCTCCCAAAAGATTAAAAGTAAGGGAACAAATTATTATAAGAAGCTATGCTCGGTAATGAGGGGTCTCTACCTCCCTAAAATTTCCCCTCTCTCTCCTTAAGAAGTCCTCGAGGCATGCCACAAAATTCCCCATCACGCTGACCATGTCGCGCACACAGATCGTGGGGAAGACTACTTCTGCATGGCCGTGCGGCCTTTTACATGGCCTGGCCGTGCAGTTTCTCAACTCTCGGTATTTTAGAATTGTTGACTTTTCACGGCTGTGCAATATCTTTAGTCTTGACTTTTCAATTTAGAATTTTTCACGGCTGTGTAGGCCTAGCCATTAAATTCTGTTTTCTTCCATAAACACAAGGGAGTGTTACACGGCTGTGAAGCTAGGTGTGCGGCCAACCGTGTAGCCCCCTTTTGAGTCTTCTTAGGGATATCTTGGCATGTCTTTTGGCTCTCAGAGCTTCAATGTACTTCCATAATCTTGTTGGGTCAATGGACTCTCCTCCCAAGCTTTCCTTGCTAGGTCCTTTGCTCCCAAAATAAGTAATTCTTTCTCGTTCTTGGTATTTTTGCATAAAATCCTGCAACACAAAGCTTAAGAAAATGGTAGTGCAAATAATAGACCAAACCATAGCAAAATATGTAAAAGATATTAAATGAAGTCCTAAAGCTAAGAGAAAGAGAGGTATGAATATGGGAAATTTTGACTTTATCAGTTACAAGCTATTATAAAGGAAGCTATTGTGCATGAAATTCAACTCTACGAGTCAAGAAGGGTAGTAAACATTTCAAGTGAACATCATTGTTTTGATTAGGATTCTTGTTATTTGTTTTCATATACTAATTAACTTAATTTGTTTGTAATAGTCTTCATTGAGTCATGTATTATATAGGGTATAATTACATTATTAATAATATTTTATGTATTAATTAGCCATTTATGTGTCCTGTGGCTAAATTAGTGTGTCAGTTAGCAATGTAAGGCTCCTATATATATAGCATGATGTCGACACATTGTAACATGTTGATGGTTGAGTATATTAAAATCTAGTAAAAATAAATCACTTGGTTAATTCTCTCTTTGTGATTGAATAATCCTTTCTAAGAATACTTAGAATGATCTTAGATAGGTGACATTCAAAGCTGAGTTCTTTGAGTTCTTGTTGCATTCTTTATAAATTCTTGCTTGAATATCTTCATTCCTTCTTCTCATTTGGGTAGCCACTGATCCTAAATCTTCTATAATCACACATTCTTCATCAACCTTTGAAGACATGTTTCACTCTATAGGGTGTATAAAACCTATAGAAAAGAAGTGGACCCTTTAACTATCCACCCGGGTCCAAATTTTAATGGATAAGGTTTTTCTATCTCAAGTTGTCTTTCTCAGTAATTGATTACTGATTTATTGAAACTTAACTTATTATCAATAAGGGACACAAGGTGCACCCAAAAATCAACAACCAAATTATCTAAATAAATCTAGAAGGACTACAAGGGTCACAAAAGTTTCATGCCACAGAGGGCCTAGGGTAAGGTATTAAACCATATCCAGAGTACTTTGATTAAGTTATATTCAAATCGATCCATCCTTTATTTTTAGTATTTGCAGAAGGTCAACATGAATTCAACTATCAAGAGAGAGGTTAAATTTAAATCTCAATTAAAATAAGGCAAACTTATGTCAAATTATTCAACACTTAAACATATTTCAGTCACTCATAACTAAAATGCCCTGATAAACTAATTATTCAAATTATTACCATTTTAATGATAAACCTTTCCATAATTTAATAAAAATATTAAAAATAAATAAAATTAAAATGAAAACTTTAACTATAACACTCTGATTTTTACTATTGAAAAAATTTGTTTTATAGTGGAAGTAATTAAGTAAAATATTGGAGGTTACCACCGTAATCGATATAATTATGGCATATGCAATCGTCCTTTCCATTAATACCAAGGTTAAAATATTTGAAGTAACACAAGGAAATTAGAAACAAAAGAATATTTATAATACAATAATGAGTTTGGAGCATAACTCTGAGTTAATAATACAAAATAAAAAAGAAGGGATACCATGGATCAAGAGTCCAAAAAGGGTATCCAGTTAAATACATCTATTGGATAACAATTACTCTTTACCCAACCCCTAACATAGCTGAATTCACTCTTCCCCACATAGGGCATTATAGGTATCATAATTACCTAGCTAATCTTCTGAGATCTGCAAATCAAATTCAAGGTCTCCTACACGTGGGAATAAGTAACACCCATAAAACGGATAGTTAATATGCTACGTACTAAGTAAAGGAACAATACTATTGAAATAAGGATACAAATAACATGTTCTTTCATATTAGATAATAAGTGAATAACCAAATAAATAAAACATCTCATAAGATAGGAAATGATCCAAATTCCTTTATTAAGTACAATCCATTTTCATTATTTTATATAGGTTGAATGCAGAAACCCCATTATTCTTAAATCGGTGGAATGGTGTGAAACACGTTCTCAGAGACAACACACTTGAGGCATTATTCTCTCTGGTGGAACGAGAATACATACATACATACATACATACATACATACATACATATATATATATATATATATATATATATATATTACCTTGGTCCTAACTCATATATTCATCCACTTTAAATCATTAGAATATTTTCCATAGGTTATGTTGTTATATTTTCAATTCATGATGAGTAGGGGCCCCACTATTCTTAATTTGGTGGAATGGATTGAAGCACCTTCTCAAGGAAAAATGCTTCCAATCTACTATTCTTTCTAGTGGAATGAAGACTAAAAATATCACCTTCTCAAGGCAAAAAACTCCTTAGCCACTATTCTTTTTGGCGGAATGGAAATTAAAAACATCATCTTCTTAGGGAAAAATACTCCCTATCAGCTATTCTTTCTAGTGGAACGGGAATACGTACATACATACATACATACATACATACATACATACATACATATATATATATATATCACCTTGGCCTTAATCATGTGCTCTTGCACTTTAAGTGATTAGTATCTTATTTAAGATTGATTTTCAGGCATAGAAAACATTAATATATATATATATATATAGCATAGGTCTAAGTCCTTTAAGTCCTTTCAAACCCTAATTGCACTCCCTTTAGCAATCAATTTCCCATATTAATTATTCATCCATATTATAATGAGTTGCTTTCGAATATCATCATTATTATCATACTCATAATGCACGGTCTAGTTTCCATACATATACATTAATAAACCTATCCCAATGTATTACTCACAAGAATCTCCAAAACACCAAATTCCATAATTTAGCGATAATACCTTCCATAAAATTTACCTGATTACCAATTCCAATAGATAACCTTAGAAGGCCAATCAATAACAATGTATTCATAATCCAAATAAACTCTAGATTTTACACATGGAATAATGGTATTATCATTATAAGATATTTTACAGCAAATTATCCATTAAATTATTTAAGGACCCCAAACAACAATAATACTTCCAAGAATCAGTCATGTTGTTATTATCATATTTTAATCTACCTAACACGTAAAATACTAAAATTTCCTTATTACCCTATAATGACTAAATTACCAAAATTAATGAAAGCTACCAAGGAATCTGGATCTACCACTATCCAATTATAATAACCAATTAATCAATTACCTTTTCTTTTCAATTACTAGTTATATATCAACAAAAATATATAACTAACACTCTCTAAACTTACGTAGTCTTATCACTAATTCTTATTCTTGCTATCTTTAGTCAAATGATTTAAATAAATGATAATGCTTTAGGTTTAATTAATTATTTATCCTTCACTATTATTGTAGAAATCATGTAATTGTCCTAAGAACCCATTCAAATCCTATTGATGCTATCTAACGTAAAGTGGAGAATTAGATCTCACTCTCAACTCAACTTATTAAACGCTAATTCAGGGTACTCATTTTATTAATTAGGCATAATATAGAACAATAGCATAAAATATATAGAGTAATCTATTAATCTATTAATATATCAATATAAAGAATAAGTTTTATCATATCCTTTTATACAGGAGCATCTCTATCCCATTCTTGTCATGTTGAAGGGTAGGGGTTAACATATTTGGTGGTGATACCAAATGTTCTTTAAAATCTTACAAACCTTTATAATAACTCAAATAATGTTTCATTAAATGATTATTTTAGGTATTACATATGTTTTCAAGAATAAGCCTTTACCAATGATACTTATGTACAAGAAAATGACAAAGCAAGGGTTATAAAGTTACATGGGAGACAAAGCTACAAGACATGAAGCTTAATTACTTGATTATACAATGTATTATCATGATTGCTTTGATAATTTATATAAGCTTTGTAATATCTTGTCATTTTAATTGTAACTCATTATATATACCATATGGATATGTGTTGGTTTAACCCTTTATTAATTAGGCTGGTTAATTTGGGAGTAATTAATAGGGGTTAGGATCGGCCTCATATGTGTATATATATATACCCTCATACATTCAATGGTGGTGAATAATCATACAACCAATCAAATAATGAAATGAAAGAGAACTTTCAGTCAAAACTCTTGGTGAATCTATCTTCCTACTTTGTCTTCAAGTGAGGATAAATCTTGAGTGAATTTTAGGAGATGTTCTTTTGATCTTAGAGAACATCAAAGCCTTCCAATTTAATATTGCATTTGAATCGTCCACAATATTAATTTTCTTCCTTCTTTGGTCAACTTTGTTGTTCTACAACCAAAAGCAAAATTCTTACATTTGTGAAAGATAATCATCCATTATCTTACACATCATCCTTGGTAAAAACAAATTAGAACATGCTATTAATTAATATAAAACAATTAAATTAAATAAAGAATTTAAATTATACATAAAATATTGAACATGAAAATATTAAACTATAAAATTACATAAATCTAGATCTAAAATCAAACCTAAAAAATAATATTGAACTGCGCTAATGGCCGACGACGTGAATTTTTATTCTCAACATCGGCACTATGCTGCCGTCTTCTCAGCTTTTTGTGAAATTGTGTCCTACAATCATCTTTTATTTGTTGTGCACCCTTTTCATCCTTCTTTTTCTATTTCTAAATTCTTTTCCTTCTTTTTCTATTTCTAAATTCTTTCTCTTACCTCAGTCTCCCTTGTTTAGGTCTCCGCACAATTTATCTCCATTTTTCCTATATTAGTGTTGCCTACCCTCTCTTTTTTTCTTTTTCTTTTCTATTATTTTTATTCTCACTTCTTGATTTCCTTATTCTTTATTTGTTACTCCATACACATAATTTAAATTAGTACCTATAAAAAAAATTAAGTAGATATTAATTAAATTCCTAAAATTATTTCAAATAATTATTCATTTTAGGGTTTGTCTTCATTGGAAAGTTTAGGTTAAACCTCTAACCCATATGCAATTTGATTTATGAAAAATAATAGAAATGTGAATTGTATATATTTTTTAATCTTTACATTAAAACTTAAATCATCTAAATCCAAGTTCTTACATGAAAGTTATGGTCAAATTACAAAAAGTTATCAAAATCATACCAAAATCAACTTTAAGCTCTAAGTTAAATAAATACACGAGATTAATATAGATGAAGTAAATAATTAAAAATATATATAAATAACCTCAATTATTATTAAAATAAAGAACCAAAACCTTAAAGTAAAATCGTATAAAATATGTAAGAATATGAGTTCATTGTCACCCCACACTTAGCTTTTTTCTTATTCTCAAGCAAGACGTGCTCAAATCAAAGAATAAAATAAAAATAAAATTAACTAGCCACTTTTGTAGGTCTCACAGTTGTACTTAACATGTGCAATAAACCCTTCAAATCACTAGATCACCCTTAGAGGACAAGTAATCTCTTGTGAATATTTCGCATATGATATACTCGCAAAATCACACACAAATCACATAAAAACAACAAACACACTTCTAACACCCTTAACTAATACTGTCACACAATATTTTACTTTTATAATGCTAAGATTAAAACTCAACAAACATTTAGCACTAGCAATTCTAAGGGGTTAATTTCAACATATAGTTCACACATAAACATGGCAGATATGATAATAATAATAATAATAATAATAATAATAATAATAATAATAATAATAATAATAATAATAATAATAATAATAATAATAATAATAATAATAATAATAATAATAATTGAAAACCTAACCATGACTTGTTTATATCAAGATCCGTCTTCACAAATGTTTAACCTCTTGTCTGGCTACACATGTATAAACACACTTAGATATTTAAGATACATTAATACAAATTACAAGTAACTCACATATATCAATAAGGAAGGCTTATATATATATATATATATATATATATATATATATATATATATATATATATATATATTATGGATAAAAACCTCATAAAAGATATCAAATACCTATCAAATAAACCAAACCAAATACTTGAATAATGCAACTAATCTCCAATAGATCAAGTTTACCTATTTAAAGAATCAAATAGGGCTTCATAAGGATTATAACAGGGCTAGGTTTAAGGGTTCAATGAAGAAAAGGGAAATAAGGATTCGAGAATTTATCCTAAAACCTAGTAGAATCATGCTCATGTAGAGAATTATAATTCAAACTTATCAAGGTATCTTCATATTACATAACATAACATCACATATCACAAATATCTTCATGTTAGGCCTCCTCATCATTTTCACCGCTTCTCTTTTAAAATAAAAGAAACGAGATAAGCTATTTTTCTCTTCTTCATTATTTATATTTTTTTCTCTTTTCTTTTTCATGTTTTTTCTCCTCCACACTTATTATTTTATATTCTCTTTAACACTTTCTTCTCATACAACCTTGAATCACATGTGTAAGTTTCATAAAAATTTCTACTAGTTTTTAGAGCAAGGGTAAAGATAATTTTTAGGTTTGGTTAGGAAAAATATGGGTGATGAAGAAATAAATGTTAAATTGTAGGCTTATAAATTGATATAGGAGCGATTATTAATAATAAAAAACACGGGAGGTTCAAAATCTAAAACACAAACCCTTTTATTAGTTGATGTAGAGAAATTATATTCTCAACCAACTATATATTGTGTGTCAAAATTTTAATTTATCACTACCATTCTTAATAACCATATTCCCTCCACTCTAGGTTTCTTTCACTCTATCAAATTATTTAACACTTAGGAACATTTTAGCCACTTATGGTAAAAATGCCTTTATACACTAATTTTTAATTGTTTCTAATTTAATTTTAAACATGGTTATAATTTAATGAAACCATAAAAATTTTAAATAACATTGAAATGAACACTTTAACATAAATTACTAATTTTAGAAATTTCTAATATTAACAAAAAGATAATTTTACCCTTACTTGCATAATAAACATCTTTAGCGCATAAAACCTTACCCAAGAATATCTAACATACTATATTTTACATTTTCATCATACATAACATAAAACAGTAAAATATTGAAATAAGTTATATAAAAATGACATAACACATGTAAATTTAAATATATTCCCTAGGGCTTCAAAACTTTAATTATGCATAACTATACCTAAACATGCTCAAACCCTAAAATATAATATATGAAACTTTAAGTAAAACACCTAATAAACACATTGGAATATTTAAAAATTCATGAAAAACTCTTTAATTGGGAAAAAATTCCCTTTTCAAGAGCTAAGCATAATAATCACATAAAATAGCATACTTTCACCTATCATCATATGTGTAAAATCACAAATTTTTCTATAACTGATTACATATATATATATATATATATATATATATATATATATATATATATATATAAGGTTTCATAAAAAATAATAGAAACTCATGAAATGCTCATATATATTATTATCTCATGTTCTTGCACATATTAATAAAAAATTTGTAATACTCAACATTTTAGAGCCTTAATTTGCTATATTATATTCCCATGATGAGGAATTAATCCTACCCTTGTATGTGTTATTTGTGGTTTGGGTAGATGTTTAAGCCCCTATATAGGTTTTGGTCCTATAGGATCATGAGTCGACTGATTCATAGATATGAACTAACTGGTTACTACTTCTTTTAAATTTAAGGTCTCTAATGAGACCAGCTAACTAGTTTGTTAAAACTAATCCATAAGTTCACCAATCAACTCATTCATTTGAATTTTCTCCTAAACATTTTATTCTGACTTTGATCTTTTTCCAATATTTTTCTATTCCAATCTTATTCCATCAATGTTGATAATCATTTTTAGGAGTTGTATGATTATTCTCCTGACTTCTTAAACCTTATTTCAATTAATTAACCAAGATCTAATAAAAAATTATCTTTCTACTAACTACTCATTACCTCACCAAGTCAACTCCTATTACCTCTCTACCCTCTGATTTTTGTGCAGCGGTAGTAGTGGGAGAAGTTATCTAAGTTGACAGATTCGTCCTTGTTACCCATACTTGATTACCTTACACTCCACTTAGCTCACACTCAACCTTTCTTACACACCATGACTTACCCTATCATCTCTTTACTCAAGTGTGAGCCAAGTAACCTTTGGTTATCTCTAACTCTCTCTCCTTATAGGAATTTGACCCTCTCTTTTCTCCTTATGTTCCTTTGTGCATTTGCTTCATTATTCAACCCATGTGTGCTAGTGCTATATCCTTTCTCCTCTTAAATTTTTCCTAAGTATTGGAAGAAATTCCTTGTTCCTCATTAACTAAAAAAAAACTGAGCCACCCCACCTCTTGCTTTTTTATTTATTTATTGTTTTTGCTATTTATCTTCCCCTAATCTTAGAATAACGGTGTTATATTAAGGAGAAAGTTAAAGATCTTACCACTTTTTTTTCCTCTTTTTGGTGTTCCATCCTATTATTGGGTTAGGTTTATTTTTTTTTTCTTTTTTCTTTTTGATTCTTTCCTTGTTGTTGTTTTCTTTTATTTATGCTGCTAGTATTTTCTATTTTTTGGGTATGTGTTTTAAGGAGAACTTGTAATCCTTGCATTGTCATTGTCTTATATATTAGATATCATTGATGAAGTCCTCTTTTTGAAAATATATGTAATACTTGTAGGAATCACTTAATAAAATATTATTAAGGTTGTTATGAAGGTGTTCAATATTTTCAAAAATAATTGGTACCACCTCCAAATATACTAACTCTTGCCCTTTAATATAAGAAGAATGAGATGGAGATGCTTCTGTATAAAAGGATATGGTGAAACCCTATTTTTTATATTGATAGATTAATTTATTACCTAGTTAATATATTACTCTATGCATTTTATGCTATTGTTCTAGATTGTGTTTAATAAATTGATCACCCTTAATTAGCGTTTAACAAGTTGAGTTGAGAGTGAGAGAAGATTCTCCACTTTACGTTAGATAGCATAAATAGGATCTGAATGGATTCTGAGAATAATTACATAATTTCTTCAATAGTAGGTAAGGATAAATAATTAATTGAACCTAAAGCATCATCATTTATTTAAATTATTTGACTAAGGATAACATGACTAAGAATTAGTGATGGAACTACGTAGTTATATATTTACGTTGACATATAACTAGTAATTGAAAAGATCAGGTAATTGATTAATTAGTTATTATAATTGGATAGTGGTAGATCTAGATTACTTGGTATCTTTTTTTAATTTATTTTATCATTATTAGATTTTGTTCGAATTCATTTTAGCTTAATTTATTTTGATATGAAATTCTTAGTTTAGAATTACTTATTTCTTTATTTGATTTTGATCACCTAAGCCTGATTAGAGTCATTATGTTATTATCTATTCATTATGACAATGATAATCTAGTATTCTTAGTGTCTTGTATTATTTACGACTGTTATACTTGTCGATAGGTATATTTGGCCAACATTAATGAGGGCCTAAATAGGACACTAAAGCATACTAGTGAAACCAAACCAAATCAAGTACTCAAACCTCATCTCTAGGATATTTTACCCTAGAGACTAACAATTTCCAACTCAAGATCTTCCACTTTAATGCTTAGTGTTTTACTCAACAATAATTCATTATTCACCAAGAAATACAAAGCTCCATACATACTAGCTCAACAAGTCCTCAGACAAATATTTAAAATCAACAAGCCATAGTTTTTCTTTGACACCATTGGTAACACCCTAAGCCAATAGGAACATACGGGGCCACTTGATAGCCACTTGATATCACTTCAGACCCACAAGGGCTATGGGGACTAACCTTAAGCGCTTTTGAATTATTCAACTAATCATACATATCAACATGAGTCATTCTAACGTGTTTTATCCTCACTCACATGCTGCTATAAAAAATTTACATTTTTTTAAAACTTTCTAGGAGGGTCATTGATCCTAAAAGTTTCTCTATAGCAAGTATGCTTAAATGTGGAGTTCTTATGATGAAATTGCAAAAAAGATGGTATACTATATTGATATAATTAGTCATATCAATCATTATAACACTCCACTCAATTTAGATGTATTACAAAGAGCATTTGAACATTTCCATATGCAGTCTTGTAACTTTGTAGACAATCCTATCAAAAAAGGTGAAGCTTTAAGTCAAAGAACATGTCCTAAAAGTCAACAAAAAGAGGAACAAATGAGTAGAGTTTCATTTGACAATGTTGTTAGTTGTCTACTATATGTTATTAAGCGTACGAGACCTAATATTTACTTTACAATTGGTATGGTAAGTCGATACCAATAAAATTATAACATATCACATTGGAAGGCAGTTAAGAGTATTTTGAGATATCTAAAGGGAACTATTGATTACAAACTATGATATCAAGGTTGTGATTTGTAGTTAATAACTTATATTAGTGTTAATTAGGGATGTGATCTTAATGAAAGAAACTACACCTCTAGATATGTTTTCCTAATCAATAATGGAGCCATATCATGGAATAGTAATAAACAATCATGTATAGCTTTATCCACAATGGAAGATGAATATGTAGCATTATCTACATCAACACTAGAAGTTGTTTGGTGAACAAGATTTTTGGATTGATTTAACATTAGCACAAGTATTATTGACAATTGCATATATCAAGGATCTAAAATATCATTGTAAGAGAAAACACAAAGATACCATGTAAAACTTTGTGAGAGACATGGTTGCACGCAGGGAAGTAAATGTGAAGTACATTTCTACAGGACATATGATTACAAACCCACTAACAAAACCTAACCTTAGAGATGTGTTTGTAGAGCACACAAGGTTTTAATGGCTACGAAGATATTGATGTAATTTATTCACTTTAATTTAATAAAATGTTTATGAACATATTTGATTAATTATGATAATAAAGTAAATTTTTCATACATACATATGTGAATGTTTATGATACATTCTTAAATTTTAAAATGTATGTAAGATAAATAAATGGTTAGCAATCTTACATATGCAACCGCCTCCATCATTTAGGTAATTTTGGTGATGAGATAATTTAAGCTAATTTTCTATGTAACACTCTAAAACTTAAACAGAAAATTTTCATTTTGTGAAAGCATAATAATAAGATAATGGATGTTGTTGTTGATACTGCATAAAAGGGTACTCTCTTTACCTAATTCATGTCAAGTGTAAGGCTAAAAATATAACTAACAACTAGAACTTAGGTGTCAGAAGCACTTGATCTCACATTACAAAATTACAAAATAGATGCGATAAATAAAGGAGATGTAGGATAGTTTGTATATAATTAGTAAGATAAGAGAAGAGCATGAATAAACACAACATTGCACCTAGAAAACCAAAATATCTCTCTACTGCATCCATCACGTTAAATCACTAATATCTATTATGCATGCACAATAAGGCGACATCTACTTGTGGAAGTTAGTAGGTGTCTATAAATTGAACATGTTAGTACTTGAATATGAAGTAATATGACTAATTCAAAATGCATAACATGATGCACTCAATACACATACATCATGGTGACCACATAAGAATAAATGTAGGATAATGATAACGACAACATACGATTATAGGTAATATAATAATTATAGAAACATAGCATGCTATGCATGGTTCATGGTATACTTAAGGTATAGCAAACGTTAACACAAGATATGATTACATTCATAACATAAGATGGAACTTAGATTATAAGCCATATTGTTATCTTTGCTTAATTGTAGCAACATTATAAACTTAATCACACTGAGTACTTAAGAGACAAAAGTGGCATAAACCACCTTACAAGGTATAATGCACTTAGGGACCACTATTAGTATCTGGTGAAATGGAGGTAGATAAAGTACATCTTAGGGTAGAGCACACATGGGGAGTATTAACCGATAAACTAATCCTTAAGTGCATGTACCCTCTATAGGTTGGTGGAACGAGCATGTACAGAGTACATTAGTGTCACTATAGTTCTAATAGAACCAAAACTGAAATAATAGTAGTAAAATTCAATCCTAACTCATGTTTTATCAAATGAATATCATCCAAACATATAACCTTAAGGGTTCATAAGATACTTAATACTATCATCATCACTTTCCATTCATCACTTATATGAATTCATTCCAACAATTATGTTCTTAACATGATATTAGGATTATACTAAGGCTAATTAAAGAAAAATCCTTGTAAAATAAAAAATGAGGAACTCATATAAACAATGAAATAACACTTTAAGATAACATAAATAAATGAAACAAGCTACTTAATTCAAGGGTGAAAAAAAAACAACATAAAATAATGTGGGAGGGGAAAGTCAAGGGATAGAAAAGGAGGAAAGGGTAGCAATTTCTCCTACAAAAATGGTAGGTTCATGGATTTTTCATTTCAAGGAGTCCAACACAACAAGAATAAGGGGAAAAAGAGGAGGAAAAAAAACTACTAGAGGTATTGGAAGTAGGTAACTTGATCAACTTTGCATAATTATCTAATCTCAAAAATGGGGGAAAATTTGACTCAAGTGGAGTTGAAATGGGACTATGGGCACAATTTTTTTACATGAAAGGTATGATAGGATTGTGTATCAGTCAATGGAATCATATGATATTATAGTGTAAAGTGGGTTGAGTGTGTAAAAGCTCTATGATAAAAATTATGACTACCGCACTTTTAACCATGATTAGGGTTTAATAAATGTAGCAAGGATAAAAATCTAGTTGGCATCTAGTTAGGAGATGATTGGGATCAAAAGAGATAGTTAAAAGTTTAGTTGCAATTAATTTAATGAATTAAATTGTAAAAAAAAGGCCCAAAATTTAATAAAAAGTCATTTTTTCATAATTTCCCAAAACAAATAATTAAGGGTTCAAATTACATTAGATGGATGCTGAATAATTTTACACAACCAAATATATATAAATATTTTGGCTTGAACTCTTAAAGTATGATGGTCTCATGGTCTATTTTCCAACTATGAATGTTTGTAAAGGATATTTGATTTCACCTAATGTTGTTGTAAGTCTACGTAGCATTTCATGAGTGAGAGATGTTGGTTTTGTTGGCCCAGTCCACCTAAAATGAGTTGGAAAGACTTATTAATAAATATTAGAAAAAAAATGAGGTTGCCAAAATTGTTTATAAAAGGGAGTTTTCTCTATGAAAATGTTAGTTAGTAACAAATTGTGTTTAGTTTGTTATTAGTCGGGTATGTTAGTAATTATAATAATATCTTATTAGTAAAGTAGTATATATATACATGATATATATTGTACAAAATATCATAATATAATACAACCTTTTTCTCTCTCATTCCTTTTCTTCTCTCTCTTTTTCTGAAGCTCAATCGAGCTTTCATGGAGAACTTCTCCATTTTTAACATGGTATCAAGGCTGTGAGATTCTGTATCCAAGTCTTCTCCACTCTTTTATTTCATAATTTGCGTCAATATTATAGTAAAAAAATGAAAAAAGAGTGACAACGAAGAATTACTAAATCAAGCAAATGAGTTTCGAATTGAACCCAACTCATACCTGTATCTTCACCCTAGCGATAGTCCTGGTTTTTCTTTGGTTTCTAAACCATTTGATGGTACCGGTTATCCAACTTGGAGGAAGTCGATTTTAATTTCTTTGAATGCTAAGTACAAGAAAGGATTCGTTGATGGTACTCATCTGAAACCTCTTGAAACTGCACCCGAATTCGAAGCCTAGGGAAGATGCAATGACATGGTTATGCCGTGGCTCATGAACTCTCTTTCTAAAGAATTCACTAAGACCATGATATACTGTGACACTGCTCAAGAAATCTGAGATGATATAGCAGCTATGTATAGACAGAAATGCGGGACACAATTATTTCAAGCTAAGCTAGTCGTGTGTCAATTATCACAAGGAAGTGATAATGTTATAGTGCACTATGCGAAATTGAAGAAAAAGTGCAAGCACTCAAGACTTTACCTCCATGTTCGTGTGGCAAGGCACAAGCATGGAAGAAACTCTCTGATGAAGATAAGCTGCACCAATTCTTGCTAGGTGTGAATGAGAGTTACATCATAGTTTGAGGAAATTTGTTGATGAGAAAGCCTCCGCCATCAATTGCTAAAGCTTATTCATTACTGCTGTAAAAGGAGAGACAAATAGGTGTTATAGCCGGGAGCCAATTTTCCATTAAATCAACCTCAATGAATGCAACTTCAGTTAATCCAAATGATTACAATCACAGAATTCTTTTCAAAAGAATAAAAAGCAAAGCTATTTTTGTGATTATTACAAGAAGAGTGGTCACACCAAAGATCGATGTTACAAGCTGCATGGATTTCCAACAAGTTTCAAGAATAAAAAAGATAAGAAGTTCGCAGCTCAAACTGTGACATAGAATGCCAAAGATGTTTCCGACCTTGCTCATTCTAGATATACTCCTTCAAATTATATCACTCCTAGGTTGACAGCACTATAATATCACAGATTAATGTCCCTGCTGAATGGTAATGACAATACCTCTGCATCAACTATTTCTGCCACTCCTCATGCCAATTTTGCAAGTAATGCCAATAGCATTTCCCATTTTGATTTGAATTCATGTAATTATCCTAAGTTTTTGCAAACTTCATCACATTTTTTTCCTTAGATTATAGATTTGGGAGCAAATGACCATATGTGCTACTCTTCAAATCTATTTTTAACCAAATATAACCTACCCAACCCCTGCTATATCACCTTACCAAATGGTAACACTATCCCTGTTAAACATAAAGGAACTGTTCAAGTTCTTCCATCATTGGTCCTATATAATGTCCTTCTCGTGCCTCAATTTTCTTTCAACCTTCTCTCAATTTCCAAACTCACTACACATCTCAATATTCAAGTTATTTTTATGCATGACTTTTGTCTATTGAAGGGTCCTTCATAGAAGAGGCCACTGGTTCTTGATAGGGCTAGCTGTGGATTATATCTGTTGCATAAGCCACCATGTTCAAGTCATGCTGGCACTGATCATGATAACATTATTGTACATGCTACTGTCAACTCTATTTCTTTTCCTTCATATTCGAATGTACCAGAAAATTCTGTTTCTTTTTTGAATTCTAATTCTTGTATGAACTCCATTCGATTGTGGCACTATAGATTGGGTCACCTACCTGTGTACAAACTACAAATGTTACATTTAATAAATGTTGATTTTATAAAATCTTATATGGAATTTCCTAACAATATCTATCCTAAGGCCTGCCAACATCGTTTGCCTTTTCCTCATAGCCAAAAACACACCAAAAAACATTTTGAACTCATTCACATTGACATTTGGGGACCCTATCATACACAAACTTATTCTGGCCATAAGTACTTTCTCACCATAGTGGATGACTATACCCGAACCACTTGGACTCACCTTCTTGGAGCTAATATCAATGCCCTAACTATCATTAAAGCCTTCACTTCAATGGTCAAAACTCAATTTTCTACCAAACTTCAAAAAATTCGTTCAGATAATGCTTTTGAATTGGGGTCCTCCCATGAAGCCCAAGCCTTTTTCCAATCATATGGAATTATGCACCAAACATCCTGTTCTCACACACCCGACCAGAATGGTGTGGTGGAACAAAAACATAAACATCTACTAGAAACTACTTGAGCCCTCCTATTTTAGTCCAATGTACCTATTAAATATTAGGGAGATTGTAGACTAACAGTAACATATCTTATTAATCGTTTCCCTTATAAACTCTTGCAAGGTAAATCGCCACATGAGATGTTATATGGGAAACCACCACCATACCAACATTTGAGAAGCTTTGGCTACCTCTGTTACATCAGCACTTCCTAATTTCATCATGAAAAATTTTCTCCTAGGGCTCTTCTTTGTGTCTTTCTAGGATATCCTTTTGGAAAAAAGGCATATAAAGTTTTTGACCTAGTTCATCACAAAATTCACATATCTAGGGACATAAGCTTTCATGAGCACATTTTTCCTTATATCACCAAACCTGATTCCTCACATTCACTACCTATTCCAACACCAATTCTAGATAATAACTATGATTTACCTCTTGCTGTGTCATAAAATATCCAACCAAAAAAGTTCTTCCAATGATTCTCACTGCACTAATAACTCTAGTGAGATCTCCTTGCCCACTTGTTGTGATCCCACACCACCATCTACTACCAATATCCCTGTACCTATCCACAGGTCAACCAAACCACACATCCAGCCATCACACCTTAATGACTACATTTGTAGTAATGCTTATAGTGGCATTCATATTCTTAACTATCCTCATACTATTACACATGATTTCTTTACCACTTCTTTTCAAACTTCACACATATGCTTTAATGTTTTGACTTCCCAAAATAAATCTCTGATTGCATCACTTGATAATTTTCATGAGCCTTCCACATATGAGGAAGCTGTTGGTCACCTTGCTTGGTGTGAGGTAATACAGAAAGAGTTTGATGCCCTGCATGCAAATGGCTAGGGATCTTGTTGAACTTCCTAAAGGTAAGAAACCCATTAGTTGTAAATGGGTTTATAAAGTCAAACACCATGTTGATGGGTCTGTTGAGAGATGTAAAGCCAGATTAGTAGTTTGGGGGTTCACACAGAAAAAAGGGATATACTTTACGCAAACTTTCTCACCAGTGTTAAAGATGACCATGATTCGTACTTTAATTACCACTTCTATGAAGAGGCATTAGCCTATGTTTCAATTAGATGTCAATAATGCCTTCTTGCATGGTGATCTACATGAAGAAATTTATATGCATGCTCCTCAAAGGTTATCAATACCTACTTCCACCACCGTATGCAGACTTTGAAAGTCTCTTTATGGTCTCAAAAAAGCCTCTCGTTAGTGGTATCACAGACTGTCCATTGCCTTACATTCTCGAGGGTATATTAATTCCAAAAATGACTATTCTTTATTCTTAAAAAAATATGATGATTCATCTATTTACCTTGTTGTCTATGTGGATGACATTATCATCACTAGGATGACATGTTAGAAATTAATTCCATCAAAGATTTCCTTGATGCTGAGTTTAAGATCAAGGATCTTGGTCATTTACACTACTTCCTTGGCATAGAAGTTTTGCTTGAACCCCATGGTGTTCTTCTCACTCAAAAAAAATTCACAACAGATCTTCTCAAAGAGTTTGGGTGTTCTGATGCTAAACCTACCCTCTGTCCTTTACCTTTAAATATCAAGCTTCGTCCTGAGGATGGTATTTTGCTCAATGATCAGAATAGTACAGAAGTTTAGTTGGAAAATTGAATTATTTGACTAATACTCGACCAGATCTGAGTTATGCAGTGCAATACCTAAGTCAGTTCATGATTTCCCCTCGTACATCTCACTTTAATGCTTCTATTCATACCCTTAAGTATGTTTCTTGATAACTAACTCAAGGATTGTTTATGAATGACAATATATCCTTTGCTCTACAAGCCTACTGTGACTCAGATTGGGCAGCTTGTCCCTACACTAGAAGAAGTGTAAGTGGCTTTTTTGTCATGATTGGTTATAGCCCCCTATCATGGAAGTCCAAGAAACAGCATACAGTTGCTCTCTCATCAGCTGAAGTTGAATATCAATCCATGTGCAAGGTCACTTCTAAACTTGCATGGCTTACCCGTTTGCTTGCTGATTTTTCCATCACTTCCATTACACCTATTTCATTGAAATGTGACAGCCAGGCAGCTATTCATATAGCTAAGAATCCCGTGTTTCATGAAAGAACCAAGCATATAAAGCTTGATTGCCACTTTGTCAGGGAACAACTACAAGCTGGTTTGATTACTTTAAAGCATGTTCATACTTATGAACAACTAGCTGATATTCTCACTAAAAGTCTTCCTGGTTCAACTCATCATTCCATACTTGGGAAGTTGGGAGTTTTCAGTCCTTCACCCTCTCCAACTTGAGGGGGGATGTTAGTTAGTAACAAATTGTGTTTAGTTTGTTATTAGTCGGTATGTTAGTAATTGTAATAACATCTTGTTAGCAAAGTAGTATATATATACATGATACATACTATACAAAATATCATCATATAATACAACCTTTTTCTCTCTCATTCTTTTTCTTCTCTCTTTTTCCAAAGCTCAATTGAGCTTTCACGGAGAACTTCTCCATTTTTAACAAAAAACAACAATGAAAAAGAAATCTAAAAAACCTCATAATGGAGAAATTATGTGATGATTTTCTCTAAAGGAAAAATAAGAGACGAAAGGGAATTTAGGGAGTGAATAAAGGAAATTTGTTGTTCATGATTGTTTTCAACCCCGGTGATACAAGTTTTAGTTCCTTGCACTTCTGCACTTATCAAAATCTTAAGTATGAATCTTATTTTTCCTCATCACGTCTTGTAATGAGATAGATTCTTGAATTTAGATTATTCAGTTATTCAATTTGTGACCTTGCTTGGTGGATCATGCATGAAACGTTTTGCTCTTATGATCCTATAATAATTTCAACAATCTTATCCTGCAATAAAGACAGATGTTTTTCTCCTTTTTTTTATATATGAAATTTCAATAAAAATGACAGACGCTGAACAGATGAAGACAACGATAGTGTTATTAACATATAGGTGCACAAGTATAATCTTAATATCCAAGCACATTTCAGAAATACTCTTTAATCATGATCAAAGCGTACGAAATCAATTACATAATTACATTAGAAGAAGAAGTGGGCTCTTAAGTTTTTCCAATATTATTCATGGTACGAAGTGGGGATCCTGCATCTCTTATCTCATTCTCACAATCGTGTTCCCGTTTCTCTTCTTCATTAAGAGATCCAATTAATCAAACACACGACCACTTTCTTTCAAGGTGCCGAGCCATGCCGGAGGTAGCATTCCCGTTTGGTCTTGAACAGTCTTAAACAAAGGTGGGATTGTACGATAAACATTAGCAATCTCTGCCATAGCTCCAGTTTTATCATTGCTTTCCCCACCACCGACTACCCCTCCATTAGTCCAGACGCTGATCTTAGGTTGTAATCCTCGAATAGCGTCTGAGTTAATCTTTGCAATCTCCTGGAACATTCCATTGTTGATCATCATGTAGTCTCTCAGTGCTGCATAGTTTCCTCCTAATGCCTGTAGTAAGGTTTGTAGGTAGACGCCCTGTGCTTTGGCCAATTCCATTATTCCTTCGGCCTCTTTCTTTTTGGCATATAGTTCTGCATCGGCGGCTTGTTTGCGGGAGTAAAATCCTGCATCTGCTTGTGCTTTTCTAGCCATGGCCTCTTGCTCTTGTTGGTAGAGGGCTGCTTCTGCATCTTTTTGTTTGCTATACAATTCCCAATTTGCTTCTTGCACCTGTAAGTATGAAATTCACTGTCAATTGACGATAGTACCTATGTTGGTTATCGTATAAAATTTTCTTTATTTTTAGTCTCACAGATGCCAATATGTATTGTTTGGCTCGTCGATATGTTCAGTGGCCCTATCACTACATAATTTCTTTGTACCAAGTTGCCTTCCCTGGCCTAAAGTTTGCCTAGCCAACCCTTATATCTGAAGATGAATCGTAAATGTAAATCACGTAACATGCAATATAGATTTCTGTCGAGCGAACTGACTTAAATTTACCTTAGTTTCGTACTCAACACTAGCTTTGCTCAAGAACTCTGCTTTCAGCTTCTCTGTCTGGGTCAGAGCATTCATTATTTCCACCTCCTTCTGCAACTCTGCTTCTCTCAGCGACACTGCCTTATCTGCTTCAACTTCCGCCACCTTAGCTTCCCGAGTCCATCCAGCCTTTTTCTTTGCCAGCTCAGCATTTGCCTTGGCCACCTCAGCATCCCTTTCGTTCTCAAAAATCTTCACCTCTGACTTGATTTTAATGTCCTCTTTCTTTCCGTCTCCTTGTCTTTGTACTGTGATTATCTTTGTCTCTGCATCGATCCTTGCTGCATTTTGGAGTGTTTCTCCTTCCCTAAGCTTAGAACCAATCTCCCCCTTCTTTCTTGCCTCAGCGACGTCGATTTTGGCCTGGTTGGCAGCCTCCATCTGGGTTTTCTGCCCCAAGTAAGAGAAGTACTCGTGCCCTGGCATATCCTCTAATTGCTTGATATTGGCATTGTAGATCAGAAGCCCAAACTGATCGAGCTCCATCTGTACTTTGTCAAACACTTCTTGTTTGAACTCCTTTGTTCCTTTAAAGACTTCCTCCATGGTCATGGAGGCAGCAAGGACACGAGTTTCTCCTTCGATGACGCCCTGGACAAGCTCTTTGACATGGGTCGAGAGCTTGTCATGCGGAGAGATTAGCTGGGCATACTTTTTGAGACTAGGAAGATCATCTGTGCGAGGTCCGATTGTAAACACTGCTGGTAGGATGAAAGGAAGCTTCTCTGAACTCATGGCGTGGACTTCAAATGTGTAATTTACAGGGGATAAATCGAATTTGGAGGCACGTTGACCTGGGAAGATCCATGCTTTTTTGGCTAGCTTTATATCCTTGATGCCAGTCCCAGTTATCACTAGGTACTCTGATGCTCCTGCTACTTTAAACATAGCCATTTCTGTTTTTCTGTTCTGTTCTGTTTTTTTTTTTTTTTTTTTTTTTTTTTGCCCTCTCTTTTTCTTTCTTGGTATGTAAAAATTTGTTTTCGGCTTGAAATCGAGCTAGAAGGAAGGATATAATAAGGATTGATAGGAGTTTAAGGGGTGGGATTAGCACAAAAGCGAGCGAGATGGAAGGATATAATAAGGTTTCGGTTTAGGAAGGAGCTGAGAGGAATGCCCTACTTGGGATGATGAACTTCGAGGTATATATAATCACCATAGCAAAAAATGAATGAAAAGGTCATAGCGGATAATCTAGGGTGAGGTGATCATTGTGATTTATTTCACGCTTGGATTCGGTGCAGGCCACTTGGTTATTACTATATTTTGTTTGGAGGACCTGTAAACACATTACCATGACTTCGTGTGCTTTTCACTGCATTTCCTGGTAAATTATGTCGGTCAAAGTCGCCTCCTGGAGTTCATATAGAGCATTTGCCAGCAGCGAAGGCTAAGAGAAATTAGACAAGACAATTACACACGACTAGGTTGTGTAGGACCGCAAGGGACATGCCATTAGTTTTAATGTAGTTGACCTGGTTTGTTCTATCTTCTTGAGTGGATCGACGGTAATGTTGATGCATGATTTATAGAATGATTATCAATCAAGGAAAGAACGTTTCGTCTTTTCTATAAATAGATTTGAATCATTTAATACATAAGCATTTATAATTTTTTTCCGATCAAAGAAACTCATGCTAATTAATCTCTAGAAATTGATGTATCATATTATTACATGGCTTCTTATATATTTATACAGGTGTTATTAAACAAATTCATGCCATACATTATGCTTTATCTGCCTTTTTGTTAGAATTATAGTTTCTTGGCCAAGTGTTGCAACTTTTATTATTTTGAGGCTAAATGGAGTAACAAGTGAGAGGATTGTGGATGACATTGGAATAAAGAAGTCAAGTTGGGTGATATGTACTCATTTAAGATGAATCATATAAAAAAGAACTAAAATAAGATGTTTTGAAGAGATATGTATTCAACAATTGGTTGAGAATACATGGTTAATTTCCTAAGAACAAGAATGTACAACTTAGAAGAATCAAAACTTTGAGCGGGACTTTTTCATAATTTAGAAAGTTGTCATTGGTGAAAGTTGTAGATCTCGTCATCAATTTTTTAACATATTTTGAGTGATCACATTCTAAGCTCAAACAAAGAAGTTATAGTCAAGATACCAAAATCTATCAAGTGGATGAGAAATGCTAGAATAGAGTCGAATATTGACAGGGTGTGTTGTTCAACACAGCCAAACCTTGTCAACCCCTAAATATTCTTCACAAGTAAAATTTTTGGTTTAAATCTTTCTGGCCTGATATCTATGTTTTTCACTGACATATTACATAATTTTAGACCAAAATTAAATCCTTTCTACCACCTAGCTATAAATACATCATAAGCTCAAGAGTCACATGACACACACATAATTAGTCTCATCTCTCAAGCTTAGATTTTTTTTTTATTAATTACATTCAAGACTTCAAATTTTCAATTCAAGATTGTTAATTTATCTAAGATTCAAGATTTTATTCATATTGTTTGTGTTTTATTTAATTATTAGTATGTTCTATTTTTCTCTTACGAAAAATATAGTAAACCATTATTATTTATACTGCATGAATATATATATATATTTACATTCATAATTTATTAATTGATATCTTATTTTTCATATTATATTCAATATATATATATATATATATATATATATATATATATATATATATATATATATATATATATATTATACTGCATAACATGTTAATTAAACATTTAATACAAAAACTAATAAGACTACTAAAACTGCTTTACATTCCACTCCCTTTAAGTGCAATAACTGATCAAGAATTTTGTTTGCATCCGAGAAACTTTGGTTACAAGAAGTTCTGGGGGCTTGAGCCTATTATTTATTTCTCCTTTTCTGCTCATTTGGTATGATGTCAATGACAATGGAAAATAAGGGAAATATAACCTCAAATTTGAGTGTACTAAGAAATGGCAAAGATATATATATATATATTAAGTACTCATTTGAAATCCATCAAAGACATAAGCTCGACATTGATCCTAATTCGTTTAATATTTTAATTATATCATATAAGAAACTTAAAAGACTAGATATATTTTTCCTCCCTATTACTTCATACCAAAAGAGCCCTTTGTGTGCTCTTAATGTTTTTCTATCATCTCCTTCCTCACATCCTCCTTTTTAGAGCGGATAGACATGAAGAAAATATTTAGCTGGCATGAAACTTCATACATTCCAAAGTATTTGCCAATGATTGAAGATGATGGTAAGTATTGTCAGAATTTCAATCAACCCTCCATCGTTTTAAAAACTACTATTTCAAACATTGAAAATTTGTAGTCTTCATTCATTTTAAATGAAGCCTTGAGTTCCTAGCAACAATTGTAATGTTTGTGAGTTTTAATGTTTTTACTATATCTTTTTTTATAGTACTTTAATTTAATTTGATACAATTAGGGTTTAGATTTCATTCTTGCATAAAACAATGGTTAAGAGTTTTGAACTAAATAATCAAATAAAAAAATCTAAGCTTTGAACTCCCCTACCCTCCCCCCCCCCCAAACCATGGAGCAGGATATGAGGGGGAAGAAAAACAAGATAATAGCGAACAAGAGAGAAAGAGCAAGTTCAAACAACTAGAGTTGTAACAGACATAGAGGAAGGAGTCTGAACAAGATTAATATACTATGTTTTGGATGAAGGTTAAATGAAGTTAATGGGGTGAATTTTTAAATCAACCTTGTTTAGCAATTTTGTTTTTTATTTAACCTAGGTTAGATTAGATTAAAAATTATTCACCTTTTGCTTTAAAATAATTAAACACCTTTAAATAACATAAAAATCCAAAATATTACCATTTGAATTAGTGGTTAAAAGTGGTTAATATTAATTTGTTAATAAAATTTGTTTATTCATCTTTATTGAAATTAAAAAAAAATAAGATTATGATTTATTCAACTAGATTAACATAATAAATATCCAAATAATTTTTTTAAAATATTCATGTTTCATTCACCTAACCTAGGATCATCAATCTAATTTAGGTTTAGATCAATTCTCAAAAGGAGAATCCCTCGTCGTGAGGGCCGTCATGCACTGCTTCACTAGTAGGACATAATAGATAAGGTAAATTATGTCATGTGCATTAGCCACATAGGGCTTAGGTTCTAAAATGTATGTTACATGACTAAATATGAGCTAGATTTGAACCTACAATATGATTATGTGCCTCCATTTCCAACTGGACTATATAGTGTGATACCAATTAAATTATATGACGGCTGGTAGATTCACCTCAATTCAAATGGTCTATAAGATGTGGGAATTTAAGACATGAAGGGTTGGGAAGGGCAAAATGGTTTGATTTAGGATATGATCTTCTCACTTTTCATAATTTTAATTATTTTAATTTTCTTAAAAAGTTAATATTAAAAGAGTTTAAATAGTTTTATATATACTTCAAACAACATGGCAGTGGTTTTAATGTAGCTGAATTGATAATGTTGACAAATAATTTTTGAAATAATCATCATTTGATGTTTTTTATAAATGTCTTTGATTTTTCAATAAAAGAATAAGTGTTTATGACTAAATAAAAATCCACAGATTAATCACAAAAAAATACATAAAATAATATTATTATGTATTTACAATTTTATATAGTATATTATATCTAATACAATACGATTTTCATATTATATTCATTTTCATATTGTTTTCATTATATATTTTTAATTTCACATGTTAATTAAATATCCAATACTAAAATTAATTTAACTTCCACTCCCTTCAAGTGCAAGTATACTGTTCGAAAATTTTCTTTGGGTGAGAGAAACTTCGCTTGCCAGAAGTTCTGGCGGCTTGAGCCTATTATTCATTTCTAGTTGTTCATTTCCAGTGTTGCATGAGGATGCACAAAGTCAATCCATGAAAAAAATAAGAAACGAGGACCAGACGAAAAAAAATTAAATGTGTCTGTATGTATACACACACATTATATAAATATATATAATATTATAGATTTGCATGTATATTTAGTTAATTAATATACATATATGTATATCCCCAAATATAGAAAGTATGATAATTACTTGTTTTGTTTTAATAAACATATTTATTCTTTTTTGAATTAACAATAAATATATATTTTACTACTTCGACTTTGTTTCATGAGTCCAAAATAGTTCCAATTCATTATAGTTAGAAAAAACCTTCAACGTCCTATCTAGAGATAGCAATCGGGCGGGTCAGATCACTATCGGATTGGGTTAAATGATAACTGGGTCATATTAGTTTCGGATAATCTCGGATTATTTCATTGGGTCGGGCCAGGTCAAGTTTGATTTGGATCAGCTCAATATCGAATAATCTCGGGTCATTCTAAGTTCTCAAATCGGGTCAGGTTGAGATCGGATGAACTCAGATTTGGGTTATTCTAATTTCAGATCAAGTTCGGGTGAGTTTGAATTATTATATTTTCGGGTCGAGTTTGGATCGAATTCGGATCATTTTGGTTTTGAGTCATGCGTGTGCTTTTTTTATTTCTTTTTTTATTCCAAGATGTTATTAAAGGGTTATTATTTTGAGATCTTTTATTTTAATTTATCTTATTCAGTTAAAAGTGAATTATTATATAGATTTTGGGGCCTTAGAATTTTTTGTCATTATTTTATCTTTAGAGATGTATTTGATGTTTCAAATTCAAACGTTTTTAAATTGGATCACTTTTCTTTTTATGTTAAGGTATAACTTATAATTCAACTCCATTATTAGCTTGGTCATATCATATTGAGTTCAAATATTATTTTAAGTGTATATTATATTTATATCTTGTACGATCCTTATATAATATTAACTTACAATAACCATTGATAATTGATAACAAATGAAGGCTTCTAAGGTTGTACTTCTCATATTATTTTTCAAATAGATTGATCACAACATATCAACATAATTTTAATAAATATAATGATAATAATAATAATAATAATAATAATAATAATAATAATACAAAAATAATGATAACAATAATAGTAGTAATTAATGAATATCAATAATGGAAAAAATAATAATGACAACACATTATTTTTTTCTATATTTTGATTCTATCATATCAAGCTAAATCAAATAAAAATTAAATAAAGGACCAACTAATATTGAATTCTTACTATTTAATATAATTGATGTAATAAAAAACATTAATCTTTAATTTTTATAATGAATAATTAACATCTTCACTTTAGATTTTTCCTCCTTTCTAATGATGTTTTAGGTCTTATATTGCAAGGTATAGATACTAACATATAATGTTTAAGGCTACAAATTGTTATTTATGTATACTTATAATAGAATTGATAAAACTTTTCCCTTGTTTGATTGGATTTTATTTATGATGCAATATTTCTTTATATATATGTATATATACACTTATGCATAATTGTTTCAAATATTTTAAATATTAGAATTAGTATTATTGATAACTACATTTTGAATAACTAAATAGACTATGATTATATAATATATTTTTTTAAGATGCAAAGACAATTGATTCATATCATAGTTGTTGTTTGGGTTTTGGTTACTAGATCTTGGACTTGAAGACTTTGTTAGAACTTTTGGTGGAATTGATCAATCAAAATGTGTTGTATATCATATCACTTGTGGCCCATAGGGCATGTTTTATAGTCACTAAGCTTAATATTATAATAATTAGTTTTTAACTCAAACATCATATTGTATTATTAATTAGTTTGTGTAATTGATAATTCAAGCTTATTTTTTTAGGTTAGTGTATTTAATTTTCAACTATTTAGTTGGACTATGTATTATAATGTTCTTCTATAAGCTAAAATGCTCTTTACCAATTTCTATTGCATAGGATTGAAGTTATATATTTTGTATTTGGTTTAGCCTAGGGTTGAAAGAAATCATATGTATTTGATTCAACCTAAGCTATATATTAAAGCTTTGTTCTTCTTATGCCATTTAGAATTGGTAGAGTTATGCACTCAATTTAGTTAATGAAGGTTACATGCCATTTGTTTTTCTTCTCTCTTCTCTTCGTCTCTTTTTAAACAATGTCGTGTGGGTGAAATAATGCCAATGATGCTTGAATAAAATATCTATCTTCAATATTAGTCCATAGCTTGAGTTGAGAAAGGTTTATAGGGGAGGATTTTTCTTCCTATTATCTCCAATGCTTCAATGTTTTTTTTTAACTCACTTTGGTAATGAGTTGAATTTGATGAATCTTTTTCATATTTTTTATTTTTCCTTCAAAGATCTTTATCATTACAAGCATATTGACAATAGTTATATCACATATATATCATTACAAGTATGTTCTAATATTTGATGAATTAGATTATGATGTTAGGTTTACAAGTAGTCATAATACCTTAACATTCCCAAGTTGAATAGATGATAAGAATATATCACTTAAGTTGGTAAACTCGAGTATTATCATCCATATTTGATAAGAATATATATGGGGGTGTATCTAATGAAAACTACTACTTATAATAAGAATTGAGAACCATTAGTTTCATAGAAAAATTATGGTAGTTTCATAAAACTGTGACACTAGGTGCATCAACTAAAATGATTATTTTTCCTTAATAAATTTAAGCAGTTTAATAAGCTAAGACAAGTAGTTTAATTAGAAATTTAGAGTATTATGAATATGCTATAATGACTAGTTTCATAATATTAAATGAGCAGTGTCATTAGAAACTTAGAGTAGTTCCATTAGAAACTTAGAATACTTTTATAAGCTAAAACGAGTTATTTCATTAGCCGAACTGATAGTTTCATAAGCTAAAGCATGTAGTTTTATTAGAGCCTTAACTTAGTTTCATAAGCTAAAATTAGTAGTTTTATTAGAACCTTATAGTAGTCTTAAAAATCAAAATGAGTAATTTCATTATAAACTTAGAGTGGCTTTTATTGATAGAAATTAGTAATTTCATTATAAACTTAGATTAGTTTCATAGACAGAAACTAACAATTGCCTTACATTCATAGAGCAGTTTCATAGTTTCACAAACCTAGTAAAGTAGTTCAATTAGATATTAGAGTAGTTTCATTTGTAGTATAAAAAGACTAGCTTAGTTTAATAAGCAAAAACTTAATAGTTTAATTAGAAACCTAAAGTCGTTTCATATATTTTATATCTTATTGTTGTATCTTAATACTTAGATTGTGTGTGTGTGTGTGGACAAGTAAAATCAAGTTTACTTTCTTAGTTAAGCATCAAAATAGTGATATAATTTTTCAATAAATTAATTTTTAATTTGGTATTAAATCAATACCCACATGTAATACCCCATTTATATAAACCCTAATTTAGATACCTTAATTTAAAATTTTATTATTATGTATAATTAAGTGTAAATTAAATTAGGGTTGCATAATAATAATAATAATAATAATAACAACAACAACAAAAACAAAAACAACAATAATAATAACAACAACGATAATAATGATGATGATGATAATACTAGTAATAATAATATAGTGAGTTTGGATATGACAATTATATATTACTTATTTGTATCATCTAATGCCTTTTCTTTGTGGAGGTGAGAACCGTATTTGATGTGGGATAATATGTTGTTAGGTTGTGTGATTTATGCAGGTTAGCATCAAGTGGATGCTTATATTTTGATGTCGAAGCTTACGTTTTGATGTTTTGCAGAAAGTGTTAGCCCCCAAGGCTTGGTAGGCAAGGAATTGGAAACAAATTTGGGTTGATAATCTTTCATACAGTGGTAGAATTTAGATTGTATCTACTCAATCCATGTTGCCTTAGCTATCATATCTTATCTTTTATAGAAACTTTTGTAACTATCATATCCAATATTGTAGAAACTTTTGGATATTAGAGCTAGTTTGAATTGGTTCAATTGTATAGATTTTGTTTTGTTAGTAGAGCTACCAACATGTAGTAAGCCAAATACATTTTGATCTTCTAGGAAGACAGAAGTGTAAATTATGTAGTATTTTGATACTAAAGCTACCAACATGTAGTAAAATTAGGTTTTTGATTAGTTTAGGTATGCCCGGTAAACTAAGTTTTGGATATGTGCCTTTTGAAGCTTTTCAAAAACTTATACGGTTCCTTTTGATGTTTTTTTTTTTGTGTTTTGGGTTATAGATGTTGGATATATTATTATTATTATTATTATTATTATTATTATTATTATTATTATTATTATTATTATTATTATCATCATCATCATCTTATGGTGCTTTTTAACGCTTGCATAAACAGGTACTTAAAGTGCTTATATCATGCCTTTTGAGGCTTACATATTTGTCTTTTGAGTTATCGATGTGGAAATGTACATTTTGAAGCTTTTGAAGTGCCTATTTAGTATCTTTTAAAGCTTTTATATTTTTAACTTGAGTTTAAAGTGTTGAATATATTTACAATATTATTATTTTATGGTACTACATGGAAGTAAACTAATATATATATAACATAATAGAGTTTTTCCTTTTTCCTCTACTTTTATTTATATACTTCAATATTGGTATCAATGGATATTACACTTGTATATATATAAGAAGTAATATAAACTTTAAGAAAGTATATTGTTTCTAGATTTTGATGTAAGTACTATTATGGAATAGTTGTACATAATATTATTTCTAGATTTTGATGTAAGTACTAGTATGGACTAGTTACACATCTATATTATTTTATGTTTTATGAAGTTTTAGAAAATTTGAGTAATGGGTTAATGTTAATTTTGAGTAGTATCAGGTTGAATTTTTATAGATTTATAATTTTTCGGGTAATATCGAGTTTCAGATAAATGATGGATCAAGTCAGGTAATTTTGGATTTATGATTTTACAGGTTATATCGAGCTTCAGGTAAGTATCAAGTTGGGTCAGGATTATTTTGGACTTATGATTCCTCGAGTTATATCGGATATCGGATATGCATCGGATTTAGTTTGATAGGTTTTGGGCTCCTCATTTTGTGGATAAAATTAGATCGAATTTCAAATGGATCGAGTCGGTATTTGTAAGATTTTTCGGGTCAGGTCAACTTTTGCTAGCTCTAGTCCTATCTAACTCACTCAGCTGTGGATGCTAAAAAAAACTCACTCAATTATTAGAGATTAGGGAGAGAAAAAAAAAAAGGCAACCCACCTGCCATCTAGAGTTGTCCTCCATCCCCCTCCTTTCGTCTTGACCTATCCTACATCTCCATCCCTTTGCATCTTCTCCCATTATCATTATTTTGGTTTGAATGGAAGCTACAGGGATGCAGATGATGGAAAAATATAGTGATTGAATACGATTTTGGACAAAAATGTCGGTGGTGCACTAATGGCTCTTGGCTGAGCATGATGATAAGACGGTAGTGAGAAAAATAAAGGTCATTAGCAATGGATATATAGGGATCTAGTGATGCAATTTCTATAACACCCCCAAATTTACTCCCTCTAAATTCGTTCGGAATTGTTTTGTTTAATCGTATTTGTCCTCGGAGGTTACAAGTGTTGCTTTTAAATTTTCAAGGGTTTATCGTACCTTGTTATTCCATTAATTTAAGTGCTCTGATACCAACTTGTAGTATCAGCTTAAAAAGATTAAAACCGAGAGCGTGGTCGAAACCAGCTCTGATACCATATTGTAACACCCCCAAAATTCACTACTGAAAAATTTCGTTAATTAAAAGAAATTTAGCGGAAGCGATTTAATAAACCGTGAATTTTGGGAGTATTACCACCACACTTAGTACCAGACCGGTTCACTCATACCGTTCCAATACTAAGTGCTAAGGCTAAAGGAGTTAAATAAAATTTTACGAGAACTTATGCATTCGAAGATCAGAGTAGCACAGTAAATACTTTACAAGAGAAACATTCAACCACGGTGATTACAAAATGACAAATACGTTGAATTTAAAGGAGATAAATTAAAACCCTAAAAATTTCCGGACAGTACCTTACGCTCTCCCCAAGGGCCCACTTGAATAGCACCTGAATACAACCTGCAAGGGGTACTGCCCATTGAATAGGCAGGGGCCCCATGAAGGGAACCCTTCAGTACTACGGTATTTGTCATTTTGTAATCACCGTGGTTGAATGTTTCTCTTGTAAAGTATTTACTGTGCTACTCTGATCTTCGAATGCATAAGTTCTCGTAAAATTTTATTTAACTCCTTTAGCCTTAGCACTTAGTACTGGAACGGTATGAGTGAACCGGTCTGGTACTAAGTGTGGTGGTAATACTCCCAAAATTCACGGTTTATTAAATCGCTTCCGCTAAATTTCTTTTAATTAACGAAATTTTTCAGTAGTGAATTTTGGGGGTGTTACAATTTCTCTCTCTTAAACACTCATCGTTTTCTCACAATTTTTACATTTCTTGGCTTGTTTCCTTTCCCAAGATGTCCCAAGGATGCAAAGTGGTGGAAAGTTGTCCCTATGCTTCCATGTTCATTTCTTCTTTAGTGGTTATTTGGTATGAGGTTAATAAAAATAAGAAAAAAAATAATCATGAATTTTACATCTCTTAGATACTCTAATAGTATATTTGGAAGTAACAAAAAAAATCAGACAAATACTCATTTTAGTTTAAAAAAAGATTGAAAATGGGAACTTTTCCAAATAAGTATTATTTCATTTCAAATAGAATATATAAGGCACCTAAAATACAACCTCTTAGTGTCCATTTAAATTAGAATGAACCAAGGTAACTGATCAATTTATCCTATTTGGGAACCTATTTAGGAATATTTATCCAGATAAATCAAGGTTAATTATTTACACCAAATCACCTCTTTTTCTTAACCCTAAATTTGAATGTAAACAAGATGAAAATCAAAACATAATAATATTTTAAAACATTCACTTTAGGTCATCTCAACTCAAATAGGATTAAAACAACATTCACTTAGATTATGTTAATATTATCTTAATAATATTTTAAAATATTCACCTCAATTCACCTTTATTCTACTAACCTAGATAAACTTTTAGTGTTTACCCTCAATTCAATCTGATCCAAACTTGTAATGTTCTCTTAATCTTTTTTTATTATTCATCCCCTTCCCACATCCTTTTTCTTGAGCAGGCAGACACAAAGTAATGAATTAACTAATGTGAAATTTCTTTAATATTAAAATATCCAATAATGATTGAAGATTATGGAAATTATTATACTAATTTCGAATAACGCACCTTCATTTGAAAACTATTTCAAACAATGAAAAATTATAATTTTGATTTATTTTAACTCCATAATATAAGTAAAGGGTTATGGGTAATATAAACTCCATATAACAACACTAAACAACATATAGACCAGAGACATAAAAGTCCAAAAATAAAATATGAACCAAATACAAACACCTAATAGCATGACACCGGTTAATCCTAACTATCATTCCCGAAGTCCCATTTCTTAAAATGAATCTCTTGTAACACTAAGAAATTATGTATCCTTTGCTTTTGGATTTTTAGCCTTTTTATTCTAAACCTAACCCTTAAACCTTGACCTAATTATTTTATTATTAACCATTGATTCGTAACCCATATAATTTCTTAAATAATTTACCTAATTATTTTTATCACTTTCCTTTTTATTTAAACCTATTCTAAATTGGTTTATTTTTCCAATTTATTTTCCTAACCAGTACCCTAACCTAACCAAGCTAAATCTAAAACTAACTAAATCCTACTTTGATATGCCGCCCCCTCTACCATTTTACTCCTCATGTAATCTCTACCAACTCCCTTTCCTATGCTACCCCTATTGTGCCATCTTTCTAGCTCAAAATCACTCCCCTCCTTCTCTCACGCTACTTACCCATACCCCTTCTGTCGAACCCACTCCATCACCAAGGCATGTGTACATATATACACTCATTCCCTCTCCATGTTTGTTTGAATGCAGCTTCCCCACTCCCTTTGTTTGTCAGATTTCTCATCAAACAACCCCTCCTCTATATATCCTCACACACACAAACCTCATAGCCCAACTCCATCGTCACCCACCAAACCCCGATATTTTCTCCTTGATCCCTTTTTCAACCCTGTGTGGTTTCACAGACACAATCATAACCATTGTTGTCATCACTCACCACTCACCATCCCCATCACCACCTACACTCTTCTTCTTCTTCTTCTCCCTTATCCTCATCCATCACCCAATCCCCGTATCCTTCCTTCTCCTCCTCTTCCTCCTGGCTTGAATTGTTTATCTCTACATCACACAATTATGCACTCAAGCATGACCTAGCCATGCAAGCTTTGCACGACCTGTGCCTTATTGCACACCCAAACCATCCACCAAATTTTCTTTCCTACAAAACTTGTACCCAAATCCATGTGTCGTCCCCTCTGCATCCCTCATCTAAGCAACGACTATCTCCAACCCTCTTATGTCACCCATCTCTTTCAACTAAACCATCCACCATCACCACCCTTCTTCATCTTCTTCCTTCTCTCTTCCCTTTCCTAGTGGGGTTTCCCTAGCAAAAACTACCCCCACAATTTTCGTCCAACAATCCACCGAAACCCACCATAATTTTTTCTAGACAGCTCGTGTAACACACCACCATGCATTAATGCTTGTGCCTTGATTCTTCTTTGCCAACCACCACCTCACCCTTCCCCTTCTCCTTAAAGCGCTTCACCAAGCCCAATTATTTCCTTCTCCTCGCCCACGACCAAACCACTGAACCACACTCCTTAACATTGGATAAAACCGTTGTAGTATCCTCAATCTCTTTGACCCTCCTTGTTGTTGCTCCCCTTCTACTTCGGTGCCATCCACCGTAGCACCCCCTTTACTTCGGCACCCCCAACATCAAATAAATCCCCTTAACACCACCTTCCCTCACATCCATAACCCCCATAAGGTACCTTCCCTACACAACTGAGCCATTAATCTTCTCCTTCATCCTTCACCACCATCAGTAATCTTCAACCTCGACCCCATCCTATCAATCTCCCACATACCTTTGCTTGTTTGAACCTCCTCTTCGTCTGTTTACCCAGTCAACCAAGCCACCAACACCTCCTTTCCAACCTACCTTCCCTCTTCTTCTCCTTGTGCCACACCGACTGCACTCGCCACCACCACAACCAACCACCCAACACAACCCCCTTCATGTGCCATCTTATGCTGCCTATGCAACTTGAGATTCTTATAAATTTTGTTACCCATTTTTAGTATTAGGGGCATTATGGTAATTTTGGTTAATTAATATTTTAATATAAATTATTATTATTTTATTGGTTAAATATTAATTTGGTTAATGTGGTATTATTTTTTAGAATAATGTTTGATTAGAGGAGATTTTAGTAGATTACTGATAAATTGTGCTTTTGTTGAAAATCAGGTAATCCTTATACTTCACTAAAATAATAGATATTGCGTGATAGGACATTAGGGTTTGGTATATAAATTATGTTAAGAATTAGTCATTACATTGTAATTATGTACTTATTAGTGTTAGCATGAAAATTGAGAAAAAGGGGGCATGTTATCATATGTAATATACTATAGGAAAAAAATAAGTTAAAATCGTCCTAATGTCGAGAAATGATTTTTTTTTACCTACCTGTGGTTCAGTAGTAACATTTGTTCCTATAATGGTTTGATAATAACCTTTGTGACTACTTCTAGTTCAATAGTAGTATTTGTGTCTACTTGTGGTTTTGTAGTAGCATTTGTACCTACTTGTTGTTTGGTTGTGGCATTTGTGCCTACCTGTGATTTGGTAGTAGTCTTTGTGTCTACCTATAGTTCGGTAGCAGCCTTCTTGCCTTCTTATGATAGTCATGGGTTTTTATTAAGCTTGTGTTCGCGAACCTTACCTGTGAGGTTATAAGACTTATTAGTATTAATAGTGAGATATGTGACATGTTGTTGTTATGGTTTTTATTTGAGGTTCTCTCCAATCATTACTTCAAAGAACATCTATTGAATGTTCGGTTGTTAAGTATCAGTATGTTTTAAATGAATGAGCATGAACAGTATATGACTTTGGTAAATTAGATTAATATCATCCAAATTATATTTTAAAATATTCATCCTAATTAACCTATATTCGGATCGTTAAACTTATCTTATCATCACATATACAATAATAGAAGGATATGTCTATGTTTTTTAATCATCGGCCTATAAGAAATGAAGTATGCTCCATTCCGTCTGTGATTCTTATCCCCATTATTTGCAAAATACCTGCACTTGCGTTGCCCTACCAGTATATATAGCAATGGCTATAGTTGATTGGCAAGGTTTATTTGCAAACGTTTTGTTGGGCAATGGCACACAGAAAGCTCTTTGTTGTTGTTGTTTTTTGCTTTAGTTTTCTATCCCATACTGGTGGGAACATATGTTTTTAATCAACTTTTATATCTCATCACCCTAGAGCATGTTTGAGTTAAAAGTTTGGGTTGTTTTGTTGGGATAGTAGGTTGAACTATATACCACACGCGAGCGCGCCGCGGCCCGCCTGTCCGAGCCAGGCCAGGCGTAGACGTGAATCATAGATCCATACAAATCCGACTTTCTTTTTACTGAAAATTTTAACAGCTTGGTAACTTGGTCTTCAACGGTTGAGGTTTTTATACTCCTTTATTTATTGCGGTATATTTTTTCCTACACGTTTGGCCAGGTTTATTTGCTTCCAAAAATTATGTGATTGATTCTTGATTCTGAATTTACTTCACGGATTATGCACGACAACTGTTTGTTTTTTTTTTTTTTGCTCCTATGAAAATCTACACCTGTAATACTGGCAGTTTTAAAGAACCAGATGCTGAACAGTCGAAGACATCATCGGGGTTCTGGAGATAAAGGAGCACAATCATCATAATAGTAATCAAACCAAGATTCAGAAATACACTTGAATTAATTATAGAGTTCATAAAACCTTACATATAACTGGAAGAAGATGAGTTCTTAGTTTATCTAATAGGATCATATGTGCAAAAGTGGGAATTCTACACCCTTTATATTTCTCTCTCTCAATTTAGTAAACTCCCCCCCCCCCTTCCATTTATTCGGCTCAATTTAGAGATGCAATTAACCAAGCGCCTGGCCTTCACGATTTCAACGTGCCCAGCCATGACGGTGGTAGCATTCCAGTTTGTTCTTGAACAGTGTCCAACAAAGGTGGGATTGTACGATAAACATTAGCTATCTCTGACATAGCTCCACTCGATCCAGATTTATCCATGCTGATTTCCCCACCACCGACTCCGCCTCCATTAGTCCAAATACTGATCTTAGGCTGTAGTCCACGAACCGCATCTGAGTTGATCTTTGCAATCTGTTGGAACATTCCGTTGTTGATCATCATGTAGTCTCTCAGTTCTGCATAGTTTCCACCTAATGCATGTAGTAAGGTTTGTAGGTAGATTCCTTGTGCTTTGGCCAATTCTACGATACCTTCTGCCTCTTTCTTTTTCGCATATAGTTCTGCATCTGCTTTTGATTTTTTGGCCGTGGCCTCTTGCTCTTGTTTGTAAAGCTGCGCTTCTGCCTCTTTTTGACTTGCATACATTTTCGAGTTTGCTTGTTGCACCTTAATTTTAGCATGAAAGAAAGACAAGAGAAAGTAATATTTGCTCGACTACACAACAGGTAAGGAAGTTAATGTTTCCTAAATGAAATAAAAGGTGGTCTGGATCCAGTCAAGGCAACGATATATAGTAGTCTATTATTACCAGGCCTAAACTTTTCCAATTTAACTACACGTCTATTTTAGTGTTTCCTGATAGCCTACTGACATCAGGTAGGTTGTGTATGTCAAAGGTGAAAAGGACTTCTTTAATGTCAAATATGAGCGGTGAACCATGCCGGAGGTTATGGATGTATTCTTGTCAATGAATGCGGCCCTAGTTTAGTCATACAATGAATTAAGCATCATGAGGCTCTATTGTTTCCATTCAGTGTCGATGGTCCCTGTCACTACTTATATTCATCCCTCGTCTAAAAACCATGCATGATCTCTGAAGATGAAAACCATGTATATATATATATATATATCTGTATGTATGTATGTACATAAATGTGTGTGTGTGTGTGTGTATGGATTTATGGGGAGTTATATATATATATATATATATATATATCTGTATGTATGTATGTACATATATGTGTGTGTGTGTGTGTGTATGGATTTATGGGGAGTATATTATATATGAATAGAGTCGATAACAATTTACCTGAGTTTCATAATCAACACTAGCTTGACTCAAGAGCTCTGCTTTCAACTTCTCTGTCTGGGTCATAGCATTCATTTGTTCCACCTCTTTCTGCAACTCCGCATCCCTCAGCGCAACTGCCTTATTTGCTTCAACTTCAGCCACCTTAGCTTCCTGAATCCACCCGGCCTTTTTCTTTGCCAACTCAGCATTGGCCTTGGCAACCTCGGCATTTCTTTCGTTCTCAAAGATCTTCACCTCGGCCTTGACCTTAATGTCCTCTTTCTGCCCTTGTCCTTCTCTTTGCAGTGAAATTATCTTTGTCTCTGCATCAATCCTGGCAGCATTCTGTAGCGTTTCTCCTTCCCTAAGCTTAGAGCCAATGGCCCCCTTCTTTCTTGCCTCGGAGACGTCGATCTTGGCCTGATTTGCAGCCTCCATCTGTGTCTTCTGCCCCAAGTAAGAGAAGTACTCGTGTCCCGGTATGTCCACGAGTTGTTTGATGTTGGCATTGTAGATGAGAAGCCCAAACTGATCGAGCTCTAGTTGTACTTTGTCGAAAACTTGTTGTTTGAACTCTTTTGTCCCTCTGAAGACTTCCTCCATGGTCATGGAGGCAGCAAGGACACGGGTTTCTCCTTCGATGACGCCCTGGACAAGCTCTGTGACATGGTTGGAGAGTTTGTCGTGTGGAGAGATTAGTCGTGCATATTTTTTGAGGCTGTCGAGATCATCGGTGCGAGGTCCTACTGTAAAGACTGCCGGAAGGACGAAAGGAAGCTTCTCAGAACTCATGGCTTGGACTTCGAATGTGTAGTTGACAGGGGTTAGATCGAATCTGCTGCAACGTTGCCCTGGGAAGACCCATGCTTTTTTGGCTAGCTTTATGTCTGGAATGCCAAGGCCGGTTATCACCAGGTACTCTGATGCCCTTGCTACAGTAAACATGACTGCCTAGGTTTTTGTTGATCCCTTTCTTTCTTTCTGGTGCGGCTGTGAAAATTTGATTTGAGGTTAAAATTGAAGTGCGCATAAAAAAGGATATAAAAATATATATACTAAGAGGTAAGGCCAGTGTTACGGTTCCAATCACCATAAAAAGATACGAATGAAAATGTCTTAGCGGATAATCTGGTTGATAAGATATCTAGATGATATCAGTTTGTTATTCCTTGATGGATAAGCTTATTGGAGCTATTCTCACCCCCACGCCCTTTTTTTACTCTAGAAACCTTTTAACTGGTCATTCTTCCTAAACGAAAAATATTAAATTTGTATCTTTTAAATCTTCTGTCGTAAGTGGTAACTATTCCTAAACCATACAGGATTAAAGTTACTAGACAATAGGGGAAAAATAGTTCTTTATTGTTATTGTCATTTATTTTACTACATTTAGAAAATATATTTACAAAAAATAATATAAATTTAAAAAATTTATAGTTAAAAAGTAGTTATTTAACATAAAGAACTCAACCAAATATACTTTAAAGAATGTCTAAACTTACCAAATATAGTATTAATATATTAACCAAAGAATAATATTTACCATATAAAATATTTTAGTAACTCTAGTGACTCTAGCCATAAAATAAATATATTATTAGAGATGATAATTTTTTATGAGAAATATAAATCACGTCGGAAATTCATCAATTCATCCTTTGACTTTCGAGAAAGATTTTAGAGATTGAGTTCAACTATTCTTATCAAAGATTTTTTTTTTAAGTATGGGTTTGAGATCTCAATCTCTAAACCCATCTCAAATAATTTTTTATGTAATTTTTTATATAAAATTTAAATTAAATATGTATTATAAAATAATATGATTAGGTATTAAAAATGGGATCAGATTTCAAGTTTGAGGAATATATCGGAAATAGAGAATGGACAGAGGATTGTATCAAATATAGAAATTTGATGTCCACAAAAATTGGATTAGGAATTCTTCAATAATAAAAAAAATAGATGGATTCATATATCATTTTATTTATTAAATTTAAATATGTCGGGGTATGCATGATCATGTCTTGGTCACTTAAAATTTCAATGATACTGGCCATGTTTAGAGTTACTTATTAAAAGTAATTATCTATGATAAATTTTTACTTAAAAAATTTTTTAGCCTAATTTTTTTTTAAAATAAGTAATTATTATAAATAACTACTTTTAATAAGTAATTATAATTAATCTAATCGTATTTCTTATAGTTTATAAAAGAATGTCAGACAAACAGAATTATCTTCTTTATCGTATTTTATCCCTGTATTATTATTCCATTCAAATTAAAATAAGATTGCATCGTCCATTTTGTTGACACTGATGGCATTCAAGCATATTTTTTATTTTTCCTCTTACGAATCTTGAACCCCCTATGCGCTGAGATTGAGTATTTATTGGTTGGTTTTACTTTCTCTGTTAGTTAACGGTAAAAACAAAAGGAGAGATTCGTTACTCAAATCACATTTTAATTTTATGTTAACAGATATGAACGGGATTTTTTTAAATTTTATCCTTGTTCTCAATTTTTTTTTATAATTTCAATTTATTTTCTTATAACAATTAAATATATATATATATATATATATATATATATATATATATATTAAATTACTTAATGTCCATAGTTTCTGTACTTTTAATGAATCATGTCGAGAATTAGTTATAATAATAACATTTGTAGCACTTCAAATTCTACTTTGATTAGGAGGCGACTACAATGATAGGCCCTTACAACTGACAAGGCAAAACATAGCAACTATAAAGAATAAATTATAAAGAAATAAACTTACCGAGTTTAAGGGATGTAAATTTGAAGGACTCAACATAAAATATGGACGGGTATAACTTATATGTTTCTACTTTAATGTGTATCCAACTTATCAACCATATTTATTGACCCAATACTAAATAAGAGTTATACATTAATTTGAGATTAAATGAGTTTTATTAACTTTAATATATATTAGTAAAATAAGAAAATTTTAGTAAACCTCAGAAAAATTATATATTAACTTAATTTAGTAGGCATAATAATTATGTTGTATAGGATATTTGAAAGGTTAAAATTAATGACCACTATAATTATTCATTAATCCCAAATTAATTAAAGCTGTGATTTAATTAACTAGAGGGTTATTGGATTAAGTTAATTTATTTCTTCTTATTTTTTTAATAAAAATATATACTTATCCTCCAAAATACGGGTTATCATAAAATTATATTTTCCTACCCTATCAATATTTTCTCTTTCAAATCCCAATAGTATTAATATTTTTTTATGATATCTAGATTTATTATTTAATAAGCAATTTATTTTAATTTTTAGCTTATAAAAAACGATATAATATTAATTTATGGCTCGACAATAATATTCATCTATTTGTGGTAATTTATTGTAGTCATCACATCAAAATTTTCTATCCTATCAATATTCTCCCTTCCAAATCTCAATGGCACTAATAGTTTTATTTATTATTATTTTTTTAAATAGTGATCACGTTAAAATTTTTTATCCTATCAATTTCCTCCATTCCAAATTTCAACAATACAAATATTTATAATAAAAAAATCCCCATTTATAAAGAGTGGCTACCATATTAATGTTTTTCCATCCAAATCTCAACAATACCATTAATATCAAAAACTTCTCACTTCTTTCTCTCTCTCTCATTTTTTTTCAATAGTGATTACATTAAATTTTTCTACTTTGATAATTCCATCCCTTTCAAATTCCAATATTACTAATAATTTCAAATTATTCTTATGATTTCTAGAGCTTTTTTTATTGTCTCCCTTCTGAATTTTCATGGCACTAATAATTTTAAATTTTTCTCACAATTTTTAGAATTTTCTATTCTCTATAAAAACCCTCTTCCCAACTCCTAGATGATATAGCATAAGGAGAAACTAGGTTTAAGTATAACTTTACAATATGAGATTTCATCTCTTTCCTCAAAATTTTCTCATAATTTCTTAATTTTTTTTCCTATAAAATCCAAATACATAGATATATTGAATTACTTGAGGCCCACACTTAATAATTTCAAAATTTTCTTATGATTTCTAGAATTTTTCCAATTTCCTTCAGTCCAAATCTAACAGTTCAAATAATTTCAATTTTTTCTCACGTTTTTTTAATAGTTATTGCATTAAATTTGTCAACCTTATCAATTTTCTCCGATAAAGCTAAAGTCTTAGAAGATTATACCATGATGCTAAAGTCTTGAGGTCTTAGAATCTTTGTTTGGTATTGATATGAAAGTGGGTATGCCATCTTGAACTCTTCGATCATTGAGTGCTTGACATGATATGAAGGTTGAAATTCCTTAGCACTTGATGGTAGGCTTGAATGTGGTCCATTATTTAGTGCTTTGAGAAACTTAATTGTTATTTTACCTTTCTTTGTACTTAGAATGTTTACTTGAGAGTGTTTGTCATCAATTGTAATTTTAAAGCTCATGCACACTTGAACAACTACGTTAAAACTCAAATTAAGATATTGATTAAACTAGAAGGTTAACAATATACTTTATTTGATACAATTGCAATAACAATTGCAAGATTTATTAACTAAATCCTGTCATCTATTTATTTAACCCTATTTAACGACTTGATATATTTAACCTCTTCATTTGCATTATTTGAAATATTACGATGTTAGTTGAAAAATAATATTTTATTAACAAATTTACTAATGAACTATAAATTGGAATAAGATTATGAATACACTCATATATTTCTGTCACTATTATAGATGGGCTTTAGAAAGAATATAAATGAGACAAATAATATTGAAAATGTTAATTTTTTTTATTACTTTTATGGGATGTATTTGCAAACAAGAAAAAGATAGGGAAAACTAATGTGATAAATATTTTATTGACATTAAATTAAACTCATATATATATATATATATATATATATTCTTTTTTTTACATTAAAATTATATAATATTGTGGAATTTGTTTTGTTATAGATAATTTTTTTACATTAGCTTTGATAGATTCTCATAATGAAAATTAAAATAAAATAGATATGAAAATGTCTAAATATATATATAATGTTTCAAGAATTGTATAAATTTGGCAAAGATAATAATATTTATAAAATTCATGCAATGTAAAATTCTTACATAATTCATAAAATTGAATATCTAAGTTCATATGTATAATAATTATTAAATTCATGAAATAATATTATATTTCATATAAGCTTCTTATAATACCCCCACTTTTTTCTAATCCTAATTACTATATAATTAGTCTTGTAATCCACTTCAAAATTTTCTATCATGATTTTCAAGTCATTTATATTAAACTTGAGCTTTTCAACATTTATTTTGTTTATTTGCTGAAAATCATACTTTTATGCAAATTCTCTTATTGTGTCACTTTTATTCATTTTGATTCAATTGAAACTTGTAACCCATTTTTAAATTTATTTCCAATCATATTCTTTCTTTTTTAACACTTTCTACATTATTTTTTAGCATTTTGTTACTTATTTATTCATTTGTAAAAATATTTTAGTCATTTGATACAAAAAAATGCAATTTATACAATTTTTTTCCATATGTCATTTATTGTTCGTTTTGGCTCATCCAAAAATTCTTATTTACTTCTAAAAATATTCTAATCTTAGATAAGATTTCTAAACATTATTAAGTTTGTTTGTTCCTTCTAAATTATAAAATCACATAAAAATTTCGTTTTCCATGATGGATGATCTTCATTTATTTTTCCATTTAAACACTTATAGAATTTTTAAGTTAAGTATTTTTACACAATTTACTTTAAAGAAAATTTATGCATCTATATGTACCCTCGTGGACCATTTGTTAATTATTTCACTTGTTTCATAAGAATCATATTTTCATGGATTATCTAATTTTTACTCATTTCTCATATGTCAAGCTTTAAACCAACCCTAATACCCATAAATTTATATAATTTTGATCCTAAATTTATTTATCACCTTCCATATATTTTCTTATTTTTCATAGACTTTTGGCTATTTTATTTCCCTAAACACCTATTTAGGACATTATCCTTATTTTAAATCATTAATCTTACCAATTTATTGATCGTCTAGTTGTATCATAACTAAGATATAATTAACCTAAAAATTTGATACACCATAGTTAATCTTGGTTAACCAAAAACCAAACCATAAACACATTATCATCATTATAGTTATAGCTAAGCCTACCCTTAATCTTTTAATCTAGTGTTAAGTATGCTTTGACCAACCCCATTTCACCCCCGTTTCATGCCACTCTAGTTGCTCCCTAAACCCCATAAGTTGTCTCCTTTATATCTCATGCACACTCATGTTTTTCTTTTTCATTTTCATGTACCTATCACCACATGCACCTCTCCCCCTTTTATTCTCTCTACCCTCAACTACCAGACTATTTATGCCCTTATTCTTCAACCTTCTTTGGACTTTTACACTACCAAACAATCACCCTAAATCCTCCTCATCTTGGTGTATCTGGTTCCTTTTTCTTTCATGGCTTTTTGCTACATTTTATAACCGATTTTCAAACTGCTAGTCTATTGGAAAATTTGATCGGATTATCAATTCTAGTGCCTATAACTCTCTCATTTCTCCTATATTTTCCCTCATTATTATTGACTTTGATTTCTTTCAATGCATACTACTTAAACCTAAAAATTTCCACTAATTTTTTTTTGGTTTATTCCTTGGTTTGGCCTCAGTTTTCCCCTCCTACTATTATTTACTGTTACCACTATTGGGTAAGCCATTCATCACGACTCCTACCACAGCTTCTAGCTTCTTTTTTTCTCAATCATATCTCCTAATTTTTTAGGGTTTGAATCATTGCAATGCATACTACTAGAACTACTTAATCCCTACTCTTTAAACCCTAGCTTTGGTCCCCCTTTCTGCCCCGATTCCTTCATTCCTAATTGTAACACCTCCAAAATTTACTATTGAAAAAAAATTTATTAAAAGATTCAACGGAAGTAAGTAAAATAAAACTTGTGAATTTCGTGGATATTACTGTCGTAATCAGTACAAGCCTGGACCCCGGCCGGTCTCATACTAACCATAAGGCTAAAGAAAAATTACCATCCATCATTAGTCAAACTTAAATAAAGACTTCATAAAATCAGTGAAACATTCATAATATAGAAATCAGAGTACATATAAAAAAGTTACAATTCAAGAGTGCATAATTAAAATTCCCAAAAGGGATAAAGGCTATAGTAGAATAAAATAAGTCTGAATAAACTAATACAAGATAAAGGAACATAAAAAAGGAAATCCATCCACAACCCTCTCAGTCCCCTGGCCAAGTTCAAGCTCAATTCTCAGCCTCGTCCGATGCCTTGTAAGCATCAAAGGCATCGAAAATAGCATCATCTACCTGTACAAACTCAATAGGGACCTCTTCTCATGGGAATGAGCAGCATCCATGAAATAGGTGGTCAGTACGCTATGTACTGAGTAAGGTAACTATACATCTAAGGCCAAGCATACAAATACATATATTACAAGTATGATCATATAAACAACATACAACCAATACAGATAAATAAAGGTCAAGCTATAGTTCGAATACTCATATTTTTTAATCTCTAATCAATACTCATTTTATACCATGCTTATTTTTAATCCATGGGAGTGTAGGAACCCCACTATTATAGCCGGTGGATTGAAAACGTATAGGACAGAACACATCTGACCGCTATTATATGCCGGTGGATTGGTCTCCAAGGCAAGACGCTCTTGGCTACTCTTATACCGGTGGATCGGTTTGGCCCCAACTCTCATGGTAATCCATTATAAGTGCTTAGTGTCTTTTACATGTCTTATCAAACTTAGAGTTTAGTTTATTGATCTCGGGATCCCCCACTATTATATCCGATGGATTAGAAATGTATAGGGCAGAACACACTTGACCACTATTATATGCCCGTGGATCGGTCTCCAGAGCACCCCAGCACTTGGCCACTATTATGCTAGTGGATTTGTCTAGGCTCAGCTCAATAATCTTCCACTTGAAGTCATTAGTGTCTTACTATGTCTTATTCAATAAGTTTTCACCCTAGACATGCATGTCACAATATATCTACTCTTATCCTCTTAAGAGGGCCCATCCTATATCTTGAAACTTCTATACCTCCTAACACACCCCAACATCTTTTTCTTCTTCTACTTACTCACACTAGAAGCCCAACTCCTAAGTGTGTGGGTTAAGGCCCACTACCTTATGCCATCTAAGTCCATTAGCTATCTTACTCTAGGGTTTTCTCTTGAAACCCTAATTTGGGCTTATGTGGCCCATCCTTCTCTACCTCATGCAACTAAGGCTTCTTTAACGCCCCACACATCACCTCACTTAGATTCAACCCCCATCATTTCACTTTACTCCCCCAAATATACGTTTGGCCACAAAACCCTAGTTAGCCACACCAAACCCTAGTACCCTTCTTTCACGCATGTTACCCCTCCATTTCTCACCTACCATCCTTGGTTTCCCATGATACCCATACTCACCTTACACATGATATTCTTCCACTCTCATTCCATACTCCACTCACCCTAATTTATTTTTACTTTCACAACCACCTCAAATTAGGATTTTCCTCCCAAACCCTAGCTAGGTCTCTTATGCACCCTTATACCAACAGTATAAGAAAACTCTTTTATAGAAACAAAAATTTTTGCAATGACTACCCTTTATTATTGTGAAAAATGTCCTTTGGCAATGATAATTTTATGACATTACAAACATTTGTAGCAAAAAATAATTCATTTATATGGTGAATATTAGGAAATGTTAAAAGTTGTTGCAATATATGTGATAGTTTATTTGCAACGACATTTATATGTTGCAATATAGAAATTTTTTTTGCAACAACTTTTTTTTGTTGCAAAATGTTGATTGAATTTTTTGCAATGACTATGCTTGTTGCAAATATTTAGATTATTTTAATGCAACGACATCTATATGTTTCGCAACAACATTTTTTGTTGCAATATAGGCGATAGTTTATTTGTAATGACATTTATATGTTGCAATATACAAAATACTTGTGCAACGACTTTTTTTTATTACAAAATGTTAATTGAATTTATTGGAACGACTATATTTGTTGCAAATATTTAGATTATTTTAACACAATAACATTTATATGTTTTACAACGACATTTATTGTTGCAATATATGTAATGCTTATTTGCAACGACATCTATATGTTGCAATATACAAAATATTTTTGTAATAACTTTTTTTTGTTGAAAATATTTAGGTTATTTTAATGTAATGACATTTATATGTTTTGCAATGAAATTTTTTGTTGCAATATTTGCGATGGTTTATTTACAACGACATTCATTTGTTGTAATATATAAAATATTTTTGTAATGACTTTTTTTTTGTTGCAAAATAGTGATTGAATTTATTGAAAATATTTAGATTATTTTAACACAACAACAAGTTGTTGTAAAAAAAATATCAACAATTTTTTGCAATAACTTTATTTTTCAATTATGTATTTTTTGCAATGATAAAGTGTAATACCCCTAAATTGAGTGGACTGTTATAAGGATTGATATGACTACTTATATCAATATCGTATACCATCTTTTTGGTGATTCTGTCCTAAAAACTCAATAGTTAAGCTTGCTTGCCATGGAGCAATTTTCAAGATGGGTGACCCTCCTGGTAAGTTTCAGAAATAAATCGTGTCTATCTATGGGGCTAGTTGATCAATCTAAAAACGCTCTATGATAGCCCTCATAGTTCTTATGGGCCTAGGTGGCCACCAAGTGGCCCTGCGTGGTCGTTTTGACTTGGGGTGTTAGAAATTTTTGGGTATTAGGTGCTGTTAGGTGGCCCTTGTGTGGTCGTATTGACTCAAGGTATTTTGCAATTTTTTGTTTCTAAAGTATATTCAATTTTTTGCAACAACATAAGCCATTGCAATAAATGTGTTTTTGTAACAACAAATATTGTTGTTATAATATGCTTTTTTTTTTCAATAACTTTTGTTGTTGCAAATAACAAGCTTTCTCAACAACATAATTTGTTACCAAACTACAACTTTTTTTTTCAATGACAAAATTTGTTGCTAATTACAGGTTTTTGTAATGACATAAATTATTGCCAAAGTAGGATCAATATTTCGTAATGACAAAATTTGTTGCAATATATAAACACATGTAGTTAGGTGAAGTGATGTATTGCAACGACATTTATTTGGCAATGATAATTTCTGTTGCATTTAATTATTTTTTTTACAACGACTATTGTCGTTACTTTATTATTATTACCCTGCAACAAAAAATGTCATTGCAATATATATTTTTTGCAATGACTTTCAATCTTTAGCAATAAAAACTATTGTTGCTAAAAATGGTTTTTTTTTGTAGTGCAACCCACGTACTATTTTTCATCCAAGGTATCCAAACACCCCCAACAACTCTTCCCTTAACATACTTACACCCCAAGATAACTTTTCACACGTAAAGATCATCCCCATGCAATCTCTATCCACCCAATGCTAACCCTAAAATTCCCATACAAACCCTAGATCCCCATGCAAAGTTCAACCCACTCTTTTATTTTGTTCATGATACCCTTTTGTTTGCTTCCTCATGGATCGTGAGGTAATTAGGTCAATCCCATATCCCCTTGGTCAACTCACTTCCCCTTTTTTCCATTTTCATCCTTTCACCCCATATTAATATATTAAACATCCTAGCATGCATGTCCTAGAGGGTCACATCATACCACATCATAAGTACAACATATATATATATATATATATATTATACACATGAAGCATACCTCAACTCCAAGTTACGCTACATGTAAAACAGTTATAATAATCATAAGGTACACAACATAACATAGTATATGGCATACAAGGCACATAACACACACATAAAGGGCCTTAGCTACATCCTTACCTAACACGACACCGGTCTTTGAGCACGCTCCTACGCCTCCTTAGGGTTTTAACTGGGTTCACCTATAAGAGGAAAAAACTAAGGATTAATTTTCCTCCTACCAAAATTACTATTATCTCCTACCTTACCCTAATATTAAGGTTACTATTATTAATAGTAGCTTTACAAATAAAAAATAGGGTTTTTATTCTCAAAGTAGCTAACTATGTTATTACTAGTCAAAATAGGTTCATGTTAAGGTATTTATAGCCATATTTATATTGTTAAATATAATAGTTTTAATACTTCTAATAATAGTAATAATAATATTTATAGCAATAATAATAATAATAATAATAATAATAATAATAATAATAATAATAATAATAGTAATAATAATAATAATAATAGCAACAGTTCTAATCTTAAGAATAATACTTGAAAGGGTCCTAATAATCATAATAATAGCAACCTTAGTGATAATAAGGTCAAGGTTAATAATAGTGGTGGTGGTGGTGGTAGTACTACTAATAATAATAATAATAATAATAATAATAATAATAATAATAATAATAATAATATTATTATTATTATTATTATTATTATTATTATTATTATTATTATATTGTTAAGGGTAATACTAATAATAATAATAATAATCAAAATAATGATAATATAAAGGTTCTAATATTTACAATAATAATAATAGTAATAATATGCTAAAGTTAGCAATAATAATGATAATAAAAATAATAATGATATTAATGATAATAAAATAATGATAATCATAATAATAAATAAAATAAGGTTTCGACTCCTTTAAAATAATAATAAGATAAATATCTCGAGGCTATATTTAGTAACAATAATGATAAAAATAATAATAATGATATCATAATATTATAATAATAATAATATTAAGAATAATAACATTAATACAATAAAAAGATATAATATTAGCATAAATAGGGTTTTAAGGGTTAGGGTACCACCTAGGGTTGGTGGTGACCAAGCGGCACCGGTGGCACACGGTGGTAGCGGTTGAGGGAGAAGAGGGGTGGAAATTTGGTTGTTTAGGATAAAAGACGGGGTATGAGAGGGGGATTGAGGTGGTGGAGGATGCCCTAGGTTGAGAGGGCTGGAATGGTGGTGGTAGCGCAGCCAAAGGGGACAGAGTAGGTGGCGGTGATGTGGTGGTCGAAGGTGGTGGAGAGGGAAAAGGGAGAAGGAGAGGGAGTGTAATCCCCCAAATTTTTAGAAAACCAATAATTTAATAAATAGTTTTTATTTGAAATAAATTAGCTTTTTAAATTATCTAATTTAATTAATTTATGGATTTTTGAGTATATAATTTTGGATGGGAATATTTAGTAAATTAAAAGAGATATTTTGTTAGTTTATCATGATATTTTTATTTAAGTAATTTTTTTTCAAACTAATATTTTACTAACCTTATCCTTTTTAAAATAATATATTAGATTATAATGAATTAAATTATTAAATTAAATAATTTATCAAGAATATTACATTTATGATTTTATATATTAATTTATTTTATTTTTCCTATTTTCTCATTTCCCTTTTTGCCCTTTTTCCATTTTTCCTCTTTCTTCCTTTCTTTTTCCTTTTTTCTTCCCTCGGGCTGCCACACCCAGGCCAGCCCTTCCCCACGCAGTGGGCCTCGGCCCACCTCTCCCTCTCTTCCCCCCCTTCTCTCTCGCGTGCCTGACCCGACCGTCCCTCCCCTTTTCTTTTCCTTCTTTTTCCCCTGGACCGGTCGGCCTGTTTTCTTTCCTTTCCCCGACCGGCCGCCCACATCCTCCCTTCTTCCTTCTTCTTCTCCCCAGGCGTCGACAGCCCGACCACCTGCAACTACTGCCCGACCACCTGCAACTGTCGCCCTGCCACCCTGCCTCTCCTTCTATCTCCCTCTCTCTTCTCCCTCTTCTTTTCTTCATCTCTCCTGCCCCATTTCGAGCCTCATCTCTCTCCCCCGATCTTCTTCCCCCCCATTTTCTCCCCTCCATCTTCTCCCCTTCATTTCGTGCTCCGCCGCCCTCCGCCACTCCGACCGCCTCACCCAGCCCCTAAACCGCCTCCTGCACCCTTCTACTACCACCTTGCACCACCCCATTATCCATCCCGCAACCCTCTTCCTCCCTTCTTCTTTCTCTCCCTGTTTTTCACCCTTCTCGATATCCCACCTGCAACCGCCGCGTTCGCCGCCTCCCGGCCACCTCTGCCGCCACCCAACCCACCGTTCGACACCCTGCAACCCCCTCTACCCCCGCCATTCATTAGTTGGCCGAAAACAGCCCCCTTAACCCTCCATTTTTCCCTCCTCTTTTCCTTCCTTCTCCGCCTCGCCCAGCCCGACAACCATCTTCGCCGCCTCGCCGCCGCCGTCTCCGCCGCCCTATGCCGCCGTGAAACCATCCCCAACCACCACCTGCACCCCCTCTTCACTCCTGCACCGTTCCCTTGCCTTAGAAGCTCCCCCAACTACCCTCTTTTCTAGCCCAAAGACCACAACCCGAAAATGGCTTATTTTTCTTCCTTCAGCCCTCTTCGAGCCTTTTCCCCTCTCATTTATGCATGACACTCACGCTGCTCATGCAGCGTGAGCTCCCCCCTTGTGTTATATCTTATTTGGAAAATTTTTGAGGTATATTAATAATTAATTAAAGTGTTCTATTATTAAATAAATTTTGATAAAGTCTTATCCTTTTTAAATTCTTATTTCTAACATAATAATGATTGATATTATTTTAGGTGTTGAGTTGCTATTTAAGCTTGAATCCTTAACTGGGATATCGGTAAGGTTGAGTTTTGCGGGATTACGGTAATCGTTAAACCTCCCTTAAACGTATGGAAACGTATGCTAGCACATTAGAAATTTTATTATGATTTTATGCATGTTATGTGATGCCTAGCATGATATATAGATGGTTGTTATATTGTTTGATGAGAAAAAGGGAAAAGCATGATAGCCTTTGTGCCATGTGTAGGTATGATAATTAAGGAAGGAGTTGGTTATTGATGGAAATATTAAATGCTTGTCTATAATGTATTATGTTGCTAATGCATGTGTATTATTATTGTCTAAGGGTATTGTGGTAATTATATAAGTTAGGGGTATGATTGTAATTTTATGAGAAAAGGAAAAGATGGTAACTTTCAAGTCTAGGGGCATTATGGTAACTTTGGAGGAAGAGGGGTAAAATCGTAATTTCATAAGCAAATGGCAATATGGTAATTTTATAAGTAAATGACAATATAGTAATTTTACAAGTGAATGGCGAAATGGTAATTATATAAGTAAGGGGTATTATGGTAATTTTGGAAGTAAAAGGGTAATATGGTAATTTGGAGAAGAAGGGCAAAATGGTAATTTTGTAAGGGAAGATAAAGATGGTAATTTTTGGATGTAAAAGGGTAAACTGGTAATTTGTAAAGTAAAAAGGAGGGTTATGGTAATTTTATAAGTAAAAGGGTATTGTGGTAATTTTGTAAATAAAAGGATATTATGGTAATTTGAAAGTAAGGGGTAGAAGAGGAATTTTATAAATAAAAGGATATTATGGTAAATTTGGGAGTAAGGGGTAACTTGGTGATTATGATAAAGACTAAAAATAATTAGTAATTAAATTATGATTATAGATGGGTAATTGGATAAGTGTGAATGTATGATACTAGAGAAGGGTAATTAGGTAAATTAACTAACTAAAGGGCATAATGGTAATGTTAATAATTGGGAAGGGTAAATTAGTAATTATAATTATAAAGAAGGGTAAATTAATAATTGTAATTATGTACAAGGTTAAAATGGTATTTATAATAATTGGAAAAAGTAAAATGGCAATTATAATGGTTGAGGGGTAAAATGGTAATTATGATAAAGGGGAAGGGCAATTTGGTAATTTATCCAACTCAAGGGCAAGTTGTGGATTGTAATAAAAGAAAAGGGCAAATTGGTAACCAAACCAACCAAATGGGAGATATGTTAAGTGTAGCAATTATGAGAGGTGAATGGTGATCTAAAAGTGTAGGAGGTAACTTGACAACCTAAATTGGATAAGGGGTAATTTGGTAATTATGCAACCAAAAGGGCAACAGGGTAATTTGTTAATAAGGAGTGGATGACTTAGTAGTTACATGAGTAAGAGGGTAAATAAGTAATTTGTACCTAACTTGTTGTTGTGATTGTGGAATGTTATAATGTGATTTAAATAAGGATGATTAGCCAAGTAAGAGTATTTGATAATTGGTATGGCCTTAATGGTTTCTCTGTGATAGCTTGGATAACCATCTGAATAAGAAACGACTAATGATATCAGAACAGTTGAAAGTAAATAAGTATCTGATTGTCGTGCCTTTGTGATCACCTTTAATTAAGACACTAATATTTAAAGTGAAAGACCTTGAGATCGGGAATGGTGACTCCTTAGGGGTCGCTACCCTAAGGACGTGGTTTAGTCCACGATTATTCTGGTATTTGCTGGTGTGCCTTTGTGCCCCAGCCAGGCCCTATATCTTACTCTTTCTAGCTCTACGGACCTAGTTAGGGGGTATGCATACTTATGGATTAGGTTTCCTTGTCGGTAGGGTAGTGAGTTAGCTTTATGCACCAGTACGACCAGGGTACCTTTGTGTCCTTGGGTTCGTGGTTGAAGGGTACTGAGTAGCTGATATGCACCGGTGCGACCGGTGTACCTTTGTGTCCCGGGTTATTGATCTCCCGTTCAAGGCAAATGAATATGATTGATGTGCTGATTAAAGAAAGGAAAGATACTATTATTGAAAGTGGAATATTAATGAGTCAGGCCTAGATGATTATGATATTGAGTACCGGTCCACCGGTTATAATAGTGGCCAGGAGCGTTATGCCCTAGATGATGATTCTTTATATATCCTGGTCCACCGATTATAATAGTGGCCAGGAGCGTTGTGCCCTGAATGATGACTCTTTATCTATCCCGGTCCACCGGTTATAATAGTGGCCAGGAGCGTTGTGCCTTGGATGATGATTCTTTATATATCCCGGTCCACCGGTTATAATAGTGGCCAGGAGCGTTGTGCCCTAGATGATGATTTTATATATATTCCGGTCCACCGGCAATAATAGTGGGGGTCCCGAGCTCAATAAAACCAGTATTGTATGGGAATAAAATTATGGGAAAATACTAATCACTTATAGTGGAACAATGGCTTAAGGCCTGATTGTTTGGAGTTTGCATTATGACATGGCTTAAGACTGTAATTACCAATTGTTCGTAATGATATATTGATATGCTATGTGAATGTTAATTATGTGAATGTTAATTATGTGAATGTTATATATGTATGTAGCTTGTTTCATGTGTTACATTGCGGGCCTGCTTTTAAGTGGGACTTTAAAGGGTTACTCAGTACCGTAGTACTGAAGGGTTCCATTCGTGGGGCCCCTGCCTATTCAATGGGCAGTGTCCCTTGTAGGTTTTTTCAGGTGCTACTCAAGTGGGCAACGGGAAAAAGAGTAAGGTCTCATCCGGAACTACTAGGGTTTTTCTCTCTCTCTTTGAAATTTCTGGTTTTAAATGTATATGTTGATACTATAACCACCATGGGTGGATTTCATCCTTGTAAACGTTTGATACGCTACTCTGATTTAAGTATGTTGAAATTCTTGCAAATTATATTTCATTTTCCTTTAGCCTTAGCACTTAGTACTGGAACGGTATTAGTGAACCGGTCTGGTACTAAGTGTGGCGGTAATACTCCCAAAATTCACGGTTTATTAATTTGCTTCCGCTAGTTTCCTTTAATTAACGAAATTTTTCAGTAGTGAATTTTGGGGGTGTTACAGGGAGGTAGGGGAAAAAGAAGGTAGGGGAGGTAGGGAAGGTAGAGGAGGTTCTGTTGGTGGTTTTGGGGGTAGAGGGAGTGGTGGTTACGACGAGAATAGCGGTGGACGGTAGTGCGAAGGGCAGCGGTGGGTGAGTTGAAGTTGGTCGAATGGCCAACACTCATGCAGGGAGGATTGAGGGTGGTGAGTGGTGTGGTTCGGTGGAGGGTGGTGTAGGGAGTATTTTGAGAGGTGGCTCGGGCGGTGGTGCTGGACGGTGGCGACGGGGTGGACGGCTAAGTAGGAGGCAGCTCACAAAGGGAGAAAATTTCTAGGTAGAGAAAAAAAGTCTAATGGGGGTGGTTAAAGGGTATTTATAGGCCATTGATGGGAGAAAACCACAGAGGGGGAAGGGGGAAGATGATGGCATGCGTTGCATGTCACCTACCGGCAGCACATGGCCGATGCAGGCTTGCAAAGTTGCAGGTCTGCTAGCTCGAGGAAGGAGAAAGGAAGGGAGAGAGAGGCATGTGTGAGGAGAGAGAGAGAGAGAGAACGTGATTGGGTAGAGAAGGGAAAGGGATCGACGGGGAAGAGAGGGGAGGTGGTAGGCCTGCGTGCAGCATTGTAGAAGTTGCGTGCCTACACTGAGAAGAGAGGAAGTCGAGGGGTCGGGGGAAGAAGGAAGGTCGAGGGAGAAAGGAAGAAGAAGGGGTACAAACTAGTCGGTCTAGGGGAAAAGAAAGAAAGAAAAAGAGGGAGCCAGACCGGGTGGCTAGCAAGGGAGAAAAAGGGCAACGGGCTTGGGCCGCAAAAGGGAGGGAGAAGTCTGGGTGGCAAGGGAATGGGTTGGCCCAGACTGGTGAGGAAGGAAAGAAAGAAAAGAGAGGAAGGAAAGAAAAGAAAAGAAAAGAGGGGAAAAAGGAAAAAAAGAAAAAAATGGGTTGGGGTATTTAAAATATTTTAGTATTTTGGGATATTTAAAATAATAATTAAAATTTCCTTTTTAGGTTAATCTAGGATTTTTGAAATATTTTCCCTTAATTCCATTTTAATTATAAAATTGCTTAATTAGAGAGCATAATAAAATGTTAAGTGTATATTTATGCATAGTGGTAAGTTGCTAAAAGTTTATGTAATATGTTTAGAATATGTGGTACCATGTAACTTTGTGATATTAGGTAAATAAGAATGTTTGTTTTAGTGTTTGGCATTTTTCCCTTTTAGTGAGCCTCAACCATAAGGATTTTTTTTGAGATTTTTTTTTTTTAATTTATATTATTAATATCTTAATATATGTATCATTATTTATTAGTGTTGGCATGAGTTTTAGTTAAAATGGAGTTAAGAACATGTTTGGAAAATTCAAATTAAGCCACTACTAGTCGTAACAAGATCATAAAAATGGATATATGTAATATCGGTGATCACCATTATGTTCCTTTAGTCCTTTACATAATTTTTTGTAAAATTCAAGTCTTAGTTTGGACTTATATGACTTAAGGTATGATTAAAAAGCATTTTTGAGGTAATTTAAGTAAATTGGAGGGTATTTTGGTACTTTCACATGCTATTGCCCCTTGGGGTTTTTGAACCTATCCTAGGGTAATATGGGTATGATAATATTGGGTGATTAACCTTGGTTAGACTAAAATAAATAATTAAGTTAAAATATCTTAAAATGAGAATAGAAAACCTTAAGGGTGAAGTTATTATTTTAAGTACTCAATTTTAATTTGAACTCCCAGTTTTGCTTAATCATTCTTAATATGAGGTGTTTAGATGTTTTCTTGAATTTAGTAAATTAACGAGCTAACTTTTTGGTTAAATGGATTGAGTAAATATTTATGATTAATATGGATAATTTGGTCCTTTTACCATTAATATAATATTCTTAGGCCATATTTGGTTTTAGGATAACCTTAATATCTATGTTATTCTTAAGTACAAGTTTAGTTTTTATATAAATTACTCTTTTGTTATTTTATATTGAGTTTCATAAATTAACTATAGTGTAATCCTAATTACATGTTAATAACATAATTATTGGAATAAATTCACATAAGTGATAAATGGATACTAATGATATAAGTGTTATGCAACTTATGACCACTTGATGTTTCATATAACAAATGATAAGATGGTTTATCTTGTGATAAGAATTGTAAGATAGGGGGAGTACTATGATGATGATTAAGGCAAGTGATGTAATGTTATGTGCTAAGTAATGGTTAATGAATTAATATTACATTAATAAATAAAGTAGAAGATCACATGACTCGGTATCGAAATTAATCTTCATTCCATTAGATATAATAGTGGCCAAGAGCTATATACCATTGAAGATGCATTGTGATGCTACTATTTTTCCTCTGGTTATATGGAACTATGGTGGTCATAATATACTCAATAATTTTTCATTATTCTAACATCTTGAATACATAAGGATTAGAGGCTAGTTAGTGGCTTATGTGTGTGTTACCCTAGGGTGGGTTGTTATGCCAATCTCCATTCCATTGGATGTAATAGTGGCTCGAGAGTATTTTTTTCATAGGAAGGTACTTTTTTTTTCTCTCCTGTTCTGAGTACTCATTGTGATTAAGTTAGGAATGTTGCTATCACTAAGTAAAGATCTAAATTTGGTTTCTATATAATGATATATTCCTATGCTATGTTTAGTGATCACACCATTGTAATGTATGTTTTATCGTATGTGTTTAAGCATGAGTATGCTGTATCATCTGCTTTCATGTTAATTATGGCATATGCATGATTATACATGCTTAAATTACCTTAATCGTGCTATGCCTGTGAGTGGTTAATGTGTATTATTGCATCATGTACTAACGCCGATTGTAGCACTATCTCGATCTTGTTAATTTTGGGGAGAAAACTGGGATGGTTTGCACGATTTTGATTATCTTTGCTCATTGCTTGTTGCTTGCCTATGGTGAGTGACTATTGGGTATGATAGTAGAGTGTTATCCATTTTATTTTTGGTGTTCTATTTTGGAGTTTGTCTCCTAAATCTCTCTTTAGTGCATTATATTTAATTCCTTCATATTCTCTTTTAATAATGTCATATCATCAAATCAAATACTTCCTATACTTATTTTTGGTATGAGTTACTTTTAGTTTTAAATCCGTTGTGGATTGAATAAGGAGTATCTTTCCTATGTTGGATGTGGCATTACACTATTGGTTTTTGTGTTTTGGTTTCCACAAATATTGTTATGATAATTTTCTTTTACTATAGAAATTTGAGAGTTTTGCATTTCTATTAATAGAAATTTTTTAAATATATATAATTACAATGTCTTTAAATATTTCATTAAATTTTCTAATAATACATATGTACTAAAATAAAAATAAAAACTTCAAAAGTCATAATTTAATTAGATATAGTAAGTCTAATTTTTCAAAATTATAAAAATATTAGAATAAAAGAGAAATATTTTTTTTATTAATAAAGAATTATGAGATAATATTTGATGTCCTTGTGCATTACACGGGATCAATAAACAAGTATTAATTAATTTCACTTATTGTGCCTAAAATTTAGTGAGACCCTAGTTTAAAATTTTAGATTCACAACTACTTTTTGCCTCACTTACTTCTCTAATGTTTCTTGTTCTTTGTTATAAAGGTGAACAAGGATTGGTTTTATTTGAATTTAGCCTTAACCAAACTATTTTTTTTTTGTAATTTAATGTTTTTTAAAACCATTTTTATAATGATCCCAAAAAAAATATATTAGTGGTTTATGGTTTTTATTCTATTTAATTTGGTTTATGGATTTTCCACCTTAGGTATAAAAATATCATTTAATGAATGATATGAGTCTAGTTGTACATGTTGTAGGACCCTGTGAGTATATATTTTAGCATGATTCTTGCATCATTTAATAGTCATAGGGTGTGTTTCTCTAAACTTCGTACAACCTAATAAATTGGATTCTAATTGTCCTATGAACTGACATCATTGCTAGCATTTTTGCTTTAACTCCTAAAATTGGTTGAACTCACTCACTTGATATCAAGATTTGTTGTAGGGGTTTTTTGAACAAATCTATAACTTAGGCCACTCATATAATACCCCAAATGTTTACAACCCTAAATTAAAACATTTAACCTTTCATTCAAAAAATTTAATCTTTAATTATTGATTTAATTATTTTTTAGCCTTTGACCTGCCAATCTAAACAAATTATTCAATAAATTAATATAATTATTTTATCTTACTCTTTTTATTGAAATAAAACATTAACCCATAATTTTTATCAATTTTGTTTTAATTTGATACCCTAATTATTGGATGATTTGATATAATATTTTCCTAATAACCTAAATTTAATCTCATTTTTAACTCTAATTCTAAACCAAATCTATTTTCTTTGTTGTCCTCTTTTCCTTTTCCCTTTTTCCATTTTCCATTTTCCCTTTTTATTCTTTTTCTTCCTTTTTTTCATTTTCCCTTTTCTTTTACTTCCACTTCTTTTCTCTCTTCTTAGGCTAGCCTATTTTTTCCTGCACCGACCCAACCCTTCTTTGTTTTCTTTCTTCTTCTTCTCCCCATGTAGGCTAGCCTTCTCTTCTCCTTTTCTTTCTAATACATCCCAAGCCAATCTCCCTTCTTCTCTTCCTCTCCTCATCTACGCCCCTACCCAAATGCACATTTACCTCATTCTTCCTCCCTACATGCATCATACCTACACCCCTACATGCTTGCGCCACCTTCTCTCCTTACGAGCCAAATCATGCCTACACCACCTCCCTCCTCGAGCCAATTTCCTTCCTTTTCTAGCCCCTATAGAACCCTCTCCCCCTACCTGAACCAACTATCCCTACAACTCCCACCTTCCCGTTGTAAACCCTTTCTACGTCCCTATGTTGTCTGCCCATTTCTTGTAGCCCTCACCTACCATCTGCATGCCTAAGGTCCTCCTCCTCCTTCTTCTCCTTATCCTTCTCTTCTTCTTCCTCATGCCCTACCTCTTCTCTCCCCCAACCTTCTTTCCTTCTTTCTTCTTCTTCTTCTTCTCTCACCCATATTTGTTCTCACCACCACCTATAGTAACACCCATCAACCTCACCACCAACCCAGCCTCCTCTGTCGGCCACCACCCTTTTCCCTCCTTCCCTCCTTCTTCCTCCTCCTCTATTGCATTGTTTTCCTTATCTTTCCTCCCCTAAAACTCGTCTTGCTAATCCCTACCCCTTCCACCATCCATAAATCTAGCAACCAATTCTAGGGAAATGGTATTTTTTGCTATTAGCACCACCTCCACTCGAAGCCACCAACCCCTCCACCTTGCATTCCCCTACACAACCCAAACCAACGCCACTATCCACCTTCTTATAACCTTACATCCATCTCCTTTCCTCAACACATCACCTTGCCTCCACCACCTCCACTCAACCGCCTCATCCCCCTTCCACTTTCTCCACCACTATAGCTCCTCCTAGTTTGCCTACCCCAGCCACATTCACCGCCCACTCCTGTACCATCACCCTGCAGCTACCCCAACACCACCCCTTCTTATTCTCCTCCTCCTCCTTTTACTTCTTTACACCACCTCTTTTTTCAGTCTGTACGACCACCGTTTTCACCTTTGATCCCCAGCAACACACCATCCAACCACTACCATCTCCACCCCCACCTCCTACACCTAACGACCAAATAAGCATCCCCAACCACCACCTCCAACCACTTACACTAAGAATTTTTCCCTCTTCTTTATGTGCATAGCTCTTGCATATGCAATGTGAGTTATATTTTGGTTTCTAAATTAATTTTGGTAATGTTTAATATATAAGGGTAGTTTGGTAAATTTGTATCTAATAAATATTTTTAATAAAAATAATACTATTTTATTGATCAAATATTAATATAGTATTTGTGATATTTTTTTAGGAAAAAAAATTATTAACAGAGCGTAATCATTTTAGAGAGTTACCGATAAATTTTGCTTTTGCTAGAAATTAGGTAATCTTTATGCTCTACAAAAATGTTTAGATATTGTATGATAGCACATTTAGGTTTTAACATGTAATTTGTGTTAGACATGACTTGATCCAAATAGTTATGTGATTATTAATGTTATCTTAGAAAATAAAAATAAAAAGACATGACTTGTCCTTCTCTCTTATCTTGTTGTAGCTTAGGTAGCCCCTTATTACCATTTTCATTCTATTGTTAGCTCAAATTGTTCATATTGTGAATCTCTTTTGAATTTGCTTCATCGCTTTAATTTTTTTGGTTGTTGACTTCACATCATAACATGATTCCTTTGTAGAGTGCCTTTAATTTATGGGCTCAATAGATAGAGTTGAAGGAAATGGAATCACTTATCACCAAGTACATGCAACTTGTGACAGATCATAGCTTGCCAAGCTTATAGGATGTCAAACCTCTTATATTCACTAGACTTCACTCTAGGTGAAGCATACTCTTTTGTCGTCTCTATCTTAGTGCATGGGCCTTGACTATGTCACATGGTAAATTTCATAGGAATAATGAAAAGGCCACATCACCTTCCGATATTGACCTAGCTACCATTCATCATCATCTTTTCTATGTCAATATCATAGTTAACATAGAATTCATTCAAGTGCATAATGTGACCAACTTACACACTTAACCAATAAATGCTCAATGAAATAAAATATCATATAAACTTAGAATGAAGTACACTATCATAGAATTACAACACAAGGATTAAGTCGGACCTGCTCCCACTAAGAAAACTTATCTCATGCTAAGATTCATCATGTCAAGACATAAAAATAATGAAAATGGAGAAGGAGAGGGAATTGGGGGATCACGATATCACAACCCCTATCCAACCTAATCACTTCCTATTCCTCTTTACTCTATTCTATTCACGACTTTTTCTCCCCCTCTGTAATTTTTCTATCCCTCTTGTCTGTGAGTTATGCTCCTCTCTTATTAATCAATCTATCAATCAATACCTTCTAGCTTGGTTCAAGTTAAGCTTTAATAGGTTTTAGTATAGATTCGCACAAGTGTCAGCTGGCTATTACACCCTTTGATGGTCCCCAACATATCTAACTAAACCAGAAGATCCATCAATTCCTTTTGTTAACTAGGGTTTAAAGGTAATGTTAACGTGGATAATAGAATTTGGTAAGAGTAATACTCAATTATAGAAGGGATTCAGTATCTAGTTGATTTGCAATATCCTAAAATTTATTATTGAAAAATTTTATTTTTAAAAGTTAAATGCAGGAGCTAAGACAAGGTACTACTACCACACTTGGTACCAAACCGGTTTCCTCTACCGTTCTATTACCAGGTACAATGGTAAAAAATATTATTTCACTTAAATTAATAACACAATTATAAATCAGAGTAATAAAGAGTTAAAGATAATAAATAACATTTCAAGTAAAACCCATCATCAGTGGTTATAAAAATATTACTGAAAGGAAATATAAAAGGACTATAAGAAATGAAAAAACTTATTGTTCAAAATCACTGGACAAAGCCCCGGATAGCCCTACACTCTCAACCTAAAGGGTAGCCTTGAATAGACCTTGCGAGCTAACTTATAAAGACCGCTACCGATTGAATAAGTAGGGGCCCAAGAAAGAAACCCTTTAATACAATGGTATTAAGTAACCTATTATACAAGACTAATATGCCAGGCCCGCATGGAACATATAAAATGCATCACAACAATACATGAACATTTAATTATGCATATATTAATTGAAATTTGATAGTTATTCATATAACCACATAACATCAAGACGATATACTACCAATGCTCTTTCATCTAGAATTAATCAAAACATACTAATGGAGCATCCAAGCAATGATCTTTGTAGTATAATTAGAGAGCCACATCATTATTAAGTTATAAACATAGTCATGACTCTCATAATCAAACCCATAACTTCTCATTACCAAGGTAGGCCCATCCACACAACTAACACCCACACATCATCATAAGTAGGCACAAAGGCTATTACCAAACCACAGGTAAACTCAAAGGCTGCTACCAAACCAACCTAATAATCATTTCGCTTCAAATATCACTCATTGCCATTTTTATTTACTTGAAGGGAGATCAAATGAACCCAAAGACACTAAGGTAACCCAGCCATACTAGTGTACATGGGTAACACAGTATCCTATCGACTATCAACCTAGGGATGCAAAGGTACCTTGATCGCATTAGTACATAAAGGTGCACAATATCCTACCGATAAGGACACCAAATCTATATGTATGTAGACCCCTTACTTAAGTTTGTATAGCTAAATAGAGTAATATATAGGGTTTGACTAGACCACTAAGGCACACAAGCAAAATCCATAAACAATCATGGGCTAAACCATGTCTTTAGAGTATCATCTCCTAAAGGTCCACCATTCCCAATCTTTGAGGTCTTTCACTTTAAGTATTAGTATTTTATAAGGGTGACCACGAAAAACACACATTAATCACATATATCCAATTCTTCATACTTAACTATTTTTATTCATTTTCAAACATTATGAGATAACCAAAATCAAGGTTATTATCAATGTCAACATCATTAGTCTACTAAGGCCATCCTAGGCTCAATTGTTTACACGTAGGCACTTTAAGTCAAATGACCAAAATACCCTTGAGGCTAAAGTTACCACTTTACCATCCATTTTGATTACAATTTCCATTTTATATATCAACTTGCCAGAAAAAGGTTAACATACTATAATTAAATGATTTATTTTGTAATCAAATTTTTAGAAGCACCAAATGACCATTTTGTAGTTATACACAATTCTACACGTAAAACCCTAACATGCGCTTCTAACATATCAAAACACATATTCTCTTACACAACACCAAATAACGCACATCCTACATGTTTATGAGAATAATCATCATGGAATATCCAGAATTACCAAAATACCCCTATACCATATAATAATAAAGATAATAATCATGTTGAAACAAGTATATCTAATATAACACAACCCCTATTCTCATACTTAACATCAAATAACACTTATCATGCATATTTAGTAGAAAAATCATCATAGTACATTTAAAATTACCTAAATATCACTAGACCATATAATATTGATATTCAGGTTGAAACATGTGTTTCTAAGACAACAAACCCCTACCACAATTCTTAGTAATATTTATAACACATTAAGCATCTTAGTCAAGGTTAAATATCATGATATATGTAAATGATCAAATTGACCCCAGAGCACATCGTAGTAATAATTTTTCTACAAGTATGTCTAAACATAGTTAACCTAACACTTTTACATACACATATCATGCAATATCACTTCCTAACATCAGAATCCTTTTAATCACAATTTTGCACACATGACATTTTATGTAGAATAGCATATCTTCTTTTTTGATTTTTCAATACAACATTAATAATCACATAATTATTTATAACAAGTCAAGTATAACAAAAATTACATGTCAAAAACCTAATGTGTTATCATAGGATATCCAAACATTTTAGTAGAGTATAAAGGTTACCATATTTCGAATGAAAGTAAAATTTATCGGTAACAATCTAAAAACTATTAGGCTCTACTAATAAAAAATTTTGTACCTAAAAATAATATCATAAATACTATATTAATATTTAATCAATGAAATAATAACTTTTATTAAAAATATTTATTAGATAAAAATTTACCAAACTAACCTTATATATTAAACATTACCAAAATTAATTTAAAAACCAAAATATAGCTCTCATTACATGTGCAATATGATCCATGCACATAAGGGAGGGGGAAAAAGGCTTGTTGCAAGTGGTTGGAGGTGGTGTTGGAGAGGGTGCCTATTTGCAAGATATGGGGGGGAGATGGTAGTGGTTGGATGGTGTGGTGTAAGAGGGTCGAAGGCGGAGATGGTGGTAGTGCAGGCTGTAGGAAAGGGCAACATAGAGAAGGTAAAGGAGAAGAAGAAAAGGAGGAGAAGGAGGGGAGGTGGTGGTGGGGTAGATGTGGAGTGATGGTGTAGGAGTGGGTGGAAGTTGTGGGTGGAGGTAGGCAAGCTGGGAGGAAATATAGTGGAGGGGGATGAGGCGACAGAGTGGAGGTAGTAAAGGCAAGGTGATATGTCAAGGGGAGGAGATATATGCAAGTTTATAAGGAGGTGGCTGATGGTGTTGGTTTAGGTTGTGTAGGGGGGATACAAGGTAGAGGAGCTGGCAACTTTGAGTGGAGGGGTGGAAAAGACAAAAAAAGGCCATTACCCTAGACGTGGCTGTAGGAGTTATGGATTGTGGCAGGGGGTAGGGATCAATAAGAAGCACTGTAGAGGAGGAAAGAGAAGGAAAATTGCATAGTAGAGGAGGAAGAAGAAGGAAGGAAGGAAGGAGGTAAAAGGGTGGTGGTTAACTAGGGAGGATGGGTTAGTGGTGGTGGTGATGGTGACGGGTGCTACTATAGGTGGTGGTGAGGAAAACTGGGGACAGGGAAGAAGAAGAAGGAAGGAAGGAAAGGAAGGTCAGGGGAGAGAAGGGGAAGGGAATGAGGGAGAAGTGAATAAGGGAAGAATGAGAAGAAGAACAAGAAAAAATAGGAGAACATTAAGGTGAAGAGTAAGGGGTAACTTAAGTATGCAGATGGCAGGTGAGGGCTGCAAGTAGTGGGTAGGCAGGATATGGGCACAAAAGGGGTCCGCGGTTGGCAGGAGGGGGTTGTTGGGCTATCTGATACAGGTAGGGGGAGAGGGTGTTGTAAGGTCCAAAAAGGTAAGGAGGAGGGCGTGAGGGGGAAGGTGGTGTAGGTGTGGTTTGGTCGGGAAAGGAAAGAAGGCAACATAGGCATGTAAGGGTGCAGGTATGCTGCGTGTAGGGGGATGAAAGAGGTAAGAGCACTTTTAGGTAGGGACACAAACAGGGGAAGGAGGAAAAGAAGGGAGATTGGGCTAGGTTACGTAGGAAAGAAAACGAGAAAAGAAGGCTAGCCTATGTGAAGAGAAGAAGAAGGAAGAAAGGAAGGAAGGGATGGGCCAGTGCAAGAAAAAAAGAAGAGGGGAACGGGCTAGCCCAAGAAAGGGGTAAGAAAAATATATGGGAAAAATGAAGAAAATGAAGTAAATGGAAAAGAGGAAAATTAAAAAGAAAATAGATTTGGAGGTAGAATTAAAAAATTAGATTAAATTTAGGTTTTTAGGATAATATTATATTAATTTATCCAATAATTAGGGTATCAAATTAAGAAAAATAAATTTAGAAAAAATTATGAGTTTAGGGTTTATTTAAATAAAAAAAGTTAGGTAAAATACTTATTTTAATTTATTAAATAATTTATCTAGATTTGCATGTCAACGGTTAAAAAAAATAATGAAATCAATAATTAAAGATTAAAATTTTTAGATAAAAGGCTAAACATTCTAATTTAGGGTTATAAAACTTTGGGGTATTATACATATTACAATCACATATTAATTCCATGAATAACAAATTGGGTGTTTCCAAGTAATAAAACCAAACACATCATAAGGCATATAAGGCACCAATTAGGTGTTTAGAGGTAATACCAAACTGACCCACTCAAAGCCCATAATATCCTCATTTTAATCCATGTTAAATTTAGATTAATTATGGTTGAAATCATGATTAAAATTTTTTAATTATAAGGAAATATTAATATGGAAGTCCTAAAGGAAGAACATTAAATAATAAGTAAACATGGCCAAATACAGACAGAATATTTGATTGGTCCCTGAGACTAGTTAAATGATTTGCACCATTGATCGACTGTTCAAAGGACACCCACCAATGGGTTTGACAAAATTGGTTGATGGGTCTATATAGAGACCAAAAAACTTAGGTCATAAGGGAACCGGTTGATGGATTTTGTAAACCAATCGACTGCTTCTTGGAATGATTTGACTAGTTCATCAAATTAATCAACTATTTCACAACCAACTGATCGAAAATCCTAAACCAAGCGATTGTTCCCACTAGGGATGTAAATAGGGTGGATTTTACCCGAAACCTGACGGATAAAACCCGACGGATATTTAAACGGATACGAGTAAACAAATACGAGTACGGATATGGATATGGAGGGAAAAAATCTGTCGGGTTCGGGTACAGATACGGGTAACGAGTCTTCATATCCGTACCCGTATCCATATCCGTATCAGTACCCGCCGGATAAAATCCAATATAAAATTACATTTTTCCCTTCATATATATAATATAATTAATATATTCATTAAGGTTATAATAGTAATTAAGTTAAAATCCTAATACTCTATTAAATTTAAATTAGATAATTAGATTTGTATAATTAAAACTAAAAGTCCAGACTTCCAGTAACCCTCATAATAACTTATTAGGGAATACTGGAATAGCCGAATAGGGATTCCATTTCCTATTTTCCTTCGGCAGTCAGCGCTTCCAGTTCCAGCTTCCTTGACTCCTCGACTGTAGCTTGAAGCCTTCCCTCCCGAGGTCCTGACTCCTCGACTGGAATAACCCTCCTAAAATTTAACTACTCGAAATTTGAATCCGTACCCCTAAGGTCCTGACTCTCGATCGGCCGACCACATACCCTAAATGACTTGTGCAGCCAGCCAGCCACCAATCGCAGCCTCGTATCCCCTGACCCCTACTAGCAGAGTTGCAGTTCCCTTCAGCCAGCCACCATTCCTTGACTGTGCAACTATACTGCCTCTAGCAATTGACACCAACCTCCTCCTAAGAACCAGATCGACCTGCCACCTCCCAACGTCACCGGCTCCAAAAATTGTAGCTCAAAGCCTAGAACTCAAGCACAACTTCCGGCCCTCCCAACGTTGAGATTTGCAGCCCTTCATATGTTAGTCCTCTCCTCACCCTTCTTTTGTTTCTCTCGGTTGATAGAGTATTTTTGTGTAACTTAATTCTAGATCTATTGTAGCCTTGTAGACGAACATTTGCAGCGGTACCAGTGTAGTCAAAATTCAGAAATTGGTTGGGTTTTTCGTGGAGTGCTGACTGCCTGACTTTGCCTAGTTGCCCTGCATTTGGTAAGTGGTTACTGGTATGCCCTATACCCTCTATTGCCTATTGGTGTCGTCGCTGAGCGGTTGAGGACTAAGGTTTTATTTAGGGTTGAGAAGATGGAAAAACAACGATAGTTATCCACTTGAGTAATGCACTATATCTAATCTAACTTTGGATGCCTGTTGAAAAGAGATCAGAGAGATTGAGGGAAAAAAAGGATAAGAAAACTAATGGAAACATAAATCAAATTAGATAACACGATGTGTTTTCGATGGGCGGACTCCTCTTATTTGTTCTAAATTAGAAGAGATTATTAAAGTCATTGCAACCACACAAATACACAATGCAATTTAACAATTAGCATACACCACTATAAAATACACAATGCAATTTAATAATTAGCATACACCAACATATCAAATACTGTATAAGAAAAAATTCAAATCTAAAATCTAAATGTATTTAAACTTTCATGTTAACCACTAAAGAAAAACTCTTTTTTTTTACTAGATTAAAAACATTACAAATGCATTACTTGACCATCTATCGATTGGTTCATTAGAAACAACAAAAAAAACCTATAATATTAAACCTTTATAGGCAAACTACATGCATCTATATAGAAGCCATCAAGCCAATCGAAAATATAACTAAAATACATATTAATTAGTAGTAATATAAGAGAAATACATATATCCTTAACTAAAATGTACAATCTTTAGTAATATGATATACACATATTAGTATTATAATAAATCAAGATTAAATGAGATAAATGTTTGACTTTAACTTAACATAACTTACACTAAATCCCAAGAAAGTTATCAAACGAAATTGGCATAAAAATTAACCATGTCCAAAACGTGATTCCTTCCTAGGAATGAAGTGTATAGGAGAGAATGATGGCTGACATTCTCAAGTGGTAGGGAGGGAAGTCGAACTTAAGTTGAGTGTCAGATATAAGAAGGTAGAGTGTAATTAGGAAGAGGCATAGTAGATTGGTAAGTTAGGGAAGAGGTGCATAAAATCAAACACATAGCCATGATTGTTAGAAGATAGAAGAAAGTGAGGGAGAAGATAGAAGGTGAGAAATGCATCAAAAAGTGCTTTTGGGGAAATTTTAGATGAGTAAAATCATAGAGTTTTCTGAATAATATAAAAATAATCCCAAATAACCAAAATATGCTTATTAGCACTTATAAATCCTAACTAAAAGTTTTCATAAACATTAAAAAATGATCGGGATCAAAATAAAAAAAATGATATTAAATTGTAGGATAACAAGTTGATCTCTTTAAGCAAACTAGTCTATTGGTTTAATAGGAAATTAAATGGCCAGCTCTAAGTGTATCGGTCAATTGGTTAGGGTAACCAGTCAATTGGTGTGTCTAAAATTCATAATTGTTTTAGAAATTTTATCCCTTTCCAAAATTTGAACTAATTTATTTTATAATAACATGATTTACACTTATTTTCTAGGATTTTATGATGGGATATTACAGCACTATCCCATTAAAAGATACTTTTTCTCTGAATTCCACAAAAGATAATATTGTTGTAAGCTCAACAACATGAAAAAACCCTAATACATCAAGAAAAAATAAAATGAAAAATAACCAAGATTTAATACACGAGGGAAAGGCACTACCCCCTTAAAAGAGGCGATGTTACCCATGTAATCCACATAAGCAAACAACTCTGGATACTTCATCTTGATGTCATTCTTGGAATCCCAAGTGTCCTCCTTGACTCCATGGCAAGACCACAAGATATTCACAAGTGGGATGGCCTTCAAACGTGTCTCACGTTTATTAGTATCAAGGATCCTTAGTGATCTCTCAACATAAGACAATACATTATCAATCTCAATTGTCTCTAGCAAAATGACATGCATCGGATATGCTATGTACCCTCTCAACTAAGAAATGTGAAAAGGTTATGCATATGTGAAAGCTCAATGAGCAAGGTGATTCGGTAAAAAACCTCTCCAAACCAATCCAAAATCCTGTACTATCTAATGTACCTCGAGCTAAGATTTCCCTTCTTCCCAAAACACATCACACCCTTAGTGTGAATAGCTTTCAAAAGGACTCAATCACTCACCTCATGCCCATCTGTCATCCTTCATAAAATTTTATAACTCTTTTGCTTATCTTGGTCAATCTTCATCCTATTTTGAATTAACCTAATATTCCTAGTAGTGTCCTCTACCATCTTTCAACCCAACACAAATTTCATGATTGATTCACTCTAGCACAAGGGGCTACGACTTTTAAGTCTATAGAGTGCCTCAAAAGGTGTCATACTTATGCTCACATAATGACTATTGTTGTAGAAGAATTTTATCAAGTTTAGATGATCCTCCCAAGTGCCCTAAAACTCGTGTACACATGCCCAAAGCATGTCCTTTAGGATGGACGAAATAAGGCACACAATGAACCTCCTCCATAATCTTCCTCTTAAGCTCCCCATAACTCTGAAGAATGCACCATATACCTCAAAAATGGATATTACCATCCTCAAAAATATAAAACCCCATTGCTCTACCATCTGCTATAGCCTGTCTGATTCGTTCGAGCTTGATATCTTATGGTTGGTAGCTCATATCTCATTAAAAATGGTCAATGTGTATGAGAGAACACTTATTCCTGTCTCAATATGCTTGAACCTAATTACCGCAATGCCCATCTCAGGAAGATCCTACAAAATCTAGTTTAATACAACCAATGAACCCAGGGAGGGTGAAGTCTTTCTACTATGAGAATCTTTTGTTACATTGGTCTTACTCTCATGGCAGGTTAGCTACATATTGTAGTCCTTAACTAACTATAGCCATCTCTTTTGTCTCATGTTTAGCTTTCACAAAGTGAATATGTACTTAAGGCTCTTATGGTCCATGAAAAACTTATACTACACTCCATACAGGTAATGTATCCATATCTTCAAGGTAAAAACTACTACATCTAGCTCGAGGTCATGAGTGAGATACTTCTACTCATGCTCTTTCAATTGGTGAGAAGCATATGCGACTACCCTCTCATGATGCATTAACATACTCCCCAAACTAAGCTTGGATACACTACTATACCTCAAACCACTCCATATCTAACGACAAGGTAAGCAATGGAGTTGAATTCAATATCCTCTTGATCTCCTTGAAAGCCTCAATGGACTTCTCATCCTAATGAAAGCGTTTCATCTTCTTCAACAAAATATTCAAAGGACGAGCACTCCTAGAAAAATCCTAGACAAAATGTTTGTAGTACCCTACTAAACATAAAAAGCTTCATATCTCCCTAACATTTGTTTGTGCTAACTACTTTGATATAGCTCGGATCTTTAAAGTACACACTGAAACATCATCCTTTGATATGGCATGCCCAAGGAAAGATACCTTTTCTATCTAATGCTCACCTTTTAAGAGCTTGATGTGAAACTGATATGTCCTTAAGAACACCAAAGTCTACCTCAATTACTTCTCATGCTCCTCATGAGTCCTAGAGTAAATGAATATAACGTTGATGAATATGACAAAAAACTAATCAAGGTTCTAATGAAAAATGTGGTTCATGAGAGCCATGAACACCATTTGCACATTCATGAGTCTGAAGGATATCACGATGAACTCATAATGGCCATACTTCATCTTAAAGGTTGTCTTTGGTATGTCCCTCTTGAAAATCTTCAATTGATGATACCTCAATTTGAGATAAATATTTAAAAACATTATAGCCCCATGTAGCTGATAGAAAATTCATTGATTTGACGCAAAGTATAGTGGTTCTTCACTGTAACTTGGTTCAATTCTTTGTAATTAACATAGAGTCTCAATCCACCATCCTTTTTCCTCACAATAAGGACTGGTGCTCCCAATGGTGATACACTCGATCAAATGTACCCCTTCTCTAATAACTCATCCAACTGAGTCTCTAACTCTTTCATCTCAATCACCTTCAAGATATAGGGTGCCTTTAACACAGGCTCTATCCTTAGTATAAGGTCTACCATGAATTCTATCTCACGCACTAGTGGCATACCAAGGATCTCATTGTGAAACACGTGTGGAAACTCTTGTATCACTAGGATATCTTTAATCGATGGCTCCTCAACATTGCATGAGCAGACTGGGTACCCCCTTCATACCAATGTACCAAGCACAACCGTGGACACCATCCTTACCAAGAGCCTAGGCTCGCATCTCTTATTAGAGACTAGCACCCTTTGGTCCCTTAAGAACCACGTTCTCTTGTGCACAATCTATTATAGCTAAACAGCTTGAGAGCATATCCATCCTAAGGATTATATCAAATTTATGATGTTCAAGCTCTATAAGGTCTATAAGAATCTCAACTCCCCTAATAACCAAGGCAACATTTCTATATAGCCTAGAACATGGAAGTTTATCCCCAGATGGAAGCGCAACAAAAGTCTCTATTCAATAAGAAGAAATCATCATTGTCCTAGATACAAAAGTAGTAGACATAAAAGAGTGTCAAGCACCTAAGTTGAATAACATATATGCAATAAAGGAAGAAACCATAAACATAATTATGATGACATTCGTTTACCTATCAGCCGTCTACTAACCCATCACATTCAGACAACTTCCTAGAGGTACTGTTGCAGCACTAATCTAACCCTACCCTAGCTGAAAATTATGGGGTCTTTGAACCCTTTGCTACATAGCTTCCTATGCAAACTCCATCCATCCCATGCAAACCCTATAATTCCCATGCAAGATTTACTCCACTCTTTCATTTTGTCTATCTTTTCCTTTTTTTCCCTCTCATGGATCATGAGATCAGTAGGTCAATCTCATATCCCTTTAGTTGACTCACTTCCCTTTTTTCCCTTTTCATCCTTTCACCCCACATCATATTATTAAACATCCTAGCATGCATGTCCTAGAGGGTCACATCATATAACATCATAAGCATAATATATATATATATATATATATATATATAGAGAGAGAGAGAGAGAGAGATAGATAGATAGATTTACATATATATATATATATATATATATATCATTATATACATGCTATAAGTGAGTCACATAAGCATAACTCAAATCCAAGTTGTGCTACAAGTAAATAGTCATAATAATCATAAAGTACACAACATAAAATAACACATGGCATGCAATGTATATAACACACACGTAGCTGGTCTTAGCTATATCCTTACCTAATACGACACCGGTCTTAGAGCACGCTCCAATGCCTCCTTAGGGTTTTGACTTGATTCACCTATAAGAGGAAAATACCAAAGGTTAACTTCCCTCTTACCCAAAATTACCATCATTCCTACCTTACCATTATCATAGCCTAATATTAGGGTTACTAATATTAATAGTAGTTTTATAAATAAAAGTAGGGTTATTATTCTTAAGATAGCTAATCATTTTATTACTAGTCAAAATAGATCTTAGTAGGTATATTGGTTTATGTCAAAGTAGTGATAGAAATATTTATATTATTAAAGATAATTGCTTTAATATTACTATTAATAATAATACTACTAATAATATTTGTAGTGATAATACTAATAAGAACCAAAAGTAATAATAATAATGATATTAGAAATGCTAAAGCAGTGACAATAATGATACTAATAATAATAATAATGCTTGTAGTGATAGTAATATTAGGGATATAGGTAATATTAGCAATAGTGACAAAGTAGTAGTAGTAGTAGTAGTAGTAGTAGTAGTAGTAGTAATAGTTCTAATCTTAAGAATAATAATAATAATAATAAGGGTCCTAGCAATCCTAATAATGGTAACATTAGTGATAATAAGGTCAAGGTTAATAATAATGATAGTAATAATAATGATGATGATGATGATGATGATAATAATAATAATACTAATAATAGTAACAATAATAATAATAATAATGTTAACAATAATAATAATAATGTTAACAACAACAACAATAATAATAATAATAATAATAATTATAATAATAATAATAATAATCATAATAGTAATAGTAAATACAAGGGTTCGAATATTCATAATAATTATAATAGTAATAGTATGCCGAAGTTAGTAGTAATAATAATACTGATGATGATGATGATGACGATGATGATGATAACAACAACAACAACAACAATAATAATAATCATGATGATGATGATGATGATGATAATGATGATGATGATGATGATGATGATGATGATGATGATGATGATGATGATGATAATGATAATAATGATAATAATGATAATAATAATAATAAGGTTTCAACTAATAATAATAATAATAATAATAATAGTAGTAGCAATATTCCTAAGTCAGATTTAATAATAATAATGGTAAAGATAATAATAGTGATAACATAATAATATTGATAATAATAATAATAATAATAGTGGTAGTATTAATACTAATAAAAATGATAACACTTGCATGCATAAGATTTAAGGGTTGTGTAGGTTAGGGTACCACCTAGCCACAGTGGTGACCAGGCGGCACCAGCAATGGTGCACGGTGATGGTGGTGTAGGGGGAAGAGAAGGTGGAAAGGTCGTTGCTTAGGTTAGAAGAAGGGGAATGAGAGGATGATTGAGTTGGTGGTGGATGCCTTAGGTTGAGAGGGTGGGAATGGTGGTGGTGATGCAGCCAAAGGGGTGTCACAAGCGGCGATGGGTGTGGTGGCCAATGGTGGTGGAGAGGGAGGAAGGGAGAAGGAGAGGAAGGCAGGGGGAAGGGAAGGTACGGGGTGGCATACGTGGCGGTGATTGTTTTGGGTGGTAGGGGAAGTGGTGGTTGTGGTGGAAACGGTGGTAAACAGTTGTGCAAAGGACAGCGAGGGGTGAGAAGGGGTTGATCCAGGAGTCAACTTTAAATGGCTAAGGCAGCTCATGCAGGAAGAATCGAGGGTGGTGAGTGGTGTAGTTGGGTGGAGGGTGGTGCAAGGAGTGGTTTGGGAGGTGGTTTGGGTGGCGGTGTTGGGCAATGGGGACGGGGTGGTGGTCTAAATGGGTGGTAGTGCAAAAGGGGAAAATTTCTGGGCAAGGAAAAAAGAGACCGAATGGGAGCAGTTTTGGGGTATTTATAGGCCACTAAAGGGGGAAAACGACATAGGGAGAAGAGAACAAGATAGAGGCATGCGTGGTAGGTCATCGGCTAGCGGCGGTAAGCCGATGCAAGCCTGTAAATATACGATACCTATCTGGTAGGAGAAGAAAGAAGGGGGAAGGGAACACGCGAGGAGAGAAAGAATGGTTGATTTGGTCGGGGAGGGAGAGGAATCAACAGGGAAGAGAAGGGAGGTGGCACGCCAGCATGTGGGGTGTTACAGGATTTCACAGCTACATAGGGAATGAGTGGGGAAGACGAAGGGTCAGGGAAGAATAAGGGTTGAGGAAGAAGGAAGGTGTAACACCCCAAAATTCACTATTTTTTTTTTAAACGGAAGCAATTAAGATAGAAACACTTAAAACCTGTGAATTCTGGAAATGTTACCGCCACACTTAGTACCAGACCGGTTCTCTCAAACCGTTCCAGTACCAAGTGCTAAGGCTAAAGAAAAGATTTACGTTAAATTCAAATTAACAATTCATAAAAGGATTCAAAAGATCATACAACAAAATCAGAGTACGAGAAATTAAGAGTTAATTACAATACCCTTGAAGTTTCAAATAACACTTGTAACTTCCAAATAGAAATACATTTAAACAAGATAAAACCCGATGGGTCAAATTCCGGATTGCCTACTCACTCAAGTTAGGCCTGCCACCCCAAAACAGTCTCTGATCTTAAACCTGCAAAAGAGGTCTACTCCCCACCATCGGTGGATCATCACAGGACCCATCAACCAAGGTAGTATCAGTACGGGTCCAGTACTGAGTAAGGTGACTTGATCACTAAGGCCAACACATAAATACATAAATCATGCAGGACGTAAAAGAGCATATTCATAAATACATAAGATCAACCAGGTAAAAGTACAAAGGCCCAATAATCCGGATTAATTATTTAATTGATCTCTTATCAGAATTCAATTCACACCATGCCTTTTATCAATCCATGCGAGTACGGAAGCCCCCACTATTATAGCCGGTGGATCGGAGGCACATAGGGTATCATACCCTAACCACTATTATAGCCGGTGGATCGGAGACACATAGGACTACGCGTCCTAACCACTATTCCTAACCGGTGGATCGGTTGGCTCCGGCTTGCATGGTATTCCACTATAAGTAATTAGTATCTTTTAAGCATTTTAGCAAAACTCAGGTTTGTGTTTGTTGAGCTCGGGAACCCCCACTATTATAACCGGTGGATCGGTGACACATAGGACATCATGTCCTAACCACTATTATAACCGGTGGATCGGTCGCACATAGGGTAAAAACCCTAACCACTATTCCGAACCGGTGGATCGGTTGGTCCCGTCTCAATGATCTTCCTCTTTAGATAATTAATGTTTTAAGTATCTTATTCAGGAGCTTTCACCATATACATGCACAAATCAAAAAATCATAAATTCTGTATTCATCATCATACTTTATTCACCAATTACACATGTGCTACCACCAAACCCTAGACATGCACCACATACCCTAATTGACCCCCACAACCATAGTCAATCACTCCAAACCCTAATTCAGTCACCTCCATACCCTTATAATGTCTTACGTATTATTTTTCACCCAAAACATTCAAATACCCAAATAACTCTTCTATTTCCTCCCTTACATCCCAAATCAACTTTTCACACGTAAATTTCACTTCCATGCAAGCACTAATCTTTCCATGCAAACCTTCGAACCTTTTTCATGTAAACCCTAAAATTCCACGTGAAGCCCTACATTCAACCATGCAAACCCTAAATTCAAACCATAAAGATTCTTCCACATAAAATCATAAATTAGAATCTCCCAAGGAAAACTATAAATTGAATTCCCCCAAACAAATCATAAATTAGATTCCCCCATATAATATCATAAATTACACTTTCCCAAATAACATCATGAATTAGATTCTCCCAAACAAATTATAAATTAACTCTCCCAATAAAATCATAACTTAAATTCTCCCATATAATATTATAAATTACATTCTCCCAAATAACATCATAAACTAAATTCTCCCAAACAAATTATAAATTAACTCTCCCAATCAAATCATAACCTAAATTCTCCCATATAATATTATAAATTACATTCTCCCAAATAACATCATAAACTAAATTCTCCCAAACAAATTATAAATTAACTCTCCCAATCAAATCATAACCTAAATTCTCCCATATAATATTATAAATTACATTCTCCCAAATAACATCATAAACTAGATTATTCCTTATAAAACCATAAAATTTAGGTCAACTCACTTCCCTTAGTCAACTTCTTTCCCCATCCTCCTTTTTCATCCTTCCTCTCACACAAACCACATCGACTTCCTCACATACACAACACATATCATCATACATAATTAATACACATACCATGCACAACATACTTCAACTCCAAGTCATACCACATATAAAATATTTAATTATAATAAACATTAGATACATAACATGCGAAACACATAATATACATAAGCACATAAAAGGCCTTAGCACTCCTTACCTAAAACGACACCGGTCTTGGTGCACGCTCCCACGCCTCCTTAAGGTTTTGACCAAATAACGACTTACTAATACAAATAACATTAATAAAATTCTAACTTTGCTAAAGATATAGAAATAACAGAAATATTATAAAGGTTGATAATATAGGGTTAAATACTTTACCCTAATAATAATAATGATACTAAAATAATATCAATGAGAATATAAATAAGAATAATAATAGTACTAATAATAATAACAATAAAAAGGACATTATTCAAAAATAAGGTGAAATAAATGCTTCGGCCCCTTTTCCAAGATAATACTAATAATAAAATAAATAATCAAATTTAGTAGTAGTAATAATAATAATAACAAATTTAGTAGTATTAGTAGTAGTAATAACAATATATATATATATATATATATATATATATATATATATATATATATATACTTATAATATAAAAGGAAATAGTGCTAAAAACGATAATATATTAGTAATAATGTTAAAATGCTAATAATAGTAATAAAAGGAAAAAGCTGCGAGGCTTAATTAAAAATTTAGGTTTCTACGCCTCCTGAAATAATTACACTATTAAATAATTAATTACACTAATAATAATATTATTAATTATATTATTAACAATAATAGTAAACATGTACTAATTCTATTAAATAACTAAAATTCGAGAATAATAGTTTTTCTAACTCAAGAATACTCCCAAACCTGTAAAGAAGATTTAACCATTAGATTACAGTTGATAAAAATAATAATGATAATTATAATAATAATAATTAGAATCGAATTAACATTAAAAATTAGGATAAAAGCATAATAATTATCAATAAATCGAAAGTAACTGTTTAAAAGGTCTAGGGTTTCACCTTGAGTTGGAGTATGAAGGTGGCACCGGCGATGGTTCCCGGAGGTGGCCGGAAAATGGGTCTAAGGGGGCAAAAAATTAGGAAAATGGGTGATGGAGAGGAAGAAAATTAAAATAATTATATGGGGCTGTAGAGGATAATTAGTAGGAGTTAATGGTTGGTTTGGAAGGTGTTAGAAGCGGCGCATGTGGTGGTGGAAGGCGGTTCAACATCTCGGGGTGAAATTTTCTGTCGAAGCAACTAACCAACTTTGTGCAATTATGGAGGCTTGTAAGAGATGAATCGAAGGTTGTGGTTAGTTTAGTTAATTAGGGGGTATTGCAGGGAAGAGATTGGTAGCAAGAGGAGGTGTTGAAGTTGGTCGGGGAAGGAGATAATGGCGTCTGAAGGGGCAGTGGCAGGCAGATCTCTCTTAGGGTTTTCGAGAAGAAGAAGTCTCGAAAACATCCACCATTAGGCTATTTATAGAGTTTAGATGGGTTATTAGGGTTTTGGAGGTCAACAGGATGGGTTTGGGTGATAGGGTTTGGGTGGCCGGCGTCAGAAATCGGCCGGCGACTGCTTGGGTTGGGTCGAAGGTTCGAGAAGTAATAGAGAGGGAACAAGTGAGAGTTGAGGATTATTGATCATGCCAAGCTCATGTGTGGGTCGAGAGGGAGAAAAAGAGAGGTGACTCGGCCGGTCAGAGTCCTCGTAGCCGGCGCCGCCATTTTCGAGGGCGGAAGCTACAGGCTGCGTCGACGGAGGAGAGGGGAGGAAGAAGGAAGGAGGAAGGGGCTGGTCCGATTCGCGGGGAAGAAAGAAAGAAAAAGGGAGACCGGGCGGTCGGCTGGGCGAAGAGGGTGTGCTTTAAATGAAGTGCGACGTTTTCGTGGAGAAACAACTGAAGCGTGGCGTTTCAAAGTCGGGCGAACAAAAGAAAGAAAAGACGGAGACGGGCCGCACGAAGGAGGCAGGCCCAAACGTCGAAGAAGAAAAAGAAAGAAGGAAGGAAGGAAGAATTGGGCCGCAGACTGGCCCAATCGGAAAGAAGAAGGAAAAAGAAAAGAGGAAGAAAGAAAAAGAAAGGAAGAAAAAAAAAAGAAAAAGGAAGAAATTAATTAGGTTTGGTATTTAAATTAATTAAAATATTTGGGACTTTTAAAAATAATAATATTTAATAAAATATTATTTAAATCCCTTTTTAGGCTAAATTAGGACTTTTAAAAGATTTTTCATAATTTCCATTTTAATTAGTAAAACACACTAAATTTCTCCAATTAATTTATTTATAAAATTATTATTAATTTAAAACTATTTTCTCATTCTTATTTTAAATAAAATAATTTAATTAATTAATTTTCAAAATAAAATGCTTAATTAGCTAAAATACTCAAATTATCTTCTAATAAAAATACTTATAAATTTCTTCTTGATTTTCCCTAATTAATTCAATTTAAAAATAATTTATTTAAATAATTTTTATAATAAATATCCTTTAAATGTAGTTTATAAAATTAGAAATTTTCGGGGCATTTCAGAAGGAGAAAGAAGTGGATCAACCAGCCCAGGGGAAAAAGAAAGAAAGAAAAAGGGGAAGAGGATTGGGCGGATGGTGAGGGAAAAAGAAAAGGAAGGAAGCCTTGGGCCACGCCGAGGAAGAAAGAAGTCTTGGTTGTGAAGGGGGCTGGCCCTGATCGGGGTAGGAAGGAAAAAAAAGCAGAAAGGAAAGGAAGGAAAGAAAAAGGGAAAAGAAGGGGAAAAAAGGAAAAAGGGAAAAAGGAAAAATAGATGGGTTGGGGTATATAGAATATTTTATTATTTTTGAATATTTAAAATAATAATATCTTAATAAAATAATAAATAAATTCCCTTTTTAGATTAATTTAAGATATTTTGAATAATTTTTCCTTAAATCCATTTTAATTAACAAGACACCCTAATTTTTCCTAATTAAATTATTTATTATTTTCCTCTTGATCTGGCCTTATTTACTTCCTCTTATTTTAATAAAATAATTTATTTCATTAATTTTCCTAATAAATTCTTATTTTACCATAATTTCCTAAATTAGGGTTTGGGGGCATTTCATCACTACCCCCTTAAAGAAAGACTTCGTCCCCGAAGTCAATCGCTAATTCCTAGAGTTAAGGCCCATGACATTCTAAGCGGTTTAGGACAACACTAAAATCAATAATTATGCAACTACCCCTTTAAAGAAAAGGATTTACTAAGAAGTCTACTCCGTCTATAACTAAGGCCACAATCGCAAGATAACTGAGTATATTCCCTTCTATCACTCAAAGAAAGCACTACAAATAATCCTACATTAGTAAGGGATGATGGCTTAGCCTTAGCAACAATGAAGCACCCACAAAGCACAAAGATGCATTTGAATTGGAGGGAATAAGTATTGGCAGAGAAGATATGGCGAACGTACTCGAAAAGACGTTTAGCTAGCGGTCAGCTTCCACCTAACTGATCAAGTTCAGGCATCCACCCAATGAACCTCATTTCTGAGGGAAGGGTCTGGATCCCTAAGGCCTTCCCCTAACATCTTGGATTGAAGCCTCGGTTAGAACAAGCGCCCGTTGCTGGAACTGTGGGGATGAAGTATGGTCATGTTGTTGGTAGGCCTACTGCTGGTACTACTAGCTCTGAAACTGCTAAGAGTGAAGTGGTCCCCAACACTCAAAAGCTCTGTGGCCTCGCTTGCCACAGTTCAAATGAGTCACGAGTCTGCCTCCACAATCCCAGCCTGGGTGACTACAGTCGCATCGTCTATATGAAAATCCCCCTGAGGGGCCTTGGCCTCTACTATGGTCTCTCGACGGGGGTCTCATCGGTCATTTTGTCCGCGTCTTGGTCCTGCTTCCAGAACTCTGACCCTTGGGTTTCATCTTCCCGAGGATGGTAGTCTGTTCCTAGACTAGGGTGGCAGTGAGGTAGGTGCGCTCATACAAGGTAGCTAGATCGGTGGAGGTCACTGCACCCATCATCTGGTGGACGCTGAAGTTCAACCCTTACTTGAACTAGAACAACACCGTTGGCTCATTGGCGGCGATCCCTGGGGAAAATCTAAGTAGCTCGATGAAGCGAGCATAATACTAACAAACCGTCATCGATCCTTAGGTAAGCTACATGAACTCCAAGAACTTGTCCCTCTTCAAGCTCTCGGGTTAGAATCTAGAGTAAAGGGTGGTCTTGAATGCCTCCCAAGACACTAAAGCACCGCCTTGGGCATGGTACTCCACCCACCAGGCATCTGCTACGCCTCTCAAGAAGAAAGTTGCAATGTTAGGTTGTAGGGTCGGCGGGAAGTCCACTGCTTCGAAAGTATGATGCATATCTCAGATCCACCCTTCAAGAATAATAGGGTCCTCCTCACCAGAGTATGTCGGAAGGTGATGCCCGCTGACCCTCCGGAGCCAATCCTCACTAGCGCCATCGGAGTGGTGGGAGTGCGAGGTCGGGATAAGGGGTTGGCGCTGGACGAATTCTATAAAGGCCTCAAAGGCCTCCTCCAAGTGTCTTAATCAGCATTTCATCATGAAGAGCAGATACAAGAAAGAAAGAACAATAGGAGCAAACCTACTGGTTTGGAGAAATCATTTTACACTATTTTTCTTTTTAGGGAAATCCCTAATCTACCCTTTCATTCCTCACTGTAGCCCAGACTCAGGATTTTTAAAATGGAAAGGCCTTTTTAGGTTCGAAAACATTTCAAAATCCATGAAAAACTTTGTAAATAAAAAAAAATTGAAAATAAGCGTGGTTACCAGAACCAATGCTCTGATACCAACTTGTGGAATCACCTTTAAAATCCTGAAATTGGAAGAGCGGCCAAACCAGCTCTAATATAACACTCCAAAAATTCACTACTGAAAATTTTCGTTTTATTAAAAGATACAGCGGAAGCAAAGAAAAAAAATAGTGAACTTCGAGGATATTACCACCGTGCTGGGCGGCGGCAACGGTGTGGTCATCTGAATGGGCAGCACCGCACTAGCGCAAAATGGGGAAATTTTGGGCAGGGAAAAAAGAGACCGAATGGGGGTGGTTATGGGGTATTTATAGGCGCCATTGGAGGGGGAAATGACAGAGGGGGAAGAGGACAAGAGAGGGGCATGCATGGCAGTCATCGGCCGGTTGGGGGAAGAAGGAAAAAAAAGAAAAGGAGAAAGCAGAGGAATGAAAGAAAAAGGAAAAAGAAGGGAAAAAAAAGGAAAATAGATGGGTTGCGGTATTTATAACATTTTGGTATTTTTGAATATTTAAAATGATAATATTTTAATAAAGTAATAAATAAATTTTCTATTTAGATTAATTTATGATATTTTGAATAATTTTTCCTTAATTCCATTTTAATTAGCAAAACACCCTAATCTTTTCTAATTAAATTATTTATTCTTTTCCTCTTGATATTACCTTAATTACTTCCTTTTATTTTAATAAAATAATTTATTTACTTATTTTTCATAATAAATCCTTATTTTGTCATAATTTCCTAAATTAGGGTTTTTTGGTATTTCAACTAGTCACTTGATTCATCAAACCAATCGACTGATCTTATAACCAACCAATCAAAAATCCCAAACTAAGTGACTATTCACACAACTAGTCAATCAGTCCAACAAACTGATCATTTGGTCCGTTTAAAACACTAGAAAAATGTGCAATCTATATGTCCAAATATCACCCAACCTTACCATATTCATCATAGCATATTTCTATGTAGCAAAACACATAAAAAAGAATTCTACACGCATATACTCACATGGCTACATGGTAATTTCAGCACTTAAAAAAATCAAGCTCAAAACTTCCAAAATCATGCATAATAATAAGGAACGGGAAACATGCTTAAAATTTTAAATAAGAAAAATTAACCACATGTTTAAATCCAAGAATATGATTAACTCATACATAACACAAAAATGCACCAAGAACATGAAACCACAACAGACAACAACAGACCTTATTCATATTAAATATAATATTGTCTCACCTCTAAGTAATTCTTCTAGCATAAAATACTCCTAACTTGATTGATGTCTACTAATACCTCGATTCCTAAGAGAATCAAGAATAAAAAAGATTAAAACTTTATTTTTTCAAACATAATAAAAAAAATAGAAGAAGAAGAAGGAATATGATATAATGTAACCTTTTTTGAAAATAGGGGTTCTAAGGAGAAAGAAGATAGAATATTTAACCTTTCCCAAAACATTAATTCTTCCTTAGAGAAATAATGGAGAGCTAAATATAAGATTAGGAAAAGAAAGAATAGATAACAGTTCGACTAAAGGATGAGGAACAAGGTGCAAGCTTCTACCTTCTTGGTAGAGAAGAAAAGTGGAGAATGCCTAACATATAGGAATTTTCACAAGGAAAAATATAAAGAATGCGCATATGCAAAAGTTGCGGAGTGAATTGAATAAGGAATGAAGTGTAGAGGAGAGAGTGATGTTCGACATTTTCAAGTGGGATAGAGGGAAGTTTGAATCACGTTGAGTGTGGGAAACCAAGATATAGGGGAAACACATAATTAGAAAAGGGAGGTAGAGTATAATGAAGGAGAGGCATGGTAATGGGTTGATAAGTTAGGGAAGAGGTATTGAAATTCAAAAACACATATATGGATACTAAAAGAGAGAAGCAAGTGAGGGAGAAGAGAAAAGGAGAGAAATGTCTCAAAAAGTACTTTTGGGGAAATTTTAGCTAATTAAAATTATAGAAAGATCTAAATAATGTAAAAATAACCCAAAGCCCCAAAATATACTTATTAACATAAATATATCCTAATTAAAATTTTTCATAAACATTTAAAAAATGTTCTAATCAAAATTAGAAAAGGATTTAAAATCATAGGACAACAAGTTGATTAGTTTAAACATACCAATTGTCTGGTTTATCAAAAAATAAAATTGTCAGTTCCTAACCATGCCAATCGATTGGTTAGGGTAACTAGTTGATCGATGTTCTTGCAGTTTACAACTTTATTAAAATTTAAAGCCCTTTTCAAAACTAATAATAATTTCTTTTATATTAACATGATTTTAAAGACATTTTGTAGTATTTTAGGACTGGATATTACATATAACCCACCTATAAATTCAAGCCCCTCATTTTGAGGTAATTTAGTGGCTAACTAACTAAGGACCCACACCATCATCTTTGAGCCTTTACGGAGGTAAGTGGCACCTTTAAAATCCAAGGAGTTCCAGAAACTTCCCTATGGCTTAAATTTTTCCATGTTTATTGAGAGATTGTGCCAGGGAATGGTTGTCCTCACAACTAACTGGTGCACACATCATGGGGTAACTTGGTCTAAAAACTACTTATGCACTACTTTCCTCCCAAAAAAAATGTCAGACTTAGGAATAACATCACAAAATTTATAGAAGTGGATGCTAAAACGTGTCACGATGCATGGGAATGATATAAGGAGTTATTGAGAAAATGCCTGAACCATGGAATACCCTATTGGTTGCAGATCAAATCATTCTCGCTTAAACTGAACCCTAGGCAAGAAACTTAGTGGATGAATCATCCAATGGTGCCTTACTGAGCAAAACCTATAACCAAGATTATGAGATTACATACACCATTACCTGTAACAACTAGTAGTAGGAAAGTTTCAGGAGTATCCATAAGGTAAAGGCAATAAGAGCAATCAAAGTTAATGTCATCACTGGCCCATGAGTAAAAGTATCATTTATAACTAGTTTATTCAAAAATTACACTTGTACTAACTCACAAGTATTAAAAAAATGATAGATGATCTATAATACCCCAAAGATTCCCTACTGAAAAATTTTATTACTGTAAATTTTGGGGATATTACTGCCGTGATCAGTACAAGCCCAGCCCCTAGCCAGTCTCATACTAATCACAAGGCTAAAAAATTACTATCAGTCATTAATCAAACTTAAAATAAGAATTCATAAAAGAACTAGAAATTTCATAATACAAAAATCAGAGTGCGCGTAAAAAAAGTTTACAATCCAAAAGAGTGCATAATTAAAGTTCCCGAAGGGAAAAAAAGGTACAGTATGATAAACTAGAACTAAAGTAAACCAATACAAGGTAAATAAATGGAAAAAAGAAAATCCAGCCAAGTCGCTCTCGGTCCCTAGGTTGAGTCCAACCTCAACTCTCAGCCCCATCCAATGCCTCGTAAGCATCATAGACATTGAAGATAAAATCTCCTACCTACACACTTCAGAAGGGCCCTCTGCTCGTGGGAATGAGTAGCATCTATGAAATGGGTGGTCAGTATGTTATGTACTGAGCAAGGTAACTATGTATCTAAGGCCAACACACAAAGCATGGTTATGTAGACAGTATACAAACAATACAGATAATAAAGGTCTCACTATAGTCCGGATAAATTAATTCTTTAAATCTCTGATCAATACTCATTTCACACCATGCTTATTATCAATCCATGCAAGTGCGGAAACCCCACTATTATAGCTAGTGGACCGGAAACTTACAGGGTAGAATGCTCCCTACCAATATTATTGCCGATGGATCGATCTCCAAGGCAAAGTGCTCTTGGCCACTATTATTTGCCGGTGGACTGGTCTGGCCCTGACTCTTATGGTGTTTCATTATAATTACTTAGTGTCTTTCCCATGTCTTATCATAATTATGTTTGGTTTGTTGAGCACGAAATCCCTCATAATTATAGTCGGTGGACCGGAAACATGCAGGGCATAATGCTCCTAGCCATTATTATTAGTTGGTGGATTGGTCTCCAAGGCACCACAGCTCCTAGCCACTATTATTCGCCGGTGGACCAGTCTGGACCTGACTCAACAATCTTTCTCTTTAAGTGGTTAGTATTTTATTTGTGTCTTATTCGATAAATATATTCACCCTTGACATGCATGTCATAGTTCATCTACTATTATTCTCCAAAGAGGGCTCATCACATATCTTAGACTTCTGCACCTCCTAACACACCCCCAACATCCTTTCCTTCTTCTACTTACACTGAAAAACCTAAGGCCCACCACCTTATGCCATCCAAGTTGAAATGCCCCAAAATTTTATAATTTTAAAGATTATATTTAAATAAGGTTTTATTTGAAAATTTAATTTAATAAATTATTTTTACTAAAAGAAAAGGAAATTTATTAGGGCAAATAAATAAGAAATTTTATTAATAGGTTAAGTAAAGGAAATTTGGGTATATTATCTAATTAAATATTTTAATTTGGGAATTTATTGAAATAAATTATTTTATTTAAATTAAGAAAGAGAAAATAGTTTCAAGTTAATATGAATTTTATAAATAATTTAATTTGAGAAAAATAGAGTACTTTGATAATTAAAATGGAATTTATGAAAAATCCTTTAAAAATCCTATTTTAGCATAAAAAGGGATTTAAATATTATTTTTTTTAAATATTATTATTTTTAAACATCCTAAATATTCAGATTAATTTAATTGGCCTTAACCTAATTATTTTTATTTTCCTTTTTCTCTTTTTCCTTTTTCTTTCTTCATTTTTCTTTCTTTTTCTTTCTTTTTTCTTACCTCCCTGGTTTAGGCCTGGCGCGACCCACTCTCCTCTTTCCTTTTCTTTTCCTACCACAGCCCACGTCCGTCTGCTCCTCTCATTTTTTTTCCTCGGCAGCCAGCGAGCCGAGTTTTGCCTCTTCCTTCCCCAAAACTCGTCGTTCTATTTAACGGACATAACCCTCGCGCCGAACCTCCCGGTTTCCCTTCCTTTCTCTTTCTTTTCTCTCCCTCGAACCGCCCGGTCCAACCTCCCCCATCTTCTTCTTCCTCCTCTAGCCCAACGCCATAACTGCACCTTCCTCCTTCCCCCGAAAATGGCGCCGCCAGCTACACGTGTCGTGACCGGCATTTCTCCCGCTCGTTCTCTTCCCCTCGATGCACACTTCAATTTGAATTGCCCCACTCTCCTTTTCTTCCCCACGTTTTCCCCCATTTCCCTCGCGAAGGTCAGGCAAATTTTTGAATTTGTGCCGCCCAATCAACGGCATAACCAACCCAATTTCCCACCGAATTTGACCTTCTGGTAACCTCCAGCACTTGAGCCTAACCTCCAACACTATAAATACCCCTCGTATGGCCTGGGTTTGATATTTCTTTCCCTGAAACCCTAAGCACCCATCTGTGCGCCACCGCCCCTTTAGACGCCCAGTTCTCCACCGTTAGCCAACCTCGCCGCCCCTTCTTCCTCCCAAACTCTTCCCTACAGCACCCTCTAATTAACTAAACCATCCACATCCTTCGATTCTTCTTGCACGGGCCTCCATAACCGTGCAAAGTTTGCTGCTCATTTTGCCAGAATTTTCACCCCGAAACCTTAAACCACCACCCACCACCATTTTCACCCCTCTTAGATCACTTTTCTATATCCCCTGCTAATTCTCCTCCACCAACCCATAAACTTATTTCATTTTTCTCCTTCCCCCTTACCTCTTTTTCTTCATTTTCACCCCTCTTAGATCACTTTTCCAGCTACCTCCGGGCACCACTGCCAGTGCCACCCATCCCCTCCAACTTAAGGTGAAACCCTAGACCTTTTCAACACTTCCTTTCGATTTATTGATGATCATTCTGCTTTTATCCTAATTTTTAATGTTAACTCAATTTTAATTATTATTATTATTGTTATCAACTATATCCTAATTGATAAATTTTTTTGACAGGTTTAGGAGTATTCTTGAGTTAGATAAATTATTATTCTCGAATTTTGGTTATTTAATGGAATTATTACATGTTTACTATTATTATTATTATTATTATTATTAATATTATTATTATTAATGTAATTATTTATTTAATATTGTAATTATTTCAGGAGGGTTAGAAACCTAAAATTTTAACTAAGTCTCACACATTTTCTTTTTACCACTATTATTAACATTTTTAACATTATTACTAATTATATTATTATTATTATCTTTATTAACTTTTATATTATAAGTATATATATAATATTAATATCATTATTACATTTTTGAATAGTATTATTATTAAATGGGGTGGTTTCGAAATCCACTTTGTAATTTTAAGATTTATGGTATTATTAATATTAATATTCTACTAATAAGAGTATTATTAATAATGTTTTATTTATTTTTATTGTTATTATTATTACTATTATTATTTTCTATTACTAGTAATATTTCGGTGAAAGGTAGAAACCCTTATATCACCACCCTTTTTAAGTGAAAATAGTAATTTATTTGTATTGTTAAGTAATATGTTGTATAGTTAAGTATTGTGTAATATTGTTTTAATTAAAAACCAAATCTTAGAATAAGTTAGAGAATAATAAAATTTTATAAGAGGGCCTAATTCTATATACTTTTATATAATAGGTGAACCCAATCAAACCCCTCAAGTGGAATAGGAGCGTGCACCAAGACTGGTGTCATTTTAGGTAAGGGTTTACTAAGGCCATTTGTGTGTTTATATGCATTATGTGTTTCATATGCCATGTATTCTATGTTTATTACTATTAATTATTTCATATGTGGTATGATTATAGAGTTGAAGTTTGTTGGCGTGAATAAACTGTGGCATGAGAATTATGCGTATATTTATGTCATTATTGTATGATATGGCCTTAATACATGCATATTAGGGTTGTAAAATAATGATGGAGAGTGTAACAATGTGGTGTTAGGGTTTTGCATGAAATGGCATGGTGTTAGGGTTTGCATGAAATGACATGATGCTAGGATTTTACATGAAATGGTATGATGTTAGGGTTTGCATAGAAGCGTGTCTACGTGGAGTTAGGGTTACTTATGAATTAGGGTTTGCATGGAAGTGTGGTATATGTGGAGCTAGGGTTTGCATATGAATTGGGGTTGCATGGAAGTGTGGCATATGTGGAGTTAGGGTTTGCATATGAATTAGGGTTTGCATGGAAGTGTGGTATATGTGGAGCTAGGGTTTGCATATGAATTGGGGTTGCATGGAAGTGTGGTATATGTGGAGCTAGGGTTTGCATATGAATTGGGGTTGCATGGAAGTGTGGTATATGTGGAGCTAGGGTTTGTATATGAATTAAGGTTTTCATGGAAATGTGGTATACGTGGAGCTAGGGTTCGCATATGAATTGGGGTTGCATGGAAATCTGGTCTACGTGAAGCTAGGGTTTGCACGTGGATTAGGGTTTGCATGGAAATATGTCTACGTAGAGTTAGGGTTTGCATGGGAGCTAGGGTTTGTATGGAAGCGTGGTACGTTGAGTTAGGGTTTGCATGGAAGCTAGGGTTGCATGGAAGTGTGGTTTACGATGAGTTAAGGTTTTCATGGGAACTAGGGTTGCATGGAGTTAGTTATGCATGTCTGGGCAAATGTTTGTGAATGGAAAATGTTGTGATTAAAACACTTAAGACATTAATCGTTTAAAGTGGAAGATTATTGAGTCGGGTCCAGACCGATCCATTGGTCAGGAATAGTGGTTAGGGTTTTACCCTATGTGTGACCGATCCACCGATTATAATAGTGGTTAGGACAAGAGGTCCTATATGTGACCGGCCCACCAGCAATAATAGTGGGGTGACTCAAGGTCAATAAACACAAACCAGAATTGTTAAAGCTCTTAAAAGACATTAATTACTTACAGTAAAACACCATGTGAGCAGGAACCAGACCGATCCACCAGTCAGGAATAGTGGTTAGGGTTTTACCCTATATGTGACCGATCCACCGGTAATAATAGTGGTTAGGACATGAGGTCCTATGTGTGACCGGCCCATCGGTTATAATAGTGGGGTGTTCCTGTTTTTGTATGGATCTGATAAAATGCATGGTGTGTATCAACTTTTGATAAAAGAAATAAATAATTAATCTGGACTTTTTGGGCCTTATGTGTGGACTTGTTGATTATAAGTTATGGATTTCATTTTATGCTTCTATGTATCATATGTGTGGGTTTGTAAATGTATGTTGATCATTATCCTGCATGAATTAATGTGTTATATGTCGGCCTTAGTAATCGGTTACCTTACTCAGTACGTAGCGTACTGATCATCCGTTTCATGGGTGCTGCTCATTCCCACGAGCAGGAGGCCCGTCTGATCTGTTATAGGTAGGAGACACCTACTTTGATGCTATCGATGTCTACGGGACATCAGGAGGGGCAGAGTGATAGCTGGGCTGGATCAATTTCAAGAGAGACGTGGCCATTTTCTTTTTAATTTATGACTCATGTTATTTTTATTATGTTTAAGTTGTAGAAACAACTTTATTAATGTTGTTTAATTATTATTTGAAAAAAAATAGTTGGTATTTCCAATTATGTAAGACTTGCGCGTACTCTGATTCCCATTTTTATAAATTTGAATTGGTATGGTATTACTGATGATGTTTTCTTAGCCTTAGCACTTGGTACCGGAACGGTAGAAGTGAACTGGTTTGGTACTAAGTGTGGCGGTAACATCCCCAGCATTTACAGTTTTAATTTATGAGTATTGCTTTTTAAAAACAAATGTGTAAATTTTGGGGTGTTACAAGTCCACTCACTGTCATCCTCTAGGATTTTCCCCTGAAACCCTAATTGGACCTATGCGGCCCATCCTTCTCTATCTCATGTAACTAAAGCTCCTTTATCACCCCACACATCACCTCACTTATGTTCAACCCCCATCATTTCACTTTACTCCCTAAATACACCTGTGACCATAAAACCCTAGTTGGCCACTCCAAACCCTAGCACCTCACTTATGTTCATCCCACTCTTTTATTTTGTCAATATTCTCCTTTATTTACCCCCTCATGGATCACGAGATAATTAGGTCAATCTCACTTCCCCTTTTCCCCCTTCCATCCTTTCACCCCATATCATATTATTAAACATGCTAGCATGCATGCCTGAGAGGATCACATCATACAACACCACAAGAAAAACATATATATCATTATACACATGCCATAAGAAAGTCACATAAGCATACCTCAACTCCAAGTTACGCTATATATAACCAATCATAATAATCATAAAGTACACAACATACATAACACATGACATACAAGGCACATAACACACACATAGTTGGTCTTAGTTACATCCTTACCTAACACGACACCGGTCTTGGAGCACGCTCCTACGCCTCCTTAGGGTTGTGACTTGATCACCTATAAGAGGGAAAAACTAAGGGTTAACTTTCCTCTTACCAAAATTACCATTATTTCCTACGTTACCCTTATCATAGCCTAATATTAGGGTTACTAATATTAATAGTAGTTTTATAAGTAAAAGTAGGGTCATTATTCTTAAGGTAGCTAACCATGTTATTACTATTCAAAATAGGTCTTAAGAGATACATAGGTTCATGTTAAGGTATTTATAGCCATATTTATATTATTAAAGATAATAGCTTTAATATTACTAATAATAGTAATAATAATAGTTGTAGTGATAATACTAATAACAACCCAAATCTTATTAATAATTATATTGTTAATACTAAAGTAGTGACAAAAATGATACTAATAATAATGATGCTAGCAGTGATAGTAATATTAGTGGTATAGGTAATATTAACAATAATAACAAAGTAGTATTAGTGGTAGTAGCAGTAGTAGTAGTAGTGATATTAATAATGGTTCTAATTTTAAGAATAATACAAATAAGGGTCCTAATAATCATAATAATAGCACCCTTAGTGATAATATGGTCAAGTATAATAATAGTGATAGTGATGATGACGACGATGATAATAATAATAATAATAATAATAATAATAATAATAATAATAATAATAATAATAATAATAATAATAATAATAATAATAATAGGTTTCAAATATTTACAATAATAATAAAAGTGATAATATACCAAAGTTAGCATTAATAATAATAATGATGATGATGGTGATGATCATGATGATAATAATGATAATAAAAATAATGATAATCATAATAATAATAAAAATAAGGTCTCAACCCTTCATAATAATAATAGTATTAATACTCTGAGTTATATTTAATAATAATAATGATGATGATGATGATGATGATGATGATAATAATAATAATAATAATAATAATAATAATAATAATGATGATAATAATAATAAATATAATAATAAGGATAATATTTGTATAAATAGGGTTTAAGGGTTGTGGGGGTTAGGGTACCACCTAGGGACGGTGGTGATTTGGCGGCACTGGCAGTGGCACGTGATGGCTGCGGTGGTGGGAGATGAGGGGGTGGAAAGGTGGTTGTTTAGGATAGAAGAGGGGAAAATTAGAGGGTGATTAAGGTGATGGAGGATGCCCTAGGTTGAGAGGGCTGGAATGGTGATGGTGGTGTAGCCAAAAGGGCGGCACGAACTGCGGCGGGTGTGGTGGCTGAAGGTGGTGGAGAGGGAGGAAGGGATAAGGAGAGGGAGGTAGGGGAAAGGAAGATGAGGGAAGGTAGAGGAGGTTCGGCTGGTGGTTTTGGGGGTAGGAGGAGTGGTGGTTGCGGTGGGAACAGCGGTGAACGGCGGTGCAAAGGGCGGTGGTGGGTGAGAAGAGGTTGGTCAAATAGCCAACTTTGCATGGCCAAGGCGGCTTGTGCAGGGAGAATCGAGGGTGGTGAGTGTTGTAGTTTGGTGGAGGGTGGTGTAGGGAGGGGTTTAGGAGGTGGTTCCGGCAGTGATGCTGGGCGGAAGCGACGGGGTGGTTGTCTGAACAGGCGGCAGCACAACAAAGAGGGGATTTTCTAGGCAGGAAAAAAGATCAAATGGGGGCAGTTAAAGGGTATTTATAGGCCATTGAAGGGTAAAACGACAGAGGGAGAAGAAGGGAAGAGAATGGCACGTGTGTTAGGCCGCGGGCCAGCGACGCACGGCCGGTATAGGCTTGCAAATTTATAGGTCCTATCAGCTTGGGGAAGGAGAAAGGAAGGGGGAGAGTGCCATGCATAAGGAGAGAGAGAAAGTCTAATTGGGTCAAAAAGGGAGAGCGATCGACATGGAAGAGAGAGGAGGTGGCAAGGCAGTGTGCGGTGTTGCAGAGGTCACATGCCTTCATAGGGAAGAGCGGGGAAGATGAAGGGTTAAGGAAAAAGAAGGGTTGGGGAAGAAGGATGAAGAAAGGAGTGGACTAGCTGGCCCAGGGGAAAAAGAAAGAAAGAAAAAGAGAGGGAGTCGGACCGGGCGGCTGGTGATGGGCGTAGGAAAAAGAAAGGGGTGTGGGCTGGGACGCCGAAGGAAAAGAGAGGGGGCCTTGAGCCATGAGGGCTGGCCCAAATCAGGGAAAAAGAGTAAAAAAAAAAGGAAAATAAGAAAGGAAAGGAAAGAAAATGGAAAAAGAAGGGAAAAAAGATAAAGATAAAAGGAAAAAGGAAAAATAAATAGGTTGGGGTATTTAGAATATTTTGGTATTTTTGAATAGTTAAAATAATAATATTTTAATAAAATAATAATTAAATTCCCTTTTTAGATTAATTTAAAATATTTTGAATGATTTTTCCTTAATTTCATTTTAATTAGCAAAACACCCTAATTTTTCCTAATTATTTTATCTATTATTTTCCAATTGATGTTGCCTTAAATACTTCCTCTTATTTTAATAAAATAATTTATTTAATTAATTTATCTAATAAATCCTTATTTGGCTATAATTCCCTAAATTAGTATTTTGGGGTATTTCATGATCACCCTACCACTTCATTAGCTACTATATCCTACATGTATTGTGGAGAAGGACACTTATTCGAACAATGCCTTTCCAAAACAATATCTATAGACTTTGTTTGAAACTAGTATATAGGTTCACAATAGCAATATGGAAACTGCTACAACCTAATATGGAGACAACACACAAATTTATCATGGTCCAATCAAAATAATACACAAAATAATAATAATAATATTATTATTATTATTATTATTATTATTATTATTATTATTATTATTATTTATTATTATCATCGTGATGAAATAATAATTTCTAAAACATAAAATCATACATCTCCATACCAAATAATAATTGAGACATATTAGGCATTCTTATCAGGTTCAATATCACAATATGCGTAAATGACTATATTACTCCTAGGGCACATGGTAATAATATTTATGTCAAAAATATATATAGACATACTCAACCTATCATATTATACATACATGACATATATAATATATTCCCATCATTTAAGCTATATTAACATGCATTTCGTATACATAATAATTTCCACAAGTTATCACGCTTTGTTTTACCAAATTTTGTACTAGCATTATTAAGCTAATAATTTATAATGTGACAACATGATTAATACAAATTATACATTAAAAACCTAATGTATTATCATATGAGATCTAAACATTTTAGTAGAGTAAATGGATTACACGATTTCCTGCAAGACCACAAGCTATTGATAACCTACTAAAATTTATTAGGCTCCACTAATCAAACTTTTGTACCTAAAAATAATACCACATTAACATTATTAATATATAACCAATAAAATAATAATTCTATTAAAATATTTATTAAATAGTGAAATTACCAAATTACCCTTAAGTAAAAATGGGTAAAAGTTTATATGAAAATCTCACACTACCCATGCAACGTGAGCTTTAGGGTAAATGTGGGAAGGCTCGAGGGCTGAAAGGAAAAGGAAGGGGGACACATGGGATGCATTGGTAGTTGTGTTGGTTGACAATTATGGTTGGGGAAAGTTTAGGGAGGAGGTGTTATTGGGTGGAGGAGGAAATGGGGCATGGGTAGGAGGAGATAAAAAGGAAACTAGTGTAGGGAGAAGAAAGGTACGCAAGGCTTAGGGGAAGAGTGTGTGATGGTGGTACATGGTTTCACTAGAGGTGGAAAAAATGGTTATAATAAGGAGGAGGCAAAGTTAAGGGATGGTGGCGCTAGCAACGGCAAGGAGACACGAAAGAGGAGAAGGAAGAAGGAGAATAAGAATAGAAGTGTAAGTGGTGATATTTGTGGTCTTGGGATGGTGGTGTTTTGAGGGAGGGGTAGTTGGCCCAATGGATGGCATAGGGAGTAGAGGTGGTTGGGCTTGCAAGAAAGAAATATAGAGGTAGGGGATGGTGGCAAAGGGATGAGGAAGAAGAGAGGTTTGGGTTTGGGTTTTCTAAGCGAAGTAAAGGGAATGGGTGTCTTTATATTTATAGGTAGTTAGGGGGAGTTGGGGTAATGGATAAGACAAGCAAGGAAGGGGAAGGAGTGCACAAAGTCTTCTTGGTGTGTTATGGTTAGTAAGGGGGAAAGGTGAGGGGAAAAAGGTGGGTTAAGCGTATGGATGTAAAGGAAATGAGAAGCGAAAACATAAATAAATAAATAAAAAGAAAATTATAATAAATTTATGTTATAATTAGAAGTAGGTTAATTTTAGGATTTGGACTTCATTTTATATGTGTAGGAAAGGTTTGAGAAAAATAAGAGAAATAGATTTAATCTAATAGATCTTATTCTCCACTGGTCTAGATGTATTTTAACTTATCGGTATATAAAGGTGTATTTATATATATAATAGATTAGTTCTCTTTAATATTATTATCTAATGTTAATATTATTAGTGCATGAATGTAACCAATATGAAATTTTAATAGATAGACCCAATAATTGCCATCGGCAATCAAAACCTATAAGGATTTGCATATAAGGATTGGCCAGTAGATCATATTGTATGCGAGAGGGAATTATGTAAGTTATTTAATATTATATTTTTTTATGAAATAAATTTTACATTTTTTGTATTCATTTAAAATTTTTTATTTTTGTAGGATAATATGGTGAGGCTATGAAATGAGGCTCCGATAGTAATGTAGGAAGAGGAGGTTAGGATGAGTGAAAGCCCCTCTACTGGCTCTACAGACCAACCAATGATTGACAAGACCAAGATAGTGGATGAGGTTCTTAGTCACTAGTAGAGCTTTATAAAGGGTGTAAGGTGCTTATTATCAAATAGATCTTCCTCATCTTATATTAGTAGTCACTCTCAACCATTAGAGTCTAGTACCCTATCATTCATTGCTGCTATTTTTTCCAACAATGGAAAATATTTATATAATTGTCTATTCACAACAAGAGCATATCAATGAGTTGAGGTTGATAAGGATACACACATAAAGATCTAGGTTTTCCCCTCATCTTGTAGCCCAAGTTTAGCCTACCTATGGTCAGCCTTAGCCTCAGATTATACCTCCCAATATTTAACCCTAGCACTAGTTTCAACCTCCATATGGTCAGACCCAACACAAGATTCATCCTCTATACTGCCATCCCCAATACTAGATTCAACCGCCTTTGAGTTCCCCCAATACCAAGATACAAATGACGATGATGATTTATTATAAACAATTTTTATTTGAAACATTTTATTTGCTATCTAATTCAAACAATTTCTACCATCATATATACAATTTTAAAATTTTGGTTTCTTAATATTTATAAATATTTCTATATTTTATTTTATATGATATTTTGTATTTTGCAAAAATATTTTATAATTTGTTGCTAATGAAAATAACTATTAGAAACCTAAATTATCATCACTAAACCCCTATATGGCAACGTCTTGGTGTGGAAAAAAATAAAGTTTCCTCAATTTCCCCACAACAATTTGAATTTCTCAAAATATATTAAAAACATGTCGTCCATAATACCCATTTTATAAATGACATCTTATGGCTAAAAGAATTTTTAAATTTTCCAACCAAGATTTGAATTTTACCAGAATTATTTTTTATAGAATTATGTTATCCCTAAAATGGGTATTATGGACACCATGGCATGGATAAAACTTTAATTACTTCAATATGGTCAAAGAAAATATGAATCAATAGGGTTGTTGAATGGTTTATTAGACATAACATTGTTGTTGCTAAAGGTATGAATTAGCAACAACCAGTTTTTGTCCTGATTTTGACTTCTCATTATGAAATATTGGAGGAAAATGGTTAATTAGGATGAATTTAGGGTTACTAGTGACAATATTAAACCTCTTTTCCTAGTTGTGAAAAATTGTTGTTCTTCATTTGAATAACACTACTTTTGAGCAAATTTTCTCTGCCAAATTTCTCTAAGTTAGAATTATCCTTTAATTTATATAAATTACAAATGAAATATTGTCTCAAAAGTCTTAGAATAGGATTATGTGTTATTCACCAACACATAATCATTACCAACTCTAGCTATTACCCATTTAGATACATCTAATTTTATTCCTATTATTTCTTTTGGTCCATAAAAACTACCATAACCACTACTTTTGATAGTGCCTTTGACGTATTTGAGCAACATAGCATGCTAGTGACAACTTGGTTTTCGATTTATTAAATGAAGGTATAAAGATGTGTGACATTATACATGTCACATTCTACTAGAAAAGCTTCCACCATTATGGCACAATTATAGAAATCACCTTGAGCACAAAAAGAGACATTTCATGCATGCTTCATGAGTTGATCATCACATGTAGTTATAAGAATCAAATAGCTCAAAAGATAACGATTTATCATGGATTCCAAAATCATCAAAAGCTAACATGATTGAAACTTTAGGCGTATGATAAAAGTTTAAAAATCAATGTGAGAGGAAGTAAAAATAATAACAAGATGCATAAACATAATCAAAAGTACACTGCCAAATTAAGTTGTTATGTGTATGTTAAAACGGGTCATAAGGCTTATCAATGTCATCACCCCATGGATGGACATAACTAAATGCCAAGGCCAAACAACAAAATCATAAGAAAATCTAATAGAAAATAAAGAAGGCATAGTTACAGTAGTGGTTGAAGCCAACTTGTTTGGAAATACAATGTTCCAATAAAATAACTAATCTAGGAGTTCAAAAAAAATTACAAATGGTGAAAAGTAAATTTATAGGCTCCATTTGGTTCTTAAAAATTTTATAAGGAAAAAAAAAGTAAAGTACTTTCTTCTAAAATTTTCTAAAGGAAAATATATAAAAAAAATAAATTTAATCTTTAATAATTTCATTCCTTACTCCTTTTTCATTTTATTATATTAAGTAAAACAAATACAAAAAAATTATTTTCCTCCACATTTTTTCTTTTCTTTGAAAATTTACAATATCCAAATAGAGAATTACTTAAATCAATATCTAGAAAAAATTTGGCTTTAAATAAATAATCGTCTATATGTTTCCTCTATGCATAGGAGCTTAGTTTATAGAACTCTTCTCAAACTTTAAATCTAACAAACTTGTATTGACTCATTTTATGAAACTCTATGGCTAAAGGGTATCCCTCTAGTGGTTTGTTTATTTTGAACACTTTTGAAAATGGATGATAATGCAACCTCTTATATTTAGTGGTTGAGTCTTTTGCAATTTGCCATAATAGATACAGAAATATGACGTAGTTTCAATTAAGACTTAAGAGATTAAAAAATATATAAACCTATAATCAATTATACATAAGGATACACCATTAAAATACACATTTTTTGTTAAAGAAAAACATTCCAAAATGTCATTTAAGTTGGTTATAAATAGAAGACTAGAGTTCTGGAAGTTTATTTGTGTACTCTAACATATGATAAATGTAATGTTGATTATTTTGGTTTATATAAAAATATTTTGGATGAGGCTATCATATATGCATTGAATATTCTTTATAAAGTACTAAAAATTTTGGATGAAACATCTATGAGTTGTGTAAAGGTTTTATTCCTCACATGATTTTTACGAAAGTATAGAGGTGTATGGCAAAAGTGGGGCTACGAGATTTCAAAAACGTTAATTTTTTTAGTTCAAAAAAAAATTAATTCGTTTGATGTTTTTTCTTTTCTTTAAATAGATATTTATTTTAAGTTGGGTTAAGGTTTTATTCTTACACTTGTTATAATAATAATGACAATAATTATAATAATTTCTATAATTATAATTATTATAAACAAATAATATAATTATATTTATAGTTATTATAATTTAAAACTAAAATAAATAAAATATTACTAAACTTATTATATTTTTTGTTGTTTTACACATTGAGAACACCTTACAACTTATGTGTGAGTGTATAATATATGTATTTGTGATTGTGTTACATATAGTTTTATGTGCCTATGTCCTAATAATATAATTAATCTATAGGTTTTGAATTTTGTTAGTACTTGCTTCCTTCTAAAACTAAAATATAAATTATATAATTGAAAGTTGTGTTAGTTTATTGTTGATCGTATCTAACGATAAGAAGGCTTCTAGTTTTAAAGTGGTCATAGTAGACATTATTAATTAAACCCATAAGAAGTAAAATGTGTAGAATTTAAACTAAATTTGAAAATAAATGATGACCTCCTTTACATAAAAACCAATCAGTATATGGTGCCATCAGTTACACCATAAGGATGGTGTGACAGATGATATTTGTAAATAAAATAACAATTTATGAAAAGAATTGTATAATTGTATCTGTAGTGACAATTAGGTATATAAAACCAACTTTTTGTTTGTTTAAATTTTTTTAATTATATTATCCTTAGTTTAGGTTATATATATATATATATATATATATTCCTATATAAATAGAGACCCATATTTATATATCTTTTACGAAAAAAGGTTACTATGTAAAATATGATCATATCATTCACTATATCTTCTGTTTCACCACAATTTTCCTAATATTTAACCAATTTTATCCTCACATTTCACCACAAATTTTATTTATATTTTTCACCATATCTTATGTTATGCCATTGTTTTTCATATGTTTCGCCATTATTGAGCTCATATTCACCGTATATGTGTTTCACCATAATCAATCTCGATGCTTCACCACATGTATGTGTTACATAATACTAATTTACTCATGATATTCTTGGTATTTTACCGTGATATGCTTCATGTTTCACCGTGATATACTTAGTATTTTACCACAATATGATTCATATTTCACCACATTATGCTTGATGTTTCACCATAGTCTAACATTATGTAGTCATATTTTTCTCCATTATTATGTTTCACCATAATATACTTGGTGTTTCACCATGATATACTTGGTGTATAACCATGGTATTATTGATATT